>CM066252.1:3049837-3649837 GCA_033675135.1 Frankliniella intonsa | reverse complement strand
GCGCGGCGCATAGCGCATCCACCCCGACCCACCCGCACTATCCGAGCCGCTATCTCCCTTTGCAATCTGACACGATGGGACGCGGTGGCGTGACCGTGCCGTGCCGGGCTTTTGAATGTCGTCCTCTGCGCGCTGACCGCCGCCGCCGCGGCCGCGGCCGCCCCGCACCGCCCACCGCCTCCAACACCCCCAGCACCAAGCCCGCGCCGCCCGCGCCGGGGCCGCGACCTGCTCAACGCCACCACGCCGGGTCCCGGGCCGGGCCGGGCTGGGTCGTCTGCTCGCCCAGAGATAACTCCCTCCACTAACTCACCTGCCCACGTGCCCTTGTACTTGGTGAAGTCCACGTTCATGCGCAGCGCGGGCGCCACGACGTGGTCGTAGAACAGCTGCAGCAGGCGGCGCACCAGCTGCACGGCCACCACCAGGATGAAGACGATGCCGACCTTCTCTAGGATGGTGAGCGCCATGGCGGCTGTGCACGCGGTGCGGCGCGGCGTGGAGCGGACTGACTGACGGGGAGGGCCTGAGCGCCCAGCGCCGGGCCGGGCCGGGCCGCGCAGGGCCGCGCTCAGCCGGGTCGATAAGGCCCCGCTGCTCTGCCGCTGCTCCGCGGCCGTGCGGCGCGGCGCAGCGCGCATGCGCGGGGCTGGCCTGCCCGGCCTGGGCCCCGCGGTGTCCGACGGCCAGCCCCTTTCCCCGGCGGCCCCGCCCCGCCCCGCCCCGCCCCGCCCCGCCGCGGCGCCTCCGCGGCCACTTGCAGTGCCGACTCTCTCCGCTTCCCTCTCTCTCCCGCACCGTCCGGTCCGACCCGGCCCGGCCTGGCACTACCCCGCGCGCACAGAGACGTCCTCGGATGGGCCTTGGGCCTTCCCTGAGGATGAGTCGCGGCCTGCCGTTCAAACCGGGCCGTGCCGTTCAAACCGCCTAAGCGTCCTCGTGTATTTAAAACACCGGCGGTTTGAACGGCACGAGTGTCGCGGGCCTTCCCTGACTCAGCGGCCGGCCACGCGATAAATCCGCAGACATCAGCGATTTTCACGAAAATATAAGCTCATTTCGGATGCAGGAAAGGGCTTTTGGATCTTCTTTACGTAGTTATCTGGGTTAAACCTGCGAATAGCAGGACGGTTAAAACTGGCCCCACAATGAACCGCGCGACGCTACCAGACGCTACCCATCACGACGTACCTGTTTGTGGCCACAAAGTTGTGGCTACAACAGGCGCCCTAACAGATAGCTTATTCCGAACCGACTATATAGGATGAGGAGGTCAGCGAGCAAGGAAGGAAAGCCGCGCTGGTTGAACGTCGCGCCCGTCCGGCCTCGCGCCGCTCACGCCCGGAACTTGTGAGGAATGGAAGCAGAACGTGCCGCTTGCCACTTTCGCGCCTGAGGGGTAGGCAGACCATTTGACACTTCGATGAGACGAAAACCGAGGCGTTTGGAGTTTGGAGGCAGTTTGACCCGCAGGGAGCGCCCTCTGCCCTCTGCGGCGTGCATCGAGGAAACACGTGAAGTCGGAGGTGAGTTCCCGAATTTGTTAAGTGTAAAGGTGAGTTTTTAAATTTGTTTTCCATGTGATATCGTGTAAATCACTTATTGGGAGAAGAAGGATTTGTTTTATTTATTGTGTAAATGTCATACATTTACATTTTATTTTGCTCGCGAGTGGAAATTGAACGCCCTTTCTTCCTACATGTTCCTTATTTTCCTGAGAGCTTTGAATTAATCGATAGTGTTGGGTGTAACTCTTTAATGGAATAAATGGAAGCGACATTTTATAATTTTTTCCTTAGAACGGTAGACGGTGGTGGCCAATAGTGGCTTAGCGTAATGCAAAGCTAAACCAAACGACATAACCTGATCGTGTAACCCTCCCACAAGTAAAAGGTTTCTGAGCTGTTATCGAATACATTTCCGTTGATTGCACGCATATTGTAAGATTAAAATTAATTTAAAATATACTTCTTCGAATGTAAACGAAATTTTTCCATGCAGCTTTCTGCTGTTGTTGTGTAAAATTCATGTTTGCAGCCTGATTTTCTATTTCTCTTTATGTTCCTTTGTATAAAATAACTTTTGATACAGTGTGTTGTAATTTTTGATCGACTTTGTCCTGCTTGCTTGTTTGAAGTAGTGTCAAGTTGTGAACCAACACATTTCTTTTTCTTCCCAGTTGTAAAGTTTACAGTGTGTCTCTAATATTAGTTGTTCTTGATTTCATAGTATGAATCCAAATGGGAAATTGCTTTTCAATGGCCATGGAAAATCCAATTACCTCAATAACTACCAGTTAGTGTGCTCCTTGTTGACTGTTTATTTTTAGACTGGTAATATCATAATATATAATTCCATAAGTCACATTTTGCTAATAAATCAATCTTTATAACCCCAGATTTTGCTGAGTCAGTCTGGAAGGGAAAATCCAGTTGACTTCACTCTTATTTTTATTTTATTTTTTATTCAGGAGTGCTGCAATGCTTTGAGACCCGTCACCAGCCAGAATGGAGTGCTCCTCAATGTTTCAAGAACATTTCATAGCAGAAGCCCTTGTCATTGCAAAAGGAAACTGGTGTGCATAGGGCGTATAAAGATTTAGTCCACCTGAAGCGTGCTTGTGCTAATTGCAGACCTGTGGAAATCACCCAACTGTTCACGCAGTAAGTTATATCTCTGTCATCTTAGAACTGTAATTCAATGCATGATCAGATGTTAATTGATAATATTTCCCCACTGGGGTATGGCATTAGTCTGTTCAGACTGTCCCAGTAGATTTCTGTTATTGAACAGCTGTGGTTGAGAGGACCCTATGAGCGATGCGATGATGCTTTTGTGAATTGAAATAGTGCCTGCCTTTTTGTTTTTGTGTATTTTTCCTATTTTGATATGGGGCTTAAATTTACTGTGTTCCTAAAATTGTTGAGATGGAAAGTTTGATTGGCTAACTGAAATATTGCTTTGTGCTATTTTAAACACAATGTCTGTTTTCTCTTTTATGGCTTGAATAATCTAAAAAGCCCAAATTACATGGGCTGGCCTGCTAGTTTGTGTGAGTAGTGTTAAACAGGAAGCTCGCCTCTATCATTGTTTAGATCAGAAAAATAGCAGGCAAAGTGGTGCACACTTTTTGATGATGGGACATATAATGAATCTGCTGGCAGGCATAGTATTTTGTAACTATTTTGTAATGAGTGGCTCAATGTAGGGAACTGAATTAAATTGGCGAAGTGCACAAGTTGCTGGGCACAAGAAGCTAAAAAAGGATGTGTTGAGTCTTTTCCATGATTACACTGTTTATCATTTATTTACTCTTATGACGCTTGTCCCACTATTCATGGTAAGATTCTATGTAGGACTTTTTAACTTGTTATTTTGTATGTAATTTCAAGTAGCCAATTCAAAACACTGCCTTTCCGGTTATGACGTTGACAAAACAACAACCATGTTAATTTTACTTTTTCCATCAGGTTTTGTTTTCTCATCAACTTCTTCTAATGGCAACTAGTTCGGTACATAATTTCTAGCTTCTGCTAGTAAAATTATGGTCTAAAGTAATCCTTATGTATTTAGATATAAGAATTGTAAATATTGTGTTTGCGGCTGTAACCTGTACAATGGTGTGATCTGATAAACCGTCTGAATTTTATCCTGATGAAAATAATAAAAATAAATAGCCCTCTCCACATTGTAAACTGAATACTTTATTTAGTCTTCGACAATATGTTGTTCCCTAATGATCGGGACTTAAGAAAAATATATAACTCGGTTGGGACTTAACCTAAGGGTGGCCCCACAATGAACCGCGCGACGCTACCCATCACGCCCATCATCCATCATGATGGTTGGTTTGAGGCTCACATCACGGTCCGGCCGCTAGATGGCGCTTTGACCTGACCCAGCGTTGTTGTGCGCGCCGTGCTAGTAAAGCCTACTCGCGCATAAGTACTGTATGCATAGCGTCCAGATCAGACCGATGTGCTCAGCAGACATCCTGTTGATGGACGGAATGGCTGACGCACTGCAATGCCGGCCGTCTCGTAAACAGACGTTCGTCTCATTTTTGAAAACAAATCTGGAACTTTATGCAGTCGTTGGATTATGTGGGATTTCGGTGCATCAGCTGGAAGCAGCGGGCGTGCCCGTGCCGTGGTTGGTCATTGGCGAGAGCGGGAACATGTATTGACGCCCAAAGCAGGGGCGACCACCAGATGGCGCCTTGGCTTGACCATGCGCTGTTGCTGCGCGGGCGGTCCTTGATACGCCAGAATATATAGTGCCCAACACCCATCTGGAAGGTTGGTGTGAGGCCCACACCACGGCACGGCCGCTAGATGGCGCTTTGGCGCTGTCCGTCTTCCTAACAGGCATTCATCTCATTTTTGAAGACAAAGACGAAACTTGAGGCAGTCTTTGGATCATGTGGGATTTCGGAGCAGCAGCGGGAAGCAGCGGGCGTGCTTGGTCATTGCTGAGCGCGGAAACATATGTGTTGGCGCTATAAGCTGGGCCAGGTTGTGTTTTCCGGGTCGGCCACCAGATGGCGGCTCGGCTTGACCATGCGCTGTTGCTGCGCGGGCGGTCCTTGACACGCCCCAATACATAGTTCAAATTCTCACGGGGGGCACCCGTGAGATCGCTCTTGAAGGGTGGGCGGGCCTTTCTGCCACACCAACTCTAGTTGAGTAACTTATATGCACGGATTTTTACTTGGAGAAAGTCAATGATGCGTGATCGCAACGTTAGCTCTCGCGGCTGACATCAAACACTCAAAAGCCTAGTCAAGTGTCTTTTAGTATGGGTGGGCTCAGGGTGGGGCTTTTGCGGCCACACCAACTCTAGTTGAGTAACTTATATGCAGGGATTTTTACTTGGAGAAAGTCAATGATGCGTGATCGCAACGTTAGCTCTCGCGGCTGACATCAAACCCCCAAAAAGCCTAGTCCAAGTGTCTTTTAGTAAGGGTGGGCTCAGGGTGGGGCTTTTGCGGCCACACCAACTCTAGATGAGTAACTTATACGCACGATTTTTGTGTCTTCAGTGTCTTTGATAAAATAAGACAAATTATTGAAATTTATCAATCAGACACTGAAGAAACAAAAATCGTGCGTATAAGTTACTCAACTAGAGTTGGTGTGGCCGCAAAAGCCCCACCCTGAGCCCACCCTTACTAAAAGACACTTGGACTAGGCTTTTTGGGGGTTTGATGTCAGCCGCGAGAGCTAACGTTGCGATCACGCATCATTGACTTTCTCCAAGTAAAAATCCCTGCATATAAGTTACTCAACTAGAGTTGGTGTGGCCGCAAAAGCCCCACCCTGAGCCCACCCTTACTAAAAGACACTTGGACTAGGCTTTTTGAGTGTTTGATGTCAGCCGCGAGAGCTAACGTTGTGATCACGCATCATTGACTTTCTCCAAGTAAAAATCCGTGCATATAAGTTACTCAACAAGAGTTGGTGTGGCAGAAAGGCCCGCCCACCCTTCAAGAGCGATCTCACGGGTGCCCCCCGTGAGAATTTGAACTATGTATTGGGGCGTGTCAAGGACCGCGCGAGAGCTAACGTTTGTGGCAAAAGGGCCCACCCTCACTGCACCCTACGAAAACAAACTTTGACTAGGTTACTTGAGTGTTTGATGTCAGCCGCGAGAGCTAACGTTGCGTTTAAAATACAATTCGCATCTCTCAACACTGGCTTTCGCCAAATAAAAATACTTGCGTATAAGTTACTCGACAAGAGTTGGTGTGGCAGAAGAAAGCCCACTCACCCATCAAGAGCGCTCTCACCGGTGCTCCCGTGAGAATTTGAACTATGTATTCTGGCGTATCAAGGACCGCCCGCGCAGCAACAGCGCATGGTCAAGCCGAGGCGCCATCTGGTGGCCGACCCGGAAAACACAACCTGGTCTTCAAAAATGAGATGAATGTCTGTAAGGTCGACGGGACGTGCCGTGGTGCGAGCCTCACATCAACCTTCCAGATGGGTGTTGGGCACTATATATTCTGGCGTATCAAGGACCGCCCGCGCAGCAACAGCGCATGGTCAAGCCAAGGCGCCATCTGGTGGTCGCCCCTGCTTTGGGCGTCAATACATGTTCCCGCTCTCGAACTTTGTGGCCACAAACAGGTACGTCGTGATGGGTAGCGCCGCGCGGTTCATTACGGGGCCAGTCTAAATCATCAAAATAACTATAACAAAAAAGTAATTTTCAGCTACAATAATATTTCAATATCATCTGCTTTCATTTCCAAATTTCCAGTACTGATTGGAATTTTTGTTTTTCGATGTAAACCCCGGTTTTTGGGAAAACCAGCCCTCGGAGGTCTCGGCCGTTTGTTGTTTTTTTCCCCTCAATTTTTGTTGCTTTGCTATATCATTAATCGGTGATTTCGACGAGCCGCAACTGCTTTAATATTTGCTTTTTCCTTTCAATCCATGCCTAATAAAATACTCGTCAAAACAGTGCAGGTATTGAAGAAAATTAGATATCACCCTGGAGTTGTCTCCTTGGACAAATCTCTTTATTCTGTCCTTCTTTTATGAAAGTAACACAGAATAAATCTGTTGTTTGATTACATTTTTATTTAATTATTATAATTTCTACATGCACAGTAGTATTATGTACAACAAAGAACAAACCCACATTGTATACTCCTTTTTTATACATATGGCGATAATGCATAGATTTATGTCATTTAGTAATATTAGGGAAGGTAGAATTTTATACTTGATTAATAGTTTTCATATGTTCCTTGTATTCTAACATTTTATCCACATTATTGTCTTGTAGAATGCACCCATGCATCTTTGGTAAAACGCTTAGGCATGGCTTCTTAAATCTACAAGACAAACAAAATCTACCAATACAGTAAAGAAATATGCCATGATAGGGTGAAACAAAATTTTTCCACAGGTTCTGCATGGGTGCCAGGCAACAGCCCACTTGACTAGCCATTGGGGATTCAACATTAAAAATAAATAATGGCATACTATTCTACTTGAAATTAATGTACTTTTAATCACATTCTCTCATTAAAAAAATAATTCACTGCCCCTAAAAATATACACAGTATCTATACAGCTCAAACTAGAAGATAGTGAACTCAGAAATGCAAAAGGTATTTCAAATGAACAGGGAAGAAGCTAGAATTACTCAAGAAATGAAGCAAGTGTTTGCAGACTCCTCTTCTGATTTGTGGCTTCATTGTGATGCTTTAGTGCCATTGAAATCTCAACACTTGCTTCATAAGTTGACAAATCCAAAATAATTTGAATGTTTGTGAAACCACAGAACCAAAACGAACAATAATATAATAACTGTTTCATAGGTAACTTTTAGATTTACAAACTAACAACATAATGCAATTTACCACAAATAAAAATCTGTTCATAAACGGTAATTCCTACTTAATAATCCAGATACACTTTACCCAGCGAAGTTGGATGGATAATCCAAATTTCACAAGTGAACTGAAAAATTCCCCATTTGATGACAAAATATTCCTGAAGAAATTCCTCATATTTCATATTATTAAAACTAACATGTTCTGAAATGTTCAGAAACTCCACAT
The DNA here is from genome assembly GCA_033675135.1 of Frankliniella intonsa. NCBI lineage: Eukaryota > Metazoa > Arthropoda > Insecta > Thysanoptera > Thripidae > Frankliniella > Frankliniella intonsa. The sequence goes on along the minus strand of CM066252.1, from coordinate 3,642,264 downwards.
ATAATAGATCCAACCATTTTTTGTTACGCTCCTCACATAGTTTGATTTTGATAACACCGTGGGAGGAGGGCTAAATGAAAAGAATTGATAACTCAAGAATTTCCAGAACCTTATCTGACACTAATATTAATTTTCATTTCTACACAGCATAGAAAGGAATTAATGTTCAAAATTTCTACAAATTTGTGAGGTATTAAGAACAATAGTTACTGTTTGGCAATCAGGATTTATCACAAAATGGCACTTTTCCTAGTCTCGAGCATGAAATAATACCAAAAAAGGCAACCCAAGAAAAAAAAAAGGTCAGGGAAACATCAGTCTAAAATCATAGGACTAAATCAGTCAAATATCCAAAGGTCAAAACTGTTTCAAGAGGCAAGTTGTGGCTATAAATTAGTGTATCTAACCGATCTCACAAGTGATTGTCATACTTGAACATAAAGTCATTCACACAACTATGGATTCATTTTTTCCTCAGTTGTTTTATTTTAAAAATAGAGTGAAATTTCATGAATTTAAAAACACGTCATAAGTAATGTATGAAAGGTACTCTAATAACACATCAATTATGAGTTCAAATCTTCGTTTAGGATTTGAGGTACTTTTTGGAAGTTAATTAAAACCAAAAATTCATCAACAGGATTGTGACAAGCCTGTATTAAGTACAAACAGTTATTTATGATCTCTTGTAACATTAATGGAGAGACAATGGCATTGCAATAGCTGATCTTCTTCAAAAATATTGATATTATTTTATGTTCTTATAAAGTAATAAAAAAGAAAAAAAAAGAAGAATTTTTCTACACCTAACATATTTTAAAACCACATTAATTTCCTGCATTATAAGTACACTGCTATACAAACAAGAAAACAACAAAGAGCTGTAAAATATACATTCAACACAGAATTGAGATCACAGAAGTTTAACTAAGAAAAAACCATTCAATATGAATGGCAGCCGCTAAACTGATAAACAGCCCAGAACTTTCTCCCACAATTCATGACCACGCAGTCTAGCAGCCTGTTAAACCTAATAGACAGGAGACAAGTTGAGGGTGAGATTCCTAATAGCGTTGCTCCTTGTTGTGCGGGACGACTTGATGATCTGTAGCACCATGGCCTTGCAATCCAAACAGACAATCATCTGAATCCCCTTAAGCCGCTCTTTCTCTGGTCGGCCTAGAGTCTTGGATCGGTTGAACTTCGCCCTGTAATAAAACACAAATGCAGCTTGAACACATATCACACTCAAGAGTCGTAAAACCATTTATTGATTTCTGACTACATGCGCACAATTGCATGTGAAGGTTGCTGATTCATACAAAATAGTATGCAATCCCATATAAATAAATAACAAATAATATCGATTCAGAAATCAGTAGGCCGCATATAAAACTGTTGAGGCGCCGCTGGGGCTGCGGGCCGGGGCCAGGTCTCCGGGGCTTACCTTCTGTCATTGGCGGTGGAGTCGGGGCTGAGGGCTGGCAGGGACACCGGGCCCTCGGTGCTGTCCGCCATGGACTCGGCCATGGACTCGGCCGTGGAGCCCGGGCCCGAGTTGGGCTGCGAGGTGGTGGCGGGCGAGTGGCCGGCCGTCACCGGGGCCGTGGAGGAGGCCGTCGCGGCCGTGTCGGCGCGCTGCAGCTTGGGGCTGGACGGCGCGCTGCCCACCGAGTTGAGGCCGTGCTTGAGGCTGCGCGGCGAGTCCGTCTGCAGCAGGCGGTTCATGAGCGTGCGGGAGAACGTGGCCGCGTCGTGCGACTTGGGGTCCGGCGCGTCCTCGGGCGACGCGAGCTGCGACGGGCTGATGGCCACCACAGGGACATGGGAGAAGTGCTCCGTCGGGATGCGCATCTGAGGACGAGCAGCCAATTATTAGTTCCATTTCCTCTCCACTTGGCCGCGCCCTGGTCTAGAGGGGTAGGCAAACCCGGCGCACAGAAGTTCGACAGACATGCTTACCTTGGAGTGGCACTTGGAGCAGACCGTTCTGTTGCACAGGCGGCACTGCTGACCTCGCGGTCCGAAGAAACTGAACCTCGTCTTCATGCACAAGAAGCAGACCTAGAGACAGGAGAGGCAGAGAGTGAGACCCCAGCCCAGCCCAGCCCACTGTCAGCCCCAGCCGTACGGTCACGTGACACTCACCTTGCCCCGCTCGGCGTCCTCCTTGACGCGGCCCTCCACGGGCAGGCTCTCCAGTTCCGCTTTGGTGAGGACGCTCCGGATGTGCACGATCTCCTCCAGGGTCAGTGACAGGCACTCGTGCTGCCACTGCTTCTGCAGAGGCGACAGGACAGACAAACCGTGACGCACACACATACAACAGCCACGACAGAAGTACGAAAAAAAATAATCGAAAGACAAATTACCGAGTGGAAAAGGTCTTCTTGGAGCGAGTTCCTCGACCACGAGAGCTCCGGGAGCTGCAGGCCCAGGGTGTTGGTGGTGGTGGCGAGGTCGCACGCGTCCGCCAGGGGCGTCTCGGCCTCCAGGGGCAGCTTGACGACGGTGGGGGCGACGCCCGGCACCGGCTCGCAGATCATAATGGTGTGACGCCGCATGGAACGCCGGCTGGGGCACTGCGTCGCCAGGTCGTACGCTGCCCAACACCAGAACGCACTCAGTATCTCGCGGCTCGCAAGGCATATATAGTAATTTGTAGAAAAAAAATCAAAAAAGGAAAAAAAAACTGAATCTTTTTTTTTAACAAAAATATTTTCATGGTTCTGATGGCACACGCGGCAGGGACGTTATAGCTCTACTGCGTAGGCGTTTCTTATTTCAAAGAAAAAACCCCTGCGACCTCCTCACTCCAGCGGCCGCCGCTCACTTAAATCAATTTAAGTCAACTTACAACTTATTGTGGGCAATCCTGGCTCCTGAGTCCGGCCGGTGCCTCTCAAGGGACATTTGTCTTGGTCTTTCTAAATGACTAACTCTTAAGCGCCCTAAGCGCGGGTTGGGGAAGGCCTAGCCAGGTGGCTGGCCCATAGAGGGAAGGACCGCCTCCATTCTGCGGTGCATTCATTCATTGGCTACCCCCACCGACAGAGAACAGAGGACAGAGAATGTGGCAACAAAGTTCGACCGCTTTCTTGCTTGCAGAGAGGGTGCGCGACAGAATTTGAGAGAGTAAGAGAGAGAGAGCTCAGCAAGGTGACAAGGTGACGAATGTTTGCGAAAAGAGAGAAGTTACAAGAGGAAGAGAATTGTAGTGAGTGGGAAGTCTCATTTCAAAAACCAAAACCATATGTGCCGATCAGAAAAAGACTTGACAAAAATACAAATCACATTGAGTAAAATGCAGTATAGAAATTGACAAAATGAGAAAAATATGGTTTCAACATCACACACGAGAGATCCAATGAAATAAAAAAATACAATGAAGAGGAAATAAAAACATGCAAAGAGGTAAGAAAACTTGCAAAACAAAGCTACATGCTGACCGTAGCTTGTGCAACTCTCCTAAAATTTTCAAATTAAAAATCAAATAAAAATGAGAGTTGCACATTTGCATGTGTGTCAAGGCTAATTATTCCATATCACTTTCACAAAAAAAGCAGTGGATGTGAGGATAAAGCCCCACAGTCACAGCACATTCCAGCAGCCTAAATGTCGTGCATAGCATTAGTTTAATTGAAAGGGACAGCTGAAAATCTTGGGACAGCGAGGCGAGGGCGAGGCGGAAGACTCCAGCGGTGAAGAGCCTGCTGCGACGTTGAGCGACAGTCCTGCTTGAAGTCTGCCGTGGCGCGACGGAGTGACACGTGGAGGTCTTTAAAAAATTAGGGATAGGATCATAGGTGAAATTATATAAAACTCAAAACAGTAAGAGTCTAAACTGGGAGTTTTGGTATTTGAATTACAAGGCTGTGCAATAGTTTTTTGTATTTAGTTCTTACATTTAGAAAGTTGTGGATCATACATCTTTACATCTTTTGTGAAGAATGGGCCCTCAGTTTGTAAAAGAGGACACCAAAATGATGTGACACTGGATTTGTTTTGTCCCGAAGACATTTTCATTCAGTCTTTGCAAACTAAATTAATGAAGGTACTTGAGCTTAATATTAAAAAAAAAAAAAAAACATTAACTCTGGAATTATTTATATACAAATATCAGTGTATGATTGGTCTTATCAATTAATATTATAACTAACATTAACAGTACTTAGTCGAAATCTGATTTACTAAATTACCAGAAAGATGTCAAATCAACTTTTTTAAAACAGAAAAGCTTTGCAAACATTTGGGAGCACTTTTTGATTTTACTATTTCACATTAACAAAATCAGCAAAAGACGTTATATACTTTAAAGCTACAAATTTTAACAAATTTTACATCAAAGGATGGAGTTTAAGAGGATTGTAAAACCAACTCATGTAATGCATGCAGCATGAAAACAATAAAACTCATCCAACAATGTCATTCAACAAGTTACAAAAATTAACAAATCATGCATAAAGCCAACTAAAAAAGGAATATGAGAAAAATCACAAAAAAAACAACATTATGTAACACATTCCCTGACAGGCCAATTAATTTCATGCCCCAAACACATAAATAAAAATAACTATAGCATTATGGTTTTAAATTGTCAGGCACCTTCTGTGGGCTGCACAACACATGCCTTGTATGTCAGCTCAAAAGCTCATAAAGCTTATTTTTTTAAGAAATCGACTAGAGGGCATTTCATTGCACACAACAAAATATAAAACATTGCCATTTTGCCACGACATAGAAACCACATGAAATTTTATGCATAATTCATAGCTTATGAGCCAGTTAGCTGACAACAATTCTAGATTATTAACCTTTGGTATGAATCAACTCCAACAACTGGGAGGCAAAGTACATGCTATACACTTATTTACAAACTAGCATGGTCTGAGGCTGGATGAGCGTTGGCTCTACTGTACGCCATTGTAAACAGGGGGAAAGACAACAAGGCTCGAATAGAATCCGAAACTACGCCCAAACTATAGAGAATTGAAATCATTTTGAAACTTACAGATTTCTCAAAAGGTTACAGGAAGACCAAAATAGAAGACATAGAGACACAGGGGGGAAAGGTCAAGAATTAACGGCATGTTCAAAACTTAAATTTACCCCGTTAAAATAGGCCGCTAGTCAAACGCGACTGGGTTATGAGGTGGGACGAAAATGATGGTTATGATGATGGTAATGAAAAAAAAAAAAAAAAAGATGAGAGGCACTTATTGATAAAAAAAATTGCCTACAAGAGCGCATTCAGCTGCTGCCACAAAATCTACTACTGAACGCTACAGGCGGAGCCAGAGCCACTAGGTCGGTTCTTGTTGAGAGTTGGGGGCCTACATTCTAGCGCCGAGTCGCAGTACGAGAGGTAGGCGTCCCTCATGGCGCCGCCGTGTGCCAACGGGTCGGGCTCCTCCGACCCCTCCGGGTCCTGGCCCTCCGACCTCTCCACACCCTCCAGCGCGCCGGGCCGCGGAGCCTGCCCCTGCCGCGGGCAGGGCCGGGGGCAGGGCCGCGGGCAACCCCGCCCACTACCTGTCCGGTGCCAGGGGTTGCTGCGGGGCGCGCAGTCCGCGCCGCCGTCCACCGAGTCCTCGTCGTCACGGTCCTCGTCCAGGTCGTCATCCTCGATCTGGAAAAGCAGAGGGTCGCGTGTGAGTACAAGGCGCATGCAAAGCGAAGGGTTAACAACTCTACACTTGTACTTAAAAAAAATACGAAAATTCAAGAAAGTTCATTTGCACACCAAAGTTCGAGGAGAAAAAACTGTGAATTTGGTGTAAATGTCGTAAAATTTTGTAAACTTTCCTGAATTGTTGTGAATTTTTATTGATGTTTTTTGCAATTCTTGTTTGGTTTTTCCTGAATTTCTGTGCATTTTTCAGAATTACGAGGTGTACAAACATTTCAGAATTGCTTCTCCCTCGCCCAAGTTCAATTGTTCTTCCCTGGGGATGCAGGACAAGAAGCCAGAGAGGTCACAGAGGACACGCTCCAAGGGACAGGGCAAGGCGATCGCGATAGACCAGGCCGCGTACAATGGAGGGAAAAGCTTGACCGGAACACACGCCGCGCGCCCGGAGCCCGGAGCTGGTGCCCGGAGTCACTCCAGCGTCGCAGGATATCGCTCATCTGCGTCGGAATCAGAGCATCTGGGCTGGCGCCGGCAGCACACTGCCCCGCCGCGCCCCGCCCCGCCCCGCCCCGCCCCGCCCCGCCCGGAGTCCGGAGGCCGGCCCGCCGCAGGCACTTCCGCTCGAAAAACAGCCCCTTGTGTATGTGTCCCACTTCCAGTTCGGCCTCCAGACCGCCCCGCCCGTCTCACCACGCACTCAATGGCAGCGTTGTTCTGGTACATCGCAAACGCCCCGGATAATGCGCCTTCATCGAGCGGGTGGTCTGGAAATAGGAAAGGAGAACGTATCGAGAAACAAAACAAAACCCAGCGGCGCACAGCAACTTATCTCTCCAGCTGGCATTGCGTTTACCCTTCTAGCCTGGGACAGTGCGCAGCTCTCCCACCCCACCCCACCCCACCCCACCCCAGGCGTACCAGCCGAGCAGACAGCCGGCGCACGCGCACACGGGCCGACCTTGCCCCGGAACACCCCACCCTACCCCACCCTACCCCACCCCACCCCACTACAGACTGCTGCACACGGCCGCAGGCCTCACCCTACCCCACCCCACCCCACCCCACCCCATCCCCCTCGCTCCAGGATACCGGTCGTAAATCTGCACGAATAGTAACCTCCACCCCCACCCTCCCCGGCACGCCAATGTGCCCCACCCGCCGACACTTTGGACCACCTTAAAGTAAACCTTTAAACCTTCTCCCCCCCCCCCCCTTTTTTTTCATGTACGAGTTTTATCGCTGTGGATAAAACATAGTGATGGCCTGATAGTAAAATAACAAATTAGAGTTTGGGGAAATAACTTCGCGATAGCGACAACGTCAACGCAATGCGTTGCTTTCAAAGTACGAACAAAAAAAAGTGGTTGGTTGTAGAGGCAATAACTCATCGTTATACGTTAAGAACAGCGAACTCTATTTTTTTCCGGTCCTGGCGGCGGCGTAGCGGAAAGTCGAGGTGTGCGCGTTAGAGGGGTGGGGATCGGGGGTTAGAGGGAGTTGCTGACGTCATACACCGCTCCCCCCGAGGGACCCCCGAGCGCTGCTGAGCGCCTGCGCGCCCACCCACCCCCACCTGCGCCACCCACCCCCACAGCCTCCCCCGCCCCCGGCCCGCCCCCGGCCCGCCCCCGGCCCGCCCACACGGCACGAGTCCCACCCAGCGACTCCAAACAACAAAAAGCCGACACGCCAAATGTCGAGAGAGCGAGCGTGGGCGAAGCCCCTGCAGAGCCCGGGGTAGGCCGCCGGCACGACACGCGCGCGCGGCGGGTCTGCCTACCCCGCCCCGTGAGCGACCGCAGCAGGAACCCGATGGAAACGGGGCGCAAACATGTGGAGTCGCAAAGAAAAATAAACGTAAAATATTTAAATCAAGTCGTTGGGCGGGTTACTGCACTGGAAATCCAAGTGTACGAATGTCGCTCACTTGTAGATGAGCGAATAAATTCACTCACTTGTAGGTAAGCGAATAGTCATTTGCTCGACTGCAAGTGAGCGAATAGTCATTTGCTCACCTACAAGTGAGTGAATTTATTCGCTCATCTACAAGTGAGGGACATTCGTACACTTGGATTTCCAGTGTGCAGGGTAGTGCCGGCGAGCGGGAGCGCCTGCAGATTGCGGGATAGGCAACCGGGTCACGCACCGGTGCGCGGCGGGACGGACGGGCCGGGCGGCCGCAGCTCGATACAGCGAGTAGCAGTTCGAGTGCTCCAGCCGGGCGGGGCGGGGCGGGGCGGGGCGGGGCGGGGCGGGGCGTGGCGGGGCGTGGCGGGGCGGGGCGTGGCGTGGCGGGGCGTGGCGTGGTGGGGCGTGGCGGGGCGGGGCGTGGCGGGGCGTGGCGGGGCCGACGGCAACGCCCACGTATCGCGCACCCAGCATCGCTCCGCTCCGCCCACGCAGTGCAGGTGGGGCTGGGGAGAGGCCGGTGGGGAGGAGAGGAGAAAGGTCAGGCAGTAAAACTCCTTCTCCACGCGGAGTACCGGACCGGGCCGGACTCACTTCCTCCCTCTCCTCCGCTCCAAGACAAACTACGGCGAGACACAGTACAGTCGCACTCGCCCGACAGCTCGGGGCAGTGTGCCGGGCCGGGTCAGGCCCGCGGACCTCCCGGTACAGAGTTAAGCGCCGATTAACCTACCGAGAGCTAGGCAGCGTCGAAATAACTTGCGATACATAATGACTGTAATGAGAGGGAGAGGGAGGGAGAGGGAGAGAGAGACAGAGGGAGAGAGAGAGAGAGGGAGGGAGAGAGAGAGAGAGAGAGAGAGAGAGAGAGAGAGAGAGAGAGAGAGAGGGAGAGAGAGAGAGAGAGAGAGAGAGAGAGCAGGGGACACTACGCCGCGCTTAGAAGGGTCCTGTCGTGGGAGCTTTTCCTCGGGCCGCACCGCTCACTAAACGACAGATAAAGTGGTCCACCATCTGCCTTCCCCCCCTCTCTCTCTCTCTCTCTCTCTCTCTCTCTCTCTCTCTCTCTCTCTCTCTCTCTCTCTCTCTCTCAGCGTTACGCGATCCACAGAGCGCAAGAGCAGCGCGCTCTCTTAATCTGGAGCAGAGAGCGACGGTCAGGGCGGGGCGGGGCGGGGCGGGGCGGGGCAGGGCGGGGCGCGCTGTCAGACCGCAGGCACTCAAATCTATAACTCCCCCACCCCACCTCCTTCTACCTCTACGACCCGCTGTTCAATTGCATCATTTTTCCGAGTCGAAACTGCTCCGCTTATTTCCTTTGTAAATATTATAATTTACGACTAGGGCCTCTATGGCGGCCCGCGGGGAGCAGCTCGGCCATGCTTATCGTGGCGACTGGACTGACACGGCCGCGGACGTAAATCTTGCCATTCATTCCCTTGTTTTACATGTTTTTTTTCCACATTGCACTTCGTGAGGCGATGGCAACTTTTTTAAAATGAAGTCAAGAGGTATGTATACAAATTTAAAACCCGCAGTACCCATGGGCGCGCGCGGTTAGTTCCGGACGAGTTTTCTCGGGCGGGGCGGGGCGGGGCGGGGCGGGACCAGGACGTGTTATCGCCACTTAACATTCACACTTTCACGGCGCGCGGCGCGGCGCGTCCGGCAGAGGTCCAGCGGGAGTCCGGCCGGCGCCAACTAGAGTGGACACAGCGGCGTCAAATCAGCACTTAGCTATTAAAAAAATTATGGCTAACTCCTCAGTTAATTTTTTTATACAACGCTGATTCTCCGCGTTTCCCCGTTTAAGAAAAATGTTCCGAGTCCTATTCTGCGCTACGTTCACTCTCCTGTCGAGAAAAATATACGTGCTAAAACAGTATAAGTAGAACGGTCAGTAATGAAGATGCAGTTTCAAACTGAAATGAAATCGACCTTGAGCGAGGGGTCGAATTTCTTTTTTTGGTGGCAGCAAGTACCGGCGGCGCTACAGCACGCTACGGCCCGGCGGCGGGCGCCTCAAACTAACCAGGCTAATAAGAGAGTCTCGTCTGCGAATAATAACCAGAGAGGATCTATAATCAGGATCCTCTCATGGCCATTATACCAGGCGTTCAAGCCTGCTAAACGGCTGTGCGCGCGACGAACCGCGACCTAAAGGATTTGGAGAGGGGGCGGGGCGGGGCGGGGCGGGGCGTGGCACGGGGCCTCCGCCGCGCGTAGCCAAGGACTGCAGGAGAAAGGAATTCCTATCTCCCACTACATTCCCCACTCACACACACACGCGGAAAAAATAAAGCAAAACTTAATTTATTTAGCGCGGATGTCAGTGGCGCACCGCAAAACCACCTCGTTAAAGAGCAGGCTCAGGCGCATCCCTATTGCCGCCCCGCCCCGCCCCGCCCGACCCCGCCCCGTCCAGAGTGAGCGGGGTTATGTCACTGCCGTGCTCCGCTCGCCGGAGGATGCGGCTCTGCGCTTCCAATGTTTGCAATTCATTACAACAAAAATGCTCCGCAGAGCGATCAGTATTAACATTTAAAAAAATAGATGAGTGGTATTTTAGAAAAAATAGGCAGACTTTCTACCAGTTGATACAATCACAAAGTACACTTAAATCAGTTTATGCACAAAATTATAGTCACTAAGTTACGAAAAAAAACAACATCACGGCATTTTTGTAACAGTGCGCTATGGCGAGTAATGGCCGGGCCGTAATAGAAATGCAACTCAAACACCGCGGGCGGGGCGGGGCGGGGCGGATGTCCCGGACAGGACAGCTCTCTCACGTTCGAAGGAGACAAATTAAAGCTCCGAGCAGCGGGCCGCACCGCGCCGCGCCACAGCGGCGCAAATAATGCAATAACCAGCACCACTGCCAGGGCACTTTTACTTTTCTCTCTCTCTCTATTTCTTTCTCTGCATTCGTTTTTTTACGATCATAAATATTGTTGGTACATGTCTCACTTGCCTCAGTCGACGTAGAAAACCTATAACGGATATTGTTCAATTCTCAACTTTATATATTTTTTTTAAGTTTTAGAAAAAGCAGGTAATTAGTTTCACTGCAGTGACTACATCGTGGACAACTTGACGGGGCGGCGGACTCGCGTCGGTGCTGAGGCGACCACATGCCAGGACCCGGAAACACAACGGGGGCAGGGCGACTGCGGCGTGAGCCAAACACTCCAGGCGGGGCGGGGCAGGGCGGGGCGGGGCGGGGCGGGGCGGCTGAGGCGGGCGGTGGGTCAGACAACGGGATTCTATTTTTCAGAAGCGTGTCGTAGCGATAGACGGATGCTCTTGTGCAGGGGGCACCCCGCCCCGCACCGCCCCGCCCCGCCCCGCCCCCCACCGCACCGCGGGCCAAGCAAAGCAAAGCCGCATTGGGGCATAGCGTTTTTGTGGCTTTGGTGTTGTTCACGTCCGAGGCCCCGCCCCGCCACAATCGCTGCTGACAAGATTACCATAGCCGTCGCCCTGCGCTGCCCTGCCCCGCCCTGCCCCGCCCTGCCGTAGGCCTGGGCAAAATTTCAATATATTGAGCTTTCAATTAATATTTTTTTATATTGAGGCCTCAATATTAGGAATATTGAGGTGGTCAATAAATAATATCTCAATATCTCAATTTTCAATATTGAGTATATTGAGGATCTATATTTCATATTCAGTGTTGTAGGTCAATATTTCGTATTGAGTGTCGGCCAATGTTTAACTTTTATAAGAGAAAACACTTAAATTGGGGTGGTAGCCCAGAGGTCTCGGACAGCAGACGACGCGCGGGCCGCACGCGGGAGGACCTTTCACTCGCACTCCCGCTCCCCTCATCCCTTCATCTATCTCCTACCGGGCTGCATCGGCCCCGCGGACCGCTTGTCTTAGAAAGAGCTCAATATGTCAATTTTAATATTGACCTCAATAACTCAATATTGTTATTGACCTCAATAACTCAATATTAATATTGAGTCAATTACCAATATTGACATTGAGGACGAAATCAATATTTTTTAACATTGATCATTGATATTGAGTTTGGTTTAACCGCCCAGGCCTACCCTGCCGTGTCCAGCCCAGCCCTCCGCTTCTCCTGCCCACTTCAGGCACGTCTCTCCAGGAGCAATCACTATTACTGTACCCCGTTTTCGTGACAGAAATACGGTGGCCGACGGGCCTGCTGGGCGGGGCGGGACTACCGATATCCTACCTTTCGCAATTCACTTCTACTTTTTACGTCATCGAAATAGGAACGTGCAAAAGGGGTGCTTTTACTCCTTGCAATCCCCGCCGGCGTTCGGTTCTCATCCCCGCGGGAGGGGGGAGGGGAGGGCTCACCTGTAGTTTCGAGAAGTCAACTTTGATGAGTCTTCTGGTGGAGGTGGTCGTCGACTTGGGCGTGCCTGGGGAGCTGGGCGCGTCCACGGGTACCACTGCAACAGAAAAAAGAGTAAACGTTAGGGCGTTTTTTTGTGTTTATTTTTTTTTTTCGCTGATCGACTCTGCTGGTCTGCGTACATAGGTCAGTGCATCCAGACTCGCCCGGCCGGTCAGCGACTGACGCAGCGGCCTCCTCAGCAGCGCCTGACCGCTGCCCGACCTCTGCCACTGACATCACGTCCCGCTCCGCACGGTTCAGCTCTCGCGACATGACTGCCGGCACCAGACCGTCCCTCCCCGGGTCAGGGCACACGGGACTTGACACAAGGGCGGCGTCCGAATCACCCTTTAAACTTTACCAAGTGCGCAATGAGCGCCAAGCGACGCACACCGCGCCCCAGTTCTCGAACGTTACAATAACACACCTGAGTACACAGACACAGTCCTCGGCTTAACCCGACGCCCCAAATAGAATACTTTTCCCGCAAAAAAAAAATAATTCTCAGACCAAACATAACTCAATTCGAATTGAAACGATCGTTTCGGTACATCGCAAATAAAATACTTCAGTTTGACCACGCCTTGCTCATATGCAATGTGACCTTAAAACTGCTACAGAAGTGTTCAACCAGTTTAAAAAAAAATAATTTTTCGTTATTTTGGGGGCGCCGTGCGATGGGATTTTGTCAGAATGAGGAGCGTGAGGTGAAGTGATGCAAGGAGGCATCAGTATTGTGCGTCCCCCGCCGGGCTGGGGGCCGGGCGTTAAATTTCTGAATAGGCCTTCATTTTATAGAGGCAGTCTGGGCCTTCTCTCGCGCCGCGGGGCCGAGCGGGAATGCACGACCGTGTCAGATGGAACGAACAGCACTGCTAAAAATGTTGGAATGGTATGGCAAAGTACACGGCTAAATTTTCCACGGACAGAAGTACCACTAGGTCCTAACTCAAACGGCAGAAAAAAAAATACAGGAAGAATATACTGTAAGTTAGGCGTGTACGCTGGAACAACAAACGAGGGGTCCCCCACTCTCCAAAAGGGTGTACAAAGAGTTTCGCGAGTATTGCGGAGTATTGGCGAGTATTGGCGAGTATCGTGCGAGTATTTCTTGATTTTTTTCGCGAGTATTGGCGAGTATTCGCGAGTAACTCGCGAGTAATTTTTTTGGTGTACAATGAGTATTTTAGTGGGGGACCCCTCGACACCAAAACTTTCAAAAATCAGTTGCGCGGTGAAAAATAAAAATCAGCAGGACAACGTCAAAGATATCGAGGGCTATGCTGTAACAGAGTACACCTGCTGCATGCCGCGCGTAACACCGCGCTAGCTCTTGTGGTACATATGGTGGCTCCGGAAGGACGCGGCGGCGGGCGCGGGCGCGGGCGCGCGGGCCCCTGGGGCCGCCCTCATGACCTCCACGGGGGAGGGGCGGGGGGCGGGGCGGGGCGGGGCGGGGCGGGGCACTCGGTCCCGATTACACTCGCGCCGCGCACTATTGCAGCGGCAGCGCCGGTAGCAGCAGCAGGGAAAGTTCCACGCGACGTAACCTGCATATCTTGGTCGCGATGCTAATGCAAACACGAGCCCTGTCCTGTGCGGGCCTGGCGGGGCCTGGCGGGGCCTGGCGGGGCCTGGCGGGGCCTGGCGGGGCCGGCACGACCCACAGGCGCGCCGGGCCAGCCATGACCGGACCTCTGTCGCCCTGCGCTGCAGCACCCAGGGCGCGGACCCGCGCACTGGCAACCGTCAAGTTGTGCTTGTTTGCAAACGTTGTTGCGTTAAAGTCGATCAAGTTCACCAGAAATCAACTATAACACTCCGTCCCACGACATGAAAAAAAAAGCTCTCCGTGATTTTCTTCTTATTACTGACGAATAGCAAAGTGAAAAACTAAACAGATACAAGCGTCACATTGGTAGCGCGCTTAATGTATCCCTGGCGTTATCGTGACGGCGGGCGCGTGACAGCGTGACGCGGGGCGCCCCGTGACAGTCACGCGGTGCACGCGTCACGTCAGTCACCGCCGGTAGGGCAGGCCAGGACCAGGTCGGGGCGCCGGGGCGCGGCGGCCGCGTCTGCACAGTCTACTTCCTGAACGCACAGCCCCGCCACCGCTCGCTCGCTCGCTCGCTCTCTCTCTCTCTCTCTCTCTCTCTCTCTCTCTCTCTCTCTCTCTCTCTCTCTCTCTCTCTCCCCCAGAGGCGGCAGCCTCTCACGCCGCCGCCGGCTGGAGCCCTCTCTAAACGGACCTCTAGCATTGCACGATCGGCGAAAAAAGAAATGGATTGCAGAAATAAAAATAAAAGATCCGTTACTTGACGTTTCTTGCTCGTAACGACTGCTTGATGGGAAGGAGGAGGCTCAGGCTGGGGCCCGCTCCGCTGGCGCCCATAGCGGGACAAACACACTTCATTAGACCATGGGCCGACGGGGCGGGCGGAAGTCCGCAGCGGCGCGGCGGAGGTCCGAGCCACGCCGAGCCACGCCGAGCACCTGTTCGCCAAATAATGATGCCACTCCCTCCGCCTCCGCTCCGCCCTGCAATAGCCGAGTCTCCGTCCAGCTCCTCCTGCTTATCTTGTCCTCACCGTCGTGTCCTCCTGACCAACCAAAAGCAACATAAATGCTCTTCACACTCCTGGTTCAATCGCACTTGTAAAAAAAGTGGCTTCACAAAAATGTTGGCCACTAAAGTGAAGGCCAGGCAAGTACTCTGGGCTGCGGCGGGCGGACAGTCGACCGCAAAAACGCAGGCGGATGAGCTTCGCTGGGGTGTGGGCGGGGCGGGGCGGGGCGGGGCGGGGCGGCTGTCACAACGTGTCGCCTTCACGGCCTTTTCCACCGCCACCTCACCACACACCTCCTCCCGTTCCGGCACCCTTCGCTGATAATTGCTGCTAACGGTACGCCCCGCCCCGCCCCGCCCCGCCCTCCTGCACCTCCGTGCTCCGTCACGAGGTACAGGAGGTGCGCCCGGGCCGCCCGCCCGTGCCGGTATCGAACGTCCACGCCTCGCCTGCTGCAGCTCTGACCCACTTATCCGCCTTTGCAGACATGCCGGTTGCGTGACCTTGACCCAGATCTGATTGTCGTCGCCCGGCCGGGCGGACAGCGGGCGTGATCCTGGCGGGGACAGGCCCGGCCCGGCCCGGCCCAGCCCGTGTAGGGACGCCCTTGTGTCCCGGGGACGCCGGGGTGGGGCGGGGCGGGGCGGGGGGGTACGCCCGCCTAATGCTGGGCTTCGGCTGCAGCGCCACGCCGACGCCGTGGCGAAATGCGGGCGTCGCCTATTCACACATAGGTTTGTGAGCGAGTGAGCGAGGTGGCGATGGAGCGAGTACTCCCGCACTCTCGCAGCCTAGCCTCTCGGCAGCCAGGCGACTGGCTTCCAAAATCTAGTCCAGGGTTCAGGACTGGCTGCGTGAGATGGACATGACGTGCGCGGCGTGGCGTGGGGCAGCGGCGGCAGATGGGGCCACTGCGCCCCGCCCCGCCCCGCCCCGCCCCAGGCGTTGAAGGTGACGGCGGAGGTCGCGGACCTGCCCGTCAGGCAGGCGGGGCGGGGCGGGGCGAGAAGACTAGAGCAGCTCACACACAACTTTCCTCGCATATCGGCACCAGCCACCTTCCATCTCTTTCCCCTGCAGTTCGCGTGTGCGTCCCGTCCCGTCCCGTCCCGTCCCGTCCCGTCCCCATGCTCGAGGTCAGCAGCGTCTACAAGATTCCACTTTCATCATAATCACGATTTCGACACGGCGCGGGGTGATTATTATTTCAGCTGGATGACAAGAACGGCGTACAAAAGCGTTAATGGACCGGGGGGGAGGCGTAGTGTACGTGTGGTGCGCCAGGCGCCACGGCCGAGGCTCCATTCATCCAGATTACCGGCTCATGCGCGCCCTGGCGCCTTGAACCGGCGAGAGAGAGGGAGAGAGGGAGAGAGAGGGAGAGAGAGAGAGAGAGAGAGGGAGAGAGAGAGAGAGAGAGAGAGAGAGAGAGAGAGAGAGAGAGAGGGAGAGAGAGAGAGAGAGAGAGGGAGAGAGAGAGAGAAGGGAGCGCAGCCACGCATAGAAGTTCTGGTCCTTGGCCAGCTGCCCCGCAGTTCGCCGCAGCCAATTATCACGTCTCAAGTCCGCGTAGCCAATTGAAAAATTGTATTTTGTGGTCCGCTGGTGGAGGCTGGGACCCGTCGGCCCCGCGGTCAACAGTGAGCAGGGCGTTGACTGCCGCAGCTGCAGCACTCCGCCCAGATGACATTCAAATGTTGATCGGCCGCGTGTCTCCCAGGCCCCGCCCCGCCCCGCCTTCAAAGATGAGCCGAGAGATGCTGGGGCTCCGGGGAGATTACCTCTCTCACCGCAAGAGCGACAGACAGACGGGAGAAAGCTCCGCCCGCTGCAGAGCCATTTAGCTAATGAAAGCAAATCGATGCCGGAGCTCGCTTTGCACACGCGGAACGCGGATTAGCGCAACAACGACGGCGACATTACACTGCCAAGACTTTAAAATACACATTTTTCTTAAACGGTGCCGCCGGAAAAAATAAAAAATAAAAAGTTTCGAGGGTTGCGGGCGGGGCGGGCCATGGCCGCGTCTTTGGCCTGTCGGTCGTGAGCGCCACGCCGGCAGCCTGCCTGTCTGCGAGACGGTCCTTCACGTCCAGAGGCACAAAGGAACGTGGCCGGGGTATCGGGCAGGCCGCCACGCCACGCCACGCCACGCCACGCCACGCCACGCCGCGCCGCGCCGCGCCACGCCGCGCCACGCCACGCCACGCCACGCCACGCCAACGGCGCTACATGGCAGCGCGGCCAAACCCTACTCGGATAAAACTGCGACGCCGCGACGCACGGGGGAGAAGAATCAGATCACAGATAGGGATAGTCCTTTCCCCCGTGTATAACGAAAGAAAAAAAATGTGGAGTGAAAAAAAAAACTCAGCTTTCTTCTTGGTTTTCCTTTTGACCCTGGACAGAACGAGGGCATCCTGTCCACGCTCCTCAGATAGCGGCGAACAAAAGCTGGGTAGGACGTGACCCCCGCCCCCGCCCCCGCCCCCGCCCCCGCCCCCGCCCTCGCCCTTCGGACCAGGGAGTAAGTGTGACACCGCCATTGTTTGCATAACAGAAGGTCATTTTCTTCTGACTCGACTTTACTTTTCTGCGAGGGAAATCGGTGGCGGAGCAGCGGTATGGTCAAAAGGGTGGCGCATCCCAACACACGTCGTGTAGTGACTGCAGGGCCCACCGCGGGCCGAGATACATAAGGGTACGGGGAATTACTAGAAAAAAACGACCAAAAAAAATTGGGGGAAGAAGAGTACGACATTTTCACGGGCTGACGGCGCCGTGTCCACGTCAATGTCCTGCTAGCGAGAGAAGGCAGAATAGGGGAGGGGGAGAGAGAGAGAGAGAGAGAGAGAGAGAGAGAGAGAGAGAGAGAGAGAGAGAGAAAGAGAGAGAGGGGGGCGTCTCTCCCCCGTGCCTCACACGCGTGCGCGCGAGTCCCGCTGGCACCTGAAAAGGTTCTAAAGGGCTTTGGCCTCAACGAAGGCGAACTTGTGTATGTGTGAGAAAAAGGGGTGGGGGGGAGGCAAAGCAAGATCGAAGGAGAGCACACATGTAGTCAGCCGCGCAGGCCCCAGTACACGGGAAAAATAAATTATATTGGAATCGATGAAATTGTATTGGTTATGGTAACAGAAGGGCCAATTGAATTAGATCCTGAGCAAAATTTTAAAAAAGTATATTTTGCCGCAGGAATTTCTGCGCGTACCGTACATGACCGGCTGGGTATGGCTGGGTACCTCGAGCTTCAGACGGGTACCGTTCCGCAGGACCTGCTTGACGGTGACTTCCTCGCTGGAGACGGAGCCCGAGCGCACAGGATTCTCCAGCCTCCTCCACCCACCCCACCCCACCCCGCCCCGCCCCCAAAGGCGTTCCGGTGTCGTGCTGCGAGCGAGCTATGCCCGTCACTGCGGAACGACGCAGGTAGACTCAAGCTGAAGTGGGGGCGGGCCGTTGGGGCGGGGCGGGGCGGGGCGGGGCGCGGCGGGCGTTCTAAGACCGTTATGTGTTTACCGTCCTGTCACTCGCACGCCGGGTCCGCCAATACCGTCCCAGCCCAGGGACACACAGCCCCGTGGGAACGCGACACTGCAAACTTACACGCGCCAAAAGCAAGACAAAATTTAATAAAATGAAAACACGTTTTAGGCGCGAAGAATAATGATGGAAAAGAAGAGGACCTTTCTACCTTCACCAGCGGCGCATATAAAATGTTACAGCCCATTGACAGGGGGCGCAGACTGCAACTATTTGCATAAACTGTCTTCAACTAGTTCCGTCTAGAAGTTGAGCGGCAAAGTGCCAATCAGATGATCGGCAGGCAGTGCTGCTGAGGTGATTGGTCCCCACGCCACGCCACGCCACGCCACGCCACGCCACGCCACGCCACGCCACGCCACGCCACGCCACGCCTCGGCGGTAATATCTCAATGCCCTGGCCCGGCCCCCGGCGCTCTCGCTGCGCTCCATCATCTCCGACGTCTTCCTCGACCCCGCGCCGCGCGCTGTCATCTTTCCGGGTGCACTTTGGAAAGCCAAGTGTGTGAATGATGCTCACTTTGTGTGTATGTGTGTCATTTTCCGCATTTGAACACTTCAACAAGAGTGAATGTGGGAATTTTCGTAAAAAAATGTCATGAACGATGAGTGCACAAACGGAAGTTCTCCTCACACTTCCAAGCGTGCCGCGTTCACTCACACTCTTGGGTTGCCCGTCTGAACGGGAGCACCTGTCCGTAGTAGGATAGGGCTTGCGCGCGCAGGCCAGCGCCTTTCACCTCATCAGTGAGAGTGAGAGAAGTAGTATCGAAACAACATAACACCGTCGATCGAGTTCGAGATATCGACCTTGGGGTGGCGGCGGTGGTGGTGGCGCCAAACCAGAGGCGCCATCAATCAGCATCATTTACCAGCACGTCACGGGCTTTCCTAACGAGAGGCTGGCCGGCGGCGGGGCGGGGCGGGGCGGGGCGGGGCGGGGCGGGGCGGGGCCTACACTTCGCGCCACTCAGTGGGAATCAGGCGGCGGGCCCGAGAGCCCTGGTCATTTGCATATGAGCACCGACAGGCTGCAGGTCGGCTCCATACACTGCCGCCGCGGTTCACTCTTACCGCCAGGCGCCGCACACCGCACCCGCACCGTGCTCTATTATCGTATCTGCGCTTTTCTTTTGCCGTCCGCACTTTTCTCGCTAGCGCCCCGCCCCGCCCCGCCCCGCCCCTCCACGCGAGAGTACAGTCAGTTCGCAGAACACTGGCGGCGGCGCCGCTCCGCATCGCATAGGCACCTTTAAAAAGAAGTCGTCGACGCCCCGCAGTCCCACGACACTGCGCCCGCTCGTCGTGTTTATGCCTACTCTCCTCCCTCTCACCTCTCTCTCTCTTTCTCTCTCTCTCTCTCCATCTCTCGATTCTCCATCGCAAAAACAACAACAACAACAACAACAAACCGCCTCGCGCGCATTGTCTTGGCCCCATAGCGTTATATTCTCTTTCTCTCGCGGCGCTCTTTCGTGTCGCATCAGAGCACAGCCCCCCCCCTCCCCCTGAGCGCCGCGACGCCCGCGACGCCGTCGGGAAAAGGGGCGCCGCAGAAAGAACGGCAGAGCGAGCGGTCATTGCAAATCTAACGGTGGCTGCTGCCGCTCCGCCCCGCCCCGCCCCGCCCCGCCGGGCCCTTAACTTTTGTCACTCTCTACACACCCCATAGAAAAAGTGTTCTTCTTTTATCTAAAGTATAACCTGAATCCAACATTGGGGGACAGAATATACTTGGACCATGAGAACATTCTCCACTCTTGGGTTCTTTTTCTGCCTACTTACAGGACTTCCTGCAATTTTTCATGGCCGGCTAAAGTACAACAAACGCACTCCCATGAATTTTTCTTGCTTCCCAGTGAAGTTGAAGTGTCGGGTTGAAGACTTTCAGTCGCTGTCGCATATAGCAATCGTGCGGAATAATGTTGCACAAAAAAAAAAAAAAACGGAAAACGAAATTTGACGAGTCCATTATCGCCGACAAAGAAATAACCTTTTCGGGCAACAAAGGGCGTCGGCTGCACTGGCGTTTCCTCATCGGTCCCTGCAACAATGCGACGCCATACAACAATGGTCCCGGGTGGACGGGATGAGCCACTGTAACGTAATGGTCCTCATTGCGATAATGTGGGAGAAGAGAAGCGAGAGGACCCTCCCGCACACCTGACCCTGACCCGACCGGGCCCCGGCGTACCGTCCCGGCGACAGCCCGCCCCAGACCCAGGCTGTCAAACCTAGCGATATGACCCCCTTTTTTTCTGGTCCCTTTGAAACAAAAAATGAAAAGAGAGATGTGAAGGAGGAAGTCTACCAGGACGCTGCTTCCCCTACGGGCCGCGACCTCCATATGACACGACCGCTACCGGACCAGTCCCGACTGAGTGTGGACAGCACAGGACTCACACTTGACTTTCCCTCTAGAGTTTCCTCTAATTGAACTACTAAACTGGTGCCGCGCCCGCCCCGCCCCGCCCCGCGCCACCGAAATACTCCCGCGAGGTGCATACGGAGGCGCGGTGCAGTCCACTTTCTCTCTGGGAATGCAAAGGTGACTGCTACAGCCAATGCAGCCGCGGGGGACCACCCCGCCCCGCCCCACCCCGCCCCACCCTGCCCGGGAGCGGGACTACGGGGCGCCGACGCCGCATAGGGCACGGGGAAACGACACAAATTGTGCGTTTCACGAAATCAGCCGTTTTCTACTACTACTACACGCCGCCGCGAGCCGCCGCGCGTTTCAAATTTATTTCAACGCAAACTTTCATGTCAAATGCACAGTTTATTTTTTCGTTCAACAAAGGAGCGGTCAGCTATCACTTTGTTATCTCTGAACAATTCATTCCCACTTACTCTCTCCCTCAGAGGAAAGTGGCCGGCTGGATCGACTCGGACCGCGCCGGGCGGGGCGGGGCGGGGCGGGGCGGGGCGGGGCGGGGCGGGGCGACCTGTCTCCCCGGGCCGGGCCGGGCGTGGCCGAGCGGACCGCGACCACCAGCCTCTCTGCTCCGAGAAATGAAAATGTCGCCAGAGGCGGTCGAGCATTGAGCGGAGCGGGCGGGGCGGGGCGGGGCGGGGCGGGGCGGGGCGGGGCGCGGCGGGGCGGGGCGGCTCCAGCGCACACCTTATCGTTTCAGTTTTTTTCCGTTTTCTTATTTTTACCTCCTTCCTTGACCACCAGCTATACTCTTCCCTGAACCGATAAACTTTACCCCGAGTTTATTTTTAAACGCGATGAAAATAAAAACGCCCTTTTCACGCTGTGGACTGCTACGGAGAGCGCTTCCTCCACACGTGCACATAGGCTCGCAGAGCCACATTGGAACAGCGGCGGGGCGGGGCGGGGCGGGGGCAGGTCTTTGAACCGCTCGCGAGAAATACAACACGCACCGTGTGTGACTCCCCGATCAACCGGTTCTACTAGGAGGAGGAGGAGGAGGAGGAGGGGGAGGAGGAGGGTCAATGTCATGGCGAACGTGTCGTCCTCGTGTGTGTAGGGGAATGCACTGAAGGTACCATAACTCGACTGGCCAAAAGTGACACTACGTGGAGACGCGTGGCGGGGCGGGCCTGGCGGGGCGGGGCGGGGCTCGTTTCCCGCAGGATGCCGCGCAGGAACGTTACCATTACACTATCGCGTCTCGTCGCGCAACTTGTCTCTCAGAGGAAAAGAGGCAAATTTACGAGGATATATATTTTTTTCCTCTTTATTCCTGCAGAGATGTCACGCTCGGGCTGACGCCATCCAGACGACGCCGGGCCGGGCCGGGCCTAGGCTTGCACGGATGACAGCAGGCACTCAGCGGCAGGGAGCTCAACTTGTGTTTCACCAGCATCAGGCGGGGCGGGGCGGGGCGGGGGTACTACTGGACGGATGAACAATGGTGACGGTGACGCGCCGCCCAGACCGGCGAGAAATATAGACAGGCCTCAATGATCTTGAAAGGACGTAGCGACGCGATAATGCACCACAGGAAAAAAAAATATAGTATAGTACGCGGATGATAAGCAAAATGATGCAAGGAAAATAAATAATGCATCAGATTTCGAGTCAAAATTATTTTCTACGGACTACAATCGGCTCCCCAAGAAATTAAAATTTGCAGGACATAAAAAACATTTTTTTCAGACTGCATATTTAGTTTAAAATTATACCTGTGAAGGGAGTACACGAGCACAACGACGAGCTTTGTGAAGGAGTACAGCACAACAGCAGCACCTGCCGGCCAGCAATCACATTTTCGCAAAAAGATTGAGTTCTGACCGGGGGCGGGGCGGGGCGGGGCGGGGCGCGGCCCGGACCCGCCCGTCTGGAGCTGAAGGCAGCAGAGCCATCGACCGACCGCACACAATGCCAGGGAAAGCCACTATAGCCATACGCCATACACGAGGTGAGGTGCCAACAGTTTTGAATGCCGTGTGAATCACGCCTCTCACAAGCCGCGCCCCACCTCTCGCACCTCTCCTAAACGGCGGGCGCCACCAGGGTGTTTGATGTCTCTCTCTCTCTCTTTCTCTGAACAATTTGAACAACTTTCCGATTTTCCATAATGTTTCGATTATATCGCAAATGGCAGCAGCATCTCGGTGCAATTATCTCTCACCACGAGGAGGGCGGCGACGTCAAAGAGGGTCTCGTCGCGTTACGCGTCCGCGGGGGGATAACGTCGAGAAAGTCGAACTGGCCAGCGTGACACCGTGACACGGCGTGACACGGCGTGACAGCCAACACGGTGGCGCATCGTCCGCAAACGGTCGTTAGAATGCAGCCGCACGAGAGTCAACATTTCTGTTTGATCATTTTTATTTCATTTGTAAAAGAAATCGACATTCCAGTCCATACAGCTGTGACCGCAGGCAGGCAGGGTCCCGCGTACGGCCAGCAGCCGACACGGCGCGGCGGTCATGAGAGGCTCTCTCCCTTTCATCATTCATTTCCATTCATTTCCACTCATGCAGCGTACATTCTTTTTCTTTCTTTTCGTGCTCACTCCTCGAGTTAACAGCTGTAATCCGGATCTGTCCCTGCCGGGCCGGGCCGGGCCGGATACACCGCGCGGTGACGGCGCGGAGGCGCAGCCTGATGAGTCAGCGCGCCGTTTTCTCCGGCGAGAGAGAGAGAGAGAGAGAGAGAGAGAGAGAGAGAGAGAGAGAGAGAGAGAGAGAGAGAGAGAGAGAGAGGAAGAAGAAGAGGAACTCGCGTAATGAAGCAATTACAAGACTGTCGATGTAAAGAAGAAATATTAAGATATTTTATGGCTGGTTAGAAAAAAAATGTAATGCACGCTGGGAGTCATCGCATTTTTTTTTGTCAGTTAATCTAAACCGCGTTTTCCCTTTCTACGACGTTTCTTTACCACGCAAACTAGTACATATTTTTTTTTTAGGGGGACGAAACTTTCTTCCGCGACAAAATTGTCTCCTGCCTGCAAGTTCCCCGAGCTGTCGCCTGCGCTTAAGGATGCCGCCAATTGTCGCACCGTACGACTTCCCTCCCCGGCCGGCCTGCCTGCGGCCCGGTGTGCCTGACCCGAGCCGGCCGGCCGGCAGGCCATAACGCCATTACCGGTGCACATATGGCCGAACCGGTTCAACGCCAAGCAGGTCCTTGTCCCGCACCATTACGAGGCCGGTGACATAACAATAGCACACGGGACCGGCCCGTGTTTGCAAGGTAATAACGTCACAGAGTAACGCATGTAACTCTCCTTGCTAACACGAGGGCAGGCCAGGACCGCTCGAGCGAGGACGCCAGCGGGTTTAGGGTTTCTCGGTCCACGCAAGATAAACCCAAGTTAGCAAAGAACCATGGACGGAGTCATTTTTTTGCCTTTTACAAAAAATGGAATCCAAAATTTTCGTTGCAGACAGACGGGTGTACTCACTCTCGTTGGACGTGGACGACTCCCAGCCCGTCTCCTCGTCGCTGTTGGACGGGCAGTCGGACGAGTTGGTGGAGCCGGGGCCCGGGGCGCCCCCGAGCGCCCCCGCGGGGGCGAACATTCGGGGCGCGGGCTGCGGGGGCTGCGTCACAGCCATCAACATGTCCCTCACTCACTCACTCGCACCTGCTGTTCTGTCTCTGTCCCTCTCACTCACTCGCTCACACGCGGTTGCCACAGGGTGGCCGCGCTCCAGGTGATGACGGGGCGGAGCGCGCTAAGTGTCGCGGCGGGCGCGCCTGTTGTAATGACGTCGTAGTGCTGCAGGCGAGAGGAGGCCAGGGCGTGAGAGTTTAGCGAATAAAAAAAAATATGTAATCGGGTGATAAAACTTTTACTCAACCGAGTTCATCATGCGTACTATTGCGTAATTTTTTTTTCAACGGAACCAGAAATTAAGAATATGCTAACTTTCTTTTGACGCGCGCTTAAGAGTGCTAAGCTCTGACGGGGTTGTGGCGTGCCGCCTGGTGCACGTCGCATCCTTGACATGAGCGGTTTTGCAGCAGCAATCCTCGTTGCGGCTGAGCGCCATTCTGTCTGCAGCCTCCTCAGGGAGCGTCGCCAGGGCATAAAGAGTGCCGACGAGCGGCGCACTGTTAAACTAAATTGTCATGTGACGATGAATATTGCTACGAATATTTCGTCACAAGAGCTGTGATGAAATAGTCGTCACATCACATACATTTCGTCACTTGATATGAATCTTTCGTCACTTGACATGAATGTTTCGTCACTTGACATGAATCTTTCGTCACTTGACATGAATCTTTCGTCACACTGTGATGAACCATTTGTCATGTGACGAACCTTTCAAAAGTAAAATTTCGCACTGACTTTGTCGTAATGTGACGACTTAAATTTTTACAGTGCGGGGGAGCGGCGGGGCGAGCGAGGCACTCTACGCACTCTAATAGAGTCAACGTGCGCTCACAGCCGCTATGTGTGAAAGGGGACGGGATGAGGGCTGGGAGAGAGAAGAGAGGTTGAAGGAGGGAGGAAGAGAGCGAGAGGGGGAGAGAGAAAAGGACGGGGGAGGGGAAAGGTACCGAGAAGAAGAGAGGGAGGAAGCGACCCCCCGCCGGTGCGTCCGAGGGGCGAGCTTCGCTAAGAGCGCTCTTCCACTCCGGTAATTTGATAAATTTCACTTTGACAGGGGCAAAGTCAGGGTGGCAGGCAGTTAGAGGGAGAGAGTGAGAGAGAGAGAGAGGGGGGGGGGGAAGTAGAGAAGGGTTAAAAAAAACAACATGCGGGCGATGTGAAGAGAGCGCAAGGGTTGGTGGCGAAAGAGAAGATTGGAGGGACCCGGGGAGGGATGAGGAGAGGAGATGCTATCATTATCCTCCTTACCGACAAGGATCGAAAACCGCAGCGGCCTGAGCGCTCAGCTCAGGCTCAGCTCAAGCAGCCGGGCACAATATCGACACTGGAGGTCCCGCCCCGCGCCCCGCCCCGCGCCCCGCCCCGCGGCTCCAGCTGTAGGCGACCAGACGCTGTGCTTGTGGTCTGAGCCCCGTCCCGTCCCGTCCCATCGCTCCCCTGTGCTGCTGTCAGCACAGAGCCCGACTGGCTGATTGCCCAACACTTTGCGGCGATAAGGGCTGGACTCCTCCCCGGGGGGTCCGCGACAGGACAAGGCGGGCGGAAAAACTCTGAATTTTGGTGTACAAAATTCGTGAATTTTTGTCAACTTTCCTGAATTATACTACAATTGTTTTTGTGCTAGTTTTTGAATTATTTTTACATTTAATTTTGTTTTGCATTTTTCTGATTTTTCTTTTTACTTTTATTTTTTGTGCATATTTCTAAATTGCAAGGTTAACAAAATTTTTAGAGTTGTTTCCCTTTGGAGAGGATTCATTTCTCATACCGAGGCCGTACTGCGGGGCGGGCGGGGTGCGCCTTGCTTTAGCTAGCCCCGTGATGAATTAGACCCGGCGTGGCGGGGCGGGGCGGGGCGGGGCGGGGCGGGGCGGCACAGAGCAGAGGGGCTCTCGGTGCGATTGAGACCGCTCCGCTCGCCCGGCCCGGTCGGTCTCACTCGGCATCATGAGGACCATCATGTCGCAACCATCGTCCTGGCCTGCCTCTCCACCGCCGCCGCCACTACCAAAAGCAGCGCGCGCCGAGCAGCTACGATTAATGCTGGCCACGTGGGCGGGCGGGGCGGGGCGGGGCGGGGCGGGGCGGGGCGGGGGGGGGCGGGGCGGGGCGGGGCGGGGCGGGGCGGGGCGGGCGGGGCGGGGCGGGGCGGGGCGGGGCGGGGCGGGGCGCACAGCGACACGTGCGAGCCGAGTCAGTCCGTACGCTCCCCTTACCCTGCTCTTTTCGCGCGCCTACGCGCGATTTCGCATCACCGCCGTACGCAGCGATATGTCGCACCAAGGTGGACCACAAAGCCGACCGCGGCGGGTAGGGTAGGGTCCCACAAGGTGGGCCACCACCTGGCCACCTGGCCCGGGGGCCAGTAGCAAGGACCACGGACCGTACCGTCGATTCTTGCGCTCCTTCTACAATTGTAAGCCCGCGCAGATAAATTCTGACACCTACACAGGAAAAATAATTGTGTTTCCAAGCACAATGATATACCGTAAAAAAATTATTGGAAATTGTAAAGTACGTGACGATGAATGTACAGTATTTTTCACCGTTATTTCTGAATACAATAATGGCTCTTACGGTTTACGGTTTTGACTACGGTCGTTTTTTAAAACAGTGAACGAACTATCCTTCGTTCTCCCACTCCTCGCAAAGTGGTCACTTTTAACCCCTAGGCCTAGTAACTCCTAGGCCTAGATGGAGTACACTTTAAAAATAACCACGAGGGAGGCAGAAAAGCAACCCCCGTTCCCCATGCGCCCCTGGCCCCTCGGGACCCGGCGCGGAGCGGCGCTGCGGCTCCGGGCTTTAAAAATACAATCTAATGGCCCCGTTAATGACTGTGCGGCACGGGGCGTCGCGGCGGTGTGGCACCGCTACCCGTAGAACAATGGGGCCGCCCGCCCCGCCCCGCCCCGCCCCGCCCCGCCCCGCCCGGCTCCAGCACGAGGACGCCCCGCCCCGCCCCGCCCCGCCCGCTCCGCGCCCCGAAATAGATCGCCCATGATCCCTCCCTGCCGCCCGCGAGTGAGTCACGTGACGAGGCGCGACGCGGCCCACACACGCACACCTGTGCGCGCGCGAGCGTCTTGTCACCGGACCGGCCTCCCATTTTCAATGCCTCTTTTTATTTATTTCCTCTCGCGTATTTTTATTTTTTATTTTCTATATTCGCGAGCTCGCAACAGATGGTCGCGGTCGGTCCGAACGGCCCGCCACGCCACGGGCCACGGCCCTCCCCCAGCAGCAGCTCGCGAGGGACGCCACCACCCACCTGGTCCAGCCAGACCGCGCCCCCACCGCCCCCACCCCCACTCGGAGGGGGAGGCTGGGGGGCGGCTGTGTGCGGCATCGAGCGCGACCTTGAGACGGCACCGCCCCCCCCCCCCCCAAACCCCCCGCGAATATTGATTTGTGTCCAGTCGCTGCCTTTCGCCTTCACACTGCGCGCGCGCGCGCAAGGCCGCGTTTTAAAAACACTGCTGCTGGAGTCTGCTG
This sequence comes from Frankliniella intonsa, assembly GCA_033675135.1. NCBI lineage: Eukaryota > Metazoa > Arthropoda > Insecta > Thysanoptera > Thripidae > Frankliniella > Frankliniella intonsa. The sequence goes on along the minus strand of CM066252.1, from coordinate 3,614,703 downwards.
GAGAATGCATCCCTCCCCCCCTCCATGTCCGAATCATCCGCGCACAGCTGTCCAGACATGTGGGCGTGACAGGCGCCACCTGCCTGCACTGGAAACTCAAGTGTGTGAACGTCACACACCACAAGTGTGTTCAGTTTTTTCACTCGCACACCTGTCCCTACACGTGTGTGAAATCCCTTGGAAAATCCACACATTTACAGTGTGCGAGCTGCAAAAGCGCGACATGCACCACACACTTGGGTTTCCAGTGAGCCTGCCGGCCCGCCCGCCTGCCTGAGTGCGAGACTAACCTTTCGCCGCGAGTTTAGATTATTCGCAAAAGATTATCGGACTGCAGCGGAAAACGCAACGGCCGCACGATAAAAGCACCGCAGCCACGGCCTTCTAGACCGCCTCGCCTCGCCCCGCACCGCGCCCGAGCGAGAACCGCCGTATACCTGCAGTGGAAATTCTCGTCGTGAAAACGGACGGGAAATTCTCAACACTTTGCTTAAACGGCTGCCTGAGCCGGCCCGGCGCGGCGTGGGCGCATTTGTGCTCCGCGGCGGGGCGGGGCGGGGCGGGGCGGGCCCTACTGCGAATAAGCCTTGGAAGTGGCATTTTAAAATACCAGGGTGCGGCCGGCCGGGCCGGGCGCTGCCGCCGTCGTCTGTACGACCCGCGGGGCGCGGGGCGAGGTCAACGCTCCTGGGTCACCCAACACCATTACCCTATCCGTGCCGGGGGCGGGGGGCGGAGCCGGGGGCGGGGCCGCCGGGGGGCGGGGCCGGGGGCGGGGCGGCGCCTGCTACGCGCTACGGACTTGCTGAGTAGGGAGTTCGCCCTGATCAGTCTGCGAACAGGCCCGGCACGTCGGCGCTGCCCTCTGCTATGACGACGCAGTCCAGTGTAACACGACCCTTTTCGGAGCGTTGAGTAACTTTTGGCGGGCAAGCATCGCGGGCGGTGCGACCTGGAGGGCGGGGCGGGGCGGGGCGGGGCGGGGCGGGCGGCCGTCACGACGGCGTCCTCCTAGGCGGCGGTGGCGGGGAGGACAAACCGCGCAGAGCCCGGCCCGGGCCCGGGCCCGCTCCCTTCCGCCACCAAAAACAACTCTTTTGCGGTCTCTCCCAGGAAGGCTCCGGGTGGGCTCCGGGTGGGCCGCTGCCTCCGGGCGGGCGGCTTATGCCGGATACAGACCCAGTGTCGCCACCCGCGCCGGCCAAAACGTGCCCCGATGTTGCCAACGTCCACACACGCGCGGTGGCTCGAGCGCGCTCGCCAGGCCTGCCAACGCGGCAACCCGGGTCGTGTTCATCGTGACGGACTGCTGTCACGGCCGCCTACACTGTCGGCAAAAGTGTCCGAAACTGGCACACACCTCGGGCTCGCAGTGTGCACCGTCATAAGGCCGGGGAAAATCCTAATGCGAAGTTGCCGGGTGTTTCGCGTTGCGGGTCTGCCTACCCCTAGGGGCCACGGCGCCTTACGGCTGGCGAGGGTAGGCAACCCGCATAGTTATGTGTTCTCTGACCCGGTGTACAGGCAGTCGGAAAGGGACTGGCATAACGCGGCGTGGAACACAGGTAAAACTAAGGCGTAGTTGTACGCCTTTCATGAAGCGTACAGTCCGCACGCCCTTCTTGAAGCGTACAAGAGCTCATGCGCTATCTTTTCCTTCTATCCAAATGCATGGGGGAATTTTCTTGAAGCGTAGTTCTATGCTTCAAGAAGGGCGTAAGGTCTTCAAGCGTAGTTGCGTACGCTTGAAAAAGGCGTACAACTACGCCTTAGTTTTACCAGTGAAGGGGCGGGACCCGGGACACAGAGGGCGTCGAAAGTAATTTGAAGAACAGACAACCCGTCGGCAGATAGCAGGGCTGGCAACGCTAAAAAGAGCGAAGCAGCAGGGGCGGGAGGAGGGGAGGAGGGGGTAACTGTACGGCTGCCGAGCGCTGATAGTCAAGTGGCGAGCGGCTCGTCTGAACGTCCCCGAGATGACATTTTCGTTGACGAGCGCAAACGCCCCGCGTAATCGCAAGACCAACAGACGTCGTCTGCTATAAGATTTCGACATTTGCGATGAATCACAAACAGTTGGTCAGTCCGCGTCCAACATTTCCGTCTGCTTACTGCTCAGCGCTCCGCGCTGCTATCTCATGTAGGCCCCGCTGCCTGCCACGCGGCCGCCAGCAGCGCGACACTGTCATAAATAAAGGAACAGAAAGAGAGATCTGAACCACGCTCGCAGCCGTGAGGCGGCCCTGATTTGAGAGGCGTACGGGGCGTTAGGTGTCCGCCCGCCCGCCCGCCAGGTGAGATAAGCCCGCGGGGAACTGAGTCACGCTATCAGGCTATCTCCGTAACGCTGCGAAAAAAAAAAATGATTGGTGTATACCTAGTCTACCCAATCGCACCCTGAAGGCACTTGCACAGAATGCAGTGCGTGAGCTTTTTTGCAATATCACTACCCTAAAATCGCAAAAAACAATTTAAAAAAATATATTTCATTAAAGGCAGAATGCCAAATCGAGTAAACGACCTTAGTCTTGCCCCTGAAAAAAATCTACAAGGATGTTGGGCTGTGCCACACCACACAGCGACAAAGCGTGCTAAAGTGTCCGTGTGTGCGTGTGGCCTTGGGGCCTCCTAGAAACTGGAACCCGTCCGCCTGCGCGTAGACACACACACACACACACTGTCGTGCTCCTTATGAATACGCATCGTGTTGCCCGTGGAGCCTCTCGGCCGGCGAAATCGAGCGTGACGGCGACTGACAAAACCGCCTAAACTTTCGTCTTTAGCAGAGCAGTGAAAAGAAAAAAAAGCAGCTACAAAATTACACTATAATTTGTATTTGTATTTTTTTTTTCGGCGCATAGTGTGCTCGTAACCGGGTGGTGGGAGTTGGCTGGGGGCAGGATCGGGCGGGGCGGGGCGGGGCGGGGCGGGGCAAGGGTCTAGGTGAGGGTCTTCCCTGTGAGCGAGCCTCGCCGAGTCCAACAAAACTCTTTGTGGAGAGGAAGGGCCAGGCGGGGCGGGGCGGGGTGGGGTGGGTTATGGGGTATCGATCATAGCAGGTGCGCAAATCTAATTACAGGGGGGCGTACCAAACTGCGCGAAACTTCCCCATGCGAAGGACCAAATGCAAGATTTAAATGGCGATCTTATTATATCTCGGAGCGAGTGCCCCGAAAGGGGTCAAGCCAGCCGGTAAGCCAGGGGTAGAGGGTCATGCCTACGCCCTTCTCGAGGCTCTTAGGATCCCCCCGCCCCGCCCAGGCCCAGGAGGGCACGAGTGACCGCGAAGGGAAGAGTGTGAAGCCCCATAGCCGCTCGTCTCTGCGGTCGCCATGGCAACCAGGAGGGGTTGGGAAAGGGGGGGGGGGGGGCACGCCTGCAGCACGTGTGCGTGCAAGCAGGTACATTTTCTAGCTTAGCGCCACCGCAAAGAATAGGTAATAATAAATACACTAGCGGTACAAAACTAGGCCCTGCAAGGCGGCCCGTAGGCAAGCGAGGCGGGGCGGGGCGGGGCGGGGCCGCCTCGATAAACAATAGCGGAGCAGTCCTTGTTTACGGCTGACTACCGGGGGCCGGAGGGGGGGGGGGGGGGCACTGCAACACGGCTGCAGCGAGTCGATACGGACCGTGTTCCAGTTCGCACGACAGCCCCCGATGCATGTCCAGGTGCCGCGCCGGCCCGGCCGGTCAATCAGGGCGATCGGAGACACTGTGGGGAATGCGCCTATGCCTATAACCCCAAGCGGGCGCACGGTAACGCCAATAAAATAGAGATCGATTACATTCATCACGCTCATATTTCATTCAAACCAAAAAACTATACATCTCCAACTATTCAGCGGCAGCGCGTTCTCATTCATGCTGTTTTTTTTTTTGTTGTTGTTTTTGCTTTTTATTTTGCGACTGTGTAACGGTCCCGTAGCCTCCTTGCAGTACGGCGCGGTCGCACGCCCACTCGAACGGATCTGTCATGCAAGTGGGGCACGGCACGGCCAGCAGAGTGACAATTTTCAAACAAGCGTCAGCGCAAAAAAAAAGAAGAAACGCAAAATACCCAAAGCGCGCATCAAATATATTTTTTTTTAAATCCCTGATTTTGTTTTATCACACCGAAAAACAACTCACTTCTATGCCCTCCTCCCGACGCAGCGGCGCGGCGCGCAACCGTCATGCACGCCCTGAGCGCTCAAAGGGCTTAACGTCAACGTCAGTCCAACAACAACAACAGCACTCCGACGAGTATCCAGAGAGAGAGGCACTGCACTGCACTGACGCGCGGGGTAGGGCGGGAGCGACTAGACGCCGCGCAGCTCAGGACCGGACCGGACCGTACGACAACACGACGACGTCCCGCGCGGCCGGGACACGGACGCACACTGAGAGCGGCGCGGAGCGGAGCGGCGCCGCAGCGGCAGGCCGAGCCGGGCCGCGACCAGCCGCCAGCGCCCCCCACCCCCTCTCTCTCTCTCTCTCTCTCTCCCTCCCTCTCTCTCTCTCTCGCTCCCGCCACAGGGCGCGAGGCCGCGACCGGAGGCCCCGCGCCTGCAGCAGCGACCCGCGCGCTCGATTTCTGGCACCGCGGCGCTGGGCCGGCGGCGTCGCCCCGTCTACCGTCGCGGCGCCTGGCGTCGCGGCGCTGCGCTGCGGTCGCCCTGGAGCCCGGCCCGCGCGCGCACAGAGAGCAATAAACCATGCCGTCTCACTCCAGCCAGAGTGGCGTCGTGGCGTGGCGACACCTTCGAGTGAGGGGTTTCATCAACACATTATTTGACCCCGGCCATCCCACCAAAAGATAAAACCTGTCCACCCAGACAACTGCGTTTTGTATTTCCTTAAATCTCAAACATTAAGAAAGAAAAAAATACACCGGAAAAACAAAGGTGCTAAGCAACGCCTTTCCTGGGGCGCTAAAATCAAGTGCTAAGTTTAGTGCCTTTTCTGGGGCACTAAATCTTAGTGCCTTTCCAAAGGCACTAAATTTTGTTAGTGCCTTTTAAAGGTAGGACTTAGCACCTTTGTTTTTCCAGTGTATACTTTGCTTTTAAAGAAGCTTTTCTCTTGGTCTTAAAATAAGCACAAAATGCTTTCAATTTCATTTCAAATAATTGAAATAATGCTTTCAGCGCCCCGAAACATTTTCTCCGCAAGTGTACTCACTCCCAAGCCGCGCGGCCTCGGGCTTACAGGCCCTGCCGCTAAAAACACAAGGGCTGGCCGCCGCGAGCCTCGGGCGGCGCACTGGACACATACCTGCAACACAGACACAAAACACGGGTTACTCAATGCGCCCGGCCCGGCCCGGCCCGCCTGACTCACATCCTGCGGCTCGCGGCCTGCTGAGCCCTGCGCGCCCTGCGAGGTCCACGTGAGTCACCGTGAGCCAGGTAGAAAGCCCGCGGCCACCACCACGGCCCACATCTGCAGGGTGCAAGTATGTCAACCCGAGTGAGCATACCCTTACTTAAAGTGACATATTTTCACTACATGAGCGATTTTAAAAAATTGTACTATTTTTGCCACACAATTTTTCTGATTCTTCTATTTTTTTTTAAATGTTTTTGACATCATTCCAGTATTATACCACGTGGTTTCTTTGGCACGTTTTCAGTAGGGCGTGTGCAGGAACTATCGGGGAAGCGGGAGAGGGAAATTCACCTTGAAATGGGCAGGACAGACAGCAAGAAAACGCGGGGGTCTGACTAACTGCATCGACTCGGAACGATAAGTCTCCCGCACTGTATCAAGGCTGCAGCAGCAGTCGTGTGGAAGTGCGGCAGGAGGTGGCGGGGCGTGGCGTGGCGGGGCGGGGCAGCCTGGCCCCCTGCAGACGGCGGCGCAGCGCCCCGTGACCCCGGCACTGTTACTCGGGCAGCCAGAACAACCCCCCTATCCTGCCCAGCCACTCCGCGTGTCCTCGCGGTGGCATTGTTTACACAAAACGGCAGGCAGCGATTATTCGCAGATCAGATAGACTTGTAGCATTATTTGCACGGCACAGGGGCGGCGCAGTTCAGTAGTAAACTGACGTAATATTTCCTGGCGGTGGACCCGCGCGGAAACATTGAAATTTTGGTACACCTCGAAATACCAAAAAATAAAACAAAAAAAAAAAAACAGTAGAATTCAGAAAAATTCAGAAAAATTCAGGAAAAATTAAAGCAGATCTTGCCCCCAAAAATCAATAAAAAGTCACAAAAATTCAGGAATGGCTAAAAAAATTTCCTACATTTGTAAATTCAAACTAAAACTAAAGTTGTTGTTTTTTGTTGTTTTTTTTCTTAACTCCCCTCATTTGTCTCCCTCCCGTTTTGTTTGACAGCCGGGCGGCCAGGACCGGGAGCTCCCACTTTGGAGAGACGGGAGCGATGGGTGCGGTGTGGCAGAGTGATCGCCCTGTAGCAGCCACGCCCCGCCACACACACACACACACACACTCACACTCACACACACTCATACAAGGTCACGCGCCGCAAAATATGGCAGCGCCGTTGGGTTCATGCCGCGCTCCCGCGTGGAATCATTATTATATCTCGACCGAAATGGCACGGAGGAGAGATAAAACCACGTGTACCACCACTTTAGGTAATCAATTCGACTTTCTTAAAAAAATTATATATTTTTAAAAATTGCGAGAAAAAAAAGCAAGGTAGAAAAAAATCAGTATAGATATCGAAATACAATATCTTATTTTCTCTTTTTTTTTTTGCAGATAATAGTGAACCAAAGTATAGGACTTCGAGTGAGAGGGCATATGGATAGGGATGGATGGATACTCGCGGATAGGGAAGCAGCTAGCCTATGCCGCGAGGAAGACAATTGTTCACACCGACTGCTCCCTCCGTTGTGTAACTTGTGCCGATTCTGCTCAGCGTGCCGGCCGGGGATCATCTGTTCCTGTTCTCACAACACACACACACACACTCACACAGTCTCATACGGGAGGAAACGCCATAGAACCCTCCTGCCCCTGGGCCTGCATGCCCGCACGGGTCAGTTCCGAGCTCTTACCTGTCCGCACCCGGAGAGTAGGCCAGCCCCGACCCACCCGCGCCATACTGCTATAACCCGTTTATCCCCATTACTTCACATAACACAGAAAAAAATCCCGTGCTGTTACTATTATTTAAAACTAGTCACTGCTTTTGGCATTGCAAATTTATTTTTGTAAAGTCATTTTACTGTCTTTACATAAAGTACACGCTGGAAGTGGGAGAAAGGCAATAACGCAACTCAGAAGGCGATTCCCTTCAGAACGAGGACGCGAAGACGAGTGACTGGTAACGGTGTGGCCCCTCAGAACAACACGCCCCACCTAAGCAATGGTGCAGTCACGCTTCGGATGAGCATACGCCACTGATCGCTCCGCACCGCGCGTCCTCAACACGTGCCTCGCCAGGCAGGAGCGCCTGTCCGCTCCTCGATAGGCAACCCCGTCGAGCACGCGTGCCCAGCAGCGTGCCTACCCAGGCTTCCGCAGGGGCTCCATGGAAAATAGCGAGCGCCACCTGGGGCGAATTTCAGGACGGCCGTTTTTTTGACAGTCACAGTCCTCCACGACTTGCAAACCTCTGGCGGATACCCCCCCCCCCCCTCCTCCTAATCCACCCGGAAGTCATACCGTCAGGATATAACCCCCGAGTGCAAATAAAGGTGCTGTTCGCAGGGTCTCCCTCCATAAAGCAGCAGCTGCCAGCGGATATGCCGCCCCGCCGTCCACGGAGGCTGTCAGTCAAGACGTTAATATACCTCGGCGAACGGGGGGTTCGACCCGTTGCCATTTCCCAGGAAAGCGAACACGCTAGTCGGACGTCAACTGCCGACATCCGCGGCCAGCTGCGAGAGCCGTCGTCGACACCCCCAGCCAGTGTCAGCAGATGACGAGTGACGACTAGCAATTATTTTAAATTAAATATATGGACGGAATATTTGTTTTTTTCGTGTACAGTAGTGAATTTGCCAGCAGGCCGCTGCCTCCCCTGCTCGGGCCGGGCGGGTAGCGCACGTTCCCCAGAGGCAGGGGAGAGTTAACCTCATCAGAATATTAATTACCCGGAGTCGCACCTCATCCCCGGGGAGCTGGAGCGCGCTCGAGCTCATGGCGGCGGAGAGCGGAGGCCCCGAAAATGGCGGCCGAAACAGCGCTGAAGTGCGCCCCCCACGCGACCGAGGATAACGTTAGGGGCCAAGTTTTAAAACGTTACTGAAGAGGGCAACGTGCACTGTCAGGCGAGCGAGGCCCCAGGTGGCGCAACTAACAAAGCATCAGAGCCGAAAGTGTGGCCTACCTGCCAGGGGGCACCGAGAGAGAAAGGCGGGTGGTCCCATGAAGCGAGTGATGGGTTGCCTGCCAGGCCACCGCCAGGCGCCGCGCCGGGCTCCCGCCCCGTCACGCGAGGGGATACCAGTCGCAGCGCGGTCCAGCTGAATGGGTGGCCTACCCACAAGGGGCCGAGGAACACGCGCGGCGAGCCTGATGGGTTGCCTATCCCCCGGGCGGGCTCGCGACGTCCGCAGAGAGTCGTGTTGCCTACGCCTCAGGCGGCGCGGCCCGCTCTGGGTCAGGAGATGACCGCGCCTGCGTGCACGTTGGGCTGCCTACCTCCACGGCGCAGGGCAGGGCTCGACTCGCGCAGCTGCGGCGTCGTGGACGGCGCCCGCAAAGTACGAGAAGCTTTAGCCATTGGCGCCCGGGCGAGAGCAAGAGGTGCGGCACGGGAGTGGTCCGGCCGGCCGGCGGCAGCTTCACAGGGTGAACGCCACGGAGAGGCGCTGGGGACCGTCCGGCTGATGGATAAAGTTTTCCGAAAAGGTCAGAGGTTGGCGGCACTACCTGCCTGGACTAGGGAGTCCAGAGGAGCGAGCTTTTAGGACGGGAAGGTCATAGTGCGGGCGGGAGAGGGGGGAGGCCCCCAAAGTGAGGAATGGGAAGTTTGGGGGGGGGGGGGGCATGAATCCTGCATGAGGGTACCTCCGCGGCAGGCTGCGCCAGCGAGCAGCTGGTAATATACAAGGTCCTCTGAGCCGGGGGGTAGCGCCGGCCGGGCCGACCCCCGCGCGGGGGGTAAGGCAGCGCCAGCGCTCCCCCGTGCTGCACCAGCGGCGGACCAATTTCGTGCGGCAATCACTTTGGCAAACTTCTGGCGTGATTGCTTCTACCCCCGCCACATCCCGCCCCCTCACCCTATCTCGCCCTCCCTCTCTCTCTCTCTGGTTATTTTCTCACGGTAAATAAAAAGCATGTAAGGGCAAGGGCGCGGGGTGGGGTGCAGCAGCAGGCCTGCACGCACCAGCCATGAGCAGGGCGTGGCGCGGCGTGGCGTGGCGGGGCGGGGCGTGGCGTGGCGGAGCGGGCCGGAGCGGACGAGGCGCCCCCCGAAGGTCAAGTCAACCTAAGATAGGCGCGCGCGGGATGGGAGCGCCTTGACAGAGGGCGGCTCAGGTTACCCCGACGACGACTGCGACTGTCGAGTGCTCGTGCTGGCGCAATGCATGTGCATCGACTGGACAGCGCCGAATGTCGTGAAAGAGCAGAGGGGAAGAGGGAGAGGGAGAGGGAGAGGGAGAGAGGGAGAGAGGGAGAGAGAGAGAGAGAGAGAGAGAGAGAGAGAGAGAGAGAGAGAGAGAGAGAGAGAGAGAGAGAGAGAGAGAGAGAGAGAGAGAGAGAGAGAGAGAGCGTGAGGCGCACATAGCGAGTTGGGTTCACGCGCGGAAAATATCCCGAAAAAACCACAGCTACGCATAGCATCGCATCCCATCTCCCCGGAACGAAAACGTCAGAGGCTGCAGGGACGAACAGGAGAGGAGGTGGGACAATCACCATAAACATTTACGACGCAAGGAGATCAAACGCGCCAGATTGCAGCCCCGGCCACGGCCCCGGCCACGGCCCCGGCCCCGGCCCCGGCCACGGCCACGTGGTGGCGCGGCGTGGTGACCACCCGGGCGAGGCCCAAAGTTTGGAAAATTATTTGAATTACGCTCAGTATGGTATCACATTTCGAATAAAAGGGATTTTTTTCCAGACTTGTAAGAGGGGGTGCGTATAGAAAACTGGTAGAGATTAGATCCACGCGGATGCGAAGTGCAGGCAGATAGAGACGGAGGCAGGTGAAGGCGAGAGAGGCTGCTAAGGGTTTATTGGAGCAGATGAATCTCGGAACAAATGAGGCAATTGAGCTGACATAAGCAGAGAGAGAGAGAGAGAGAGAGAGAGAGAGAGAGAGAGAGAGAGAGAGAGAGAGAGAGAGAGAGAGAGAGAGAGAAGCAGGGGAGGTAGGGCGGCGAGAAAAGAGAGAGGCACGGAGGCGTTGCGGGAGATCATAGCAGCTTTATGGTGGAAAGTACTCATCGCCATATGATACTCGTTTGTTGTAAAGTACACCGCGTTAGGCCCTAGGCGCGCTGCGCTGGGCTGCGCTCGTCCTTTTCATCATCAGAGTGCAGTCGGTTACTTTAAAGGGACGGCCGTTTCCGGTCCCTATGACCCTCCCTCTCCCCGGCACAGTGCGGCCGGTGACGCCCGAGCCTGTACCTGCGCCACATGTAACGCTCTACCCTGCCCCGCCCCGCCAGTGCCTGCGTTACATGTAACGCCGTTTAATTTGTTTGGGGGGCGCTGCGCTGCTGCGCTGGCTGCGGAGAAAGGGTCGGTCGCGACGGGGCGGGGCGGGGGAGTGCAAGGCCGAGGTGACATGTCCCTAGCGTTAGCCGTGTCCAGAAACTGCAGGGGAGTGAGAGTGAGCGAGACAACGACCCGAGCGTTACACGTTAGCGTTACACGTTACGGTTACACAACCCGCGCGCGACGTGTCGCCTCGCCGGCCGCGACATCTGCAGGGCCGAAACAAACAAATGAACCGCGGGGAAGCATCCACCGCGGCGGACCGAAAAGTAACTCTAGAAGAAGCCCGCTCCCCGAGGAGGGGTCCTGCGATAGAATTATATGAAGCCGGGAGGAATAGCTTCTTCATTTAAATGCAAATATAAGAAGCATTCGCGCACGCACCTCATTTCACCTTACATACACTGTAATTACACTTCTTTCAAACACTAACGCAGGTAATAAAACCCGGTGTTTGTTTGATAAAATTTATAAGGGAAGCAGCATTTGCACGCAGATTTATTTTCCGGGGGGAGAGGGTGCTCGACCGAAAGATAGACTTTTTCTCTGACGAAAAAGGATCGCATTGCAGCGACTCGGCACACAAAGCCATAGGGGCATACACACACACACAGACACACACATGCGTGTAGGCCGGGTCTGCAGACCTTGACACTGTGCGGTGCTGGCCGGGGCACTGCTGCATGTTGGTAACTGCAAACTCCCCCGACTGACCCGCTTTATGCGTTGTTCTGCCGAGTGCATCTGTCCTCTCTGCCCTCCTCAAGTCCCTTTGGAAGGAGAGACAAAAGGTACTGTGTGCGGGCGGGCGCGGGGGCGGGTCCAGGGGGGGGGTGGGGAACCATGCACAATGCCTTAACCAATTAGCATACAACTACAGGAGAGAGAGAGAGAGAGAGAGAGAGAGAGAGAGAGAGAGAGAGAGAGAGAGAGAGAGAGAGAGAGAGAGAGAGAGAGAGAGAGAGAGAGAGAGACTACCGTGACCCGGCGGCGTGGACACTACGACGCACAGAGAGCCATTCAATTTGCCGTCGGGGTGAGATAAGCCCCTGGCCTGGCCCGTAGAAGGAGTAGTGATTGTCGCCCCTACAGCCACCGCCACGCCCAGCCGGACCGACCCAGCAGGACAAACGAGGAGGCAAGCGTGGGGCGAGAAAACACACACCGGCGGTGTATGTAAGACCTACGGCCCCTCGCGGCCACCGAGCTCAACTTTATGTAAAAAAGTACTCCACACTGGAAATCCAAGTGTACGAATGTCGCTCACTTGTAGATGAGCGAATAAATTCACTCACTTGTAGATGAGCGAATAAATTCACTCACTTGTAGGAGAGCAAATAAATATTCGCTCACTGGTAGGTGAGCGAAATACTCTGCTCTGCAAACTCAAGTGTCGTACAGTACTGCAGGGTGTCCTACACTAATAACTGCAGAACCATTGGTCCTACACTTTTTACTGAAGTACTGTACGACACTTGAATTTGCTGAGTGGTAGGGCTGTAAATGGTAAACGTCTCAAAACGAGGGAAAAAATTGCTATTTTCAGTTTTTTATCCGTCTGTCACCAAATCTCTTCGGACGCACGCGGCACGGCACTTCCCTCCTCCCGCCCGCAGGGCAGGATACCGTCAATCGAGCGCTTCCTACACGCGGCCCATGCAGTCTGTCCGGTGGCGCTAGTGGTGTGCATCGGCCTATGTCATGAGCGCAGCGCAGCGCTCCCCCCGCACCGCACCGCACCACCGACCATTGTCGTTCAGTACAATAACATTTTTACCAACTTCACAATGAATAACATTAAAAAAAAAAAAAAAAATAGTTACTCGTCATTTTGTACCGAAAGGGCGGAAACGCAGCTCTAAATTTTGTTACGTCATGATTTTCTCTGAATTTTCCAAGACTTTTCTCTGACCCATTCTCGAATGTTCGTGTTTTTTTTTCCCGTTTTAAACTTTTCCGAACTGCTGGGTGTACATAAAATGACGGTTTGTAAACCCCATGTAACTCTATACCTCGCGCTCTCCCAGTGTCGCAATAAGCTTGTCATCCAGCCAGCAGCTTGTTTCCTATTTTCGTCCGCCTATAGGAATTCCCCCGGCTCGACGAGGTGTGGAACGGTGGTGGTGCGTTCAGCCGTAATGTGTCAATTTCACTTTCTTTGCCGGCGCGCCGCGACGCCACGCGACGCCGCGCGACGCCGCGCAGGTATGACGCGACGCGCAGCGCGGCGCCTCCAAGAGGAGCAGTTCATTCACTCCGAGCGAGCGAGCGAGTCCCTCACGCAACATGCGATAGCAAACACATCCTCCGCGACAATTATGTATTACAGTTATTTAATTTCAAGATATTTATTTATTACAACGACGAACCGTGCAGCAAAACAAATCCATTGCTTTCCTTCTCCACGGTCTCAGTGAAAGGGAACGCGAGAAGGTATTATTGATTCGTACCGGGGGCATGGTGGCAGGATGGAGGAGAGGGGAGGGGGGGCAAATTCGGTATAATGCACTTTGAAAGGACCCGCGCCGCCGCAGCCTGCCCCCTCCCCCCCCCTCTCTCTCTCCGGAGGGCTAAACATGAAAGTCATACCAGCGGATAGCCGCTATTTGCACACTCATACGCCAAACTTTCTAACACTCGTTCGATCTCTCTCGCACACGCATTAAGCGCCGGACTCAATCAGCAAATTTGATAAGCTCCATAACGTCGTAATGGTGCGGTATCGGCGGGAGTAGCGGCGGGACGTGATAAAAAGTAATGAGAGCACTCCAATAAGCGCTAACGCATATTTTTTTTCAAACGTGAATTTTTTTAAAAAAATTTTTTGTATTGTTTCTTTTAGTGTATGAAGTGCGATGTATTTTCGAATCAGTTTTAAAGATATGGCAAAAAACAAAATTTAAAGAAATATATTTTCCGTTGCTTAACAAAATACTCAATTGCTCTATCTCGTTATTAAAGTGGAGGAAACATTAGCCAATCCCATTTCCTGGCGGGCAGGCCGCTGCGCGACGCGGCGGTCGAGGCAGGGCAGCCGCCCCGCCGATGAAAGGAGAAATCATCGAACGAGCATGTGCGACGTGTAATTAGCAATGCGACAGGTTCCACGACAGTCAGGCGTCACGGCCGCATGACGGGACAAAAAAAAAACATATTCCGCGCGCCAAAATCAGTTCCGGCTCGGCTTAAAACGCCTGTCTCGGCTCGGCTCGGCTCGGCTCGACTCGACCCGAGTCACTGGATGGCCCGGCAGCGAGCGGACGACGGGGCGGGGCGGGGCGGGGCGGGGCGGGGCGGGACTCGCGGGATGCGGGGTGGCCAGATAGCATCTCGAGCTCTCGGCCAAATTATCAGCGGTAGAAGGCCCCGCGCTAGACTATTAATTTGGGGGTAGAGGGCGATACTAAAGGGGTTAATCGTCTCACTTTCATTTCCTGCGGGAGTAAATATAGAAACAAGGCGGAATTGAACCATAGCGACAGTCGGAAAATTAGTGCCTGCCTGTCGGATTTAAGAAGATGCAAAAAGCAACGTGATCATTTTGCTCTGACAAACCAGAGGTGAAACACCACCCTTCATTCGGTAATATGGATATCCGATATACGGCATTACAAGAGAGTAATTTATCGGGGACTAAATACTCGGAAAAAACACACAAGCTCAGGAGGTAGGAAATCACATCGTACAATATTTTTTCCCGTAACCGATTTGTGGAATGGTCCCATGTGAGCTGTGCGGTGCGCCGGCTGCGCTGAGCGACATGCGCGCGGCGCATGCGCACAGGAAGCAGGCAGTGCACTGCACCCATCCCCACTCACTCACTCACAGGTGGGGCCCGCTGGGGCCTAAGTGCTGCCCGTGATGCTACGAGTGAAAGTGGTCAAGGTCCACACAAATAAGTAATATCCCTTGGTCGGTCCCGGCCGGGCGGGCGGGCGGTCATCCATCCGTTTGTGATCGGGGAGGTGCGGACACGGCGATGGCGTAAGAGGGCCGGCCGGGCCCTACCCGCGAGGCCCTCGTGTGGGCTAGGGCCTAACTCCACACGCACCTCATCATAAAGACTGAGAGGGGCAACAGCAGCAGGTTATGTAGGGGCGCCGGCCGGCTGGGCTGAGCGTCGAGTTTACCATTACGATCAAGATGGGCGCATTTCCGATCGGAGCGGCCGCACTTGCCCTGCAGGGGAAGGAAAGTGGCTGATACTGCTTTTTGTTCGGGCAGTGATAACACTCTTTCTCCCCCTCCTGCTTTAAAAGCGCGGAGTATCGCGTACTGGAGGAAAGCGACATGGTGACACATTTCGCCAGGTGACGCTTATGGATGCTGCGAGTCGAGGGTGTGTATGAGAGAAGTTCCCACGTCTCAAATTGTGAGCTCTGCCTTTCAAACTACCTCAAAAGGGGGGAAAAAAAACTCAAACCGAAAATCGAAAAGGAACACATAGAAAACATCCTTACTCATGCTTACAAAAATCAAGGGGAAAAAAAATTAAGAGCAAGCAGGCGAAGGAGTGTGACGGGTGCGTGAGCCCGGGCCGGGCCGGCCCCATTGACAGGTCCGTGCTGCCGGTGAGCAGCGCTGCGGTGGGGTCAGGCTGGACGGCCAGCTGGCCGCCCCGCCCCGCCCCGCCCCGCCCCGCCCCGCCCCGCCCCGCCCCGCCCATGGTCACTACTACACTTTCGCTTTTGTTCGAGCGTTAACCTGTAATTGTCCGAGTAGGACGTAAGGAGGATGTGATGTGATGTGAGGGGCCCTCCCCCCGTGCGTCGGTCCATTCTATTGACCCTACAAAGATTCCTCAGGCGCCCCAATACGGAAAATTGTTCACAGTGTGGCATTTTATGTTTCCCGATCCAGAATGGATTTGTACGACGATAGAAAATTGGTTTGTCGTGCGCGACCTTCAAAATGTGCGAGGTTGATTTAAGCGGGGGGGAATCTTTCTTCGCACTTACCTCGCTTTTTGATAGGGCAGACAGACGGCCGCAGCTTCTTCCCCTTTTGGATCGACTCCAGCAGCTGCTCTCTCGGAGTCTTGACTCTGTGTCTTGGCTCGGGTCTCGGTCGATCAGCCGCCTGAAAGTTGACGAAAAAAAACATTTTGGATCAAGTGTCGCACTTTTTATTAAGTTATAGGGTACAACATCTAGCCGAGCGCCACGATTTTTCACAGGGTGGTGAAATATCGATTGAGATGAAAGGCGCGACGCGTCACTTAGTGCCGGGACCGCGTTATTGTGCTTTCATTTTCACGTCCGTCACAAGTGCATCGGTTATTACTTATTACTATTCCACCTCCCGCGGCGCGCTCCCCCGCCCCTCGAGCATTCCGCTGGGGTCACACGAATTGATTCTGCATTTAGCATAATTAATAATCACAGATTAACCTACATTAGCGCTGGCGGTGCCCACAGCAGGTGCCGCTGTCCACTTTCACCGCCATATATACTATCAGTCGCAAAAACCCGTGGATACCCCACGCGCGAGGGACTCCCTATAAGGAAAGCAGCGAGAGCCTATATCGCGCGGGGTATCCACGGGGGTCAATTCTTTTGCGACTGATAGTACGGCCGTTCACGTTGCGCCGTTCAAGAATTATAATCAAAACACCTCTTTTTTAAAAAAAAAAAAAAAAAAAAGGAGCAATGGCTGGTGGAAACGCAAAATAGAAACACAAACGTGCGCGCGCACGGACAGCGCTGTAAAGTGGGTGAAAAATCGATTCATAGTATGCAAATAGCGAGTGTGGGAGAGAAAGAAGCAGTTCATTCATCAAGCCGACGGCCGCGGGCGGGGCGGGCGCTTCCTCCCGTCTAAACAGAGCGACTGGACTGCGCAGCACACGGGAAAGCTGAGTGCAGCCGCCGCAGCCGCGCCGACCTAAGCCCATGCTCAAACACCTTTCAATTGTTCCGCAACTTGCAAAAACTATCATTGCGAGTGCATTCCCTCAACTTGAAAACTGCGTTGTATTTTTTTAAAAATTTGTAAACGGACTGAAAGTGCTACGCAAAATTTTCTTTTTATTCTAAGCTTATTTTATGTTACCCTTCTAACGAGTATTTTTATTTTTGTCCTTGCGCTAGCACCAATAACCGTTTTAAACACGGGCATCCGGAGTTGCATTTTCCCCGCCTGAACTAGAGGTCGGCGCTGTGCATTTCATGAGACGACAAGTGTTGCGCCACTCGTGCCAGGCGACAGGACAGGCGCCCCCAAAACACCGCCGCCTGGCCCCGGCCAGTCCTGCCAACATATTGCAAGCTACGTACAAGGCAGCGGGCGCCGTTTGTCTGCCTGTCCCGTAGGGCCCGACCCGACCCGGCCCCGTCTCTAGGAGGAGGAGGAAGATGGTGGTTGTGTTGGTATTTCCAGTCCGGCGAGAGAAAAAAAATCACACCTTGAATACTATCAAAGACCGACCGGCTAGTTTAGAGTTATTAATGACGGTATCAAATTCGCGTGAAACACGCGCATACCACGATTTTCGTCGCTCTCTTGCTAAGTAATTAATAGCTCATTTTCGACCGGCCGGATAAGCGCGGTTTTATTCCAACGCCAAACCTTGAACAGGAACCGCCCGGTTCCATTTTTTTCCCGAATAGAGAAAGATTGACTTGTTGCCGATGGGACCGCGAGAATATCACCGACAAGGCAGGTGCGTAACATAAAAAAATTAAAGCACAAAAAAAAAAATTATTACGAAAATACATTTTCAGCTAATGCACAAAATTTTAACTTTATGACTGAATTAGATCTGCCGTTTATACTTTTTTAACGGGAAACGCGTGCTGTTTGTCGCGATACTGACCCACATGGCACCATCCTCTCCTAACTGGCGCCCGCCCGGCCGGCCGGCCGTCCGTCTTGAGCAAGAATGCGTAATAAATGGCCATATGAGTCGGAAGTGGGCTGCAGCTGCCATGCCGCTACCGCGCAGCGCGTTGCCACAGCAACGGCGCGACCTGCCGGCCCGGCCCGGCCCGGCCCGGCGCAGCCGCCCTAAACCGACGTGTTTGGCGGTGGCCCGGCCCGAGCGTCCAGCCGCCCGCCGCTTATTAGCGGACACTCCAGCGCGTTAGGCAAGACGCACCTTTCCGGTCAAGACAAAAAAATGACACTACCGGTAGTAACTCAATATCTACCACAGAAACCGGCAAAAAAAAAAAATGTTCCGCTGACCATTTTAACTGACGCATCCAAGTATCTTCGAACTTCTTGAACCGAATTTATTTTTTATTTTAAATATAAAGGGATTAGATGAGCGTCCATGCGAGGCGTGCGAATTCTCCATCGTGAGGTGTCATTTGTAAGGCCGGGCGGGGCGGGGCGGGCCGGCGGAAGAAGACTCGTGTCGGGCGGACGGGTCAGGGCGAAAGTGTTCGTAACACCGCGCCATCCATCTCGGACGCGCTAATCTGCCCGGCCGGCCGGCGCGTGCGCGCTAGAGCAACAGCGCACAAAAAAAGAAGAAAAAAAAAACGAACATTTTCTAAATTTTGAACTCAGAAATTTGTAGGCTAAATTCCGTAAAAATTTCTGTTATTCTGGCATTGACATTCTAGAAAAAATGTTAATTTCGGTAGGTAGCAGTATAGTTCAATGCCGATCGGCAATTTAATGTATTGACGCGGAAGACGTGTCACTTCCTTTCAATCAAGCAGACCTCAAGTACTGAACATTTCAGGACGGACACTTGCTTGGGCTGAAAAAACCATTAGAGGGCGAGCTTTTCAGAAACCAAGCGCTATATTTCTTGCAGAAGTGGTTGTCTTTTTTTTTAAAACCAAAGTAGACAGAGAGAAAGGAGAGGGAAGGGCGAAGAGGACGTGAGCTGAGCCGAGTAAGACGTCACAGGTGGTTGTCCGTCAGACGCGCGCGGTCCGGCGGGGCGGGCACCGGCTCCGCCGCGCGATATTTCAAACACTGTCGGAACACTTACCGCAACAAAACTCATATATAACAGCCCCGATGACACCCCGCGCCGCTCCGCGCCGCGCTCACAGCGGCGACGACCGGACGTAAGAGGACGTAAGCCTCGACCCATCACGGTATTACGCGTCCGACGTACTCTCAAAATTTTACAAACGCAAACACCGCCATTTTAAAACACGACGACGAGTCCCCAAAACACTTTACTCACGACATGTTTCCTATTTGAAATGTCGGGCAGATATTACGTAAGGAATGGGTGTCGGCTCAGCCGCCGCCCTTGCCCCGGATGCCTGTGGCTTCGAATTTGAAGCCGCAGCCTCTTGGGTCCAGACCCAGAAAATGGTCGAGAGGGAGGGAGAAAGGGAGAGAGAAAGAGAGAGAGAGAGAGAGAGAGAGAGAGAGAGAGAGAGAGAGAGAGGGGGGAGGCGGGGAGGCGGGACGGGGGCGCTGCGGTGCGGTGCATCAGGGTGGCAGTGCAGTGTTTGGAGGACTTTCACGGCTGCGGCCGTTCATGCACCTCGCGCACGCACGCACGCACGCACGCACGCACACACACACACACACACACGCACGCGCGCACGCAGGGACAAAGAATCAAACAGCAGCACATCGATCAAGATGGCGTCGCCGAGAGTGGCAGAGCGGCGGCGGGGCGGAGCGGATGGCGACGCGGTCACCGCAGTGAGCTCCTTACCCTCCCCCTCCCCCCCCAACATCACCTGACGGGAGCATTTCGAATGTTGATGAGGGTCGCTCTTGCTTTCAATTTCACTGCTGCCGGACCGCCGCGCCGCGCGCCAGACACTCTCCTCCGCCCGGTAATGACAAGTATTTTCAAGTAAGTATTTGACGAAATATCGCGAGCAGGAATAGAACATTATAACATTTAGAGTTTTCAGAAGGTCTTAAAGCACTGTTTAGATGGTATTATCTATAAATTATTTCTCAGAGTACCCTAAGGATTTACTAGAAAAATTCTCAGTTTTTTTTTAATGTTTCAATTTAAGAAAAAGAAAACTACTTGTGCCGAAAATATTTGCGAAGTTGGAATGACTTATTAGTGGAAAAGAAATGCCCCCTCCATACATAGAATATAAACCCAATTTTTCTATCCAACCCATTTTTGTGTTTCTCCGAACCGATACCATCGCCTGGCTCTTATTCGGCTCCATGTCGTAACTCCACGGACTCCACGTCCGCCCTTACTCGTCATAAACATCTTCTAATACTCGAGCGGCCGTCGTCAATGGAGGTGAGAAAGTAGCTCCGCTGTTGTCTTACGTGCGTTAACAAGGCCGGGGCCGGGGCCGGGCCGGGCACCGTCCAGCACGCAGCCGGGGGCCCCGGGGCACAGTGCGCCCTTAATCAGAGCAAAACATCGCGGGAGCATGCATCGATATGGACACTCCCTACGCAGTAGACGGCGATACCCCACGCTGTTGGAGCAAAATCTACCTCTGCGCATGCCCATCACGAAGAAAAGAAGATAAATATAGACCGCAAGACTGGGTGTAAGACTGTGTCTCTTTGCCGTGAATAGAACTTCTCATATGGAATTAGAGTTATAGCATTTAACATTATCACGATGGCGTCATCTCTCCACAACGCGTGGAGGAAGCGTCGGCCAAATTAAAATAAAACACGGAAAATAAAACACGGTACAAGAGTGCGGCAAAACGACACCGCAGCGGCCGGCGGGGCGGGGCGGGGTGGGGCGGGGCGGCACCACTTGACTACATTCCTCACACCTGCTTCCCACATTCAGCGAATTAAAAAGGCGACTGCCGACTCCCATACTACTCCTCGAGTCAGTCCAACTCGGCGGCGTAGGCGGCGCGCCGGCGGCTGCACCGCGGGAAATTTGAAAATCCAACGTCCCTCACCAAACACGACTCCTCGTTATGGAGCAGCCCTCTGGTGACACAACTCCATCATACTCGAAATGCACTTTTGCACAAATCCAACGAAGGCTCTGTGCGCCGCTGATCACCGCGCACAGATCTCTTGGGAATCTCCATTACACCTGCCGCGAAGAGTCCGCCAGGCAGGCAGGCAGGCAGACAGACCGAGCAGTCGGACAGGCGTAAAGCAGGGAAATGCATTAGTTCCTCTCGGAATCATAAGAGCGTGCTTCGCGCAGATCCGACTGCTCCTCCTTTTTTTAGCCTTCACTCTTTTATTTCTGTCTTACTCGCGTCAAATTATAGGGCTGGTCGTTACTCCGCTGACCAGCGACTCGGCCGACACCTTGGGGCGGGCAGTGGGAATCCGAACAGAAAATGGAGAATTTTCTAAAAATAGCTGCAAGATGAGTACTTTTTTTTTTGGCTTTCGTGCTAGTCGATGGCGTTATTATGGCAACGGATACAATACTAAAATCAAAAATCTTTAGAGGATTTCTGTCAATTTTATTTTTCAGTAAGATAAAGGAACTAGAAAGAAGCTAGGCCTACTTGCCATCGCCAGTGCCGTGCCGCTAGGCGAGCGCCGGCCGCAAATTCAAGGTCAATGTCCAGCCTGAGGCCCGCCCCGCCGCACCGCACCTATCTCTCCAGACCAAACCATCATTATGATTAAGACGTAAAACATTTCACTCAAAAGCGAGTCCGAAAGAGACGCGAGGAAAAGGAAACACAGGCAATAAAACCCATTATTCTTCGGCGATAAATAATAAAACAAAAACACCCGCGCGATAACAGCGGCACCAGCAGCGGCGATAAAAACCTTTCACCTCCTCCACCCCATTAACATTTCACAAATTCTGCACGCCCTGGAAAATAAAGCCCCTCGCGATAGCGGCGGCCAGGGCGGCAGGGCAGCCCGGCGGACATTCACTCTCTCGTAGCGGCACCAGAGGCGTGGCGGGGCGGGGCGGGGCGGGGGGGCTGCACTGCCTAAACGGAACGTGCCACGGGCAGAGCGCCCCGTACCGTACGTGCCAGTCCGTACCAAGGCTACGGACCGGCCGGCTAGTGAGGCAAGGGTACCCGGCCGGCGGTCCCGGCGGTACGGGTACCTCAGTGCTTGTCGCGCCTGAACATCGCCCGGCCGGCCGGCACAGCCCGGCACTGCCCTGCTCGCCCCAATACATCACCACTACCGGCCAGCAGCAGCTATTCAAGTCTATTCACACACACACACACACACACACAACCAGGTATGCACCAACCGAAAACGCAACCCTATTATGGGAGACATCGCAATCCGTTCCCGTGCTCTCTCTCTCTCTCTCTCTCTCTCTCTCTCTTTCTCTCTCTCTCTCCCTCCTTCCCTCTCCCTCTCCTTCTACGTTTGTGCAGCCGAATGTATCGAGGCGATCTTGTTATTTCGCAATGATATACAAAACGCGCCCGAAGAGCAGAGCGCAAGGGTCGTACGGCCGCGGTGACGGTGGGTTAGCTAATTCGTCATATTCTGCTCGAAATACGACCGAGGACGAACACCTACACTTCTCAACTACGATGTAAATAGTTAAGACAATAACTCTGTATGACAGTTGTTTTTAAGTGGGAAGTATCGAGTGGCTCATCGCCATTATTCGGTCGCGAGCGGCGAGACGAATAAAATGCAGATCACATTTGGCGAGATCAGTGTGAGATCACGGGAGGGTCACACACACACACACACACACACACACACACACACAAACACATCACTTCCTGCCACATTGATGAGTATAGCTCGGAGTTACGTAAAGTACTGAATATGGCCAGCTCAGCTCGCCCACGGCTCCGACACTGCGCACCTCTAGTGGGCCGTGAAAAATTACTTTATGTATATTCCCTCCCTCCCGCGGGTATGGAGGGCGTGATCTGCCCTTTGAGAGGCGAGGTGCGGGGACGGGTGGGGGCAAGTATCAGATATCCGAAAGGACGGTCGATGGCAATGCATTATTTTGCATCTCCTCTTCCCCCCGGGCGACGCAAGCAGAAATCACAATAATTGTTACTTGTCGGCAGCAATGAGGCAAAGCGTTTTGGAATACATAATGCAAAAAAAATAAATAACATATAAACAGAGCCCGTGGCGCAAAAAGCGAGAGGAGAGGAGAGATGCACTGACACATGTGGAACTTTCTTTCGACGCCGCGCCCTCCCGCTGCAGCCACGCCTCTGATCACTTGCAGCGATTAAGACCCCAGACACCCTTCCCCTTTCTCGCCTGCCTTCCTAATTGCCCGAACGAAAGGTCTTACGAAACTTACATCTAAACTACTTCCTCGAATATTTGTACTGGACCTGTCAGCAAACCAAAGCATCTCCGTTTCACGTCTCAGCATATATTTTTTTTTTCTGGATAAAATTAACATTTTTATACTAAGACCAGTAAAATATTTCGACTGTACCAGTCAATACCAGTTCGTGCATCACTACTACAGATTAATTTTTGTATCCGAGGGAAAGAAAATTTTCGCATCATAGATGCTGATGAAACTTCGTATCCACATTACAGATTTTCTTACGATTCTAATGAATCACAAGTTTTCTGCAGCTAGTTCCGTGCGCCGTTTATATACATCATCATACTAAAACCATTCTGACTGTTCGAAGGTAAGAGAACGAAAACATTTCACTCTTTCTTAGCAGCAGCAGTCTTATCCTTTGCTATTGATGACACGTGACGCATTTCTTCCTCCCACATGCGAGATTAAGCCTCGCACACTTTTGTGCAGAGCCGCCTTCTTTTTTTACATAAGGCTGCGGTGCTGTGACATTGGCCGTGAGTCCGCGAGCCGGCTGCCCCCCCCCCCCCCCTCCTCCAGGTCGGGTTGGGTGCCGCGGCGCGAGCGGGCCCGTTATGTAATGTCTCCAAGGACAGAGCAAGGCGTGGCAGCAGCAGGCCGGCCCGGCGCCGCTCGCCCCGCCCCGCCACGCCCCGCCCCGCCCCGCCCCGCCCCGCCACGCCCCGCCGGCTCCAGCGCTACCGGCAGCATCCCTAGGAGGCCCGAGGCGGATCCATCGGCACGTTCCTCGGAAGGGCCTAAACTCACGTCAGAATCTCCGGTCCCACCGGGGGGCCCACTATCATCATTTCACATGTTTTTAGATAAATTAAAACCGCGTCAAAACGAGACCCTCCGTCAGTGTACCAACAATACTCGTGACCGCTTTTAGCAGATGATACATTCTAGCAAGCCTTAACTTAAATGAAAATTACGTAAGATAATGTATCAGCTAGCTTGTTTTTTGTCTTAAACCGGATAAAAAATTATTAAAGCCGCAGAATCATATGGTACTCCATCTCAATCACACCCGGAAAAGCTTGTCCTTGCAACAAAAAAAGGAACTTGAGACAAAGAAAATGCTCTTACTGTCAGCAAGAACATTTACTTGTCTCAAGTAAATTTGCACCACGACAAACCCAGTGTTCTTGGTACGAGAATGGGCTGTTCGGGGTGCAGCACAGTTACTACTTTTCCCAGCAGTACATTACAGCTAGCTATGCTGTGCATCTTTCGGCTGCGGATAATCACTTGATCCCTGGGCGCGGGGTGTGTTTGCTGTATTTAAGCTCTGTTGTTCGCAGACGGGACGGGCCTATGCGCGGCGGGCGCAAGCAGACGACATCGAGTCGCGAGGTGGCGTCCTGCCAAAATGTTGCATAAGCGGCACGCGCCGCACTCTGCCGACTGATTCAGAGGATCGCCCTCGTTCCTCCATCCTTCTCGCACCTATGGCGGTGCTCTATGCTGGGCATGGCAGCGCTACACGAGTGCGACAAGGACAGATGTACGAAAGTGATCCTCGGAATCAGCCTGCTGGGCAGGACCAACAGAAACTGCGCCTCGTGCTACAGCGCGCCGCCCACGGCTCTTCTGCATTCCAAGTGAAAGGAAATAATAAAAAATGCTTCTGCCCTCCCCATCTACAACAATAAGAACGCATCCATTGCCTTATTCGCAGCACGTAAGGTGCAGGATGCACGGCCAGCCTATTGTCTGCGCTGAGTAGACTAGACACACGGCCCTGGCTGACCGACCGGACCGCGGCCGTTCGGAATACTAAGGAGGCACGAGCTACCAAAACTAATTACTCTAAGCTGTCAAGGGATAGCGTGGTTGTAGCTGGCGTTGTTCTAAAAATAACCTTATTTAAAATTACGTATGAATAGAGACAAAAATTTTGACGAATAAAATAGTCTGGAAATGTCGTTCTGTAAAATTATATTACGCCAACAAAGGGCAGACCTCGAAAGTCGGACCGGGGATATCATTTTAGCGCCACCTTGCGCGTGATGCCGTAATAATAATCGAGTCAAGTGGAAAGAAAGAAAGAGAGTGACAGGCAGACGCACGGCAGACTGACGGAATAGAAAAGAGAAAAAAAAAGACTGAATGACATGACAGAGTGATACCTTTCAAATGGTGTTTGTTCACGCCCTCCTTGACTTGGAGTGCATTCTGCTGGCAGGCAGTCATCACAGGCACGCCCAGGCACGCCACGCCATTCACACCAAACGCTTTCGTTTAATCGTCAAATAATTGGCACTTTAACAAACGGGTCGAGGAGGGATAGCGCTGCAGGAAACACTAGAGAGGCGTTCAGCAACCTTAGAAAATCTCGCAAAATCCCCTTCCTACAAAAAAATAAAATGTTGCACGTATTTCCGCTAGCTCTGCCGACCCTTTTACACCATGCTACAGGGCACCGGGCCACTGCGGCGCTACGCTACGCCACGCCACCGGCGAAGAAATCTTATTCAATGAAGTTGGTCCGCTCGGCTACTAACTGCCACCGATGACGCCTCACGGTGAAACCGCCAAGTTCATTCTCACCTCCTTTTATTCCCCAGCGCACCTTTTATTCTCTCTCTCTCTCTCTCTCTCTCTCTCTCTCTCTCTCTCTCTCTCTCTCTCTCTCTCTCTCACTGTCGCATCGTGACGCTGCAGCCTTAGGGTGGCCCACGAGGCCCCCACAAACAAACCCCGTGCAAGTCACGGTGCTGGTGGGCCCGGGGCGGGGTGAGGCGGGGCGGGGCGGGGCGGGGTGGGGCGGGGCGGGGTGGGGCGGGGCGGCGCCACGCCGCGGATGCACTGCTGCGGTCCCGCGGTTGTGATCAAGCCGACCGCTGAGGCCAATTCTAATTAAATAACGCCTCATCTCTTTTTTTTTCCACACCCCTTTTCCAAGTGAATCTGTCCTCGCAGACACCGGGGAAAAAATATAAAGTGGAGTACCTTCAGAGCAGGTACCGAAAGCCCACAATACTTTAGAATTTTTTTGCCATATTGAAATGACCGCGTGCAAATGAATCGAGAAAAAAAAAATTATGATTAAAAAAGTTGAGTCTTGCAGTTCAAATTTTCGCCACGTTGTGACACGGGACACGCGGAGGAATAACGTTTCCTTTTCGCCGCACATTGCATGCGCCCAGTAATAATATAGCGAGGGGTCGACCACTTGGATATTCCAGTATAACATTGCAAGTGCGCAACTCGGTATTTGTGCAAAATTCCAAAACATTCCAAATATTCCAACTTGTAAGTGTTTCAAATATTCCGACAGCTGTACACTTGACAAGTGTTCCAAAAAATGTATCCCACATTTTGAACACTGATATTCCAAAAATATTCGAGTTAAAATATTACAGATATTCAACTGGCAAGTATTCCAGATATTCCAAAAATATTCCAGATATTCCAACTGGAATACACATTCCAAGTGTTGAACAGTTGCACACTTGGTTTAATAGTGTAATAATCTAGTTTGTACTCACCCTCTTGAGGGGCGGTCGGGAGCGGATGAACTCGAGGATGAGGGCGTGCGCGTCCTTCTTGACCGTGTGCGGGATGTCGGCCTGCGACACCTTGTTGAGCGTGTAGCGGCGCGAGCGGATGTCGTCCATCAGGATCTCGTACGGCGTCAGCTCGAACTCGACGGGCGTGCGCGTGTAGTGCACCTTCTTGAGCTGCACGCCGTGCCGCAGCTCGCGGATCACCTGGCCCCAGAGCCGCGCCTGCAAACCCAAACACTTGCATAAGCAAACGCGCAACATACCGCCCACAAGTGTAGCAAAGGTTACCAACAAGGATGGAGTTGGTTTGTGTGTGTTTTTTTTCTTTTTCTTTCTTTTTCATATTTGCCGGTTTTCTTCAGCAGAGAAACCCAAAGTCGCTCTGGAAAACCAAGTGTGTAAATGTATTCATTATTTACTGCATACTTACAGGTATTCAGTAAATAATGAATACATGGCCATGTATGCAGGAAATAGTGTGTACATGCCAAGGTACACACTATTTGCTGAATACCTTGGCATGTACACAAGTAGTTTCTGTGTGATTTTTCGTGTGAACATGCCAAGGTATTCAGCAAATAGTGTGGACCTTGGCATACACACTATTTACTGCATACATGGCCATGTGTTCATTATTTACTGAATACCTGTAAGTATGCAGTAAATAATGAATACATGTACACACTTGGTTTTCCAGAGTGCGACACGACACTTGTACTTCCAGACCAAAAATCCAACACGTTCTAATAATCTGCTAAGGCAACAACAAAATTAACGCGAGGGACAACATTACAAACACGAGGAAAAGGCAACACAAAGCAAACGCAGCAGCATGGCAATGAGGTGAACATAATGGCTCGACGCTACGCTAAACGCGACGCGCTCGGCTCGCGGGGGGAGGCCCGGGGCCCGGGCCTGGGACGGGAAGGAACAACACCAGTCACGGAAGTGCGCCGAGGAGGCCCCCCCCCCCCTCTCCCTCCCCAGTCTCGCGATCCTATCCGTCCCGTGCGAAGGATGGCCAAACAAAAGTCTCTAATCACGCAGGGAAAGTACGGCTCGCCCATTGACACGCGTCCAGCAACGCGGCCAGCGCCACACACACAGCTAAAAAAAGTATCGCATTTGATTTTATTTTCATACATTTTTCTTTGCCTCTCTTTCTCTCTCTCTCCAGGATTAAACGGGGAGAAAAACGTTAGGTTCACATGAGCCTAGGTTTAACGATCAGTGCGGCCTGTGCGGTGAGTAACCTCAACGCCAGAGTAGAGATAAAGATGCCCTTAAAAACCTACCGCAGTCGGCAAGGCCTGAACCAAGGCCTGAACCTATTACATTTTACGACTTTGATTTATAAATTGGTTCGACGCAGTTTCCAGTTTCCGCGCAGTGTCAAACAAGAGAAATCAATAAAATCGCGAGTGTTTTTTTTTTTCCGCCCAGGGGTCAGTGGCAGAAAGGTGTGGTCTGGCTATTTTTTTCCTCTCTACCCCGCAGCACGCCACGCCGCGCCACGCCCGACGCGCACAGATCGCTAACCGCAAATGTGGGAAGCTCTGTGCACCTGTTCCCACAATAAGTTCAGTACCTCAGTACGTAGGCGGCGCGGTGGAATATGTACCCGACACTCAGAGGAGAGAGAAAGAGAGAGAGAGAAATGGAGACAGAAGTACCTTTCTAGAAATCACTTGTATTTTCAAATATCATGTAGCCGGGCGTGCACTTAATGTTCATCATATGAAATAGAGTGGAAAGTAATCTTCTCGTAACAGAGCTTAAAATGGGTACTTAATTTTTTTTTGACAGTGCATACTCTACAGAACAACCAGCCCGGCCCGCACAAGGCAAACCGACGCAAAGCGCCGCTTAGGCCAAATGCAGCACTGGCCTGCTCTCCCTCTCTCTCGCTCTCCCTCTCTCTCCCTCTCTCTCCCTCTCCCTCCCTCCCTCCCGGCTCCCGCTCAGACGCAGGTGCCATGTGTCGCTTTCTGGCTCAAGGAGAGGGACCTTTTGATCGAAGACGGCCGGCAGCAGACGAGATAGGCAATGCCTTTCCGATCCGATCCCGGCCGAGGCAGAGAGAAGCATTCAGCGATGGAGTTAGCGACAGCAAAATGTCAATCGTGATCATCGCTGCGGCCGCAACAGGAAAGAGAGTAAGGCAGCAGAAGCAGCAGCGGGGGCAAAGACTGCTGGCCGAGCCGAGCTCTACCGAGAGTTCATGCAAAAATAGTTTCAAAACCAGGGATCACTGTGAAAAATATCTTCGTAAATTTACAACATATTTTGTAATCACGATTTACTAAATATGTTGAAAATTTACGACCGACCATTCTTGCTCGTCAATGAATTCTAAGTCGATACAAAGTGCTTGTAATTTTACAATTCCAAGTTGTAATTTTACAACATTTATCATGGATAATTTTCCTGTAACCTTTACAAGTAGTTTTCACAGTGGAAAAAAAAGTATACATTTCACCAAACTAGTTACGTGTAGTACTTTTAAATATTCAATGCGTACGCACAGCAAAAAAAAAATTAATTAAGCAAAGGTAATGTCCCTCCCTCCGCCTTGCGCACCAATAGGTAGCTGAACACCTTTTTGCCGCTCTCGGCCGGCTGTCCGCTGCCGCCCGCAGTGGATGACATTTGTATAGGGCAGCGGCGCAGAGAGCTACGAGCACGCGCCTGACAATCCAGCAGCTCAATGCGACATGACCTTATTCATTTACAAGACTTGGATTTTTTTTTCTTATATGTTCTGTGTGTGTGTGTGTGTGTTTTATATTTTCGGTTCATCGTACGATCCTTGTTACAGCAGGGAAGGACAGTCCCATAGATGGCGAGGCTGGGTGGGGTGGAGTGCTACAGCGCAGGGCGGGGCGTGGCGGGGCGGGGCGGGGCGGGGCGGGGCGGGGCGTGACCCAGCGGGCCGTCATTATGTCATCCGCTGACGTGCACCGCTCGTAATCCACATAAACAATGCAAGCCGATCAGCGGGGACAGTTTCGCAATTTCCTCATTGCTTATCTCTCTGTGGACGTCGCACCCAGATGCAGCAGTGCAGCGCGGGACGCTGTCCAAGTTGGCGACACTGCTGCAGGTATCGGATCAAAACTCTCCGCGGGCCGATAGTGTAAATACACGAGGAAATTCAATTTGAAATTAGAGGATGAACCCGCGTCGACGCGGTGTTCTGACAGCGTACACGACTACTAGAGCGTCATCCCGCGGAGGCGACAGTGTCCTTGCTGCGCGCTCCTCCTCTCGCCCAAGAAGGGCAGCGTCTGCGAGGAGGTGGGGCAACCCTAACCAAACAACACCCGGCCGGCCGGGCCCAGCAGACGACAGACAGGCGGACTGTGTTGAGGTAGGCCAGGGCGCGGTGCCCGCGGACATTCAAACCTCTGAGAGTGCATCAGAAAATAATGCATAATTTTACGTATTACTTCAACAAGTTAGAAAGGTATTTTAGAATTTCAGGAGGAAAAAAACAAACAGGAAAACACAACCAAGTCTACAAAGCGAGAAATACTAAAATGTTCGAGCCAGATGGGCCCCGCCCCGCCACGCCTCAGGCCGATGTTTGCGCGTCGTGTGTCGGCTGCACGCCCTCCTCCTCCTCCTCCTCCTCCTCCTCCTCCTCCTCCTCCTCCTCCTCCTCACACCCGGCGCAGTAATCAGGCGCGTAATTTCGCACCCATGAGTTGCCGCGAGGAGCCAGACGCACCTCGGGCTGCAATCCAAACTCGTTCTACACAAAATAAACCCGCACAGACACGCCTTCAGTCTTATTTCTATTTATAAACTTTTCCCCACAAGTATTCGTCAGAACCGACCCCTTTCAATTTTTAAGTTGTTTTTTTGGTCGGAAAAAAACGTTACCTCGTCAAGAAGAAACGTAGGAGAGCCGGACGGTACGGAAAGAGGTGACAACGACCACAGCGACTTTACTCGCGATAAATTACACACCTCCCCTCAGGCCCGGGGTCCCCTCCTTGCCGCAAACGTCTTCCACGCCCCCCCACGGCCACTCCGCCACTAACGCGTAAAACATCACGAAGTGCCGCCAAAGCACCGCGCGAGAAACACGAGTGAGGTGAATGGTTTTTGAAGGACCTGCCCCCCCGGCCACTCTCACAGCACACACCACCTGCTGCCCGCCCCGAGGGTCAAGATCCTCTCTCTCTTCTCCTCTCCTACTCTATAAAGAGCAGACGAGCAAGGCAATTTAGTTTAGCGGAGGGAAAATTTTCAGCCATTATCACCTGTTTTTTTTTCCTTGTTGGAGTGACGCGCACTCACAGACGCGGATGGTTAGCGGTCGGCCGTCACCGCCGCCTTATGTCGTAGGCGTCCGAATTGTGCAGACTCGTACTGACTCACGGCCAACAGCTCCGCCCAATCGAGCGAAAGAGAGAAAGGAAATCAACGAGAGAGAGAGAGAGAGAGGGAGAGAGGGAGAGAGAGAGAGAGAGAGAGAGAGAGAGAGAGAGAGAGAGTGAGAGAGTGAGAGATGGAGAGAGAGAGAGAGAGTGAGAGAGAGAGTGAGAGAGAGAGAGAGAGAGAGAGAGAGAGAGAGAGAGAAAGAGAGAGAGAGAGAGAGAGAGAGAGAGAGAGAGAGAGAGAGAGAGAGAGAGAGCTTGACGGGCGAGTGTTGGCGCCTGGCAACAGCAGGGTAGGCAACCACGACACACACGCGTGCTCGGCGGGATGGCCTACCACGACTACTGCAGGCGCTCGACACGAACACACAAGGCAGATTAATCAAAGCGCTCAGCAGTAAATCATCGAGTTTTAAGACGTTTCCTGCGCTCCTGTCTTCAGTCCGAGGTGACGGCATTCTCCGGATTAATTTGCCAGTATTGAGTGTATAGACAGATCGATTTGAATATTCAACACGGGACACGCAACACGGTGGCGAGGCGACCCGAAAGAGCGCAAACATCCAAAGCGATTACTGTGTCCTATTACGTAAAAGTTAAAGCCTCCCAACTTGGAGAAGAGTCATTCGATTAAACCAAGCGGAAAACAGGTACAGTTTAGGTCGCCCGCCACTTACGTCAAAATGGCATTCCAGGTGTGAGCAGCGCCTGGAATGACAAACTGGCAGCCCTGACTAAATACGATAAGGCTCAGATTACTGCCCGCGATGCCCTCCTGTAATTTTCCTGTAAGTTGCCTGCATATAAATCCCGCGGTGAGGAGCGGAGGCAGCAGAGGGCTTTGCAAAACGAATTTGTCCGGACTATCGCGGCCTGAAATCTGATCTACGACAAAGTGGCGGTAACTCGTCCCGATCATTAGCGGAGGTAATAGGCGGCCCGGCCCGGCCCGTTTAGCGATAATGTATGAGAGGAGGACCGGCCGGAGCCGCAGCCGAGCCACCCGCGACACATTCCTCGCCTCCCGCGACACCAACGAAAAACTGTTTCGGGAAGTTATATTTTTTAAAACAAAATATATAAAGATTAAAAAAAAGCTTATTAGCATAATACTAAGATTATCCTCCTGCTTGTTTCCAGCCCGCCTGGTTTTATTTACTAGTCGGAGAACGTGTTCTTCATACGTCGCGTGTTCACTTGGAGGCTTTGTTACTATACGGCTCGGGGGAACCTTAAAATCGATTTTTTTTTTACTGGCAGACAGGGGTCGGGACAGTACACTAATTTTCGGGGAAATTGTAGCGAAAACGTTTCCTCGCTCCGCCTGGCTCCTCCGCCTGACACTTGGCTTACGCCACGCCACGCGACGCCACGCCGTTACGCAACTCTGCGCCCGGCCGGCCCGGCCCGGCCCGGCCTCTTCCCCAGGCGCTGGACGACGAATGGCGCATTTTATTACCGACTCTATTTGCATACGCCCGATGACCGGTACGGCGGTACGTGGCGGACTTCCTCTCGTCGCGAAAATTCGCGAAGACCGCATTCCTCTTATTATTCCCCTCATTAACATTGTTTTATTCTCCTGCCATGTATTTTTTTTTTGAAATTTATTTGTTATTCTCTTCCCTCCCGCCGGGGCTGCCGCCTTGGTTTTATCAGCAGCAGCGTCCAAATATAACCCGCACCGGAGAGTATTTTTGTTTCGCTCGGGACGGCCAGGGTGCTCTTCCTAAATCACGACGGCTGACGTTCAGGACGACGAGTTTCGTTCGACCTAATGCACTTCCATTTCGGAATTCGATAATCAGACGCAATTCGAGACTGACCGCGGCGACCAGCGGAACGGAAAAAACAAAACAACGACAACACGAGTGCTGAGTATTGAAAATAAAACGTGAACAAAAGGGAGACTGCTCCATGTAATATTCAAGCGTGATAGCATCGTTCGCCAAATAATACATTATGCAACTAAAGAGGTTGTTAAAAGAATCAAAATAAGACTTTTTGTAAAAGAAGCGCAAGACGTGGTATTCGTCAATACGTTAGTTTAGTGCGAAAAAATCTAAAACGCTACAAGACGGTAAGGAATAACCTATTGCTTTGCCGAAAAAAAAAATACGGCTATAAAATCATGCCACAACATTACAAACATTGGCTTCTCTCTACTTCCATGCGAATGTTTTTCAATTGTTACACATAAACCGTACTACAATACGTACTTGTAGGACTTGGAATATCCTATAGTTGTTCTAAAACAAAAAACAACACGAAACGCATTATAATTTTGAAAAAAAAAATAATGGAACCACAAGGAGGTAGGATGAAATGAGCCGAGCTGCTTAGGCATAAAGTGTAATTCGAGGTCGTAGCCTTTCCCAAAATGTTGGTCTGCGCAATGCTGCCTATATTACAGACCAGATCGAGACGAGGCCACGCAAAAACCACCGGCACCGCCAGCAACACACGTCGCGAAGCACGGGGCCCTGGCGGGCGAGCCAATCGGGGACCACAAACATCCTGCCACGCGGTTGGAACGCATGTCCACTTTCTACTGCTAGCGAGGCAGTGCGTTATCAAGACCCCGTTTCCACCACACGGCCCACCAACAGAACCGCACAGGTCAAGGGATTTGGCCTACAAATGCCGTAAACTTCAATACTTTTCTTTTTATCGCGTTAAAAAAAATAACTCCTCCAAATTAAGGAATTGTTTCTCTGCATCCCACTCCCACTCACTCACCCAGTCGGTAAACTTGAGCTGGTCCAGCTCCGTCGACGGGTTGTCTGTCCTCAGCTCTTTGGTCCCCTGCGACACCTTCTCCAGGAAGCTGCTCAGCTCCAGGGTCTCCAGGACGAGCGCCCTGCACACGGCCCGGTAGTGGTTGTCTGCATCCTGCGTCTTGGACACCCCGAGGTGGCTCATGCACATCTGCAACAACACACAGCGCCGCGCGTACCTTGAGAAAAATGATCATTTTTATAAAGAAGTGTGTTGAGAAAAGTCCTGCAACACTACTGGAATTGAGCCGTGAAGCGGAATAAGGGGATAAGTCGACTTAACTCCATGACCTCTTTTTGGCTGTTTGGCGCATCAAATGTACGTGAAGTCACCTTGAGAAGTTAACTGGTACTCCGAGACAACTCTTCAAGGTGACTTTAGGTATTTGTGGTGTGTCAAGCAGGTCTCACAGGTAAAAAAGTCGTCATGGAGTTACAACTCCACGACTTATAAGTCGACTTACCCCCTTCTTCCGCTTCACTGCTCAATTTTCATACGTGTATTAACGTTTTAACAATTCTCCGCGGGGAAAAAGGGAAAACTTAAAAGTTTTTCGCAGTGCCGTTTGAGAAAATTATATTGCATCGTAAGACCATTGGCTATGCCGGCTTAAATACAGGCCGCAGCGCAGACGAGCGAGCGCGGATTGCATGTCAGAGAGAAGCGACAGAACCGACACCCGGCCAATCATCGCAACTCTGTAATGTCTCTATCAAGCCGCAGAGAGCGCGGGAGCAGGACAACTCGTCCCGACCAACTCGTCCCCCGTCCTACTGGTTCCGACCCTATCTCGTCCCGGGACATTTTTCGTACTCGGTCCATCGGGGCGGCCAACTTGCCCCGAACCATTGTTGGTCCCCACCCCCGCCGGGTCCCAGCAGCCCGGCAACGGGGGCGGCAGAAGGTGGGTGAGCCGCAGTCAGCTATGGACGTCGTGCGGTACACGACGACCCAGCGGGGGGCCAGGAAGGCTGTCCACGCTGGTTACATGTACACCAAGCACCGCGAGGTAAAGCTCGGTATTGCATGGCGATGCGACCAGCGTGGGGCCTGCCTGGGGCGGATCGTCGTGGACCAGCACGACAAGGTGGTGACGGCGGCAGACCACTCCCATGCCCCGGACTGGGGGCGGTGCAAGGCCGCGGAGTGTGTCCAGAGCATCAAGCAGGCAGCGGGCACATCGCGGGCCTCCACCACCTCCGTCATCCAGCCCAAGGTTGCGCGGGTCAGCGGAGAGACCGCCACGAAGCTGCCCAAGAACTCGGCCCTCAGGAAAATGGTGCGACGGGTGAAAAGAAAACACCTTCCCCCCGAGCCCAAGACTTTGGACGACCTGGATAATATTCCCAGGCGTTTCCACGTCACTTTGAAAGGTACATATATGGATGTGAATGTTGCGGGCCTGAAGGATATGAGATAGTTTCCAGAACGTACTATTTTAGGTGACAGATGGCTCCTCTATTATGAACCCGAGGACGAGGAACGCATGCTGGTCTTCAGCAGCAACCAGCATCTCAAGCTACTGCAGCGGGCGACATATTGGGTCATGGATGGAACGTTCAAGTCGGCTCCGAGGATAGTGTGCCAAATTTACGCCATCCACGCTTGCGTGAACGGGAAGTGGGTGCCCCTGGTCATCGCCCTGCTCGAGAACAAGTCAAGACGCACCTACGAGAAACTGTTCGACATTCTCAAGACGGAGGTGCGCCGGCGCTTGCGGAAGGAGCTGATGCCTGAACGAGTGTCGACAGACTACGAGCAGGGGGCGATTTCGGCCGTAAGGGCAGCCTTCCCAGGTGACAGTTAGGAACTTAACACGAGTCTTAGGGATGTGGCCGGTATTATTGTAAAAGTGCCCTGTCCTAGACGCCGAGCTGTGCGGATGTCTGTTCCACCTGGGGCAGTCCCTGTTCCGCCAAGTCCAGGCTGCGGGGCTGGCCGTCACCTACAGGGCGGAGGAGAGCGAGGCGATGCGGGCAGACTTCCACGCCCTCATCGCCATCGCCTTCGTGCCTGAGGAGGACGTCGAGGACGCCTTCGACGCCCTTGAGGAGGTCGCCGACCCTTCCTTGCGCCCTGTCTTTCAGCATGTAGAAGACAACTACGTCCGAGGCCGACTCCAGGCGCGCAGGCGGGGTGGGCGAGTTCAGGCACGAGGGCCCATGTTCCCTCCCTCCCTGTGGAACTGCTACAGCCGGGCAGCACAGGGGCTGCCACGCACCACGAACACCTGCGAGGCGTGGCACCGTCGCCTCGGCACGCTGGTCGGGAAGAACCATCCCACCATGTATGTGTTCCTCGACCAGCTGCAGGAGGAGGTGGCGGTGGTCGACGTCGAGTGCTCCCGTGCTGAGGCCGGCCACTCCCCCCAGAAGCGCCGCACCCAGTACGAGGTGACCGATGCTCGCGTCGCCCGCATCCAGTCGCGCTACGAGGAGTACCGCGAAGCAGATGACGTGCTGACCTACTTACGCGCCATTGGTGCCAATGTGGCGGGCAACTTGTGAAAAATCACCGTAGCACACTTTGCAAGTTAATATATTAACTTGCACTATAGTGTGAATAAAAGTTTCCAAAACAATATGCATTTTTTAAAATAAAATGGGGACGACTTAGGGTGGGGACCAATTGGGTTGGGACGGGACGACCCGGGGACGTGAAGGGCCGGGTACGAGTCGGCTGGGACGAGTTGTCCTAGACCCGAGAGCGCGCTGCGGTCTGTGCGTTACTACACTGTTAACGAGAACGCCAACCGCAGAGCTACTGTCGCAGCGGTCTAATATCTCCACCGCAAAAAGCGGGGTATTTAATACTCGGCACAAAAACGCGATGCGCTGGAATATTGTTGGACACAAAACAGTCTTTTGAGTATCGTAACTTAGAAAAAATAGTTGTCAGTTTCACAGGTTTCAAATTTTCCATGAAGGGTTTCGTAAAAGTATACAATTCAAAATTGCAAATTTACAGGACGTAGGTCACAAGCGCTACAGGTCACAACCGCTACAGGTCACAAGCGCTATAGGTCACAACCGCTAGAGTTTTCGTCGAGTTTTGAACCATGTCTCGAACGCAACTTTTTTCCATTGCTGGCTTAACTTCCGAATGGTGTTTTTTCGTCTTCAGGACATCGAGATACACATTCCATGTGATTTTCAGAAGTCAAGCCAGCATAGGAGAGACGCTAGGGGCGATATAGTGTGAACTTTGCGAGTTTTCGTCGAGTTTTGAACCATGTCTCGAACGCAACTTTTTTCCATTGCTGGCTTAACTTCCGAATGGTGTTTTTTCGTCTTCAGGACATCGAGATACACCTTCCATGTGATTTTCTGAAGTTAAGCCAGCATAGGAGAGACGCTAGGGGCGATATAGTGTGAATTTTGCGAGTTTTCGTCGAGTTTTGAACCACGTCTCGAACGCAACTTTTTTCCATTGCTGGCTTAACTTCCGAATGGTGTTTTTTCGTCTTCAGGACATCGAGATACACCTTCCATGTGATTTTCAGAAGTTAAGCCAGCATAGGAGAGACGCTAGGGGCGATATAGTGTGAATTTTGCGAGTTTTCGTCGAGTTTTGAACCACGTCTCGAACGCAACTTTCCATTGCTGGCTTAACTTCCGAATGGTGGTTTTTGTCTTCAGGACATCGAGATACACCTTCCATGTGATTTTCAGAAGTTAAGCCAGCATAGGAGAGACGCTAGGGGCGATATAGTGTGAATTTTGCGAGTTTTCGTCGAGTTTTGAACCATGTCTCGAACGCAACTTTTTTCCATTGCTGGCTTAACTTCCGAATGGTGTTTTTTCGTCTTCAGGACATCGAGATACACCTTCCATGTGATTTTCAGAAGTTAAGCCAGCATAGGAGAGACGCTAGGGGCGATATAGTGTGAATTTTGCGAGTTTTCGTCGAGTTTTGAACCATGTCTCGAACGCAACTTTTTTCCATTGCTGGCTTAACTTCCGAATGGTGTTTTTTCGTCTTCAGGACATCGAGATACACCTTCCATGTGATTTTCAGAAGTTAAGCCAGCATAGGAGAGACGCTAGGGGCGATATAGTGTGAATTTTGCGAGTTTTCGTCGAGTTTTGAACCATGTCTCGAACGCAACTTTTTCCATTGCTGGCTTAACTTCCGAATGGTGGTTTTTTTCTTCAGGACATCGAGATACACCTTCCATGTGATTTTCAGAAGTTAAGCCAGCATAGGAGAGACGCTAGGGGCGATATAGTGTGAATTTTGCGAGTTTTCGTCGAGTTTTGAACCATGTCTCGAACGCAACTTTTTTCCATTGCTGGCTTAACTTCCGAATGGTGTTTTTTCGTCTTCAGGACATCGAGATACACCTTCCATGTGATTTTCAGAAGTTAAGCCAGCATAGGAGAGACGCTAGGGGCGATATAGTGTGAATTTTGCGAGTTTTCGTCGAGTTTTGAACCATGTCTCGAACGCAACTTTTTTCCATTGCTGGCTTAACTTCCGAATGGTGTTTTTTCGTCTTCAGGACATCGAGATACACCTTCCATGTGATTTTCAGAAGTTAAGCCAGCATAGGAGAGACGCTAGGGGCGATATAGTGTGAATTTTGCGAGTTTTCGTCGAGTTTTGAACCATGTCTCGAACGCAACTTTTTTCCATTGCTGGCTTAACTTCCGAATGGTGTTTTTCGTCTTCAGGACATCGAGATACACCTTCCATGTGATTTTCAGAAGTTAAGCCAGCATAGGAGAGACGCTAGGGGCGATATAGTGTGAATTTTGCGAGTTTTCGTCGAGCTTTGAACCATGTCTCGAACGCAACTTTTTCCATTGCTGGCTTAACTTCCGAATGGTGTTTTTTCGTCTTCAGGACATCGAGATACACCTTCCATGTGATTTTCAGAAGTTAAGCCAGCATAGGAGAGACGCTAGGGGCGATATAGTGTGAATTTTGCGAGTTTTCGTCGAGTTTTGAACCATGTCTCGAACGCAACTTTTTTCCATTGCTGGCTTAACTTCCGAATGGTGTTTTTCGTCTTCAGGACATCGAGATACACCTTCCATGTGATTTTCAGAAGTTAAGCCAGCATAGGAGAGACGCTAGGGGCGATATAGTGTGAATTTTGCGAGTTTTCGTCGAGTTTTGAACCATGTCTCGAACGCAACTTTTTTCCATTGCTGGCTTAACTTCCGAATGGTGTTTTTTCGTCTTCAGGACATCGAGATACACCTTCCATGTGATTTTCAGAAGTTAAGCCAGCATAGGAGAGACGCTAGGGGCGATATAGTGTGAATTTTGCGAGTTTTCGTCGAGTTTTGAACCATGTCTCGAACGCAACTTTTTCCATTGCTGGCTTAACTTCCGAATGGTGTTTTTTCGTCTTCAGGACATCGAGATACACCTTCCATGTGATTTTCAGAAGTTAAGCCAGCATAGGAGAGACGCTAGGGCGATATAGTGTGAATTTTGCGAGTTTTCGTCGAGTTTTGAACCATGTCTCGAACGCAACTTTTTTCTATTGCTGGCTTAACTTCCGAATGGTGTTTTTTCGTCTTCAGGACATCGAGATACACCTTCCATGTGATTTTCAGAAGTTAAGCCAGCATAGGAGAGACGCTAGGGGCGATATAGTGTGAATTTTGCGAGTTTTCGTCGAGTTTTGAACCATGTCTCGAACGCAACTTTTTTCCATTGCTGGCTTAACTTCCGAATGGTGTTTTTTCGTCTTCAGGACATCGAGATACACCTTCCATGTGATTTTCAGAAGTTAAGCCAGCATAGGAGAGACGCTAGGGGCGATATAGTGTGAATTTTGCGAGTTTTCGTCGAGTTTTGAACCATGTCTCGAACGCAACTTTTTCCATTGCTGGCTTAACTTCCGAATGGTGTTTTTTCGTCTTCAGGACATCGAGATACACCTTCCATGTGATTTTCAGAAGTTAAGCCAGCATAGGAGAGACGCTAGGGGCGATATAGTGTGAATTTTGCGAGTTTTCGTCGAGTTTTGAACCATGTCTCGAACGCAACTTTTTCCATTGCTGGCTTAACTTCCGAATGGTGTTTTTTCGTCTTCAGGACATCGAGATACACCTTCCATGTGATTTTCAGAAGTTAAGCCAGCATAGGAGAGACGCTAGGGGCGATATAGTGTGAATTTTGCGAGTTTTCGTCGAGTTTTGAACCATGTCTCGAACGCAACTTTTTCCATTGCTGGCTTAACTTCCGAATGGTGTTTTTTCGTCTTCAGGACATCGAGATACACCTTCCATGTGATTTTCAGAAGTTAAGCCAGCATAGGAGAGACGCTAGGGGCGATATAGTGTGAATTTTGCGAGTTTTCGTCGAGTTTTGAACCATGTCTCGAACGCAACTTTTTCCATTGCTGGCTTAACTTCCGAATGGTGTTTTTTCGTCTTCAGGACATCGAGATACACCTTCCATGTGATTTTCAGAAGTTAAGCCAGCATAGGAGAGACGCTAGGGGCGATATAGTGTGAATTTTGCGAGTTTTCGTCGAGTTTTGAACCATGTCTCGAACGCAACTTTTTCCATTGCTGGCTTAACTTCCGAATGGTGTTTTTTCGTCTTCAGGACATCGAGATACACCTTCCATGTGATTTTCAGAAGTTAAGCCAGCATAGGAGAGACGCTAGGGGCGATATAGTGTGAATTTTGCGAGTTTTCGTCGAGTTTTGAACCATGTCTCGAACGCAACTTTTTTCCATTGCTGGCTTAACTTCCGAATGGTGTTTTTCGTCTTCAGGACATCGAGATACACCTTCCATGTGATTTTCAGAAGTTAAGCCAGCATAGGAGAGACGCTAGGGGCGATATAGTGTGAATTTTGCGAGTTTTCGTCGAGTTTTGAACCATGTCTCGAACGCAACTTTTTTCCATTGCTGGCTTAACTTCCGAATGGTGTTTTTCGTCTTCAGAACATCGAGATACACCTTCCATGTGATTTTCAGAAGTTAAGCCAGCATAGGAGAGACGCTAGGGGCGATATAGTGTGAATTTTGCAAGTTTTCGTCGAGTTTTGAACCATGTCTCGAACGCAACATTTTTTCATTGCTGGCTTAACTTCCGAATGGTGTTTTTTCGTCTTCAGGACATCGAGATACACCTTCCATGTGATTTTCAGAAGTTAAGCCAGCATAGGAGAGACGCTAGGGGCGAGATAGTGTGAATTTTGCGAGTTTTCGTGGGGGTTTGGACCATGGCTCGGACGCAACTTTTTCCATTGCTGGCTTAACTTCCGAATGGTGTTTTTTCGTCTTCAGGACATCGAGATACACCTTCCATGTGATTTTCAGAAGTTAAGCCAGCATAGGAGAGACGCTAGGGGCGATATAGTGTGAATTTTGCGAGTTTTCGTCGAGTTTTGAACCATGTCTCGAACGCAACTTTTTCCATTGCTGGCTTAACTTCCGAATGGTGTTTTTTCGTCTTCAGGACATCGAGATACACCTTCCATGTGATTTTCAGAAGTTAAGCCAGCATAGGAGAGACGCTAGGGGCGATATAGTGTGAATTTTGCGAGTTTTCGTCGAGTTTTGAACCATGTCTCGAACGCAACTTTTTCCATTGCTGGCTTAACTTCCGAATGGTGTTTTTCGTCTTCAGGACATCGAGATACACCTTCCATGTGATTTTCAGAAGTTAAGCCAGCATAGGAGAGACGCTAGGGGCGATATAGTGTGAATTTTGCGAGTTTTCGTCGAGTTTTGAACCATGTCTCGAACGCAACTTTTTTCCATTGCTGGCTTAACTTCCGAATGGTGTTTTTTCGTCTTCAGGACATCGAGATACACCTTCCATGTGATTTTCAGAAGTTAAGCCAGCATAGGAGAGACGCTAGGGGCGATATAGTGTGAATTTTGCGAGTTTTCGTCGAGTTTTGAACCATGTCTCGAACGCAACTTTTTCCATTGCTGGCTTAACTTCCGAATGGTGTTTTTCGTCTTCAGGACATCGAGATACACCTTCCATGTGATTTTCAGAAGTTAAGCCAGCATAGGAGAGACGCTAGGGGCGATATAGTGTGAATTTTGCGAGTTTTCGTCGAGTTTTGAACCATGTCTCGAACGCAACTTTTTTCCATTGCTGGCTTAACTTCCGAATGGTGTTTTTTCGTCTTCAGGACATCGAGATACACCTTCCATGTGATTTTCAGATTTTCAGATTTTCGTAACTTCTTAGTCGCTTGAGCCAGAGAGCACAAATGTCGCTTGTGACCTTAACTTATATCGCTTATCCAACATGTAGGGAGAAAAAGAATTCAATACTTTCACTCAAACGGTTGGAAATTTTTAACCAAATTCTACATGGACTGTCCACCCAAAAATCGTATGAAACCAAAACATACTTCGTGCCTACCAGGATTTCGTGAAATCGTATTTTTCAAGGATCAGCTCGGTTTGGCTCCGCCTAACGCGCAGATTCTCGCTGTAGCGCTTCTGACCCGTAGCGCTAGCGAGCCGTAGCGCTGCCGAGCTGTAGCGCTTGTGACCTGTAGCGGTTGTGACCTGTAGCGCTTGTGATCTGTAGCGCTTGCGAGCCACTCCGAATTTACATTGGAATTATAATTGACGAGCAAAGACATGCTGTCGTAAATTAACGACATTATCTGAAAACCGTAATAATTTACACTGGAAAAACAAAGGTAGGACATAACACCCTTTTAGGAGTGCTACTCGTAATAGTGCCTTTACCAAGGCATTATTCAAACAGCACCCCTACAGAGGCACTAATTTGACCGAAAGGTGCATTATTTTAGTGCCTTTGGACACAATCGCGCCTTTCTAAAGGCACTAGAGAATAGCACCTTTTAAAGGCATTAGGTCGCACCTTTGTTTTTCCAGTGTACACACAAAAATGTACAGAAATGCGTGACTTTACCTTTATCACTACCCCGAGTGCATCCTCGTCATTTTCACTCTCGCCGGAATCCCTCTCGATCCCCTCGTCGTCCGCCTCCTGCGATCTCTCGCCGGCATCATCTGCAACACACAAGCAAAGCGCTAACGTCAGCACAAACACGGCAACACGAAACTAAAGGGGGGGGGGGGGGGGCAAAAAGTCTCATCGACAAGACTGGATATGCTGGATACAATACCGCCGCCTCAGGGGGCTGAATGGAGGCTGGCGAGGCGGCCAGGCCGGGGCCCTTGCAAAGGCATACCCGCGCCTGCCTGCCTGCGCCGGTTTCCGCGAAGCTGCATCGCCCACACTCGCCGATACACGAGACGACCCGCATACGATTAGCGCAGCGCTGCGCCTGCACATCCACCGCATCTTTTCTTTTCTTTTTTTTTAATTTTTACAAAAAATAAATAAGTAAAATAATTTTTTTTTCTCCTTGTAAAATTATTCAATCCGTAGGTTCCTCCCCCTCCATAGTATTTTTTTTCAAAACGCGAGTAGTGCGACTCACCCATTCACGAGTTGTTATGGTCCGTGAGGCGGCAACTTTTCATACCCCTTCTTATTCCTCGCGCTAGGGCCAAACACCATTCCGAAACCAACAAAATGAGTGAGAAACAAAACCATGACCAAAACAAAAATAATATACCCCGACAAGAGCTTGGAAACAAAAGCTATACACCACCTCGGCACTTTACCCGCAGCAGCGGCCCGTGCAAAAGGGCGGGTATAATGAGCAGCAACAACCGCCTTGGTCTCTGACTGTTACATTCGCCAGTCTGCAAATCGCTATTTTAAACTTTTTATTTATTTATTTGTAGGGTCACAGTCAATTTTTGTGACGCCTACGGCGTGATTAAAATCACCGAAATACGTAACAGATGGAATTTTAGCACACTGCAAAGCCAAAGCCAATCGGTTACACTCCATTCCCAGTCCCCTCCCTGTATTCGCACTCCGTTTCTCGCCAATGCCGAACACCCCGTACGTGGGCGGACAGAACCAATGGGGCTGACCCACAAACACTCATCACCCGGCCAGCCCGGTCCCAAGGTCAGACGCTAGACGTCCCCCCCCCCCTCCCCCCCCCACACACACAGCCGACGTTATTCAACGGACACAGCCGATTTAGGAGGCGGCGGCGGGGCCTCACCGGGAACGAAGACTGTCGTGTTCTAAACGGTAAAAGACAGATTTTATTTATATTTTCGCCA
Organism: Frankliniella intonsa; assembly: GCA_033675135.1. Taxonomy (NCBI): domain Eukaryota; kingdom Metazoa; phylum Arthropoda; class Insecta; order Thysanoptera; family Thripidae; genus Frankliniella; species Frankliniella intonsa. The sequence continues at coordinate 3,571,132 of CM066252.1, read as the reverse complement.
TGACACATTGGGGACGGGGCAATACAAAAGGTTAAAATATTCCAAGGGCAATGAAAAAATGTAATTAAAGAGAAGATTTGCCTCAATAAAGTAGCAAAAAAAAAAAATGCCCAGTGCCGTCCCCTCCTAAGTCACGCATATCTTTTGGCTGAAGCGGAGAGGGCCGGGCAAAATTACTGCCCTCCTGTTGGTCCACACACAAAATCCAAAGCACTCACGGACAGCCGCCACGAAATAAAGCTAATGATAACAATGAGCGCCCTGCTTCCCTGAAGATGGTCGCAACTCTGCAGGGCAGGCGGCAAAGAGGGCCGTAAAACACGACAAACCGCCCAAAAAATTGAGCCACCGCCGTAATATTTCCAAAGAGAAGCAAAAAACCGCGCGGAGTCAGCAGAAGCAGCAGCAATAAACAAGGAGCGGTCCGGAGCTGGGGGAGGGGGGGGAATCGCTCGATCAGGACATGCAGGGGGCGAGCATCGTGTGCCGACCCAAGGGGTTTATTGGATAAGGATGAAGCCCTTCAAGATGAGGAACACGAACGCCAGCGAAGCAGCTTCGGGTGCGCCCAAATACCAGCCATCGGGGGGTTCGCGCGGGAATTCGGCCATTAAATCGCTCGACCAATTTTTTTTCGAAAACAAAAAAAATCACATTTTTTTCCGAGCAAAAAACTGTCACGCGTGTTGTTAGCCGCAGAGTCTCGAAGCGGAAGGCGAGAGGAGGAGTATACACGAGCGGGTACCACACACGTCGTGAAAACTACTGTAGCTGCCTGCTATTGCCCCGGCGCGGCGCGGCCCCAGTAAGTGCACTAGAGGCCTGTGGCTGAGCACTCATGGCGGAGCGGAGCTGAGCTGAGCGGTCCGTCGGCGCGGAGCACACGAGTGCAGCGCGCAACCTCGTTGAGGTGGTCTAGGGCAGCAGAGGCATGGCGAAGAGAGGAGAGGGGCGGGGCGACCCCCTGACCTGCACTTCTGTCTGTCTGCCAGCGCTCCACATCCGCAAGCATCACTACAAAATTTTAGCCTTCGTCTGTATTCGGAATTATATAATGCTCATACATATTCGCAGATGTGACTCCGCGTAATCCCACGCTTATACACTGCTAAACCAAGTGTGCAACTGTTCAACACTTGAATGTGTGCATCTTCCAGTCTTACACGTCCAAGTGTACAACTCGGTATTTGTGCAATTCCAAGTGTCAAACTTGCCAGTTGTGCACTTGTAAGTGTTTAACTCGACATTTGTGCACTTGCATGTGTTCAACTTCCCCGGGCAACATTTCCCTTGTTGAACACTTGCAAGTGTACGACTGTCGAGTTAAACACTTACAAGTGTACGACCGGCGAGTTTGACACTTCCACTTGCACAAATACCGAGGTGCGCACTTGCACCTGTAATACTGGAAGTTGCGCACTTACAAGTGCTGAACAGTCGAACACTTGGTTTCGCAGTGCAGGCAGGAGAGGAAAGGGTTTGCTTCCCTTGGCGCCAAGCCCTCTTACAGGCCGTGGTGGCCCTCCCAGTTATCCCTCGTCGTCACAAGCTTTGAAACATGATGCCGGTAGCGAGGCGGGAGTGTGAACTTGTTGCCGGCCGGAGTGCGAGGACCACCTATTGCGCGAGCCGGGGAGGCGCCTCTGCAACACCACCTCGTTTACGAGCCCGTCGTGTAGTCTAGTGCCTGCTTCACGTTGTAGGAGAGCGGCGGAAAAGCTCAGACATATCAATCAATTTTTATCGTCATGGCGACTGCCTCGCGCGCCTGAGACCTGGCCATATCAGCGGCCGGCCGTTTTACTAAACCGTCGCTCTTACTTCGGCTCTGTAGTCAACGCCTCGCTACACATGTCTCCGCTTACACAAAAATCTTCCGCGAGGAAAAGAGAGAAAAAGGTATCCGCGGTTTCGAGCCCAGGCGCGACGGGCGGGAGTGGGGCGGGAGTAGGGAGGGGGCAGGCAGGGGCGTATGGCGGGGCCGTCGCGACGGTCTGTCGTCCGCTGTCACAAGCGAGTACCGCACCTGGCCATCTTTGGACGCACCGGGCGGGCACGGGTACAAGGACCACCTCGTTACGAACGAGAGAGAGAGAGAGAGAGAGAGAGAGAGAGAGAGAGAGAGAGAGAGAGAGAGAGAGAGAGAGAAGTGGAGCAAGGTCGCTTGTGCATTATGCCGCTTCTGTCCACCGTACCCTCCCTCACCGCCCATCACAGCCAGCAGGTGCCGCGCCGATATTCCCGTCGGTCGCCCAGTCGGCCATTACCACGGCAGGCAGGCAGATCACACAATCTCTTCCGCGGAGCCCGGAAGACCGTCGGCCGGTCAATTGTCGCCTCCAATAAACGTCGTGGGGCGCGGCGCGCTCGCCGTGCAGACGCGTCGGATTAGCATGCGGCTCATGGCGCCCGGGGCCCGGGGGGCGCAGTGCAGCGAAAGCCCCGCGATAACACCGAGGAACCTGCCGGACCAGCACCACGACCACAAACTGCACGGCCAGGCCGCCGCGGACCGAGTGCTGGGACACACCAGTACCGCCAACCGCCGCGAACATAAAGTGAGCAGCACTACCCGTTTGCCATCAGCCATCAACGACGTTGAACCACACGACCATTTTCGAGAGAAAATATAAGTTTTAATTAAAGTTTTGTAATGACGTTAAAATCAAAGGAAATGTTTTGATTCTGCTTTAAAAAATTTTGTCTGAAAAATTTCTGAAAATTTCTATTTTGTTTATGTTTTTTTTTTTTAGGTAAGACCAGTCTTTAGAAAAAAAAATGCGTGGTTTGCTAACTATTCGAAAGAGGTAAAGCCTCCTAGTTCTTAACTGGATTTGTATCTTTTATTTGTACAAAGTTAAACAATCAAATTTTTCACACGACTTGTGCGGTGATTTGAACGATTTTGTGCATACATTTGTACAAATTCATGCAGTTTTACGCAGAAATTTGTGTGAAACGATATGCATGTTTAACTTTGCACAAACGTTTGCACAAAAACATACAAATACAGTTAGGGTGATTCTTTTAAACTAAAAACACTCGCTACGATAACAGCTGGACGTCTCCCTGCGCGATATGTACCGAGATACTCGCGGGTGCAGCGATCAAAATAAATAAAAAGAAGGAGGCGGACTGAATAAGTACGCGGCGGAGAGACTGCGGAAGTGTGAGCGTGAGAGAACGCCATCGGCGCGCGCCAGTCTCCCTCGCACTCCCGAGCTCTCCGCAGGGGCGCTCTCTCTCTCTCTCTCTCTCTCTCTCTCTCTCTCTCTCTCTCTCTCTCTCCCTCTGCGTTCGGCCGCGGTGGGCGCGATCGGATATGCGCGCAGCGCCGCCAACCTTCCGCGCGCGCGCCGTTGAAATATGACACATGTTGTCGATAAGGGATCGGCGCGGTACGGCGGGCGTCGCGACGCCAGCGGGGCGGGCGGGGCACACTGTGCTCACCACATGCGCCAAAATGCACGGCCCGTTACACACACGTGAAATTTATTTCGACAAATTTTGCAAAAAGGCTTTAAACCTGTCATATTTCCAATTTATTTATTTTTATCGCGCGACGTTTTGCATAATATACCTACTCTGCAAACTCAAGTGTCGTACAGTACTGCAGTAAAAAGTGTAGGACCAATGGTTCTGCAGATTTTAGTGTAGGACACCCTGTGTCCGACAGTTTTCAGTGTAGGACGCCGTACGTCAGACACATGTTGTCCAACGCTTAAAACTGTCGGACACTGGGTGTCCTGCACTAAAAACTATAGGACACAGGGTATCCTACACTAAAAACTGCAGAACCATTGGTCCTACACTTTTTACTGCAGTACTGTACGGTACGACACTTGAGTTTGCAGAGTACATCCCCTAAAAACAATTTTTAAAAAAATTAAAAAAAATAAAGTGTTAAACGGTCCCCTGTGGGTCGGGTGCCAGCAGTGCACGCCGCTGGTGCGCGTGCTGGTGCACGAGGCACGCGGCCGTGTTCCAGGCCAATGGGACAGTGCGGCGCGGACGGGCGCGAGCAGCCAATTGCGCATCGTATTTTATGGGACCAGGCGATCAGTGAGAGCGGCAGCGGCGTGGCTGTTGGGCGGGGGAGGGGGGGTAACGCACGTGCGCGTACAGCGTCACGATACACACATACACATTCGTATTTGTATGCTGGACCAGGTCGATGGTTATAGTGCGCCTGGTTGTTATACTTTATAGCCCCAATCAATACTGCCTGCATATCAATGCAACACCAGTCTATTTTTTTTTTAATATTAACAAACGCGACAACCAGGAATTGGTTTGTTCTTTGCCGGCGACTGGAGACGGGTGCGTTCACCCGCAGCGCAGCAGTATAGCTCGCTTTTATTCCCGACACATTTCCGCTCGTTAACAAGCCGCACTGCACTATAATAGAAATGGCCAATGGCGTGTTAATGACAAAGAGGCATGTAGTGCATTCTGGAACAAGCCCGCGGCTCATAAGGTAGCGGGCGGAGGGAGGAGGTACAGAGGCAGGCCCAGCGCAGCCCAGCGCTCTCACTGCCAAGTTCAGTGCCGGCCGGCGCACTGCGCAGGGACAGGCACGCAACGTATACCCGCACACAAATAATAAGCAAATTTAAACTCCCAAAAAATAAAGTCCATGATCACAGGCCTTTATACATGTCCCCGCTTATGATTTGCAATTTTCGACACAGTCAAAAACCGGAAGTATAAGAACCAAAGCAGCTCACGACCAAAGAGGGGGAAAAAAGGACCAATCAAACCCTTTCGTGCTGACACTGAAAACGCTCAGGCTACTTTTAATGCCAAATTTTGGCATTCTGTTTTGAACGCCAAATTTTGGCCTCTTTCTAAAAGAACGCCAATTTTTGGCTACTTTTCATGCCGACTTTTGGCGTCCCTTTACAAAATGCCAATTTTGTGCGTTAAAAAGGGCCAAAAGTTGGCGTTCTTTTAGAAAGATGCAAAAATTTGGCGTTCAAAAAAGGACGCCAATATTTTGGCATCAAAAGTTGCCACAGCGTTTACAGTGGAAACTTTAATTTTTCGAAACAATGGTCCGAGCTATAGGCGCGTTCTTCAGAAGGACATTTCCCGCGGAGTTCCACACATACATCCCCGGAGCGGCGCGTCTCTTGGCGTCGCGTCGCCTCACACACCCACGGCACCCGGCACCCGGCGCGGCAGAAACCCGAAACTCGCTCCTTCGCGAGCGCGTTCCATAAAGCAAAGCGAAACATCCAAACTAGTTTCCAATCGCGGACCGGACGCTCTCGGGGAGGAGGGAAGGTCGTCCTGGCAGACGAACACCAACACACATCGTAGCTCCTCCTCCTCCTCCCGGGGCTCTGCTCTGAGGCGCGCCGCCAAACGGCTGGAGCCCAAAGCAGCTTAAAAAGGCATGGGCGGGCACGAGTCACCAGCCCAGCCGAGTTATTGAGAGAACTTCTTCCCCCTCTGGCATTTCTACACTGTTTCCAAGAAATTTCGGTTTGTTAAAAAAAAAAAAAAAGGCAATTTCTAACTACATGAGTTGTCTAGACTAGCGTGTGCGTTTAAGTCTCCGACGAATAAGAAATTGGGCATTTTTCAAACAAAAAAAAAAATCAAATTTTTAATTTGCTTTTTTTAGAGTGTCACTTACCCGTTGTCATGTGCTCGATGAGCCTCTCCAGGTCGGGGCTGAGCCGCCGCTCCTCCTCCTCCTGGGAGCCGAAGTCCAGGGCTTGGAACAGTAAGATCCCTAGGCATTCCACCAGCTGCAACAGAGAGAAACAAGGGTCAGCACGGCCCGGTGCACCAGTCAGCTCCAAAGGGGAAAGCTACTCTCAATTTTGGTGGTCAAATATAGCTAACTTTTGTAAATTTTCTTAGTTTTAAGGTTGTTTTTTTTCTTGTTTTCGCTTGATTATTTTATGAATTTTCCTGATATTTTTTTTTTCTAAATTTTTTACGAGGGTTACAAAAATTTCGTCGCCCTTTGCACGGCGACACTTTCACACGCGTAAGGAGGCGCCCCGTCGGGGTCCCGGGGGCCCGAGCGCGCGCGCCCCCTAGGGGGGTTGTTGACCCGTTCATTAGAGCAGTGGGGCCACACGGTGCGAGCGCGCGCGCGCACACACAAGAGAGCCTTTTCAACCCGCCAAATCATAGTCCAACACTGACGCAATGCAGCGCCTTTCAGCCCGGCCGGCCGGCAGGCCGGGGCCCTTCACCGGCTCAGCTCTCCTCTCCTCCATCCTCGCTCCCGTCCTGCCGGCCTGCCCGCCTGCCTGCTCGTCACTTTCTTCCTGCTCTCCCCGAACAACGGCACTAACACGGATCATCCCGAACATTCAATCCATCAATCGAACGCGCAAGATATCAAGAGTCATCCTCACCGGTCCTCCAGAGGCTGTTCGGGTTCCCCATTCCCACCGCCCGGCCCTTCCGCGCGTCTGACATCTTGATTGATATTACGTGCATGCGGCTGTTTGAGGTGCACCAGAACAACCCCCTTAAAAAGCTCCGCCAAGTATTCTGCCCGACTGTGCGAGCGTAAACATTGGAGGAAATGGCAAACTTTGACAGTTGAACCGGGGCCTGGAAGCCCGAACAAGAGCCCTCCCTGCCAAAAGTTTCGGCATTTTTTTCCCCATATTTTTTTTTTTTTTTTTTTTTTGAAAAGTGAAAGGAGCAGAAGGCATGGAAATACCCCCAAGACAATGGCGGCATTTTCACCGCCTTGTTAACCTATCGCTGCGAAAAATCAACGCATAATTAAAACGCCGAAAATAGAGTACGCATAGTGTGCAAATGCCTGGTCCGGCACTCGGCTGCGAGCCTGTCCGAGCGAGCGGGAATATTACTTTTCATACCGATAGAGGTCGACGACGGTTCGATTCTATCGATTGATGGTATCGAGCAGAGAAAGAACCGGCTTAAATAAATAATCTTGCGCTTCTTTTAATCGGGGGTCCCCGGTAACATCACAATCCCAAGAGGATGGGACCGCTCTGAGCCGGCGCTACCGGAAACGCTCGGCGGCGACCAGCGGGCCATCACTCCTGGAGACTATTTCCAAATCCGACAAGAGGCCAGATCCACCGGGCAGGACGACGTTATTTGCAATAACTAATCACCTCTCTGCAAATAACGCGCCCCTCTCCGGCACGACTTAACGCTCGCTCTTTATGGGGTGGTAATGATGGTGTGCAGGGAGATAAGCAGAGGAGTGACCACACAGTACGTACACTGCAAATCAACTTTCTTTCTAGAGTCACATCAGCTCGCGAAAATAAGGCTATCTGCGCTGTGTGACGGGCCAAGGCAACTCGCGTTGATTTGCATTAATAAAAAAATTCATCTACGCTAATTTCTGTAACGCTAATGTCCCAATAAGTACCTGCCAGCAAAGAAAACTTCCCCTTGCATCCTATTTGCATAAGTAAACATTGGTTTACGGTGCATTTAAAAATGCTCACGCGCGAACGTTCAAACCGTCCGCCCGTGCGCGTCCGGCCGGGCGTGCGAGGTGGCGCGTGTCGCGCACGCACGGGGCACGCCACACGCGGCGCATTTGTAACCCGAGAGCTAGGCGTTTCATAAGCCTCTATCTGGCCATCACCTGCCGCGCACCCGGCCCGGGGAGGAAAAGGGGCGAACACAGAAATAAGACTAACCTGAAATTCACCCTTTTTTCTCTTTTTTTACTAAAAAAATAGCGGTTCAAGAGGCCAATACTTGTTGTATGATGCCTAAATTTGATAATCAGATAGGTATATTTCTTTTTAATACACAGGAACGATTTTTAAAAATTTTTTTCCTTAGCCAATCAACCACGGCGTTAAAATAGCCAAGGGTCGCCAATTAAAGACCAGGTTCTCAGTGTGACCGCTGGTGGGCGCGCGACCGCGTCGCTCCATTGGTCCCCCCCCCCCCCCCCACCACCACCACCACACGCCCACTGACAGCACGACAGTCTAGTTAGTTGTGCAATTTGGCGTTCATAGATTTAGACGGGCGGGCTCGCCGAGTAGTGTGTTTTGGCACGTCTGAATCGTGCGCGAGCTATTTGAGGCAGGCGTTCGCTGCCCCGCCCCGCCCCCCGCCCCGCCCCGCCCCGCCCCGCCCCGCCGGGCAGGCTGACCACCCGGGGGGTTGGCATGGCGTCACCGCGTTCGATTTTTGTGTAATGTCGCTGTTAATAACTGAGCGGGCCGCGGGGCGGGCGCGGGCGGCGCGCGATGGTGCAGACGATAAAGTCCCTGACGCGCGCCCCGCCCCGCCCCGCCCCGCCCCGCCCCGCCCAGGCACATGACCCACATGCACGCCCCCCGGCCGGGCCGGGGAGGTACCCGCGAGCACTACTGGCTACCGGACCGACCGGCAGGCACGCGCTCCACAGGGGACGCTTGGACCATGCAAAGTACTTATTGTACTGCGTATTTATTTTTTTGCAATCGCTCCAGTTACTCTCGTACGTAAGAAATATAAAAGGTTATTGAAACAAACACACACCACACACAAAAAAAAGGCGAGGGGTCGACCACTTGGATATTCCATGTACACATTGAAAAATATTCCAAAAATATTCCAGATATTCCAACATATTTCAGCCCAAAAATATTCCAAAAATTCCAAAAATTCCAAAAACATTCCAAGTATTCCAAAAATATTCCAAATATTCCAACATATTCCTGATATTCCAAAAATCTTATCTCACATTTTTCCTGATATTCCAAAAATACTGTTCTACATATTCCAAAAATATTCCAGATATTCCAAAAATATTCCAGATATTCCAAAAATATTCCAGATATTCCAAAAATATTCCAGATATTCCAACTGGAATATATTCCATGTACACAAATATTTCAAGTGGTCGACCCCTCGAAAAAAGGCCTTGTACAATATTAGCGCAAGTCGAACTCGAAACATGTTTTACGGTAAACTCCAGAGCGCGGTTCACACTGAGCGGATAGTCGCACCGACAAAGCGCTGGCAGACAGACAGACCCCTTTGTACGATGAGACGGCGGAAGTGTGGTCAAACGAGACGTTCGTCTCGTCCGCTGCAAGTTGTCAGTAGCTGCGCAGAGTCCGGCCGGCCCTCGCGGTGTCAGCCCTGCTGTCGGAGCCATGTACGTGCCCCGCCTGCAGGTCCCGCAGGCCTGCTGCAGCGCCTGCTGCGCCTGCTGCGCCTGCTGCGCCTGCAGCAGCTGCTCATACAAACCGGTTGCAGTAGTGGAGCGCTGCTATTGACATGCCGCCGGTACAGGCCGTGACCTCAACACCCAGCACAGTATCGGCAAGCCGGGGCGGGCAGGGCCGTCGCAGGGGACTCGGAGAAAAGTGCATGGAGAGAAAGAGAGAGAGAGAGGGAGAGAGAGAGCAGAAGCGGCCGGGGTGAAATCGAGAGATTATTTCCGAATCAGCGGAGTAGAGTAGGCTGCCCGCTGCTGCCCTCCGGGGCACCTGTGTTTAGCCCGTCTAGCTCAAAGAGAGGGAGAGGGACTCCTGCATCGCACACCTCTCAGGGGCCCGTGCACTAAATCTAATTGCCGGGGCGGGGCCGCGGGGCTGCTCCGCGCCGCTCGTTATGAAGTCGCTCGCCCCGCCCCGCCCCGCCCCGCCAGACCCCCGCAGACGCGCGAAAAGGATCTCCACGAGGAAGGAAAGCAGCTAGCAGAGAGAGGAGGGGAAAGAAAAGAAAAAAAGAGAGTCATCAGTTTGAATTTTGTTAAATCCGACAGTAATCCCGGTGACATCCCGCCGCAGCCCAAATTTCTCATATTATCACGTGACCGCGACCATTGGGTGGTCCGTCCAGATAAATCATGACCGGGTTGGACGCAGCGGGAAGACTCACTCAGCCACCTCTCTCTCTCTCTCTCTCTCTCTCTCTCTCTCTCTCTCTCTCTCTCTCTCTCTCTCTCTCTCTCTGTCCTGCCGCTCTTCGATCCCCACTTTATGACGCCATCAACGCCATCTCCACTCCACTATGGGGCCGCGGCGCCGGGGCCTCCCGCCCCGCCCCGCCCCGCCCCGCCCGGCTCAGGCGGATCAGCCACCGCCGTGATTCGGTGTTGCCTCAGATTCAGGCAGGAATCAGGGTTGTGGAGGACACGGGCCGGGCCGGGCCGGGCCGGGCGCCCACAGGTCGTTAAATACGAACCCAGATACCAACATACCGGCGCCGCGCCGCGCCGGGCCAAGGGACCTCCCGGCAGGCGACAATCAGCACTCCAGCTGCCTACCCGCCGAGGGGGGAACGGCTCGAAATTTTTTATGTACAAAAATGTCATGAATTTTTCTGGATTTTAGGGACTCTTTTCAAAATTTTCCTTAATATTAGAGATCCTTTGGGAATTTTACTGGACTTTTTTGATTTTTTTAAATTGCATTTTTGCAATTAAGGCAGTGCATTTTCTTAAATTTCTCTGAATTTTTCTACCTTACGAGGTGCACAAGAATTCCAGAGTCATTTCCCCCACCCTACACTGTCACCCTTCCTACTCCCGCGCTCTGTTCAAACTTATTTCCAAGTTCTTCATTCATAGTTCAACGACAACAACAACGGTGATACCACGAGTTTATAGAAAAAAAATTTAAATATTTCTACACAAATCAAGGTCGTGCAGATTGGCGGTCGGCAGAGGTGAAGGTCGGAAGGGTCTGCTGAACGGCGGCGAGGCGAGGCGGGGCGCGGCGGCGCGCGGCAGGGCGCGGCACAGGGCAGCACGTGTGGTCCGGGCGGGGCGGGGCGGGGCGGGGCGGGGCGGGGCGGGGCGGGGCGGAACACGCGACACAGGGCCGAACGCCGCACGAGCGCCACACGAGCGCCGCCGGTGTAAAACAGAAAATGCAACTCACGTGCCGACTGTGTGTGTGTGCGCGCGCGCGTGAGCGTAAGTGTATGTGGGCGCGCGCGTGCTATAAACCACCAAAGGTCACGCACACACGCTCACCAATAAGGACACAAAGCAGCCCGACCCCGTATCGTTTCCTTTAAAATACAGGAGATAAAAACATAAATAACAAAAGTCCGAACGTATGTAGAGTAAAAATTACCGAAACAACAAATGGCTTGAATTTTTCAAAAATGTAGCCCGCTACATATGGACTTGCAAAGAGAGGCAATAAAGATTGTACGGAGATCCGAAAGTGGAACAAAACGCGGTCCATCGTGACGAACAAATTAGCACTGCGAAGGTGGCAACACTGAGCAGCGCCTGACTGACCAAATTAATTTCCGAATCTCGCGAGGCTCACAACAGAGCGGCCGCCACGCCCCGCCACGCCCTAGGCGGCATGCATCCAGCAGCTGCAGGTCCAATGCCCGCCGCGCCTGGGCTGGGCTGGGCTCGGGTCCCGTTGCAGGCAGGGCCTTCAGGCACACCAGACACGCCCACCTAAACAGCATCCAACCCTTCTCTCATCTCGCCCCCACCTCTCTCTCTCTCTCTCTCTCTCTCTCTCTCTCTCTCTCTCTCTCTCTCTCTCTCTCTCTCTCTCTCTGCCAAATCAGTCTGTCCGTCTGCCCTTCACTCTCGCCTCTCCCTAAGCCCTCTCCCTCCCTCCCTCCCTCTCTCTCTCTCTCCCTCTCTCTCTCCGTTGCGTGCGTGTTGTGACTGTACCGGACCCAAACGAATGGGCGCGACTGCCGCCGCGGCGTGCCGAATGGCGCACGCTACGCACACCCCTTTACTCTGCAAAAAATATGTGTCGTGGAAGGATTAAAAATCTGTAGTGTTCATATGGTTTTATTTTTTTTTTAAACTTCAGAATTTTTTAGAAGTATTCCCTTTTTACTGACATGTGTGTGTTTTGATTTTGTTCTGGGGGTCGCTCCTGCTTACACAGCAGCCCACCCGCCGATTACCATTACTAATCCCGGGAATAATGATAATTAACGCTCGTTAGCCAAATAATGAGCAAAGAAAGAAGAAAGGGAATGAGTTGTGCAAAGCGATTCCAGCCCAAGCCCAGGCGCAGCGGCCGCTGCAGGCTAATTGGTGCACGCGCCGGGACGGGGCGGGGCGGGGCGGGGCGGGGCGGGGCGGGCGGGGCGGGCAGGGCGCGGCGGTAGCGCGGTCAGTTCCACACCTCAACTTGAAAATGCACAACAAATGCACACTTCAGGTCAGCGAATTATTATTTTTTCTCAGGCACTTTTAAAGTGATAGAAAGCGCACTACTGCGGCATCCAAACTGACTTTTAGGATGCGCATATATTTCGGATCGTGGAAATCGTTCTCTTAATTTCCTCCCTGCGACAAGATATAAAACGTTGGCTTCAAAAACAATGGCCCATCCCGGTGGCAGGGGCAGGGCCCGGGTGGGGGCGGGAGGGGGGGCAGGGGCAGCGGGGAGGGCAGGGGCAGAGGGGGAGCAGGGGGGGGGGGGGGGCATGGGCGCAGGCCTGGACCGTGTATAAGGTGCGACCGGAGCGAACTCATTAGGTCTGCGGAACACAGGACGGCACGGCGCGCGGGCTCGACCAAACCAGGACCCCCCCCGGGCCCTCCTCGAGCCAAGCAGGCGGACGGCGGAACACTTCAAGGGGCCCCCCCTCAGACTATTGTCCTGCCTTGAACTTGAATAGGAAAACAAAAGCAAACGCCCACTCCAACCATTATGCCGATGTATAACAGTGCCGCGAATCCATTTGGAAATCGCACCCAAAAAAAAATAGTGTACGCCAAAACCGATTATCCCGAGAGGGAGGTTTGCTGCACCCGTTTGTGACGTCACCGCAGCGGTACGTCATCGGCCCCCGGGTCCGCCGCGATCAGCGGAGAGACAACAGACAATGCCTTTCGACACAATGAGACCCGACCGACTCCCCTACAGGGCAACGGGGGAAGCAGCCCGGGCTGGCTGTGCTCAGTCTCAGCCCCGCACGGTATCGAGCCACACAAATTGAGTTCCAGTCACGCGTCCTTTTCGGCACACTATCGTGCGCCACGGCCTGCCTCCTCTCTCTCTCTCTCTCTCTCTCTCTCTCTCTCTCTCTCTCTCTCTCTCTCTCTCTCTCTCTCTCTCCCTCCCTTCCTCTCCCTCTCTCTCTCTCTCTCCCTCTCTCTCTCTCGCGGCGTGGGTGCCGAACCTGAGGTGCAGCCCTGCACGCGTGTCCGTCTGACAGGACACTATAATGGGCCGGCAGTGACGCGGAGGCGCGGGCCGCGGGCGCAGCGTCACTCACGTTATAGACGAGTAACGACATCCACTCCGTATACTGTGCTCATGAGCGCAAGCGTTACACTCACTACTGTACGCGCCTGCTGAGTGGATGAGGTCATAAACTCGACAAATAAAATTAAATTTTAACAGTCTTAGAGATCTTAGCCCTTTAACTAGCTTCCTAATTTACGCAACGACAAGATCTTTAAAATCATCTGATTTTTGCTAATGCCCTAATTTATTTTTTATTTTATTTTTAGTTTATTTTTTTGCCGTGTAACGCCAGGATTCCGGTTGTCCGTATCCGCGGGGCACAGGCGGGCAGGCCGCGCTGCGGGCCGCCCCGCCCCGCCGCGACGGGTCCAGTGGTGACGGGTCATCCGCTGCGGCCAGCCGTGCACCACGCTCCACGCCGCGCCACGCCGCGCCACGCCACGCCACGCCACGCCACGCCGCGCCACGCCACACCCGCGATCGATAAATCACAACAGCGTCACACGCGTGCAGTCGACGCGGGTGGGACAGTCATAAACACACACGCACACACACACACGAGCGCGAAAGAATTTTGATAGAGTTGGTCGGCAAGTTTATTCCGCTATGTCGGCTACCTGAGCGGTCGGGCCGCGGCCGGGCCCGGCTGGCTGCGACGACAGTAGAACGCGTGTAGGACATGACCCGCACGCCTCGCCTGCAGGCTTCCACTGCCGCCCGGCCCGCCCGCAGCACAATTCTTTAGCTAGGATTTTTCGTGTTCTTCAAAAGGCCCATTCCCAAAATTTGCCCTTCGGTTTAAAAAAAAAAAAAAAAAAAAAAAGTGCAGGGCGGCATGAGTGCGCCAACAGTGCATTCCCGGCGGTCGATAATCAACTAGGGGGATGATCTATTGCTCGCCGAATAAGCTTTTGGCGGCCCGGCCCGGCCCGACCCGCCGAGCCGCCCGCTAATCCTCGCCTGCTCGCTCCCCAATAACTCCAATCAATCAAAGAGCCGCTCAAATCGATCCCCACGATAGCGAGAGAATGCAGCGGGTCAAGCGATGCGCTCGGCCCGTCGCGAGGCACGCGCCGGCACGCCGCGAGGTGCGAGGTTTTATTAACACCTTTAAATAAAGGCCAAGGGCCTAAGGCACTTAAAGTGTCAACGACACTGCAATTTAGCACTTCAGAGTGTTTTAGCGCCTTCAAAGTAGGAGACCTCCACTCTTCTATAACGTAGTTCGCATTGTTATTTTCAGACACATTAGTCCAAATATTTTTTTCTTCAATGAGTATAAAGACCATTTCTTTGAAAATAAACCCCAAACGTAAGGTACTACGTGCTCTCATTTTAATTCACAGCAGAAATGCGACCACGTCCATTAACACACGCCGAGATAGTGGAAGAGCAAATTCAGACCGGCTCACTGCGCAGTGGAGGCACGTTTCCCCCCCACACATATAATACGTCCGCTGCAGGGCTGCCAACACTCGGCGTGGGGGCGGGGCGGGGCGGGGCGGGGCGTGCTGCAGCCCAGCCTCCTTCGTGAGCATCGTGGTCCAGGCCGGGGGGGCGGGGCGGCTGCGCCCGCGACAGCGGCATAGCGGTAGCTCATCGTGCAGCCTGGTTGCCCAAGAGAATTCGATCCGACTTATCCATCACTCTCGACAAGAGCACTGCTACCAACCTCGCGACCCGGCCGTACATACCCTGCACACCAGCCTTGCTCCTTTTACCAGCTACCGGATTCACCACTGTGAGAAATATTCGTAAGAGTTACGGGATAATTTTCCATGAGAAATGTCGTAAAGTTACGATATCAAATTGTAAAATTACAAAATTTTAAGGATACATGGTATCGACTTGTAAGTCTTAAACGAGCACAAATAAGCATTCGTAAATTTACGATTTCGATTGTAAATTTACAACACCATTTGTAAATCACAAATTACGAAAAAAGTCGTAAACTTACAGACATATTTTTCACAGTGACACAAGGTTTGCTTTCCTTTGCGTTCATTCTTTAAACCGGCAAAATTGAAAAGCGAGTGGCTTGAGATGGCAAAAGACAAACGTCGTTTACTAAAACTAGGCCAAAGATTCCGCGAGAAAAACTGAATGCAGCTGGGGATATTTATGGACAAGACGTTTTCCACGTGAGGCGGTGCGCCGCGCAGTAGCGCTATGGGGTGATCAAGCACCAGCATTTGCATAGGGACTGCCAGCGCCATAATTTACAGCTCCACATACGTCCTTTGCCTATCGCAGGCGGCACCCACGGCGCCTTCCCCCGTTCCAGGCACTCGGCAAGCAGATCGAAAGCCGGAAGGCTTGTGGAACACCATTATGATACTTTGAGTTGTGATCTTCAGAAGCGCGCTTTTATTTAACAGAGTACCGTGCGCGGAGGCTGGGACGGCACGGTTTTCGGGGCGCGCATCGCATCGGGCGAGAATGAATAAAACTTCCCAGGGAACCGACCACACCTCACCTCACCTCGGGCTCGGCGCGACGGCGGCGTCCGAAAGAGCTGCGGCTCACTGGAGGAGATCGGCCAACGGCAGCTCGGCCGCTCCGGACGCGTCCTGAGTACCAGCCCCATTCATTCTCCACATACATTCGCTTGCGGCTGCACTGCCCGTTTACACATGGTGTGCGGTTAGCACTGTTAAAAAAAAATCTTCACGACAGCTAAAAACCATGATAGGCTTGCAACATGTAAGAAATACTTTGTTGTATTAAAATGAATTTAAAACAAGTATACGAAGTTACCATGTGTACAAAATTTGAACCCCGCCAATCTTAATTGGTGGAAAAAATTATTTTCTTCTCTTTTAAATTTATCAATTTTTAGTACAAGACCACTACCTCGCCGACCGTTTCCCCTGCTTGCCACACACTCCACGGTGAATTTCAGTGGAAGGTAGGGTGAACACTGCGGCGAAAATTCACCCTGAGCTACGGTGCTGTGAAAATCACCGCACGCTCCACGTAATCCAGAGTGGCGCAGGGTAAAAATATATATAAAAGAACAACAGCCGGCAGCCGCCGCCCCCAACCGCGAGGCAAGGCCCTGCCGGATACACAAAACATGACTTTCACTGCAAAACATGCATACCGGGCCGCTGCGCCGCTCCGTACCATTCCATAGCGCCTTTAGGATCGAGTCGTGCCCCGTGGCGAGCGCGGTCCAGGCGCAGAAAGTGACACCAGCCATATCACCAGAGATTCGTGGTTAAATTTGTACATGTGCACCGCATGTGTAAATCGGCGAGGACTGTACAATTACATGGGGCTCGCAGCGTCCCTTATCCAAAGAGAGTTTCGTAAACCAAAAACAAAACAACAAAAAAAAGGCAACGTGCACAGCTTTTTTTTAGTATCTGCAGCACGCCCTCATTGGTTCGGGAGCCTATCGGGACAGATCACGTGGGCTAGCCGCTTCCGCAAAGCCCTTGTACCCGCGCAAACGTGGCGATAACAAGAAGAAAAAAGAAAAGGTGCACGAAACATGGAGGAGGAAGTGTTTGAGATGGAGGAGGTGACCACTGTCGTTAGCAAACAGAGACATCTCGGTCAAAGCTAGCAAAGCCCAACTCGAAAAAAAAATGAGAACACATACCAGAAAGGTGATAATAAGGAGCAGAAAAGAAAAGAGAGAAAATACGAGGGAATAATGAGCCTCACACTTGATAGTGCGTCGGCTTTACAACTCCGCAGGCCGTGAATGAAAATAATCTGCCATTCATACTCACTCCGCGGGCATGGGCTTCAATTCGGCCCGCTTCTCACCAAAGAAAACAACAGAACAATTACAAGCACGGAGCAGACGACTCCATATGGGCTTCGAGCGGCAACACAATGGTCAAGCTGCGGCCCCGCCCTGCAAACCAGCCTGCGAGCGAGAGATAACGCCGAACTAGGCGAGTCACGTGAGAGTTGAATGAACTTTACAGAAGCAGACGACGCAGGATCCCGCACCAAAACGGAAGGTCCAATAACCCAATGCGACGCAAAGTAGCGAGGCTAGCGAGGGAAAGCAGCTAGAGTAATGTGGACAGAAGAATCGAATAGGGGGAACTCGCCGGTGCGTGTGTTACGTCGGGCCGGGCCGGGCGCGCGGCGAAGGCGGAGGGCTTTCCCTCTATACGGCTCACGTCAACGGCGTTAACCTACGCGATTCCCTCTAGATGTGCAAAACGTGCGCACAAGCGCCACGAGTTTGGATAGATGCAACACCCATATCAACAATCATTTAATATTAAAATAATTTTTTTTAAAAAATAACTTTCCTGGTTAAATAGAAGAAAAAATCATTACTGATACTAGGGACAGTGGGCACCTGCTGATAATTTCGTGTACGATAAAATATTGACCATCATCACAGAATACCAGATGATAATTATTCAATAGGTAATGGGTAACAATGCCCTCGCTTGGTGTGGGGAATATTCCCCCCCTGGACATTTTATTTTTTCTTTAAAAAGCGAAATGGCAGCAGGGAATGCCACGCCGCGCGCCACCTGCGCCAGGCCGAGCCGGCGCGAGGCAAAGGAGCGCCGGAGCATAATGTATGCCGGATGTGTTTTCGGAGTCCACTCACTGACTGCGGCCCGGCCGGCCGGCCAGCGCTCCACACGTGTGACACGTGCGACAGGTGCATCCCCGGCCGGCTGCACCGCCATTCCACGTGTCCTCGGGATTTGCAGAGCCCCCCTCCGTCCATTTCGGCCTGCTCCTTTTATTGTCCCGAGTATATCCGCTCCACAATTTTTTTTTTTAATTTTATTTTTTTTATTATTAAAAAAGTGTGCGGAGACGCGCCGCGCCAGACCACCGCTGTGTGATGGGCAGTAAGGGGACGGGGTGGGGAAATAACTTTTTCTTTTTTTTTTAAGAAAAAAGGGTAAAACTGCGAACAACCAAGTTTTGCTCGAACAAAAGAGGGCTGCTTCGTCCTTTGAGGAGAACAAGGAACACAGCGGATGTGCGCGGCACACGATGGTGCGGCGCCCTAACACTGAGCGTGGGCGGGGCGGGGCGGGGCGGGGCGGGGCGGGGCGGGCGCACCGCGTGCCCGCGGGGGACGGGCGCCACTGCCAGCCCCGCAGGAGATCAGGGGTTCCGAAGTAGGGAAATGGACCAGCCGGCCGGCCAGCCAGTCCAGCACTATGGAAACTGCCGCACGATAGCGCAGGGGGAAACGTCAAGTGTAACATTGAAAAATAAACTCAATGTCGACATGTATTCAAGTATAAAAATGCAATAGCGGCCTGTAAGTACGCTGAGAAAATACACCGTCTCAATGGGTTAGAAATTAAAGAGTTGTGTAACCTGTCATTTAGCTGATCCTACCCCGCGCTATTATTGTCGGAATTAATTGGGTTTATTAGTTCGCAAGCCCGGGCGGGGCGGGGCGGGGCGGGGCGGGGCGGGGCCGAGCGCGGCCGCCACCTGTCAGCACGCGGCCCTTTTTCTGATTTACGAGGCTGGCTCCCCGCGAGATTTGGCTGAGAAATGAGGCTTAATCTCGTGCTTTCTCCACTCTATCACTGCATGTGGTTGGTCACCGAGGGTAATTTCCCGAGTGGGTGGCGGTTTGGAGACCAAACCATCTGTCATCCACCCAACTTCCACGCGCTCCTTAAGCACAAACTACCTCCAGCGTTTAAGTCCCCCGGCGCAGGAGACTACGATCACGCGGTCCAAGTACAAACGGGCAACCTTGTTTGGTTTTTTCTCCTCCTCCTCCAAAGCGAAACCGCGAAACACATTCCCAATTAGTCCCAATGAGTTTGGATCATGTTCGCAAGGGAGAGGGGGGCGGGGACGATGTTCCCAATCGAAATAATTAATTAGCGGTCGCTGGGTATTTAACCAAGTTCACTACTCGGCGAAAACATTTTTTTTTTAAATAAAATAAAAACTTCCTATAAAAACGGACAAATTGGGTAGGTTTGTGTATTAATTATCCGCCAAGCAGGTAGCTGAGAGGGAGTTGGTGGGGGCCGGGCAGGGCAGGGCCCTGGGTGCCCCGCTGCCCTACTCCACTGCGTGTCTGCAAATAGTGGAGAGGAATGGCGAGATTACGCTCACGATCTCATAATAAGATGTCAGAAAGCGCAGCGTGATACCATCAGTTATTTGACAAGGTTGCTCGCTTTGCGCAAGCGCGGCGCAGGGCGGCCGGCCCGGCCCAGCCCGGGCAGGGCAGGGCACAGCAAGGCGGTGGTCGATACAAAAATAACTCGCGATCAAACTCGGGCCGCACTGTAAAATTTTAAGCCGTCACATTACGACAAAGTCAGTGCTAAATTTTACTTTTGAAAGGTTCGTCACATGACAAATGGTTCATCACCGAGTTCATCACAGTGTGACCAAAGATTCATGTCATGTGACGACATGTGTGTCATGTGACGACTGTTTCATCACAGCTCTTGTGACGAAATATTCGTAGCAATATTTATCGTCACATGACAATTTGGTTTAACAGTGCGGAAATTTTTTAAAGGCGCTTTAAAAAAAAATTACATGCATGCCGCGAGGAAGAGGTTAAAAACTACGTCGCTCACTTCCGCGAGATCGCCACTCTTTCGAGTGGTAAGGGACCGAGCGCACTGCGGTCCTAAGCGAAATCATATAAGCTTCGCGTCGCGCGAATTGTGACACAACAGAGGTCACCGTCGCGACAGAACTTTTCAATCGCGTCTCGCAGAGATGGGTGGGCCCGAGGCGGTCCCTTTTGGCCCAGCGGGTCTCTTGCCTGCTCCTTTCTCCAGTGATCCTGCGAACACCCCCCCCCCCCCACCCCCTACTCTGCCCCCGCCCCAGGCGCCCCGCACGCACGCCTTGTAAGGAGATCGTCATGAAAGTGAATTCGATACGCACACCACCACCAGCGGCCTCGTCGCGTCGCTCCCCTCAAGAATGGCCCCTCCTTTTTGTACGACCCGGCGGTCCCGTGCGCGACCTAGCGACGTCGCCAAACTCGAAACCAGATTGGCTTTGCACGTCAAAATTCAATATACCAAGGGGTGCGGGTTTATCAGCACGATATATAAAAAGTACACCATAGGAGCGCTTTTAAATTTTGAAAATTTGGAAAAAAGGGGGACAGGAACACCACAGCAACGTTTACTCACTCCGCGGTGCGGTCGTTGACCGCTAGGGCACAGTGCTAGGGCACACTGACCCTCGGATCGGACCTCGCCGAGGGAACCCACCTGCAAAAAAGTAACAGGACGTTTCAGCGCGCACAAGCCTACACACACACACACACACACACATGTGTGTGTGTGCGCGCGCGCGCACAGACACTTCGTCATTGCGATAAACTGCGTTGATTTACGGCAGAAAACGCATCTCGCGGTAAATAAACACGCAGAGCCCACACTTGTGCAGGATCCCCATTTCCCCCGCCGACCCTCGCGTCAAGTACCCTCCTCCTCCTCCTCCTCCTCCTCCACCGCCACTATGAGGGCCGTTAACCACGCCCCGAGCGCAAAAACGCCATTTCAAAGTCTCGTCTGAAATTCGCACACCAAATAAAACAAAAATTTAGGACAAAAAATAACGCATTAAACGTGATTATTCACATTCCTTGAAAACAAAAATAAAAGTCATGTTTTTTCTCCGCGGAGACAAGATAAAAAAAAATTTCTAACGCATGTACCGGCCGGAGGCGGAGAGACTCGCTAGGCGCGCGGGGAGCGCAACAATAATAATTGGACATGATATTTTGCGTGTGCCTTACTTATCGTACCCGCGGGCCTCTGGGCTCTAGCGGCCCTCACCTTGATACCAAGAGGCTCCGGATATGGGTAGGACTTCGCGTGTCTGGCGCACACACACACGCACACACACGGCATGCGTGAGTACGAAAAAAAAATTTGATTAATAGCGGCATGTGAACCGCCCACACTCCACTCCGCTGTGCCCTGCGGTGGTTTATTCCAGGTCAGTCAGGAGGTACCTACCCGTGCCGGTGCCGGTACCCGCTGCACGCCATGCAAGACTGTATACGGGGTCAGGACCGCCACGCGATGGGAAGCGGGTTATGGGGTGCATAAGGGTCAGCGCATAAAGTCACCGGAACCAACAAATGTCAAAGTGCATAAAATCTCAAAACACTATGTTGCCTCTCTAGATGCACCACGAAAAATAGTTCAAGGCCCCGAATAATTTTTTTCTAATAATAATGGTTGATTTAAGCCTTTTTAAAATTTTTACAAGCAGTTTTGTTATTAAAAATACCTAGTTTTTTTGCAGAGTGTGTCCCGCACGGCCCCGGCACGAGCCTCGAGTTGTTTCAAACTCGCAGCCTGCTTTTGTTTGTCGCCCGTTATAAGGCGGCGGTAATTAATACGCACCGCCATCGGCGATAACAAATGACCGACACACAGTCGATGACAATTGCCATTATGCGATATCGTTTTTAACGGTACCGACCGGTACATCAACACCTCGCGGGACGCCTAGTAACAACATACAGCGTATGGCGCAGACCTGAGGAGTAGGGACATTCGTTTAAATATATCGCACGGGGAGAATGACCGCAGAGCCACTCATGCTAACGACTCTTTCCGTTGCGGCCTCTCTTCTGGAGGAGGAAGCGTGTCGCTGCCGCCGGTCCAACGCGGGCCGGACAAAAAGCTCTGCTCGATTACATCAGGGTGTTCGAATTCATGCCCTTACCTGCTTTTTGCCCCCCCCCCCCCTCTCTCTCTCTCTCTCTCTCTCTCTCTCTCTCTCTCAGGTTAATTAGTCCGCCTGCACTACACACGCGCGCGCGCGCCGGCTACACAAGCCCGTTGCACAAAGTCCCTCACTCTTCTCTTCGTATAGCTAATTTGCTACCCCCCGCCCCCGCCCCCGTCTGGTCCAGGAAGCTGCGGGCCTATGCATCGCCCCGCCCCGCCCCGCCCCGCATGCTAGCGCGCGGCTATTAGACTGCCAGCCACGACTCTGCACGTTTGCAAAAAGAACCGCCCCGCAGAAGAATCAGCAACACTGCTCTATTCGAAAACAGCGAAACTCTCAGATGGGGATCCTTTCTACAAAATGCCAATATGTGTGTGGTGCTTTCTTGCCAGCACCTCTTAGTTTTGCCTCGTCACTGATAGGGCATCAGTTTCTGTGAGGGGGGGGGGGGCACGCCCACGGCAGCTCATGTAGGGTCCGATCCGGAGCCGTTTCCGCGTTGTCTTCGTGATCGCTGCACTTGGCTCCTAGGATCGATATACAACAGAGGTCCCATGCAGGGCACTTGCAAAAACAAAAACAAAAAATTAATACGTGAATAAATTTTGAAATAGGAGGACACTCCTGGTAAGTTTTAAAGTGTTTCCGAGCCGGCACTAATCAAACGATCAACCATTTTCCCTCGTTCCAGCTATTTCCGAGGGCCACATTCTCCCGAGCCAGTTGCGAGGGCCTATCTACAGGCCCCCACGCGGCCAGTTATTGGCCACTTAAGCCCTTCCCCACTCACCGCGATGGACCGGCAAAAATCCATATATTTAAAATTAAAAAAAAAACAACGCTAGAATTACAATTTTGACGCTCATGTCAGCGGCAGTTTCCATGTGAACAAAGTGCATCGAGTGCGTTTCGGCAGAGCATCAACAAGGACCGACTGACGTCGCATCCAGCCAACTAAACCGAGCCGAAAAATGAGAGAAACAAGTGCAGAAACGAGAAAAACACGACACATTCCTCTTTCCATTGAGCAGCGGCGGCGGTGGGTACCCTCTGCAGCGCATTCCACGAGAAAACAATGAAGTCAGCAGGTTGTTCAGAGTATATAGGAGGCGAGAAGGGAGAGGAGAGGGAGAGGAGAGGAGAGGAGAGGAGAGGAGAGGAGAGGAGAGAGAGAGAGAGAGAGAGAGAGAGAGAGAGAGAGAGAGAGAGAGAGAGAGAGAGAGAGAGAGAGAGAGAGAGAGAGAGAGAGAGAGAAGGGGGGGGAGAAAGACGGGATACCGAAAAGGGTATTAAAGGAGAGCATAAAGAAAAAGATTACTATATATGAAGCGAGCAGGAAGAAAAGGACAAAATAAATCGGGCGCAGGTGAAGCCCTCCAAGTACACGCGTTTCCAGAAGACGGCGGGAAACAAAACAATTTCCCACGCGCGCGCCGGGCCGGCTCCGTCAAAGCAACAAAGTGAGCAGCGCTCCCCACCAATAGCCGCCCCGCCCCGCCCCGCCCCGCCCCGCCCCGCCCCGCCCGTGCCATAAACTTGTGGTCGGATTACACGGATCATCGGTGCTAGCCGGCGGGGCATGACAGTCTGCTAGTAGCCGCGCTCGTGCCGCGATGACATCAAAGTGGGAAAGGGGAAAAAAAAAAAGACGGGGGGAAAAAAAACAACGGCTGCCGGTAGACGGACTCACCGCGCGTACTCCTTACAATTATTACCACGGTAACAACAGACTTGGGATATTTGCTCAAGACGAGGTGCAGTGAGAGAGGCGCGCGGCGGGCGGAGGATGATGATCAGAAGCGGTGGCGCGGCGGGGCGGGGCGGGGCGGGGGGGCGGGGCGCGGCGGGGCGCGGCGGGGCGCGGCGGGGTCCCGACATGCATATGAATGGGGCCAGCGGCTCATTCATGCAGCGCCCTTAGCGTGTGCCGCCGATACACCGCGGAACGAAGGGGGAAAAAATGGAGGATGACGTATTTCTTTCTTCGCTGTGATTTTTATTATTTCAGATTTATAAAGAGTTGAGAGAGACTTTAAACGGCGAAAGACCACGGCCGTTGACGTTTATATATCCGCCCGGCGACGACGACGCCTGGACAGAGCGCCTGCGAACCGCAGGGTAGGCACCCCAGCCCAGCACGCCTGCAGTGCGGTACGGCCTACCCCACAACCGCGCAGGCGTCAGGGTGCCCGGCGCACTGCACGCTTCACACTCAAGCTGAAACCAGCTGACCACGCTTTCTTTCTTTCTTTCTGTTTTTTTTCGACAGAGTACTGCAGGCGAGAGAATGCCTCAGCATGGGCCGGGCCGGGCCGGGCCCGCGCCTAATCTGACCTGATCTTTGTTCAGGTGAATCACCTGTTCCGTTCCGCCCGGCCCTGCCCGGCCCTGCCCGCCGCGCCGAGCCCAGGTGGCCCATGTGGCCAGGGCGCGTGGCCACCAGGTGGCCACAGCGTCAGCTGTTCTGATGCTGGGCTGCTGGCCACACGCCGACACGCACGGTACCTCGGGGATTGGCTACACAATAATTTAGCTATGTTGCTAAAAATTTTGCTATTTCTCCATCCGGTATTCGATTAGCTGTATAGCTAACAGTTTTTTTCATAGCATATAAACTTTATTTAATTTTTTTTTTTTTTGTAAATGCAAAAATGCCGTGGCAACTTAATGCATGGTAGCAGCACAGCCCACGGTTGGGCCTCCCGCGCCGCGCCGCGCCGGCCAGGCCGCTAGAGCCGTGCAGATACCGCCCCTTATCGCCGGCCACGCCGCGCCACGCCGCGCCACGCCGCGCCACGCCGCGCCACGCCCGCTCCGCCCACCGCCTCTACTTTACGACTAATCTGAATCCTGAACTGCTTTTAGTCGTTTGCGATCGAGACAAATAAAGGAGGTCATTGCTCGCAATTTGATGAAATACGAGTCGCACTTCTTTCTCTCCGCTTCGTTCTACATTGGAGCAGAATAAAATAAGGGGTCCCGATGTGAAATATTTGGGACGGACTGTAATTATGAGGGCGCTAGTCGAGTACGAGCGATGGGTCGGGCCGCGCGGCGAATAGTGAGTTATCGTCGGTCGGTGCGTTATTTGCAGTCGGTGGCCGCCTAATTAGACATGCATATGTGTGCCGTGCGAATAACGTGCGCCCGCATTTCGCATGACCGTTTTACGAGTGAGAGAAGGGAGGGGAGAGAGGCCTGGGGACTGATAAGAAAAGTTGAGAGTGTACTTCTTGAAAAGAAAAGAAACTTTGCTGGATAAAAAAGTAACTAACAAAAATAGCAATATATCGCACCTATTATTATTTTTCAAAATCCTTTTCAATTTTCATTATATTTTTATTTTACGCTGCGACGGTGGAAAAGTGTAACTGCCCCCTGTTACAGACATGCCGGGCCGGGCCGGGGGCAAGGGTCACCGGACCTCTGACCACAGCACAGCTCGGGTCGAGACAGTGGTCAGGGATCGGTAGTCAGGCGGTTATGACATGAGGTGCACGACACTGGCGCAGGAGAGCGGAGAGCCAGAGGGAGAGGGAGAGAGGCGGAGGGAGAGAGGCAGAGAGGGAGAGGGAGAGAGGCGGAGAGGGAGAGAGAGGCGGAGAGGGAGAGAGGCGGAGAGGGAGAAAGGCGGAGAGGGAGAAAGGCGGAGAGGGAGAGAGACGGAGAGGGAGAGAGGCGGAGAGGGAGAGAGGGAGGGATTCAGCACCGCGCTGGCTGCGCGAGCTGCAAAGGCGCGTGAAAACACGCCAGCTGTCACGTCATTACGCGGCGTGGCGTGGCGTGGCGTGGCGTGGCGGGGAGGGACAGCATATCACCGTGACGTTAAGGTCAAGGTCCTCGCGGTAAGGGCTACAGCAGGGCAGGCAGACCCAGCCCGCCGCATCAGACAAAAGGAAATTATGACAACTGTCTGACACTGTGCCGTGGCGGGGCGGGGCGGGGTGGGGTGGGGCGGGGTGAGGCGGGGCAGCGCCGGCTTCAACGAGGGTCATCAGATTGTCACGCCGAGCGCGGCCCGGCCCGGTGCGCGCAGTGCGGCCAACCCGAGCAGCACCAAGACAAACCCTCGTGTGTTTTTTTTCCGGTTGGTAAAACTGACTAAACAAAACTTAAATTTTATAAAGGATACACGCCCACATTCGTAATTTTATTATCTTGTCAGAATTTTATTTTTCACGTCAGTCAGTAGTGACCTTCTTTTTCGGCTTCTTCCTGCAGTTTAAAGTGAAAAGGGGAACTATTGAAAACAAGAAATGCTACATGGTGGACCTAACCTAACCCAGTGACCCGGGCGCGGCGGCGGGGCGCAGGGAGAGACACGAATCCATTGGGAACTGGAGTAGCGACGGCATTACAATGGGCTTCATTACCATCGGCCCACGGCGCCGCTGTGGGTGTCTGTCCGTGTGTCTGTGACTGTGTGTGTGTGTGTGTGTGTCTGTGAGTGTGCGAGAGAGGGAGCGAGCGGGAGAAAGAAAGGGACCGATTTTTGTGGAACCTTCAAGTCGCTGCAGCTTTCTACAGTCTCCCGGCCCCGGGCCCCGGCGTGCGATGCGCCTTATACGTACGCTTCCACGCGGTTTGTTCCATCCTCTTTTATTTTCTTTTTTGTTTTTTATTATTATTATTATTATTTTAAATTTTTTTCTCCGTGTGGTAATAATTCTGAAGATCTCTTAAGCGTGCGCGCTGCTCACATAGTGCGCAACACAGAGACGCACGCGCTAATGCTTGGAGCCCGCGCGGCAGTACGGCCGGTCATGGTGGCTGGTCACACCAGCGCCGCACACTGCGCCCCGCCCCGCCCCGAGGAGGTTTCAAAACATTGGAAACTAAAGCAACGTACCAAACGAGTTGCGACAGCAGAGTGGCCCTGCATTAAAGTAATAACAACAACTGCATACATACTCGAGCCCCATGAGATAACTCTGCGCGCCCCCGCCATGCAGCCGCGATCACAGGAGGGAGACAAAAGGTGATGGAGTTGGACGATTTATAGTTGAGTATATAGTAATAATACCTACGGCATATCATATATTCGATTCCGCTCCCCCGAACCCCCTGCCAAGCACCCCGCGCGCCATACCGCTACTGATTGAAATCCTAGCGGGTGGACTACTTCAAGGTACACGGCCCGCCCGGCGCGCGCGCGCACTCTGACACACACACTCGCACTCTCTCTCCCTCTCCCTCTCTCCCTCCTTCTCTCTCTGCAGCATCCCTTTTGGTCCAGCGGGGTCTCTCCTGGTCCAGGCCACGACTGACCCAGTAGGGTAATGCGCGCTGAGCGCGAGCCATACAGACAGTGTGCACGCTGCTACCGCTGGCCGCCCCGCCCCGCCCCGCCCCGCCCCGCCCCGCCCCGCCCCGCCCCGATAGCGAGGCAGCTCGCTCCACACACACACACATATATCTCGGCCATCACTCTGGGAGGCATCGAACACCGCACTGCACTCTAGTTCCGACCGCCACGCCCCACCCCGCTGGCCGAACCTCCACCACATCAAATACGTCCACCGCGAAAAAAAAAAAAACGAAAAAAAAACTAAAGCATTTTTTACAAAAAAGAGTTTGACAATTACTCCTTTTTTGTTTGTGCTTGAAGACACAACTCCGACCACACAAATATTTTTTTTTTTTATATTTATTGGCTGGCCATTGCTAGCACCGGGTACTGGATTTTTTGTCTCTCTCTCTCCCTCTCTCTCTCTCTCTCTCTCTCTCTCTCTCTCTGAGCGTTTCATTCACTTGATGAAGCACCAGTCTCGGCAGAGACTTCCCCTCCAGGAGTAATCCTGGCTCCTGCGAGGCGGGGCGGGGCGAGGCGGGGCGAGGCGGGGCGAGGCGGTGAGGCAGGGCGAGGCGGGGCGAGGCGGGGCGAGGGAGGCGGGGCGGGGCGAGGCGAGGCGGGGCGAGGCGGGGCGAGGCGGGGCGGGGCGGGGCGAGGCGGGTGCAAATAGACATACATGCACCGGAACCATGCCGGTCGCACACTCAGCACACCACGCCGCGCCACGCCACGCCACGCCACGCCCCCGCCGCCGGCCCGGCCAGCTCCAGCACGTTTCCGGTTCCAGCTCTGGCCGGCCGGTAGCCATCCGGTTGCCAGGCCTGGCCCGGCCCGGCCCGGCTCTACAGGCACCTCCTCTCCGCCCGGCAGCGACCTTGGACGTGGAGCTGAACGTGGCAGAACACCAGGACCCCACATCGACATCAAAGAGGACTCACAACTAGAACGGCGGCGTCTGCAACTTATTGCTGTCATAGAGTTGAGAGAGTTGTAAAGGGCAAGACTAAGTTGCATCGTGTAAATTTAAATTAATTATTTTAACGTGATAGAGTCGGCCGCCATAGGCGTACGCGATGCGGTCCCTCAAAAGCGGCGCCAAACCGAGTCAATAGCCCGAGAACAGGGCAGCCAACCGCAAGGCTTCAAGTTCAAGGCCAGGCCGGGGGCGCGGCGCGGGACTGGGTGGGGTGCGGCGAGGTGGGGCGGGGCGGGGCGTGGTGGGAGGGTCGGTGCGGGGCGGGGCGTTCCAGCGGAGAAACAACAAACCTTAATGAAATGATTCGCAGGCTGGCGCGGGCCGCCCGGCCAAAGTGGAGGACAAAATTACGAGGAAAAAGGAAGACGGCGAAAAAAAAATATGATAACGAGATAATGATCCATCCAGCAGACCGGTCACAGTCTTATTTATACGATCAGGGCGCGAGCTAGGCGCCGCGCCCCGCCCCGCCCCGCCCCGCCACGAGCCCCTCCACACAAGACAAGGCGACACGCGATGCTGTGTGAAGTGAGGATGACAGGAGCTTCTAATTGAGACTACCGCCCCGCCCCGCCCCGCCCCGTCGGGCGTTCCGTCTCCCCCAAGCGTCATTACCAAACAGACAATTTTCTACGGGGCAGCGGGGAGCGGCGAGGCGGGGCGGAGTTCGGGCAAAAAAATCTGAGACGTGGCGAGCGTGATACAGTGCCGAGGACGATTAAAGAGTCGGGAATCTTACTGCTCTCTGCTGTTTCCCCTTTAGGAGTGGAGTTGTCGGCTAGTGTAACGCGTTCTGTGTGTGTGTGTGCACACGCACAGGGCCCGGTCCGGCCCGGTGCGGGTCCGTAAGGTATGCACAGGCGCGCGACCCCGCCGCTCGCAGGGCGTGGCGGGGCGTGGCGGGGCGTGGCGGGGCGGGGCGCTCGAGCGGTGCAGTGCAGTCCTGTACGCTCGAGATGCAAGCAAGGTGCACGATTAGTACACGCGCTACAGGAAAGGCTCGGACACTTTCTTCAATAACGTCCCCATCCATCCCCTCAGACGCACCTGCTCTCTCTCTATCTCTCTCTCTCCCTCCCTCTCTTTCTCTATCTCTCTCCCTCTCTCTCTCTCTCCCTCTCCTTCTCCCACTCTGACTCGCTCAGTCTGCGCCTTGCCAATCAGGAACCTGTCTAGAAAATACTTGCCGATTATTCCGACGACGAAGAAAGTAGTGAACGTGAACACACACACACACACTCACACACACACACACACACACACACACACACACACACACACACACACGTATGCACGCGCGCACCGGCACGCTCGTGTGTGTGTGTGTGTGTGTGTGTGAACGCGTCAATTAAGACGCTGACAACTTGCTTCCATGTCGCGTAAGGGAAACACGCGGCACGCACCCTTCACAACACACAGGTGGATAGAGAAAAAAAACAAATAGGAAAAGAAGAAAAAAAGAAATAACACGCAGGGGAAAAAGGACAACTGTTACTATACGTAACTTCTGCTAAGCACGCAAGTGATCCGTAGTGGAATTCATTCGAGCTATGCGCAAACTAAAAGGGCTAGTGGCCCGAAAATTGCCAGGTCTGTGTTTTCTATCATGAGTTGCCCCGCCCCGCCCCGCCACGACCCGCCGCGCCCCGCCCCGCCTCGACGCGCCCAGGTCTCTGCGGTCTCTCGCTTTTCCGCTAATTACAATTCGCCATCGCCACTTTATCGTCGCCGGCGCGCCATTGTTTCTGATTTTTGTCGACAGTTGACAATCGTGGGATGTTGCACGCGCGATCGCAACGAGGAGAGAGAGAGAGAGAGAGAGAGAGAGAGAGAGAGAGAGAGAGAGAGAGAGAGAGAGGCCTTGACGAAACAAGTCCATCATCCAATCCGCGAGCACAATAACTCCGCTGCAGCCCAGCCCGGACTGCAATATTTCATAAAGTAACTGCCCACTGCTTGTCTTCCTCCTCCTTATATCTCTCTTTCTCTTCTCATTCTGCGCGCCTACACAGAGAGCGAGGACGTGGACGTACAAGCGTCAGTAGCCAGTAGCGCGGGGCGGAACCGATAAGACGGATACAAATGTGAGGTAGGCGCACGCAAGAGAGAGAGAGAGAGAGAGAAAAAAATTCTTTTCGCGTGGAAAACAAAATAAACATATTCTGATAAAGAAGTTATTTACTTCGTTTCGATTATTTTTGATGAAAAAAAAAAAAACGTAACGCACGAAAACAGCCAGCAGGCAGGCTGGGCTGGCACTCACAAAAAGCTTGTGAATATGACGAACCTCAATTAACTTTTGAATCGGCGACGTGAAAAATCTCGCCGAGATTACAGCCGACGGGAGCGAGACAGGAGAACGGCGAGAGAGGAGAGCGAGAGAGAGAGAGAGAGAGAGAGAGAGAGAGAGAGAGTAGAGCGAGCGAGAGAGCGAGAGAGAGAGACGAGCAAAGAGTGTTTGGATAAGGTTCGTAACGGTGTAGGGGCCGTTCATCCTACATGGGCCACAGGCGCCTGCTAGACTCACACACAGACACACACACTCACACAGGCGCCGACGCGCGCGCACGCACACAGGCCCACGAGCAAAGCAGAGCAGGGAACTGCCCTTCTGCGGCCGTGAGAGAGAGAGAGAGAGAGAGAGAGAGAGAGAGAGGGGGGGGATCTATCGCGGGCAGCAGGTCCTGCCTGCACTGGCGGGCGACGCCCCCCGGCCCAGGCCCAGGTCCAGCCCGGGTGTGTAATTGCATACGTTCGCTCTGCTCCGCTCTGCTCGGCCACAGGTGTGTTTTTTTCGTCAACCCCTCCCCCCCTCCCTCTCTCTCTCCCTCTCCTCTCCCAAATACCCTCGCATCTTCTTCGTTTTGCGCTCTATGACGCCAGGATACGGCTATAGTAAACATAGCCATCAAACACGATGGCGAGCAGAAAAATGTGGGCAAAGAACCATTCCGCATCGGTCGAAATATTTCATTTTGCCGGTTTGAAGCATGCTCATTTTCGTGCACATTACTAAGGCTTCAATTTTAGTTTTTATCCCGTAAACGTTCCGTTTTTTTTTTTCTTTTCGGATGAAATTCAAACGACTTGTGCAGACATTTCTTGCAGAGTACGTGGTCCGTCCCGTCCAGCGTCAGTGCGTGAGCGACACGTTCACACAGCGCGAATTGAATCGAGGGCATCACCATGGCAACCACATCACGGCACACGCCCAAAATTGTAGCCGCCGCACAAAGCTGTAATCCGACACTACCACTGCCTGCAATAAATTTGAGAAAACCTCACAATCTTTCAAAATATATTTTTTTTAAATTGAGTGGCAGCCAAAATCCCAACAGTCTGGGCAAAAAAAAAACTAAAAAAGTAAAACAATAAAATGGAGTGCCAGCGCGTGGTGGGGCGTGTCGGCGCGAACCACCGGCTTGCGTCGTGCGTCCGGTGGGTGATGACACGTCATGAGTCACCACGCGACGCCCCCGGAGAGAGAGAGAGAGAGAGGGAGAGAGAGGGAGAGAGAGAGAGAGGCACCGGGGATGACACTACGCAGGGCGGCCGTGGCCAGAGCGCCGTGCGGGGTAGGCAGACCCGCCACGCATGTGTGAAGCACGTGTGCCTACCTCCCAGGGGCCCAGAGCACCGGGCCAGACCGAATAGGACCAGAAGCACGGGGCGGGGCGCGGCGGGGCGGGGCGGGGCGGGGCGGGGCAGGGCGGGGCGGGGGCCCTATGAACCGGCGCCATGTAGCACAGCTCAGCTGCGGCGAACCACGGCGGTCCCAGAAACTAATCCGATTAAGGGACGGATGGGTATAGTTGAGCGGGGCCGACGCCGACGTCCATCGGACGGCCATCCGACACGCCGCGGACACGCGCCCGCCCCGCCCCGCCCCGCCCCGCCCCGGACCAGGTCTCTACTGGACATGGTAGTTTAGTACGCGACACATGTGGGCAGAGCGACCTCCTACCCGGTCCGGACGGCCTCCCAGAGCACCTGTATCTCCCCCCCCCCCTCTCTCTCTCTCTCTTGCTCCCTCTCTTATAATAACCGGCGTGAATAACAAGATCCGTTACCATTGTGCGCCCGTGCTAAAGAGCGCGTGAGAGAGACAGAGAGAGATAGGTGCAAAGAGGTTTTTGGGCGGGAGAGAGGGGGGCGCCTCCATCGTGGACCAGAGAAAAAAAAAGAAAAAAAAATCTTTCGGCTAAGTGAATTCATTAATGTCATCGTCATGGCCTACTTTTCTTTAGGAAAAAGAGAGAAAAAAGGGGCGGCAAAATGTCTTATTTCGATAAAACTGGGAAACCTGAGAAGGAGAACGCGAAAAGCTACCCTCGCGACACAGAAAGAAACGAGATCGCCTAGAAAAATAAAGATTTTTCCTCTCCTCCCGACGGGACTAAATGAGAATGAGATTGCCTCGAGGATGATGGAGCAGCACATGCCGGTGGACACAGGCGCGTCCAGGACCGCAGGGCGGCGCGTCACGGCGCCCGCAGGCTCAGCCGGCCGGGGCGAGGCCATCAAGTGCCTCCTCGTCTAGTGCGGCCGGCCGGCCGGATCACAAAGCCATCGCGCGGGATAACCTGCTCCTCAGCCCGGCCCCGGCCCGGCCCGGCCCGGCTCGGCTGGATTCTGGAGCCGATCCGATCCGGTCCGGTCCGCCCTGCTCCCCGGGCCGGGCAGTCCGACAGGTGGGGCCCAGTTTCCACGCCTTCGCTACAAAACCGATGCATTATGAAGAGAGGGACACCGCTTCCTCGTTGGAGGAGCAGACGCAGACGCGGCTGCACGCGGAAACAAAACTGCACCGTATTGCCACCAATGTCACCCACTTGGCAGATAAATGAAACTTTTTTTTCGCACACTTTTATGAGCGCAGCACATTTTCCACGTATGGAAATGGCTTGCAGAGTGTACAAATGGACACTAGCAAAATTGCAAAAAATGAAAAGGAAAAAAAAGGGGAAAAAAAAAAACACCACTTGCTCTTCTTCTGGAGACACAATAACAATCGAGATGGTAACAGTGATGAGGCGAAGAATAATGGGTGTAATAATAACAATAATGGCGACAAGGCCAAGGCGGAGTGGGCGGGGCGGGACGGGGGGTGTGACAGGCCAGGGTGTGACGAGGACGCGCGGGTGACAGCCCGTGACGGGGGCCGGGTGACGGCCACGAAGGTGAGCCGAGTTTCCGGGCAAAACTAAACGCGAATCCGCCCCTTCGATGGTAAAACAAAGGTTGGACAAAAAAAATTTAAGTGCCTAATAGGCACATAAATATTAAAAAAAAATTATCGGAAGTGAAGATCGGGTAGTTAAAGTGGCGGGAAACTCTTTTTCTGAAACAAAGTCCCTCTATGCGCACCACAAGCCACCAGCACGGGGACGGCCCTGGCAGAGGAAGCCGACTGCACCATTCTTACCTTTTGCTCTGATGTCATACGCGTCCGGTGCCCTGCAAAAAAGCAAGGAAAAAACATATTAGTAACATTAGAGGCAGGCGCCGCATAGATTAAGGAGAACACGCCGTAATGGAGACGCCATGCACTGCCCAGGGCGCTTGATACAGAGCAGGAGCAAAAAGAAAAAGCTAATTAGATTGTTAACAGTGCAACCGAGGAAGGAGTAGTTGTCCTCGGGGCAATGTTTCCAGCCTCTACCTTTGCACACACTTGTAGGTATGTGAATAAACTTGATTCCTCCTGGACGGCGTGAAATTTCTAGGAAATCTATCACTATAATTGGTTGAAGTTTCCGAATTAAAATTCACACACCTACAAGTGTGCGACAATCACACACTTGTGGAGGCGGGTGAGGTAACAGTGCGCTGTGTCTCACGGCCCGCGCAGCGCACCACTCCACGTGCGCCGATATGAATAGCGTAAAGTGCACTTCACTGCACGACGAAAAAAAAATACAGAAACAGTAAGTTAAAAAAAGACGAGAATTGCACTTCCCTTCCCACAGCAACAAGGTGGTGGCGCGCGCACTGCACCAGGCGCCGCGGTACACCTTGTGATCAAAACTAAGTCATAAATAACCATAAAGCGGCGGGATGGAGTGGAGAGCGCCTGCTGGGGAAGTCACTATAGCACACAGACCAGCCGAGTCATTTACAGAGCTCCAATACTGGTAGAAAAAAAAATGGGGGATAAATTACAACCATTACAAAAACAAATTTTTTAAAATAATTGCGGTCACAGACTGAAAGTGTGAGATAAAATGCGGCTGTCCTACCATTTCCTCTGAAAAAGGCTCTGCTACACTGCGAGACAAGTACACTGCGAAAAATTTACTTGACGAGGAAGCCCTTTCTTCTCGGCGAGGGGAACATGTTGTACCGCCCGAGCCTGCTGGCGCCGGTGTGGCGGGCACACATCACTTGCGATACATCGGTAAATCGTGCGATACATCGTCCGATACATCGCGCAAGTGCCCCGGGCCCTGCCTCACAACCCTTCCCTTCCCTCGCGGCGGCCCGTTAGAGAGTATACGCAACATTTCACCAGGCCGCCGCAGCGAGCGCAGCGCGGGAACAAAATGCATAGCAGCGATTAATATCGATTTCCGTGAGAAATCCCTCTCCCCCTCCCCTCTCTAATCCCTCTCACCTCTCTCCTCCGTCGTGTCTCGCTCTCTCACACCCCCGGCCAATATCGCTAGAAAATTAAACCAAACTCAGAAATACAAGCAGTTTCCTGATTTATTTATTTTTTGGGGGATACTAGGATTGAAGATTTTTAGGACATTTAATATTTGCCCGTAATAAATAAATTGTTCACGAAAAGTTAAAAGGAAAAAAACAGAAGATAAGTGAGCAGGCCTCCGACGGCGGCAGCAGGAACGACTTAATCACGCTACCAGTTACCCCCTGATTACACACCCGTATCACTTACCGCAAAACTGTAACAAACTGTAAAGCCCGACCGCGCGCGACCAAAACCAAAAAACAAAACGGGAGAAACAAAATGCGGCCACGAAAAGCAATAATGATAATAATAATAATGAAATGCGCGCGGCAAACCAAAATGATAACACACTGAGGGCGCCACACCAGCGAGCGCGGCGCGCACCGCCGAATCCGAGCAGAGCAACGGGAACGTTCATTAGCGCACTGCTAGCGGCCGCCCCGCCCCGCCCCGCCCCCCGCCCCGCCCCGCCCCGCCCCGCCGGCCGGTCCACGTCCGACGGACTTTATATATATCCAGCCGGCTTCCGAGTACCGGCAAGTACCGCCAAAAACTGGGACAAGACAAGCCACTCCAACTCGCATGAATACCTTATATTTCTGAATGACTCCGCGCCTGCCTATCATTCCCAAAGAGGTTTGTAATAAAGTGTCGCTATTTACTGACGCGGAGTGGCGGGGCGGCCCCGCACCACGCAGGCCGACCGCGGGACGTTTAAAACCGGGTAAAGAGCGAAACTGCCGCTAGGCCCCACTGTCGGCCGCGGCGGGCGCTTGCAGGGAAATTCGCGAGAGTGCCGTAAGTCAGCGCGCACGCATTTTGCAATCGCGTTCTTTGCACGGTTAGGAATATATAGTAATGACAAGATTTGTGGTTTGGGGAAAAAAAAAACTATATGCGTATAAAAAAGCAGTGGGACACTTCCGGAGAACGCGACGGTGACGAGTCGGACGCGGCGCCGCGACGCCACCCACAGCACGGCGACGCCTCCCGCGACGCCCAGCCCAGCCACCTCCGACGCCCGGCCCGGCCCGGCCCGGCCGCACAACAAAGACGGCGCATTCAATTGTATCGCATCTGCATTAGCCAACGTATTTATTAACTCAGCAACGCCCAGGGCCGGCCGGGGCACGTGGGAAAACCGCGCCCGCCTGAGAGAGAGAGAGAGAGAGAGAGAGAGAGAGAGAGAGAGAGAGAGAGAGAGAGAGAGAGAGAGAGGCGCCACGACGGAGCAGAGGGACAGAGGACGGGAATAAGAGGAAGGGAAGTGGTCTCAAGGATCTGGAATGAGGAAACTTCAGTACTTCTGCACCTGAAATTTATTGATATTTCTTTATTTGGGCAACACTGCACACACGGCTGCGTACGTTTTCTACCCCACCGCCCCCTCCACTCCAATCATTGAGTAAATCGGGAACAAATCTCAAGCGCGCAGCGGGCGGCCGCCCCGCACCAGAGCCGCAATAAAATACGAAAAGCTGCATCGTAAAACTAAAGCAGAAAAAATTAACGCAATACATTTGACGCGTCACGGCGTTACGCGCGGGGCTGCAACTCTCAAAGGGCGCGTAAGACACGCGCAGCGGTAAGCCCCCTTCCCCTTTTGCTTTGATTGGGGTGGAATTATACGGTTACGAGCGGTGTCCCGGTCAATATGAACGCAAATCAAAGGCAATAATATATATTTGCCTTCAAAACAAAAAATTAAATCTGTCGGGGACTAAAAGTACGACCCCGGAACATAAATATTTTTATCGCAGAAAAGGCTATTTATTTTTCTCAGACCTAACACATATCTGTAAAAATAAATGATAAAATTGTCCAAATATAATAAAGTGTCAAAACATTAATTCTGAAATACAAAGATGGTAAGTTGCAGTTACTTGAAAAGAAAAAAAAACAGTGCTACGTCCTGCAAAATTTTCGAACAGAAATCCTTTTCCCTCGGAAGGCCGCGCTGCGCTGCGTCGGCACACGCGCGCGCGCGCCTCGGTCACGTATTACGTGGGGGCGGGGAAGGCCGCGGGGCCGCGTCCGAGGTGGCAGCGCGAGCGGGGCGGGGCAGCGCGGGAGGGAAGCCCCCGGCCGGCGCCGCGCCCCGGACGCGTCCCGCCGCCCCGACCCCGACCGGCCAGCCCAGCCCAGCCATTACAGGAGCAGCGTGCTATTCTTTCCAATATAAATACGACACATCCAGCAATCAAAAGGGCTCCCTTTGCAAGGCAGCGCCGCACCGCGCCGGCCGGTCCGGCCAGGCCGGGGTCTAATTGCGATACGCCAGAGCTGTAATCAAACGTGCCGCCCCGCCCGGCGCAGCCCGGCGCAGCGCAGCGAGCGCGGAGAGGAAAGAGAAGAGAAGAGAGCGAAGCAAAGCGAAGGGCAAGACATTGACACTGACCAGACCATCGACCGGTCCGTCCCGTCGAGCCGTCACTCTCACTTGCAACCACCCCTTCTTTCTCCCTTCCTCCCCCTCTCTCTCTCTCTCTCTCTCTCTCTCTCTCTCTCTCTCTCTCTCTCTCTCTCTCGCTCCCTCTCTCGCTCCCTCTCTCGCTCCCTCTCTCGCTCCCTCTCTCTCTCCATCTCTCGCTCCTCCTCTCTCTCTCTCTCTCTCGCTCCCTCTCTCGCTCTCTCTCTCTCTCTCTCTCTCTCTCTCTCTCTCTCCCTCTCCCTCTCCCTCTCCCTCTCTCTCTCTCTCTCTCCCTCTCTGCCGCACACGACACCCCCCACACACAGAAGGCGTGGCGCGCGCGACAGCAAATGAGCCCAATTGGAGCGGGTCTGACGGCCAGGCCCGGGCGGGGCGGGGCGGGGCGGGGCGGGGCGGGGCGGGGCGGGGCGGGGCGGGGCGGCATCGAGACCCCATTCGGCGGCTAAGTAGACTCCGAGTGGCACCGTTGGTCCCCGCCCGGCCCGGCCCGGCCGCGAGGAGACATGAAGTCATTATTCGATGGGAGAAAAAACTTGACACGCACACACTACGTGTAGCACGGGGACGTAGCAAACTACAGGCTTCAACAAGGGGAAAATACCTCTGAATTTTAATGTGAAAATATTTTCTCTTGAATTTTTGGCTTGAAGTTGAGCCTTTAATTTAATTTTTCCTTTGAAATTTCAAAACTTTTTCTGAATCGCCTCGAGTACATGAAATTGTTCACCTCCATCGAGCCCGTACGATCGAGAGCCCTCGGGCTTGTATGAAGGCAAGAGGGAAAAACCATCGCCCTTGTGCAGAAAGGCTCGTCGTGGAAATTATATCAGCATGCAATAAAATGACTCGGAGCGATAAGTCTGCGCATCCACGGGTATCTCTCTGGCAGGATCCATGGGCCACGCCCCCCTAGGCGCAGTGCAGAGCAGAGCACTGCAGGGCACCGCGCCGCGTAAAGCACTGCATCCACCTTGCTCCGCCCCGCCCCGCCCCGCCCCGCCCCGCCCCGCCGTACAGGCACAGGCCATCACTCGTATCTATTACATCCTTATTCGTAGGGGCCTCCACTCCAAGCCGAGTTATACAGCGGCCACACCTCTACTTACGTATAGAGAATAATGGAAGTTATTGATTTGTTATTAAAATCACGAACGACTGCGATCGGCTAGAGATGGATACCCCGTGGGGGGGACTTAAGCGGTGGTGCGAACTACTGTCCTCCCGGCAGGGGAATCCCAGATGGGGATGAGAGGAGAGGGCCAGGAGAAGGGAGAGAGGGAGAGAGGAGACGACCAGGAGAAGGGAGAGAGAGAGAGAGATCTAGAGAGAGAGAGAGAGAGAGAGAGAGAGAGAGAGAGAGAGAGAGAGAGAGGACGCTTCCCGGACTGCCGGCCGCATCTCGGCGCTATCTTGTCACTGAATGGGGGTCAGGTTATAGATATAAGGACAATAGGTACCTCGGGGCGCGGCGCCGCGGCGCCACCTCACCTCGCCTCACCCCAGCCCCATTACCATATCAGATGGCAGGCCGAGCGAGTCAAATCTGCGTTTCAATGCTCGGTAACCTTGCGATGAGGCAAGGGCTGCACCAGCTATGGCGTCACACATGCATCGCCTCGTTTCCCGCCGACAGAAAACCTCGAGGAACTTTTTTTTTTTTTTTTTTTCATGCTGACAAATTTACTGAAAACAATCGAATCAAATCGTGTCGGACTCTCTGCCAAAGCAAATTCCACAACAGATAACGAAAAAAAAAAAAGAAAAAAAAAACATCACGGAAAAGGAAAAGCGGTGTGCATTAATTTAGCCCTTTTGCAGGCTGCTGCACCGCCGCCCCGCCGCTGAGACGTCGAAGAAAAGGAACAAGTCGAAAGCGAAACAATTTCGCCGACATTATTGGCATCAGGACAGTGGATGAAGGATGGTGCGCAATTTTCAATCAGCGAAGCAGGCGGCAGCAGCAGGTAGGAGCCGCAGGCAGGCCGACCATCTACACTGCCAGGAAAAAAAAAGTACTGCTTGTTGTTTCGTCCTGCCCTTCGTTATGGACTGGCGTGTGCGCGGAAGACTAGCAACGATCATTGAGCATCCGTCAATTACGAAACAAGTCATGCATTTTTTTTTCTGTGTCTTTTTCTTTTCAAATAGTTTATTAAATAATAGCAAAGGCGATCATTCATACCAGAAACAATATCATGAGAGTAATGCCAAGCAAATGAGGCTAGAGTGCCGACGTGACAATTTATCCATTGACTATTCCTGCCATACATTGTCACCTCTACAGAGCACGTGTGCCCGGCTCGCAAATCAGGGCAGAGAGAGAGAGAGAGAGAGAGAGAGAGAGAGAGAGAGAGGAGGTTGTAATTCAACTGATAGACCGCGTCGCCAACTAGCCCGCCACGCCCCGCCACGCCGCGGTGCAATAGCGCCCATTCAGACCAATACACCACTTCACTTCAGCAGCCCCAATCACATCGACCACCATCTGCTGCCAATGGAGAGAGGAGAGAGAGAGAGAGAGGGAGTGAAGACTCGGTGAGGTGAGGTGAGCCACATGGCAGGGCACAACAGCCGTACGCATCTTGAGAGCTCTCCCACGGCTCCAAATCAGAACACCTGTTAGAGTGGATGAAGTGGGGCTATGATCGGACCCCTATCGGGACTCGACCACACAATTAGCTAAATAATGCGAAACGCTCTGAAATGGTGAACGCTTGTCAACCGAGGTCGGCCATTTCTCACCATGTAGCCGGCCAGGCCAGGGGCGACTGGGGTCTCAAAGAGTGGAGTGCGGGCTAGAGAGCGAGTAGCTTGTAGACAAGTGCCGAGCGGCGCGGGCGGGGCGGGACGGGGCGGGGGGCGGGGCGGAGTGTACGGCGGGCGACGCCAATTTCTGATTAAGATTTATACGGTAAATGACACTCACTCGGGCAGTAAAAACACTTTTAACGCCGGTCCTTGTACGAGATTTATACCATCCCCCTTCTCTTACTCTCAAACAACCACGACACTTCTAGCGAGAGCACAAATGGTTTCAGGATTCCGTCGAGATAATGTTGCTATTTCAGTTCGGGTCGAGTTGTAATAATTCAGACTTCAAAATAGTAAATGTGACGGATTTTTATTCAGCCTAGCGTACGAGAAAAAATGACCAGTGACTTCGCACACCTTAACGTACACTCGGTAACCTTGAAACACAAAAGGGAACACACAGTATCGTCCTCTGCCAGGCACTCGTAATCAAACACGTAACACGCACACAAACACACACACACACAAACAAACACAAACACACATGCCCGCATGCCGCATAAAGGCATGTCTCGGCGGAAGGAACAGCCGACAGTGCGATCCTATCGAGTGAGTGTCCCTTGGGCTGGATAAGACCTCAGTAGGCCAACACGCAACGGGTATTGGGTCGGTTTGTATGTATGGACGGGTAGTTAGTCTCTATCGATGGCTCGTATTGGGCTGGTCTATGGTGACTGCGACGGTGACGTGCGTGCGTGCGTGTGTGTGTGTGTACAACGCGCGCGCAATACGTGGCTGCCGACACAGTTTGAACTTCCCGCTCGCGGACAATCGGGCTAAACAGCCGTCGTGTCGTGGGGAAGACCAACGACTTTCAGCAGCCAGGGCCTGGCCAGGGCGTGGCGGGCGGTACCTCTTTTCTTTCGCCATTTGCAAATCAGGATTACCAGCAGGAGCGGCAGCAGGACTAGCAGCAGGAGCGGCAACAGGACTAGCAGCAGGAGCAGCAGGCCATGCTCGCTCGCTTCCTTCCTTCCTGTTGGCAATTAATCGCCGAAGCGTCTCCACCCACCGCCCGTAACGGGCTGGGCTCGCTGGGCGTGGCGGAGCGTGGCGTAGCGTTACCACTCGTCGTTACGGGCGAGTGTGAAAGCGAGGGTGGTCAGCAGCACGCCGGGCCGGGCCGGGCAGGGCAGGGTCACCCGGGTCACGAGGAACGGCGGTAACGCTTCACTTTTAGAATTATTGGCGAACGGATTTGACAGTACTGCAAGGCCGTGCAAACTTGAATGGTGCTTCATAAACGACGTCTGAAGACAAAACGTTTGACGTGCCGGCGTAACGTTGTGGACGTCACCACCGCCGCCACCAGCACCAGCTCTTGCGGTGTCCGCAACCCCATGCTCCTCCTCCCTGCCATTGTCTCAGTGTCACTGGTTCAACTCACACTTTCGCGTGTGGTGCAACAATGCGCTCCGGAAGGGATCGGCCGGCGCTAGGGGGCGCTGCAGGCTGCAGCGCTCCGCCCCGCCCCGCCCCGACCCGACACAGCCCGCTGAACCTTCAAACCGACTTACAACAATAGGGATCGCCTCCTCGCGCACCGAGGCACGCGTGCTCCGAACAGTGCGCAGGTGTTCTCCCAACGCCCTGCATGAGACACGCTTCTGGGAATGGCAAACTGCGATCCGAGAAGAGGCGTAGAAACTATTCAACTACTTTGAAATTCTTTATCAACTCGTTTTTGAAACATCAGAAAATTCAAAACGAATCCGCATTATAATACATAACTGACATACTTTACAGAAAAAAACGAAAATGTTTTTTAACAGGGTAGTCAGGAAATCCAGCCGGTGCTCTATGTGCAGTGCATCGTGTAGCACGTCCAGTCCACGGCCCCTTATATCGTTCTTCTTATAAACGTCGCGGACCGCGCAGCAAAGTGGCGTCCAGTCCGCATCACGGCCCGTTGGACCGCGCCGTACCGGCTTACGCGGCTCATCCCTTTTCGCAAAGAATGCGGGCGGGGCGGGGCGGGGCGGGGCGGGGCGGGGCGGGGCGGGGCAGAGTGGTGCGGTGAAGCACTAACGACTGACGGACGCTGGCGCAGCCGCGACAGGTGGCGAGGCAGACGTAGTCGTACGCGAGGGGGAGGGACAACTCTGGAATTTTTGAGCCCCTCGTCATCCACAAAACATTAGGAAGAAAGAAATTAAACAACAGAAAAAAAAAATGATAAATTTGAAAAATTTCAAAAAAAAAAAAATCCAAATAATTATTAAAAACTCTGAAAAGTTTTACAAAAATTTGAAGATCTTATTTTACACCCAAATT
The DNA here is from genome assembly GCA_033675135.1 of Frankliniella intonsa. Lineage (NCBI taxonomy): Eukaryota > Metazoa > Arthropoda > Insecta > Thysanoptera > Thripidae > Frankliniella > Frankliniella intonsa. The sequence continues at coordinate 3,528,817 of CM066252.1, read as the reverse complement.
CCGAGTTGTTTACTCCTCTTAGTCGGCAGTACACGGCACGCTCCCGTGCACAACCTTGGCAACGCCGCCCTGCCTCCCCTGCCCTGCCCTACCTGTCCCCGGCCGGGCCCTATGGTCGCGGCCGGTGGCCGGTGGCCCTGCACTGTCCGGTCCGGGGCGAGGTCCGGCGGGCTCCGGCGCGCCATGCTTCCGCCTGGCCTGGCCGCCGGGCATCCGGTGCCCTCATGCGGTTGCATTTAATTGGGCCCCGTCCTGGTCTCGTCTGGCACGGCTTCAAATCGCCCCGTAGAGCTTTATCGTTTTCAACCCGACCGGCCGGCCGGCGAGGTCGCCGGGCGTATCGACCCGCCGCGCCAAGCCGACGGGCTGCAACAAATCGCCCCTCAGTGACATCGCCGGGGAAAAGTATACACATTTATACCGGCGATAAATCTCTCTCTCTCTCTCTCTCTCTCTCTCTCTCCCGCGCACGCCCGGCCCCTCCCCCTGCAGCTGACGATGACACTGTCACACGGGCTCGCGAGACATCACTCAATCATAAATCAAAAACTTTTCCCTCTCGATAACTAAGAGCGATGCCGCGCGGTGGCGGCAGGCGTCGTGCCGCGGACCTGAGGCGCCACCGCGAGGCGCCACCGCGGCGCCAACACGCGAATGGGACCGGTGGGCTTAAGCGCGGCGCCCGGCGAGAGTCGCGTCGCGGCAGCGAGCGCCGTCGAGATACTGTCTCGATCGTATCGTTTGTCAAATTTTCAACGCCTTTAAATTGTCGTTCCAAAGAACTCTTAAGGGAATGCGGTTGCGTAACAGCTGTTTGCATTGTAATCATAAATTCTACCACTAAATTTTTCAGGGCGCAAGTGAATTTCTGTTATTTTTTTTTTTGTTGTTGCCGTTTCCAACCACCTTGGACTGTTTTTATTATTCCTATGTGTGGGCAACAACCTCGAAATCTGACGGTGACGTAACCACTGACTGCGGTTTGAATAATTCTTTTGCAGTGTACATAAAGAGAGTATTAATCGCAAAGCTTTAGTCTGCAACATAGTCTGCGCGTCGTCCCCTGACCTTTGAGCTGGCGGGCGGGCTGTCGCCGGGCCGGGCCGGGCCGGGTGAGGACGGGCCCGCCCGCGATGGCCGTGACATCACGTGGAAAGTGAACCGAGTTCCAAATCGTCCCGGGCGGGAAAACTCATCGCGCCCCCCACAAGCAAAATTTAAAAAAAATCAGTTCCGGGCTGATCGACTTCACTAGACAATAATTTAGCACCCGTGCTCAAAATTTGGCAGCAGGAACAAAAAAAAATTGTTAAATGGCATTGTAGCTGCTCAGCTACGCGATAGCTTTGTAGCTAATGGATAACTGTACAGTTAAAAAAATAAAAAACACAAAAATCGTCCCAGTCTCTCCAGTTCAGTTTTTTCCCGCACCGCTTCAAAAATTTGCTGAAACGCTTTTTTATATTAATTTTTTTGGGCGTGCAGGCCGGACTTTTTTAGCGAGCGCCAGCCTCAAAATTCCGCCACCCGCGTCGAGCGCTCCACACGGGGTCCCGGCAATATCGTACATATAAAGTGAAGGACAGGGCAGGGGGGTCCGACACAGTGCGTGCGAGAGAGACGGAGTCGCCACGATGACACACGGACCGCAGCGCGACGCCTATCGGGAGCGGAGCACAAGTAAAGCGTTTTACACCAAGCGTGGAGAAAGTCGATCGCATTGGCCAAGACCAGCACCGCCGCGCCAGGCAAGCGTATGGAAAGAGGATTAAAAACGCACCGGAATCCTCGCCGCCGCCGTGTGCAAAAGGAAAGGCTCCGCTGAGTGCGCGCGCTCACACACGCACACAAAATGAGAGAGGGAGAGGGAGGGAGAGGGAGAGAGAGGGAGAGGGGGCACAGCTACACACAAACCGCTGATACGCAATGCAATTCGACGGTTGTCTTGCTACATGTGAGGTCCTCAACGGGGGAGGAGGAGGGAAAGGGATAAGAGAGAGAGAGAGAGAGAGAGAGTGAGAGAGAGAGAGAGAGAGAGAGAGAGAGGGGGGGGGGAAATAAAGGGAGTCTGAACAAAGATATGCGCGACCGACCAGACGATGACGACGATGGCCAAGTCCCTCCTGTACGCAATAGACGTTTCCTCCTGACAGCATTTTACGAGAAATGACACTCGGCAGCATTAGAGGTCCCCGACAGGGCCGTGCCGGGCCGGGCCTGGCCGGTGTCATGTCGTACATCGCGTCCACGCGGGCGGCACACAGCACACCCACGGCGCGCTACAGTGCGCCACGAGTTTCGCAATGCCGCAAATTCTTAAAGGTATATGCAAATTACGTGTTTTTTCACCGTAATTTTTTTTTTTTAAACGACAAAAAATAACTGTCGTGTTTTTATAACCGCTCCTTGTTCCTCAAAAACAAAAAACAAAATTAAATTTGCATTATATTTTACACCACCTGTGTGCACAAATTATAAGCGCCCCCCTATCTCTAATTTTCTCGCATAATGGAGCAGGAATTAACGGTATCCTAGGCAGGCTAGGCTGGGCCCGGCAGCGCAGCAGCCACCTCTACTCGTTTGCAGGCAAATCAGAATGGGTATATTGTTCCCGCCACGCTCTGCGGCATGTAGGGTGTGGGCTTTCCCCCGTGTGAGGAGAACAATCACACAACTTATTCGCCAGGAGGTGGAGCAAGAAGAGGGGCCGGCGATAAACGCGCCATGGGATTTTAATTTTTCATTTCTGAATCATCGACCGAAAAACAAGCGAACACCGGCATCGAGTGAGATGAGCCCGCTGCAGGGCGCAGCGGCTGAGCGCAGCGGCTGAGCGCAGCGGCTGAGCGCAGCGGCTGAGCGCAGCGGCTGAGCGCAGCGGCTGAGCGCAGCGGCTGAGCGCAGCGGCTGAGCGCAGCGGCTGAGCGCAGCGGCTGAGCGCAGCGGCTCGCTCGCGCGTTGAAGCCACCAGGCCCACACCGGCTCCTGCTCGACCCGGCCGGAAAAGTGCGTTTCTTAAACTATTTCTCAGGGCATGACGGCCAGCGGCCGCAGCCCCCCGTGACGGTCAAGACAGGAGGGGGAGACTGGATGACTTAATGCGGGCGGGGAGGGGATAATCAGCACAGTCACTTGTTCACAGAAACCACCTTCTTCAGCCAATGAAAAGCGGTACAGCTCGTCACCATAGCAACGTGGCGACGACTCCGGACCCTGCCAGGATCACTCGTGCGAGAGTTCAGGAAGCCCGGGCGCTCGCTGTAAAGCAACGCACGACTTAATTTCGGCTAACAAGGATCCATTTAGACGCCGGGTGCACCCCGCCCCGCCCCGCCCCGCCGCGCCCCGCCGCGCCCCGCCCCGCCCCGCCCCGGGGAGGAGCCTTGACAACAGAGCTCAACCACCAGGACTTGCGGGGAAAGTGCTGGTTCAGCTCGCACTTGAGCCTTTACGCACGATTATTTCGACGCAAGTCGCAGCTCCAAAACTAGGCAGCGTTCTACAATTTTTCCAAGACCGCACAAAACGTAATAATAACTTTGCGAAATTTTCTTGAAAAAAATAAATATATACACCGTTGCTTGGCTGCAGAGCCAACTGGTCTGCGAGTGAGAAGAGTAATACCAACTGCACTGCGTGCAAATCCCAAAGTCTCGACCCGTCAGTTTGCCCGTCGAGGAGCACTGAAAAATTAAAGTGAGATACATAATCACGTGGTAAAACAATGCAAACTGGCGGCAGCCGTCGCGACGCCACATTGCAGTTCGCATTCATATTTCAGACGGCATTACCGTCCTCTGCTGCAGCGCGCCAGAACAATGGCGCCGCCCCACCCGGCGAAAATGTCAATCACATTACTCCACCCCGTTTCTATCAGCAACGGATTTATTTTTTCATTGACTTATTAGAATGACATTTAGAGGGTTTACAAAAAATTAGGAGAGAAAAGTAATAAATTTTCCCGAATGTGCAAAGCGAGTCACAGCAGCGCCGCACAGTATATTCTCGTCCAGCCTTCGCTTTTAATTGAGGTCTACCTCACTCACACGTCTCCTCATTAGGCACAATGTGGCACAAAAGTGACTGCAGTGGTAGACTGCAGTGGTAGACTGCAGGCGACCTTATCGCCGGCCCGGCGCGACGCGGGTAAATCACCGCGCGATCAGCGGCCGAGGGTCCCGTGCGAGGCGAGGGTCCTTCGCGGCGGCCATACGGGAGCTCTGGCCCGCATCAGGTCACACATGGTCACACAGGTCTACCAGTTTCATTCACTACTCAGGGGTTGACTCGTTGGTGTTTTTTTTTTTGTCCACGACCACCAACGACGCGTGTGACCGTACGTGGATAAAGTTGACTGAGAATACCCCGCGCAGGAGGACGTCTCCGGGATGTCCCCCGCGGGTAGGGTTTCGGCAGGTGAAGGCGAAGTCCACCTGAAGGAATCCCCCCCTGCGGAGAGAGCCAGGCGCCTACCCGTAAACCAACCGGTGCGGCGCCAAGACGTCTCAATTAAACAGACCGATAAATATGCGAAATCGGCGGCAGGCAGACGGACCTCCGGCGCCAGCCAGCCACCGGAGAGACAAATGTGGACGGCAGGTCATCGGAGTTGTGAGCGATCACGAGCTAACGATAGTCGCAGATATTTTAATCAATAATAATGACAGTCTCTCAAAAACCTTAGATTTGAAAAAAAAAAATATTATTACTATACTTTTCTTACCACACCGAATTTCCTAGTAGTATAGAATAGTACGAATTAGGGGTGCTGCTATAATTTTATTAAAATATTTTCGATATTCCTCCGGGTGAATAATTACGAAAAGGACATGTGCCTTACACCTCCGCGGGGAAGACTGTCAGACGGGCATACAGGCAGGTGGAGGGGCGGGGCGGAGCGGGCAGGGCAGGTTGGGGCGGGGTGGGGCGGGGCGGGCAGGGCAGCAGGGTGGGGCGGGGCGCGACGGGCCTCACGCGATCTGTCAGGATGTGGCGCAAAAGCATATCAGCGCGCACTTTATCAGATCAGAACAATTGGCGCAACCCTGGAAATAACAATCATAATGCGCATAACAACCAGTCCGCGCCGCCACGCCCCGCCACGCCCCGCCACGCTCACTGCGCGCAGCCACCCGCACCCACGTTAAAAAACAAAAAGAAGATAAGATAAAGCCGAAGAATAGCCCTATTCTGTTTTAACCATCCCGACTGAAAATTTTACACTCAACGCAAGTGAGAGGAAAGGGGGCTTAAGGGCAAGCTTTTGAGAGAGAGAGTGTGACGATAGCGCACGGAGAGACTGGGAAAGAGGGAAAGAGAGAGGGAGCGGAGAGGACAGTCTTCCCAAAGGCCAAGTCGGTTGTCAATCAGCCTAACAGCTGCGGGGGGCGCTATGCATCCACGGCATGCAGACACCAAGGCCCGCCACGCCACGCCACGCCACGCCACGCCACGCCACGCCACGCCACGCCGCGCCACGCCACGCCACGCCACGCCCCCACCGTTCACACCGCTCCGTGCGCCTTTAACACCTTCCCCTTCTCCCTTCGACTATCTCGGCCCCATCTGACGGCCAGTCAATGTCACTCGTGCGGCGCGCGGCGCGGCGCGTCCCTGGTTCGACACCCGGCCGGAGCCAGGGTACTGGAAATAACCCAACCCAACGCCAGCAGTGTGTGAATTTTAAGATGGAATCGGGCAGGACACGGACACCCGCGGACCACGCGTATACGACATAACGGGCGATTAAAATAAATATAAAACACGGCTGTAAAAGTTCGCCGTGGAAAGGTCGTATTTAATTTTAGCCCGCTGTAAACGAAATAAAAGGGAGGGAAGCTGCGCGACAAGCATTGCGGGGCAATCGCGAGGCTATCAGCAGGGCGCATCTGGCTGCTGCAACAAAGTTAAACTCAAGTGCGGGGAAACATTCACATTCGGGTTCGTAAAAGTCATTCCGCGGAGACTGGGATATTGGGTCGGGCCGAGACCTCTCACCATCAGCGTCCGTGAGGGTGGTGCGAAAGATATGGACGCCGTAGCCCGGTAGAAATTTTGAAAAAAAAAAATTTGAACTTGCGAAAGCGGAGATTTGTGGACCACACTGCACGTTTATCCACACCTCCCCTCTCCATTCAGATTTTTATTTTAAACTACAATTTCTTTTAACATCAATAAAAACAATCAATAACAAGTAAAATTTAAAAAAAAATTAATAATAATAATTAAATAAACACTCGGAGGTGAAAAAAAAAAGATAGCAGTGATATTTGAGAAGTTGGTTGAGCACCAGAGCAACACATGGCCTCCCCACTCTGCTTAACCCTTGCCGACCCGGCCGACGATCGACCGCCCCGCCCCGCCCCGCCCCGCCCCCGCTCTAATAGTATTGGCCTGGTTGAAGGGAAGGCTGCAGGTCTGCAGACCGCGACCCCTACCCCGACCCCGCACCCCATTACACTTGGGCTGCACCTGCACCTTGCAGCGCCCTGCAGTTTCTCTCTAAATAGAGCCTCGCCGCCTGTCATCCCCCCTGCAGCTCGCAGGCCTGCTGCAGTAAGCCTGCAGTCGGGCGCAGTGGCGCAAACAACAGGTAAACGCGAACCTAATTCCCGCTTTTACGGCCCAATGTATGACGCACGGCGTGATAAAGAGGAACCCGTAAAATGCATAACGCATCGGAAGAACGTGGAAGGAGAGAGGGAGGGACATAACACGTCGTTAGAAACAAGTCCGAAACATCGCAACGGTTTGCTTCGCTTCCCCCGCGGAATTCCACGGACTGGCACCCTTTACGTCATAGCACAACCGAAAGCTTACTTCAGAAGAAGTCAGATTTCAAAGACATTTTACCTTTAAAACAAGCTAGCTGATACATTATCTTACGTTTAGTAATTGTTATTTAAGTTAAGGCTAGCTAGAATGTATCATCTGCTAAAATATACATTGACATTTTTCTTATTTAGGGAGTAAATTGGAGTGAAATGAGAAAAATCTTTGAACGGATGGAGCACTGACGAATATCCAATGAATATCCTATCCTTATATGTTACCCGCGGTGCGACTTTTGAGCGATCGCGATCCTGGACGGCGGCGTCCGGACACACCCCGCCCCGCCCCGCCCCGCCATGCCCCGCCCCGCCCCGGACTCTTCGCCGACATCAATCACAGAGTTAAGCCCCACAGTGAAGCGGCCCAACCCAGCCGCACCGAAAGCCTGCCGTGCGCCATACGTGAGCGGGAACAGTTGTTAAATTCAAATCAAGTCCCCGCCCCGCCCGGCCCGGGCGCGCCCTGAGCTTCACAGGTTCACACGCTGCCTGGTACACGCCGGGTGATAAATGGATCAAATGAGCGTATCACGCCAAACTAAAACCGCCAGCCTCTGCCCCGCCGTGGTCCCGATACGTAACATGGTGACCTTTCACTACATTACAGCCCACTACAACTGCCCGCTCGCTTCCCTGTATACCCTTCGCCATTCATGATGACGCATGGTCTGCGCACTGCAACCTCCATAAATGTGTCATTGGTTCCCTAATTAATGACAAGTACGGAAGTACGTTCCGGCGGAGGTAGGAGGGTGGGTAGAAAGGTGAGAGCACGCGTGAGGAAGTGTGTGTGTGTGTGTGTGTGTGTGTGTGTGTGTTTTCGGCCACGACTTGCCCTGGGCCGCGCTGGATCAGGTCGGCCCATCTCTGATAAGTTACCGCAGAAAAACAAATGGATTTGCTGCTATATAAATTAAAAGCACACGATGAGACTGAAATCGATAGATAAATCAACTCCACGGCAAGAATTAATCACTGCGGCCCTTGTTGAAAGCCACCATGTGTGTGTGTGTGTGTGTGTGTGCGCGTGCGTGTGTTTGCATCTTGGTAAAGACCGGTCCAGGATTAATATAATATCGCATTCCCACCGTTGTTCTCACACCCCCGGATGATATACGAGTGAGCTGGACCACATTCGATATTTGGATACGCTGTTAATCCTCTGCTATGCTATGACGCGCCTCTTCGAAAACAGAGAATCTGAAACCACTCATATTTTACGAAGAAATAGTCAATTTCGCCGCAGAATTAAGTCCCCAGAAACATTTTCAAGCGCGACCAAAACTGACATATTGTATTTTAGACAAGTGGCGGGGCAAGCTCGAGCAGGCGGGTGGGGTGGTTGTTGGCGCCGGGGAGTGAGGTCTCGTGCTGCCCTCCCATAATGGCCCAATCCATTCCGTACAAGGCGCAGGAGCGGACGGCCCGGGGCGCACCGCGGGGTGGGGCCGGGGGGGTGGGGCCAGGGGTGGGGCCGGGGGGTGGGGCCGGGGGGGCAAGGGGATTTGGGGACTCCCTTTGAAGGGAGAGAGATTCCCTCGTCATCATAAGCCGACAAGTTACGAATCCATATAAAAATTCTATACACGACACCAAAAATGGCCCAGCTTTTTTTTTTTTTTTTAACTTTAAAGCAAATTTTCCAATCCAGTACTCCAGAAGAAAAAGAGGCGAGATTTACATACAGCTGCGACTGGGGGCGGAGCAGCAATGGCAAACCCATGACTTGTACTGCAAAGCAGCCGCGCCCCGCCCCGCCCCGCCCCGCCTGCAGTTCCAATCGCTGGCATTATTCCCACGCGTGTCCGCGACACCCACAACTATACAAACCCGCCGGGCCGGAGCGACTTAGTGCCGCACAGATGCAAACGGTAAGCCTAGACAACCGCAGCACACAAGCAGCGAGTTTACCAAAGAATAGCGTGTCACAATGTGCAAAATAAACGTCATCCTTTTTTTTTTGCGTACGATAAAAATCATTTTTTCCCGTTCTTTTTTCTCTCTGGCGTACAAGTGCCATTGCCCGGGCGCGGGCGCGCGCAGGTGGGCGTGACAGCGATACGGACAATATTGTGACAGCCCCTCCCGCGCCCTGGCTCTGGCTGGACAAACACTCCAGCAGCACACGCGCTGCACTGGACAAACGCGCGCGCACACACACACACACACACACCTGGAGCACCCGGACCGTTGCCACCTACCTCTCCTGGAAAATTCCCCACCGACCGCGCGTACCGTACCCGATAAATGAGGCACCGCAGAGGTGAAATCCGCTTTCTTACCTGCAACAAAAAATAAATAAAATAAATCAGACAGGGTTGGCAATGAAAAAATGGCAAATACAACATATTTGAGTTTTTGTAACTTGTTTTTTTTTCTTTTTTTTTTTTTTCGTGGGGGTAGGTGGTAACCCGCAACTAGCAAAGAATGCATGTAATTAAAACATGCAATTTGTTGTACAATACTCGGTCATGTAATGACAAAAAAAAATTACACAGGCGTCGAAAATTGATAATTCTAGTCCACCCAGGGAAGTTTTTTTTTTCCAGTGCCTTTGCTCCAGTCATATACACAGCCGGTAGCAGCAGGAGAGGTACACGCGGGGCCAGACCGCCTCGTCCAGACAGACAGACAGACAGACAGACAGACAGACAGACAGACAGACAGACAGACAGACGGGTTATTGTTTCACGAGGAGCGGCCGAGCCGAGTCGGGCCTCGGCCGCTCAAACATTATAAATCACCACATCACATTACGAGGGTAATTTGAACGCGCGGCGCCAAAAAGCGCCGTTCGCTCGTCGTCTGCCCAGGCTATCACCCTCCCCCCGCCACGCCCCGCCCCGCCCCGCCACGCCCCGCCACACCCCGCCACACCCCGTGGTCTATACGCATTCCGCAGCCTCATTAGGACCAACGCACAGGGTCCGTTATCAGCGCCACAGGACCTAACTAGACAAATAGTTCATTGCCATTTCTTTCCAAATAAACAGGCAAAGGAGAAAAAGTCGCAAAGAAAAAAAAAGCAGGCACTATGACAATTTTTTTTTAAATTAAAGCTGCGAGGAGGAAGGTAGGTAACACCGCATCCCGCTCCACACAGGTTAGGAGGGTTTTTTTCTGGATTTTCGCCTACCTATCTCGCTCCACAACCTGCGCCTGCTGGACATGAACGGGTACTACTGAGTGCCCCTGGCGTGCCAACGGCGGCAGTCTGACGCCGCATTAAAATAAAAGGTAGGAAATAGGAGCGAATAGTACCCAGCCACGCCGCGCCACGCCCCGCCACAACGTCCACCTCCTGACGTGTGGAGTGGAGGCCCGTGCGGGACACAAGGCCGAGGGCGGGGCGTGGCGGGGCGTGGCGGGGCGGGGCGGGGCGTGGCGGGGCGGGGCGGGGCGGGGCGGGGCGGGGCAGTAAGGCACGGCCGCTCCCGCGCTCCAGACACCCACACCGATACATCACCGCGGCAGGCCACTTAGCAAGAGGTCAGGAAATTATAACGTCGAGCAGGAAAAATATACGCGACTCGGATCGCGATTAGAAACGACTAGCTCTACTCGCGTTTCCGCGCGGAAAACTAAATGAACGCCTGACTAATTGTTGAACACACAGTAGTGGCATAGGATACGATCTCTATGGCAAGGTCCATGGCATCCCGCACCTTGAAAACTGTACCTTTGATTTCACGAATATTCCGTTAAAAAACGGTTCCGTTGTTCCATAGGAAATTTTGCACATGATCCAGTCAAAGTTTGTTGTATCAACGGAATTTTCTTTACACGATGTGCGAAATGTCCTTTGGAACAACGGAACCGTTTTTAACGGAATATTCATGAAATCAAAGGTACAATTTTCTGGGTGCGTAATAAACGGATGGAAAAAAAAAATCGAAAAATCTTCCAAAGCCAACACCACTAAACCTCGTGGATTAAAGTGAGAGCGAGCGACGCTAGTACGTTACCACCCCATTTATTTCCAATCCCACTTTCTTTCTTATTTTTTTTTTATTATTTCCTATTTTGGCGAGAGCCGTGCGTCACGTGACCTAAAGGTCAGCAGCACGCAGCAGGTTACGCACCACAGGCGTGGGGCCCTGCCGGGCCCTGGCGCTCCCTGACCAGGCAGGCAGACGGTACCCGTGTACCTCTCCATCACAATCATGTTCTAGCGGACCGCAAACACGGTCCTCTCCTAGGCGCTCCTGCCTGCAGCTTCCGCCCGGCCCGGCTCGCCTAAAAGCGCGCGCGCGCGATGTCTCCATTTTCGTTTGGGACGTGATGGTCGTGCCGGCGCGGCGCCTCGGCAGAGCCAGGCTTCCACAAACGGAAGAGGACGCCGGATGCACCCTGGGGGCGCCAAAAACGAAACGAGGAAGAAAAGATAATTCAAAAGTATTTTCCCACACTGCGGAAACGTGTGCACTGTGAAACCAACTGTTCAACTGTTCAACTGTTCAACACTTGTAAATGTAAAACTTCGAGTATAACATGTGCAAGTGCGCAACTCAGTATTTGTGCAATTGGAAGTGTCAAACTCGCCAGTCCTATACACTTGTAAGTGTTTAACTCGACAGTTGTACACTTGCAAGTGTTCAACAAGGGAAATGTTGCACGGGGCAGTTGAACACATGCAAGTGCACAACTGTCGAGTTAAACACTTACAAGTGTACAACTGGCAAGTTCAACACTTGGAATTGCACAAATACCGAGTTGTACACTTGGACGTGTAAGACTGGAAGTTGCACACATTCAAGTGTTGAACAGTTGCACACTTGGTTTAACTGTGTAATTGTGTCTCACACTTGCAGGTGTGCATTTCACACCCCCTACAAAACAAAAAAAAAATTCGAAAAATCATCATAAAACGATATCAGCCACCATGCGACTGAAATCGTCACCGCGCTGGCTATCCACATCGTGTTTCCGCGACTGTACGCGTATGGGGACGCGGGAGCAATAATAGGCTTTTCCCCTGCGGATAATTCTCATGGCTGACAAAGTAGTAGAAAGCTATCTCTCCCCGGCGTTATTGGCAATGACATTCGGCCCATGGCGCGCCGTGCAGCCGCGGTGTGCTGCACACACACACACACGAGCAGGACGTGTGCGACCGGACCGCACCGCCACACCGCTAATCAAAATGGAGATGAGTCTCAATCGACGTGTATCCCATCCCGACCGGAGCCATTGAGCCGCCCCGCCCCGCCCCGCCCCGCCCCGCCCCGCAGCCTGTCGATCTATCGTCCGTCCGTCTCGCTATCCATCCGACTTGTCCGCCTTCTTTCACCGCGCCACCGCGGCGTGGCGGGGCGTGGCGTGGCGGGGCGGGGCGGGGCGGGGCGTGGCGGGGCAGAGGGCAAGGGCAAAGGATCCGCCGCCGCAGCAGCAGCAGCTCTACGTGTCGTCTACGGAGACGCTGCGGCGCTGCGGCGATGCACCCTGATTCACCGTAGCTTACAAGTCACATTCACATTCACCCAAAGGGGCCCTTCATTATAAATTCAAGCGTACACCAAGTTTTCTTGTTCTTCGTGATTTTTCTTAACTTCTGCCGCTTTTTCTTCTTGATTTTCTAATTTTTTAACTATTTCTTTTTAAAGGGTGTACGATGTTTTTAAGTGATTAAGGACCCGCTCGCATTTACCGCGTGCAAGGTCGGTCTGGAAAGAGTTCCCCGAGTCCCTCCCCTGGAGCTGCAGGAGGAAGAGTCCCTTAGTCCTAGCGTCTCGTCGAGGTCCTTCCCCCGGAGCTGCAGGAGGAAGAGTCCCCGAGTCCTAGCCTCTCGTCGAGGTCCCTCCCCTGGAGCTGCAGGAGGAAGAGTCCCCGAGTCCTAGCCTCTCGTCGAGGTCCTTCCCCCGGAGCTGCAGGAGGAAGAGTCCCCGAGTCCTAGCCTCTCGTCGAGGTCCTTCCCCCGGAGCTGCAGGAGGAAGAGTCCCCGAGTCCTAGCCTCTCGTCGAGGTCCTTCCCCCGGAGCTGCAGGAGGAAGAGTCCCCTAGTCCTAGCCTCTCGTCGAGGTCCTTCCCCTGGAGCTGCGCGGCACACGGGTGGTCCCGTAGAGCGACTCCCCGTACCGTCCCGTCCCGTCCCGTCATTTCCCTGCTCCGCATCCTTTTCCTCCTGATTGGAGGAGGGCAGCGCGGGGTGGGCCGCCGCCGCCGCGCCGCATCGTGTCAGATATGACCTTTTGACGACAGACTCCGTCGGCTTTCTCCGCACGGCCGGGCTGGCCGGCCGGGCCGCCGGTATAGTTTTAGTCTACGTCAAAATTGACTCTACGCAGACTTGCACATCATACACGGAAAAAAATGGACTAGCTGAAATAGCTGATACATTAGCTGGTATGGCCTTAGCTAATAATATTAGCTGCCTTAGCTAATTATCAGCTGTAACAGTTAAAATATTTTCCCTCACAGCTTATGCGTTTTTTCCTAGGCAGCTGTGAGAGCTAATGTCTCAGCTGTTACAGCTGATAATATTTTTCAGTGTATGTTAATGATACAGCACACAGCTCTGCGACGATTTTATTTTTCCCATTCATTTTGTCCCGACGCCACCCACGAGACCAGTCAGAGCATAAGATCATGCAGAAAGTGACGCGTCTCCCTCGAAAGGAGGAGGAGACACCCAGCGCCATCGGTAACAAGGAGGTTAATAAGATATCCGCGGCGGGGCGGGGCGGGGCGGGGCGGGGCGGGGCGGGGCGGGGCGGGGCGGCGGCGCCTGCTCCCTCCGCACCCGGTCCATTCCATACGCCACGCCGCGCCACACCACCGCCTTTCTCCGCTCCCTCGCGGGGCACGTCCCGTCCCGCGGACGCCACCGCCCTTACGCCATCAGCAGGCCAGGCGATGACGGAGATGATGACGCTCATCACGATGATGATGATAAGGACGACGATACAGAAGGCCACCGACAATAAAGCTTTTCCGCGAGGCGCCGGCGTGCGCGCGCGCGCGCTCGTTCCGATTTCTCATACCGGACCGGAAAGCTCCACCGTCCCGTCGCGCATTGAGGTGGGCAAGTCAATACACCACGCGGATGACAAAAGCTTTCACCCATGAGAAGCGAAGCGAACCTCATTGTCCTCAGCATCGCTACTACATGCTGTGGTACACCGTCACATCGCGGTGCACACCTGCGCTCAAAGTGAGCGAAGGCCGCACATTTGTAGCTGAGTCAATCTCCATTCTTTAAAGTATTTTGTTTAAGTGCTCCCCGAAAAAAAAAGAAGAAAAAGAAAAAAAAAAGGAAGAAGAAAAAGAAAAAAAGCAAAACACATTTAACTCAATAAAGTGCGTAAATATGAATTCACGCTCCAACAAGCGAGCGACATTCAAAAATTTTGCAAGATTCCGGTGCACGCATTTTCTTACGTTCACGCAAATATTTTCTTGAAAAGTGCGGCGGGTGGAAAAAATGTCAAAACAAGCGACTGTGTGCGGGTGCGGGGGGCGCACCTGAGCATCCTTCCCCGGGCCGGCGCGGGTCCGCGTGCTTTCTCTCGGTCCGTATAGCGTTACACGCAAACAAGGCGTTACCTCTCGCCCGCGGGGCCCCACCGCCCCCACCCCGCCCCGCCCCGCCCCGCCCCCGCCGCCCCCAAAGTACCCCATACCAGGCGCGTGCCTATTCACACACACACACGCACACGTACGCACACGTGCGCACATACGAGAACGCCCGCAGGAGCGCGCGCCTTTAAAAGGCAATTGTACAGTACTGTACACACACACACACACACACGGTATGTGTGTGGTCATAAAGTAGTATGCACACCCGCACAGCAATTACCGAGAGCAAGTCCCACTAATCATTCCCCGCATCATTCGATACGCACGCCACGCCGCACGGTCTGCACTTTTTTTTTTTTTTCCCTTTCTTTCTGAGGTCCGTATTTGTCTTTCAGCAGCAGCAGCAGCTCGCTGTGCAGCGCCGTGCAGCGCGGGGGTAATCACATGCCGCGCCGGGCGGGCGGGCGGGAGCGTACGTACGGACGCACGGACGGGACGTACGGACGTGCGCACAACGTGCAATCGACTGCACGCGCACAGCACGTACGTGCACGTCGCACGCCGCACGCACGCCGGCTGGCCGCGGGGCGGGGCCAGGGGGTCGCCGCTCACCCGCGTTCCGAGGGCTCGGCCCGCTAGCAGGGCTCTCTGTGCAGCCAGCCGCAGGGCGACGAATACGCCACACAATCTCCCATGAAACGTCCGTAAAGTGACAAGAATTCGAAATTGTAAAAATTACATTGAAGAGCAAAAAATGGTCTGTCGTCAGTACAACTTGCTTTGTGAATAGTCAATTACAAAATATTTTGTGTGTACTTAGGATAATATTTTTTCAGGGTGCGCGGGGGTGTCTTGACGTGGGTGGCGCTACGGCGGCCCTGTCCGCCCCGCCCCGCCCCGGCCTGGGCTGTTTGACACATTCGTGCCATGTCCGGTACGCGGACCACGAGCCACCAGCAGTGCGAGACAAAAAAAAAATACAAAATAAAAATAAAAAAGTAAAAGAAAGACGGTGGAAAATGAATTATATATTGAACGAAAGATTTGCAAAATGTAGAGATGGCAATCGGCCTGACCGACCTTCCGCCCACCGCACTGTCAGCGGGCAGGAGTTGATTCGCAAGACGGTGGCGCGGCGCGGCGGGGCGGGGCGGGGCGGGGCTCGACGCTACATGCAACCAGAAATGGACAGTGGAAAACGAAAGGCACTCAACGAGGATTCGTTGCACCGGAACGAGGCGCACATATGAAAGGATCCGCGACCGGATCCGTCAGCGAGTGATCGGGAGGAGGAGGGGGGGGGGGAGGGAGAGAACGGGCCAGCTAGAGTGCACTAAGAACTCAAGCGCGTCAATGCCGCACACTTGGAGGTGTGTGACATTCCTAGGAAAATTCACACCTCTATTTCGTCGGGTGCACGGATGAAAATGCACAAACTTGCGGCTTTACAGTGTAGCGACGAGTTTTTCATCTTGTCCTGGAGGAAATGCAACCGGCTGCTGCTCCATTATACATTGCGCGGAGGGACGGGCCCGGCAGAAATATCGAGCCGCGTTTGACATTTCGACTGTTTGACGTCCTGTCACGGGCCCGCCCCGACCCGCTGCGCCCCGCCCCGCCACGCCCCGGTTCTCTGGATCTGGAGAGGCGGGGCGGGGCGGGGCGCACTGCTTCAAAGCGAGCTGTCCCTCAAGGGGGAATTTCCCCGGCGGGAGCAGGGATATCTCGCGACAGTAGGATGCTAACGGAAGCTGTACCTGTATACTGTACCACATCGATGGCAGCCACGCCTGCAGGCGAGCGCGGCGGATCCGCAATGAGGGAAGGCGGATTCATTTTCCAGGAGGAGGAGGAAACACCGGTCGTAAAAATAGAGAGTGCGCCTCGCACCCGTCCGCAGCGCACCGCACCAGGGCGCCGCGGTCATACACGTACGCACAGCCCCGCGGTCCAGCGGGCCAAGCGGATCCAGTGGGCCCAGCGGGTCCAGATGATCCAGCTGATCCAGCGGATCCAGAGGGCCCAGCAAGTCCAGCTGATCCAGCGGATCCAGATGATCCAGCTGATCCAACGGCTCCAGTGGGCCCAGCAAGTCCAGCTGATCCAGCGGATCCAGCGGGTCCAGCGGATCAAGTGAGTCCACCGATCGGACTCGAGTCCAGCGGGTCCCACCGAGTCCGGACTTAGCGGGTCCAGCGGGCGCTGCACTGCAAGGGCAAGGGTATTGGGGGTAGCGCGGGGCGGGGCGGGGCGGGGCGGGGCGGGGCGGGGCGGGGCGGGGCGGGACCAGCCGAGACCGGCACCTCCCGGCGCGGCACCAAGCCTGCGCTTTGATATGCGCCCGAGCGCTTCTGTGTGTGTGTGTGTGCGTGTGTGTGCCGGCAGTGCCGGATTGCTGGGCCAAAACCGGCTGGACGGCTGGCTGGACTGCCTGGGCCGGGCCGGGCCGGGCGGTGCGATGTGGCTTGGTATAGGGCCGGGGAGTGGCGGGAGGAAGGGGGAGGGAGAGGAGGGGAGGGAGGAGGATAGCGGAACGGGAGGGGAGGAATGGGGATCGAGAGGGCGGGAAGAGGATCCGGCCGGCCCGGCCGGCAATGCTACCTCCTCCTCTCCTCTCCTCTCCCCTCCGCTTGGCCAGGCGAGGGGCCAACCAACACCCGATCCATTCCAGAGGGACCATCCGCAAATTAATGAAGGGCCCTCGTCTCGTCGCGGGGACGGCGGGGCGGGGCGGGGCGGGGCGGGGCGGGGCGGGGCGACAGCGGGCAGAGGGGCAGAGAGAAAGAGAGCGCACAGCTCTTTACACCAGCGACGGACAAAAACTACTCGCTTTTGAGAGGATTGCTGTCTTGTCTCGAGAAACGGAGTGCGGTCTGTGACAGCCTCTGTGAATACACTCAGCGCCCAGGCGGCGCGGCGCCAGGGCCAGGGCCGGCCAGCGCAAGGCACGGCTGACCCAAATATTGCGCCCTTTAGCCGTCCGTCTAAAAATACTTTTATCGATGCGTTTGGGTTTAACGGGACTGAATGATACAACCTTTTGTGGCCGGCAGGCAGGCGGGTAGACTAGACGGACGGGCGGGGCGGGGCGGGGCGGGGCGGGGCGGGGCGGGGCGGGGCGGGCGCGCCCATGCCAGCGCCACGCCGCCGCGCATCTGCACCGGCCACACACCGGTCCTCGCGGAGGAGGACGCCGGTATCGCGGAGGAGGAGGCTGGTCCTCGCGGAGGAAGACGCCAGTCCTCGGGGAGGAGGACGCCAGTCCTCGTGGAGATGGACGACGGTATCGCGGAGGACGCCGGTCCTCGCGTAGAAGGTCGCCGGTCCTCGCGGAAGAGGACGCTGGTCCTTGCGGAGGAGGACGCCGACGCCAGTCCTCGCGAAGAAGGACGACGGACACGGTTTTTCGCACGCACATATGGGAGCCCCCCCGACTAAAAAAGGACATGATCGCCAGATCTGCGCTGCGCAGGTGAAAGCCCCCACGCCGGCGCGCACCACGGCAGCGCCCTGTCCCGCATGCACCTGGCAGTGCAGGAGAGTTCCTGCTGGCGCTGCAGGGCGTGCAGCAGGGCCTGCAGGACCAACAGGGCCGGTGCGGCGTCCTAGCCACAGGGGCCCGGCCCAGCCCTGGACAGCACGGTGCGGCGGGCAGGGGGAGGGGGAGGGGGCGTCGCGGAAGGTAAACGGACAGGCGGCTCGGCCCGGCCGGTTTGTGCCCCACCCCGCCCCGCCCCGCCCCGCCCCGCCCCCCGCCCCGTGCAGCGTAGCCGCATCTTGCAACCGCCTATGTCAAGGTCAGGAGAGGGGGGAGCGGCTTATCTGCGTGAATGGATCGGGCGTAGCGAGAGAGAGAGGGAGAGGGAGAGAAAGAGGGAGAGAGGGAGGAAGGAAGAGAGAGAGAGAGAGGGAGAAAGGCACTGCAAGGTGTCGCTGCATGAATGTTATGGGCCCCCAGTTGTTCACTTTACTCGCTCAAAAAACACCCGAGAACAGAAACTTAGCGACGAAAAAACTCTCTCAGCTGGAAAAAAACATGTGTTGCGAAAATAAAATTGTAGAATAAAAGCGCCCAGACATTTTCCTCTCTCTCTCTCCTCTCTGAGCGATGCCGGTGCCGGTGCCGGTGCTGGCCGGCGGGCGGGCGGCGGGTGGGAGCGGCCGACGATGCACCGCATACCGCAACTAACACACACAAGTAACGCACAAACGAGCTGCACGCTTTTCCCTTTCAATCTCTTCTGCGGCAAAGAATACGTCCAAGTAAACGCGATTTCAAATCACAATTTATCACACACTTTGCGAAAATACTCCGACATTTGCTTTTTCTCCCCCGTACGTGTCTGTTGTTGCCGGGTAGGCTAAGCGTCCACTTTGGGGCTCCGCTCGCGCGGATAAGCTTAAAGGCGGCCATAATCAATTGCGTGAAAAGTGGAGAGGGTTAAGTTAAGCTGAGCCGGGAGGGTAGGGAGGCGGGGCGCCCCGCCCCACCCCACCCCGCCCCGCCCCACCGGGGGTCCGGCAGGGGCTTCCCGCTCCCCTCCCGTCCACCAGCCCTAGGGGGTGGGTGTACCGCCGGGGCGGTTCGAATAGGGTACGGGGTACATTACACGGACCCTGGGGATAGCGTATCCCCAAACCCCAACCCGGGTACGTACACTGTAATGTACACTGCTAATGTACCTGGGGCACAACCACTCTGCGACTCCAGTTATAACTCTATAACGGGACAGCCCAGATGTGTCACTTCCCCTCCCCCCCCCCCCCGCCAAGTTGCCATTTTTAGCCCCAACGCGTGTTTCACTTTCACAGGAGCGGGAACTGAAAGGGGAGGAGAGAGGGGAGAGTGTGGCGGGGGGCGGGGAGGTGCGGGCGGGAAGGGGTCGGCAGGGGGAACGCCAGGCGTCGGCACGTCAAGGTTCTCACGAACCGATAAGACTCCCCCCCCCTCCCCCCTCTCTTCCTCTCTCTCTTTCCTCCCTCCGGCGTTATGATCGATAGTACAGTAAGACAGGTGTGGTATACGCTGCACCAAATGGTATACGGGTCGTGCTCCCGCCCGAGCGGCGCAACCCTTAGGGCTCCGGGTCACGTGGGGAGAGGGGCGGGGCGGGGCGGGGCGGGGCGGGGCGGGGCGGTATGTGGCCGGCACACACACACACACACACTCACAGGACAGGGTGGTGGTGGTGGTGGTGGAGGCGCATCGACCACGAGAGGAAACGAAAATAACAAACCGAGTTGGGAATGTCGTTAATTATGATCAGAGAAGCCTTCCCTTCTGTCCAGACCGTAAGGGGGAGGGGGGGGCAGCAATGCGCTCTCATACGGTTCGAGGGAAACAATCAAGACGGTCAGGACGAACGTGGCGTGGCGCGGCGTGGCGTGGCGTGGCGCGGCGTGGCGTGGCGCGCACGGGGAGTGGCTCCGGCCGGGCCGGCCCGGGCCCTGCCCCGGGGCCGAATACCAGCCGCGCCGCGCCGGCCCGGTGTGAGGCGAAGAACCTACCCCCAGGATAAGAATACGTACCGGGGGTACCGTCGTCCTAGGGGGTATGATCATCCTGCATGATAATGATAGCGCCAGCTGGAGAGAGGAGACGGGGGAGGAGAAGGAGAGAGAAGAGGCCATCTGCGGGCGTGGGGGAGGGAGGCTGGGGGCGGGGCGGGGCGGGGCGCGGCGGGCAGTAGCGCGCGTGGCGGGGCGGGGCGGGGCGGGGTGGGGTGGGGCGGGGCGGGGGGGTCAGGGTCAGGCCCCAGCCCTCGCCCACACCTCCCCCTCTCCTCTCCGCGGCGCCACCAACCAGCCCCACTGCAAGGCGCGGCGGCCAGGGCGAACCGCGCACCCACCCCTACCCGTTACATCCCCTGCACGACGGCAAGATAACCCAATTTGTAATTTAGAAAATTAAGTCAAGACAAAAATACTAAAAATTCATGGTTCAATCAAAGTTAAACTCAAAATAATTTTTAAACGGAAAAATCCCGGATTTTCCCAAATGCGTTCAAGTATTTTCCACGACTACACTATTGAAACCGCTTCTTTGGTCACGCTGGGCCCACAGCTTTGCGCAATGGCGATAAACTTGTGCAGAGCCTCTCCTCCGCGAGCTTCAGCAGGCACACCGGGCAGCCGCGCTCACGGCGGTGACTCACGCGGCGCGGCGCGGCACGGGGGCGCTGGGCGGGGCGGGGCGGGGCGGGGCGGGGCGGGGCGGGGCGGGGCGGGGCGGGGCGGGGCGGGGCGGGGCGGGGCGTGGCGGGCGCACCAGCTGGTCCAGCGCAGCCTCCACCTAAGAGTCCCTCACCTGCCGGTGGCCCGGCCCGGCCACCAACACTCCCAGCGTCACAACTTGACACGCTAGGTGGCCCGCAAAAGCGTTCCGCACGAGGGGAAACACGCGATTTTCGCGGATTTCAGATGAAATTTTCTGCTTTGCTATTTCCTATTTTTTTTCTGACTTGTTCTGATTTGTTGTGAATTTTTCTAAATTCTGATTTTTTTCCCGTAAATTTTTCTAAATTACTAGGTTTACGAAAATTTCCATGTTGTTTCCCTTTTGGTTCCGCGACGCCTTTAGCGTTTAGTTAGCGTATAGTTAGAAAGCTCGTTCAAGGCGGGAGGGAACACCTGTTGTGCTGGTTAAGCTAACGACATAACCTCGGAGCTCCGCGGCGCGCTGCTGATATCCATGGCGCTCCCAAAGCGGAGCAGACCCCGCCGCGACCTCACCCCTGTGCCCCACCCCCACCCCACACCCGCGCCCCACCCCCGACCGGCGCGGGAAGGGGGCGAGGCAGTGGGGGAGGGGCCCCAGGGGGGACTGCGGGCTACAGTGGGAGGAAGCGAGTCCGCAGCTGATATCGATTCGCTGGCAGGCGGAAGGCGGGGGAGGTGGGGGCGCCCCTGCCCCCTACGACCCCCACACCGCCTGGAGGTGGATGTGGCCCCCAGCCCCTGGCCCAGCTGTAGACGCGGGGAGAGACGAGACTACAATATCGCGTCCGGTCGCGGGACGGGACGGGACGCGGCCTTTCGCGGATCGTCGACACTGTACTGCCGCTGTTGCTTAAGGATGCGATCCATACGGTCACAGTGGGGTGGGGTGGGGTGGGGTGGGGTGGGGTGGGGTGGGGTGGGGTGGGGTGGGGTGGGGTGGGGTGGGGTGGGGCCAACGCGGCACCATCCCGAGTCCCACCAGGCCGAACACACCCCCGCCCCACCCCTATAGCGTGCTAACGCTGACGTCACAGGCCGACTATTAGTAGACCTCTTCGTTTCAAATGACCCCCTCCCGCCCAACGCCCCTCTGCTCCGCACGGCATGGGTGTGGCTGGCGTCGGCGTCGCGGCGCGTCTCGGCGCCTCCAGACACTGTGGCTGTGAGGGCCCGGCCGCGGCGCGCCATTTCAAATTCAGATCACGTGATCCCAGAAGGGCAGCGGCAAGAAACTGGAGCGGACTCGTTACCGCGGCCTCCCGCCGAAGTGCACCAGAATCACACAGGGTCTGCACATTTTGGTCCCTGGCTTATACGCGGTTAGTGTGATAGGGTTCCCACAAGTCTTCTAAACCTGGAAATTCAGGGAAATTGCTGGGACGGTCATGGAGAAATCCGCTCAAATTTTATAAGGTTTTATTGCGATCTCCCATAAGTCTTTGCGCGGGGACGTGTGCGGTGCGGCCTTTCTCCCCGTGGGCGGTGCCCGTCCCGCCCCGCCCCACCCCGCCCCGCCTTGGCCGGTGAATCGCAGGCTGATTAAGGCGTACTCTCTATCGCCTCCACGTCCTCCGCGATCCATTTTCGCACCCAGCGGGCGAGCATGGGAAGACGGGGGCCCATCACGACAATAGTGTTTTGTGTGTGGCGTGGCGGGGCGTGGCGGGGCGTGGCGGGGGACAGAGGGCACTTCCCAAGGAGCTCTGCGGGGTGCGACAAGCAAGAGGAAGCCCGCCAGGCGCCCATCAAGGGGCGCCCGCCGCCCCGCCCCGCCCCGCCCCCCCGCCCCGGCGACACACAGTGCGGTGCTGCTGCCGTGCAGGCCGGCCGGGCGGAGCGGACCGCACGAGGCCGGGCAGGCCGTGGACGCCGTCAAGCTGATCCATATTCATCACATCCCATGCGCGCCGCGCACCGCTCCGGGCGAATCCCGCCGCGGCGTGGCGTGGCGGGGCGGGGAGCGGCGGCCCCGCGCCGCGCCGCGAGGGCCAGCCCACCTCAGCGGGCCGGCCGGGCAGCAGCAGGCTCGTGGTGGCCGCCGAGCACCGCACCGCGAGGTGAGCCACCGCCCCGCCCCGCCCCGCCCCGCCACGCCCCACCCAGATGCGAAGCGGAGGCGCGGGCGCGAGGTGCGGCGGGCCGGGCTGGGCCGGCTTGGCTCGCCTCGCCCACGCTCACCAAACGTATCACTTCCTATGCGCGCCCAGGCGGGCGGGCTGGCCGGGCCGGGCCGGGCCGGGGCGCGAGACACAGAGTGGCGCGGCGGTGCAGAATGTCGCAGACCGGACCTTGCACCTTCGCCTTGAACCGAGACGACCCCCGCCCCACCCCGCCCCACCGAGCCGAGCGGGCAAGGTGCAGAGCGAGAGGTTAACGACTCGGACATTTTCGTACACCACGCATTTCGGACATATTTACTAAACATTATTAAAAATTTAGGAAAGACAACAAAGAAAATTGAGAGTATTGCAGCACGTGTTGCCTACCTAACCAGGCGGCCGGGGGGAGGGGAGGAGGCGTTCGCCCCGCCGCCCTCTTCCCGCCAGGCCGGCAGAGGAGGCCGGAGGCCCTCCCCTCCTCAGCCCTTACACATTCTAACGTGGCCTCAACACACCCGAGACGCATCGTGGAATCACGAAATTTTTCGTTCCGCACCGACTGCCTCCCCACCGCCGCCTCTTCCGCCCCGCTCCTGCCGGCCGGCCGGCGGTGAGGTGCGCGCGGGGCGGGGCGGGGCGGGGCGGGGCGGGGCGGGGCCGGGCGGGGGAGACGCCCGGGTCACTTTCCCACGACTAACTGGCGTGGCGCGGGGCGGGGCGGGGGCGGGGCGGGGGGAGGATGCACATGGCTGAATTGCAAGCCGGTAGGGAGGGCCGCAGTGCGGTGGACTCTAGGCCCCGCCCCGCCCCGCCGCGCCACAATAACGAACACGTATGTGTCCGTCCACATTCCACCATGAGAGCAACAGCGAGCACTCCCCCCTTCCCCCACTCCCTCCGTCGTCACGACTATGTCGCTACGCTACTACAGGAAAATCACGATTAACTAATGTTTTAACCCATTCATTTTCCTCGACCTTCCTCCTGGCGGCGGCCCAATGAATGGCGCTGCAGGTAGGCTGGCTCCCCCGCCCCGTGCCCCTCCGGTTCACGATGACGTCTCAGTTTGTACTCACCCCGCCCCGACCCGGCCCGACCCGCCCCGCCTGCTCCGCCCCGCCCCGCCCCGCCCGGCCCGGCCTGCCCCGCGGCCGCCGCCGCCGCCGCCCTTCCCGTATATCTGTCTACCTCAATCCTCCAGAGTCATCACCTCCCCCGCGCCTGGCTCTGCAGGTCGCGGGAGTGTAAGTGATCAAGTGACGGCCCCCGTGCCGGCCGGCCCGACCCGGCCCGGTCCACAATGGCCGGCCCCCGCACCTGTCGCTGCCGCCCCGCAACGCCCCGCCCCGCCCCGGCGAGGACCCGGCGGCTCAGAGCAGAGCCCCGGCCAGGCCCGACTATCTTCGCACCCCGCAGACCCCAACTGATACCCCCGCCCCGCCAGTCAGAGAAAAAGACAAACGTCAGACAGACTTGTCCCTCGAAGCAAAAATTAAACTCGTAAGCTGGCAGAACGGCGTTTCAATATACCCATATTTCCTATTTCTCATCCTCTACAATCCTCGGTTTTAAATTCCAGCTGAAGAGAGCGCCCGCCGACCAAAGGGTCCTGTAGAGAGACAGCCGCCACCTGTAACGTGGCTTACGCACGACCCCCTACACGCCGGGGCATAGAACCCACGTGCTTTACGACTGGGCCTTCCAAAAAAATAAAGAGAAAGAACATGAAATTGGCTCGAGCATTTCAGAGTGTAGCAGGAGCGGGAGGGTACCTCTTCGATAGGCCTGCTCCTCACGGCCGGTCAGGAGACCGCCCCCCTCCCCACCTCGCGGAGGGCGGGCGGGCGGGCGGTCCTCCCGGGGGAGTGAGAAAAGCAGCAAAAGGAATAATAAAAGACAAGAACACGCCGGTGTGTCCCCCCCCCCCCTCCAGCAGGTCCCCCGCTGGCCGGCCACGGCGGCGAGTCAAGTGCAGGCCCGGCCGGGCCGGCCGGCATGGTCACACCTGGGGACCGCGCGTAAGCGTCGAGGGCGCCGGAACTACAAATACATACACGTCCTGGACGACGCCACCGGCGCGGCGCACCACGACCACGACGCCGAGGACGCGGCGGGGCGGGGCGGGGCGGGGCGCCCCGTACGGCGGCGTGCGCAGAGGCCCAGCGGCGCGATAGGAATGGAGCGTCGCCATTGCGCAGGGATTCGATCTGGACCGCGGGGGATACGGAGGAGAGCGAGAGCGAGACAGAGCGAGAAAGAGAGAGGCGACGAGCAGAGGTCTGGCCCGGGCCGGGCCGGCGGATGTGGTGGAAGGGAAGGGGTATAATCACCAGGGGCAGGGCCAGGGCGCACCACCTGCAGGCCGAGCTGCGCAGCGCCGCCCCGCCCCGCCCCGCGCCTCATGCGGTCTGCTCTGATCGCTACCGACCCCCTTTCCCATATACGTATATTTCGATTACTCTGCGCCGCGCCGCCGCCCTGAGCCTCGGCCTGGGGCTGGGGCCTGAGCGCGGCGCGGCGGCGACCTGTCACGAAACAGTCTGCGGGGCGGGGCGGGGCGGGGCGGGGCGGGGCGGGGCGGGGCGGGGCGGGGCGGGGCGGGGCGGGGCGGGGCAGCACACAGCATACGCCGCGCTCGTGGCCCTGTGCTGTGCTGTGCTCTGCTCTGCGGGACTGGCCATCCCATCAGATTACGCACACACAGAGATGACGCGGAGCTTCGGCCGGCTAATCTGGCCCGGGGCGAGGCCCGCCGCGACGCGCAGGGCAACCCTTATCAGGAGGACGGGGAGGCGCCCCGCCCCGCCCCGCCCCGCCCCGGCCGCGACCCAGCCCAGCACGGATTAGCGTCGCCGATGAGCCGGCCGGCACTACACGGCGAGGCGACGGTTCAGCCCTGCGTGTGCCAGTCATGTCATACCTCACCTCGTGGCTGAGGGACGTCACGTAGCTGCGCTGCGGGGGAGTGGAGTGGGGCCGTACAGGGGTGGGACACAGCCTCCGGGAAGAAGGTGGCCCGGCCCGCCCCCGCGCCGCATTCGGCCGCCAGTGTTCGTTCGAAAACCGGCAGACCGAACGACAGGACAATGTCGGGCGCGTTCGATCGCCCAAAGCAAAGTTTGAAATCGTTACTCGGGACTGTTGCCACGCTCTGGACCCACCAACACGCACACATTTGAACTTCAATCCTCCGCACTTGTACCAATTGAAGCAAATCTTCGTGCGGATTAGGGTGAGCAGGCTGTCGTGACTTTTCCCCCTATTTTTTTGATTGGCACTAAAACCAGCCCGAAAGCATAAAGTTATCATTTCTAATTTCTAAAACTAAGTTTCATCTGTTGTTTTTTTTTATGAGGTTGGCAGCGCTGATACGGCGCAAGGCCGGCGAGGGAGGGGTGGAGGCTGAAGCTGTCCGTTACGAGAATCGCGGAATTCTTCTAGGACAGTGGGAACAATTTTCAAACTGAACGTCTGAAACCCCCAATGATTGCACCAGCCGAAATTTTCAGTAATGATACCTACGTGGTGTGGGTGGTGTCCCGCACAAATCAGCCGGCAACCAAGTCCACAACAAGGGAAGGCCAAAATCCGCCGTATTGGAACTTGAAACGTAACGGATTTTTTTTTAATTTTTTTTTTAAACAGTGGGTGTTGAACAGCACCAGCTGCGAGCCACATGTCACGCACGCACGCGACGCGCTGCAGCTCGGTGCAGCTGCAGCTGACAGCTGGGCGGCTCGACCTGACCGCGCCGCGCCGCGCCGGCCCACGCATCACTGCGGTCTACATTCGAATAAATTCGCATCACTTAGCTCGCTATGATATTCAGCCAGTCCGTCGGTCGGTGCAGGCGCGTCACGCACTTTCCGCAATATTTTTGACAAATATTTCTTGTCAGAAACAGAGGGACGTTTCAAAGCCGAACAATTAAGGGCGTATACCAACAGAATGCGCCCCCCCCCCCCCCTTCCCCAAATAATCAGTACGTGCGGCACAGACACGAAATGAAGATGACAGTCGGTTCGGTCAGACTCCACTAACCTGCATTCTCAGCTGTTGCTAGTAAAGTCTTGGGGTGGACCGTCCCTTCTTTGCTCACGAGCACTTGGTCCACGGAATCCACTAACACACACTTATTTTTATCGCTCTCCACCGCACTTTTGAAACACTCCGCGCACTGGAAGCACAGGGCCCACGCATGTTCTTCATTGATCGGGGCGTTGAACGAATTCAATATATCCAAGAGGGACACACATCCATTTTCATCCAGGGTGCACTTTCTTATCACTTGTTTCGGTTTGGTCGTCACCGACACGTCTGAAGCCATAATTACGATCACATCACACACTCACGGTCGCGAGAGAAAACCGGCGTGAAGTTGCCTCGCGCACGGCCAGGGGCGTACTGACTGCGGTTGTTTTGGTTCGCCGGCTGGCCAGAGCCTCCCCCACCACCGCGCCGTCGCGTCGTACCAACAGCCGCGCGCGAATTGATCCCCGCTCAACTCAAGCCGATGCAGTCAGTTTTAGTTGATGTCTCGCAAAAGTGTAATTTCGAGCACTATGTATTCCTCAATGACAAAAATATCTTGTCGTCCCTTGGTTCATGAGATGCGCTTCCTCTTTTGGATGGCGACTGATGTCGCCTGACCCGCCCGCCCAGCCCCCTGCCCCCCTCCCTGTTTCTGTCGTCTGCTAGCAGATGTTCGCCGATGTTCGCGTGCAAGGCACGTTGCGGATATTGTTAAATATGAGCAGCAATTTTCACGGGATGGAAATGATTAGACAAAATACAAGAAAATAGAATCGATTTACTGTAGACAAGTTACAAAATTCGGGATAGTACACAACACAAACCACTTAAACACACACACATACATACACAGGTTTAGGTTCACTCGTTTCGTAGTGCTCACAGTCATAACAAAGATTCTTGATTCTAATTAGGAACATTTTACTAGCAGAGCATGACACAGTGCCATTCTGCTTGTAAATAATAGGAAATACAACTCTGAGTTCATGTAAGTAGAATACAATCTGATACAGGCAGGCAATACAGACACCACTGTCATGGCATTATCAACCACTACAAATTAACTTTGTAAAAGAGAAAAATATTTTCTGCACAGACA
Source organism: Frankliniella intonsa (assembly GCA_033675135.1). Lineage (NCBI taxonomy): Eukaryota > Metazoa > Arthropoda > Insecta > Thysanoptera > Thripidae > Frankliniella > Frankliniella intonsa. The sequence continues at coordinate 3,501,024 of CM066252.1, read as the reverse complement.
ATTCAAAAATTTGTTACTGACAATATAGATAGATATAAAAACCCAATTCATCCTAACAGATGAAAAAATAAAGACAAAGTTATCGCTATGATGGAAGGGTTCCAGTCAAATCAGAACAGACTAAATACTATAAGCCTGTAGACCAGTTTGACTGCTTCTATTCATTTCTTCACAGCACATAAAATATCACAGCATATATATATACCTGCAATAAAGTAAAACACTGTCCCAGAGGAAATAGTCCTTGAATTCTTTTGACAAAAAGTCATTTAGGTAGAAAAATTGGTTACTACTTAAGTCAGTTTTTTACATTTAACAGCTAACTGAAAACTTTGTGTGATTTAAAGCTTCAGATTCTCAGCTTAAGCCAAGATCTTTGTAAAATAGTACTAAGTTTTCAATGACATAAAAAACCCCAAAACAATATAAAAGATACAAAGAAAAAACAAAAAAAAAAACAATAACAGAATACCTTGAACAATACTGCTTCAACAAATGCAATCTGAATCTTCTGAAGATTATCAGTAGATTAGATAATATTTTATAACATGTCATAATTTGGTAAAGGATACTTTCTGATATAATGTATTTAGATAGAAAATTAAAAGAACATTACAAAAATTGTCCAAAACATAATATTCACCTGGAATGTAGGGAACAGACTGCATAAAAATTATCACATTTTCAAACTAATGTTGTGCAGAGTTATAAATATCAACAACAGGAATCCAAACTCAGTTCAAGCACCATCAAGCAAGCATGACTGCTTCACTAGTTTGACCTCTGTTCAGAGAAACAGTCCACCATACTGAAGATATCCTGCATGTTTTCATTTGGCTATAGATCAGCGTCAGCCTTGCGACTATAGTAGACGCTGCCTTCAAGATCCTAAAAACAGACAGAACACTGTACTTCAAAGAAGATCCATACCAAACTGGAGCTTTTATACAAACAAGTAAACAGAATACTAACAAACCATACCTATCTATGTAACACTTCTGATACACCAAGAAGAGGCTCTGTCTGTTCATCAATTTCTGTACAAGAAAAAGCCAGCGATTTAAAAACCCAGAAAGAACAACATGACAAGGAGGGAAGCCCCAGATAGCAGCCAGGAAATTTTTTTCCAGATAAACCAAACAATATAGCGGCCCAAAAAAAAAGGCTGCATAGATAGTATAGACTGGTCCCTAAATTACTAATAGGGCTGAACTGTAGAGACTTCCAATTAAAAACGTGTTGTATATGTACAAACCACAGCCCTTAACACAGAAGCAAAACATTTACAATTTTAATTGCTTAAAATAATCTTACCTGAAGTAAAGCCTGCCTTTGGAGTTGTATTTGGATGATTAAATGGCTGCTCCTTTGCAGAGCCCAAGATTACATAAATTAAATTTGTAATTATGTTAACACCTGCAGCAAGGAAAAAAACAACTTGCCATCTTCCAACTGTTTCCTGATGGATAGAAAAAGAAATAGATATACATACTAAATAAACATCTTTTACCTCACTTCTACAAAGATGGCCTTTAAAACTTGATCAGAAAACTCACATGATTGCTGATTATTGATCCAATTGTATAGGGTGCAAGGAAACCACATAGATTGGCTACACCATTTGTCATACCATACATTGTGCCAGCATACCTTGGACTCAGGGCAATATGATTCATTTGGTTGCCAGCATACTGAGCTCCAACAAAAGTACCAGTAAAACTAATAATCACCATAACAAGTTGTCTATCACAGCCAGCAAGTGCAGCTCCAATGAAGCCAATTGATGGAACAACAGAGGCTATGGGCAAATTTGAGATTATTGAGCATTATGACTTTCACCGACCACTGTTCTAAGCTTTTGAATTATTTCAAACATACCTAATGAATTAAAGATTTTCATAGAGGCCACAGGTGACAAATATTCCTTTTCTATGAGCCAATCAGCTAGCCGGCAGAAACACAAGCTGCTTATCCAAGAGGTAAGATAAGGAATAGACGTCAATATTGCATTCTGCAGCATTAAGAGCAATGTGAGTTAATTTGCAACTACAACAATTACTGCTAAATGATGAAGAATTCTACTGCAAGACTTACTGCCTCCAAACTAAAGTGCAAAATATGGTCCATGTAAGTGGGCATTTCTGTCAACTGTGTATAAAAAGCCCAAGCCATACCACATTGTGTGATCATAATTGCCCAAAAAGGAAGGCAGCAAAAAATATCCACCCATGGGAAATCACTATCATCCTGCAAAATTCCAAGGAGTTTTGACAAAAATTCATATGGATGGATGTGAGAATAAAATCAATTTCACATTGATCAGTCCACCATACCTTGTTTTGGGCATTATCAGGTCCTAAACTAGCTAATATGTACTCCCTCTCTTGTGGACTTATTCTTGGGTGAGTAATGGGAGAGTCAAATATAATCTGCCACCAAACCACACACCAGACGACACCTAAGCCACCGAAGACATAGAAAGCCAAAGGCCACCCTCCCATCCATTCAACTGAGGCTAAGTATCCCGATAGTGGCATTGCAATAATTGTTCCAAAGTTTGACCCTGAAAATCACAAAAATTAGCAATAAATTCAAAAACAAATTATAATTTATTTTTTTTAGTTGTAAGAAGTAAAAACACCTGAGTAAACAGCAGCTGCAAATGTATTCCTTTCCAAGGGAGGAACCCAACGAGCCAACATGGCAACCATGGATGGAAATGTGACGCCCTTATAAACAATTTTTGATCAATTGATATAGAAAAGAATAATAGGGCTGAGATAGAGATATATTTAAAATCAAGACAAATATAGTGAAGGACTCACCTCACCCAAACCTTCAAGTACCCTGACAAATATAAAAACACCTTCTCCCATTCTAGCTGCAGGAGGACTAAGTAATGTGAATATTGCTGTAATGAAAATGCCCCAACCAAATATTTTTTTTGCCCCATATTGTTCAGCTAATCGGCCACCAGGCACTTGTGTGAGCACATAACCATAGAAAAATGATCCCAGGATAATTCCTTGAGTGCGTGCATCCCAATCAAACTCTCCTTGTCTTGGCTGGGGGAAAAAAATTGCATCAGTATTTTTAAAGTAACAAGAATCAAAGACATTTACGTTTATTACAAACCGGAGGAATAGGAGATGGTGCAGGGCCTGGGCTGGGGTCTTGGCATGGTCCAGTGACATTTACATCAGACGGATGATTGGTATTATTGACCATAGCCACAATTGCCACCGACAGGTTGACTCGCATAGCATAAACTAAGGCAAGACCCAAAAACCCCATAAACCCAACCACAAAGCGAGCTTTGATGAACTCCTTGCCATCCACCACTGAATGGTGGCTTATTGTGGAAGTACCGTAAGATGTTTCTGTAACACATAGGACAAAAAACACGGGTAAAAATGTTAATAAGAGGACAAAAGCGGCACTTACTAGCCATGTACAAAGAAAGATTTACTATACCTCTACTTCTCGAGTCATTGATAACAAGACCTGGACGATCATCATCAAGAGAGTTGTCAGAGAGTCTGGCTGCCATTTTAGTTAAGGTAAAGTTGAACTACTGGGACATGAAGCTCCCAAAAAAATCTGATTGCTGATAGCTAACCTGCACACAGACATCATTGATTGACACTGTATTTCTCAATAACTTTTAAGAGGGGTCATTTAATGACGCCAGGAAGGGGTAGGGCATGCGATGAAAAGTCCCAGCCATCGGAAAACAAATGCCGAAATAATAATCACAAGCTTGAGTCCAGGATAAGGCAACAAGTCCGCCCACTAAATCAGCTGAGTTCAGGCCGAGAGAAACCGAGAGGGAGACCGAGTAGACAAATTTGATTAATTAAGAACAACCGCAAAGCAATCTCAACCTCTCATAGTTTTGAAGAGTTGTGCGTGGTGGACTGTAGTGTCTCAATGCCCTGATAAATGAGGTCTTCTAAGCATAACCATGACAAAGAGATGAAACAGGCCAGATGCCAAGGTTGACAATATGCAGATAACAGAGAACAAAACAATAACGAAAGGCTCCCGCCGTCGTAAGATTTGAACACAAGTCGTGAGAGTGATTGCTGGCAGGCGGTGAATATATTTTCGTCTGCTTTTGGAGTATTGGAGTTGTTTGTTTTGTTTTTATCTAACCTGCATGTTTTTGCTGATGTCATAAGACAGTGCTCCTTAGATTATGACTCAGCCAAAATGATCTAGAAATCTATATTATCTTACCAAAAAAAATATACCTTTCGCCTTTGCTCTCAACTTCTCCATGTCATGGCATTGATTCTTCCTGACTCTGATAGTGAAGACGAGCTTCCCCCCGGGTGGGAAGAACGGGCGACGTTGGACGGATCCGTGTATTACGTGAAGTAAGAAAAAAAAAGCTCTTTAAGTATTGAAAACGACTCATGAATAGTAATAATAATGGAAGCTACTAAATCATAATAATCTGAATTTTTAGTCATTCTACTAAAGGCACGCAGTGGAACCATCCTAGAACTGGCAAGAAGAAAGTTGTTTCCGGAGGTATGTACAACAAAAATTGTGGGTACAGCAGCCTGTCAGCACATAATCTTGATGAAAATTATTAATAAATAAATTATATGACTATTTTACAGAAATGCCTTTTGGATGGGAGAAATGTGTTGATGATGAGGGAAAAGTTTTCTACAAAAATAAAGAAAATGGCAGGACAACATACACTGACCCAAGATTAGCTTTTGCTATTGAGGAGAAAGAGCATCCAGGAGACTTTCGACAAAGGTTTGATGGATCAAGTACTGCTTTACAGGTACTACATGGGCGTGATTTAAGTGGAAAAATTGCAATAGTGACTGGAGCCAACACCGGCATAGGTATGATCTTTGGCCGAATATCTGTGCTGTAACCAAGATTTAGCAATTATAATATTTTATGCATAAAATGTTGTTTAAGGCTTCGAGACTGCACGCTCTCTTGCTCTCCATGGCTGCACTGTCATATTTGCATGCAGAGATGTGTCAAAGACTGAGGAAGCCATTGCTCGCGTACGAAGCGAGCGTCCAAATGTTACCAGTGATTTTATACCTCTAGATTTGCAGTCTCTCCATTCCGTGAAGACATTTGCTTTGACATTTCAACAGCGATACAGGTAGCAAACCTACTACCTGGATGGTTTTCTGTGACAAGTTTGCATACAGTGGTCTATTACTCAGTCTATTCCCTATTTCAGGAAACTGGATATTTTAATTTTGAATGCTGGGATATTCTCAGCACCTTTCTCTTTAACAGTTGATGGCTTTGAGTCTGCGTTCCAAGTTAACCACCTAAGCCACTTTTATTTGACTCTCTTGCTGAAGCCACAATTAATTGAGGCCAAGACATCAAGGGTAGTTGTTCTCTCATCTGAAAGCCATAGGTAGGTTATCTTACTTTTTTCCTATTGTTTTGTTATTAGTTTTCTAATCTCATCAATTTACTTGCTGTTTTCAGGTTTTCAAATTTGAAATTAAGTTCTCTGACCGAATCAAATTTGTCTCCTCAAACTGCAAAAGGGTACAGTGGTATGATGACATACAACAATACAAAACTATGTAATGTGCTATTTGCAAAGGAACTGTCTGAAAGATGGTATGATGACAACATACAAGTATTTTCGGTTCATCCTGGGAACATGATTTCAACTGATATTTCTCGCCATTGGTGGGGTTATAGACTTGCTTTCGCAATAGTTCGACCCTTCACCAAGTCACTGGTAATAGAAAATTCTGTATGTGTACTTTAAGCATGACAATTTTCTTTATCTTATGTGATTTTCTTTATATTCAGCAACAGGGAGCAAGTACAACCATATTTTGTGCTACAGCCCATGAACTTTCTGGCTGTACTGGACTGTACTTTAACAATTGCTGCCGCTGTGCACCCAGCTCAGTAAGTGAAGATCCGCAAATGGCAAAGCTGCTTTGGGATATAAGTGTAGATATGGTTAATAGCAAGATGGGAAATAATTCTGTAAAAAATTAAATAGTTTTGTATCTTATGTTATTACTTTTATACAAAATTATAATAATTAAAAATTTAAAAGGTGGGATTTTAAAAATAAAGTATGAACAATAAGAGCAATTTCACTTGATTGAAGCCCAGGCTGGCCATTAATTTGCTGTACACAATAATATACACAATTGATAGTTTTGTAGAAAGTCATACAGGTAAACTTGATTGTAAAGAAATTCAGATTAATTTAAATTGACATAATTTCAATATTGGCAAGGTTTTTCACCGGTATAAAGAAAATATTCACAGGCATACTTTAGAGATTACCATTGTGACAAAAAGCTCTCCTCTAATGTAGGATAGACCTCAAGGTTCACACCCAACCTGATAGGACAACAAAACAAAAGTGTAGAAGGCATGATAGAGATGACACGAAACTTCATATAACAATTTGATAACAGTTTAATACTCACTCTTTGAATTCTGACGCAACTTCAGCAGCTTTAGAAGTATGAACAACCACCGATAGGCGACTACTTCCAGATTTGAATAGAGGTGGTACATACTTTGGAGCAACACGAGCCATATCTTCAGCGGTAACAGAGGCAATCTGCTTGACAAGTTTGCTGGGGAAAGGAAGATTTCAAAAATATAGTAATGTTGAATCTAAAATATCTTGTGCACAAAGAGAAGGGCAAAAGTAAGAAAAATTACCTATTGTAATACTGGTCTACACCCTTAAAATACCACAAGATAGACTGCCCAACCAATTGACCAACACTGCGCTCTTGATGAATTATTTCAAAGATCAGAGAACTTCTTGCAGACTCTAGAAGAGTTTCCTCGAAAGTGCTAGCATCTCTAAGATGCCCTTCCTAATAGATAAAATAAATGAATAATAAATAAATAACCATTTCATAAAAAGATGGAAAGCCAAAGTTTTCATGTTCAAAGAATTGTGCTTTGTATTCATACAGACCAAGATGCTTCGTGCTTCCTTGTAAGCAGCAACAACATTTGTAGCTCTGTAAAGCACAAGGTACAGCAAGCCTTCATGAGTGCTTGGAAACACACTGTAGCTATAAGAAAGTCCTAGTCCTCTAATTTGCTTCCACATTGGACCCTGAAAATGAGTAAATTCTGTTATGCAAAATTTTTTGGGGGGGAACTTCTGGTATTTCAAGTAGTTGAATGAAAAATAACTAACTTCAAGCTGAGACAGATACTGGAGATAAACCAAAAGTGGAGCTACATCTTCATGTAATGGACTATTAATACAAGGAATGCTTTGGATCAAAAATGCGGACTCAATGCATCCCATTCCAACAGCACAGCTTGGATTAGGAGAATCAGATGACACTAGTTTCCAGTCAGGGGTAACATTAAGCCTGAAACAATTTAGTTCAGTGAACTGCTCTTTCACACAGGAATAATAATAATTATTAAACGGTAAGATTATTACTTCTTGGCGATAGGTTTGACTTCACTTGGAAGCAGCTCTGACAAGATATCAACAAGACCATCAGGTTTCACATGAGATGGCAACTCCTCAAGATTGGCAGCAATATGCAGTACTATATTAGAGGGTGAAGTGATTACTTGTCGCACTTTCTCAAGATTTGCTATAATCTTTTTAGATTCCTCGGCATCTCCCAATTTTTCAATCAAAGATGTCAAAAACTTTTGCTGTCTGAGGAGACTTGAGGAATAGTGATTGCTTTCTGAAAAAATGATTAACAAAAATCATAGAACTAACACACATGGAAACACAAGTAACTTTAAAATACTTAAAATGGGGTGAAAGAAATAAAAGTAACCTTTATCAAAACGAATTCCTTTCATAAGGGCAGATACAATTTTGGAACCATTCCTTTTCAACCGAGCAACATCGTTAACAAGCTTTGTGGCAATTGTTTTGATCCTGTCAGCATCCAGAACTGTTTTATAAAGGAGCTTGTTCATCCATTGAATGCCCTTCCTAAATTTGGCTGGTTCACTCTTCAAATGAAGATTCAAATCATTACTTGTGTGAAATAAGATTCAGCTTTCATTCTCAAGCCACATTTAAATCACATACGTACTTGAATAGACAGGAATGCTGTAGAGCTGAATGATCCACATATGAAGCGGGATCCACCAGACACTCCAATAGCTGAACTAGAAGACACAGTGTCTCTCTCAAGCTCCGCAACCACATCTTCATAAGTAATTATCTTTCCATTTTCATTGATGGGAAGTTCCATCAATGCTTCAATTAGAAGTGAGAGGTATGGTCGTAACTCAGGATCAAGACTAGCAGTGTCCATAAGAAGATACATCTACAGCATTGAAGGAAAAAAATTTGCAACCTTCCGTCCAATCATAACATTAAACAAAAATTAATGGTAAACGCAGGTACTTACATAGACAAAGTTGGTGTGAACATGATCAACATGTGTAAAGACTGGAGCTTTATCAAGCGGTAAATTGCTATGTTGCTGAGGAGAATCACTTGAGTAGCGTTCAATGGGGTGGAAATTGATTGATGAAGCATCAGGGATTGCTACACTCCGAAGCATTGCTTCAGGGGGAGGAAGCTGGAAAATAACAAGGTCAATGAAGAGGATGTCAGAGTAAGCAAACAATTTTCAGAAAAGTTAGAGAAATAAGCACCTCATTGTGAGCAATGGCATCTTCTAACTCTTTTTCATGTTTCTTTAAGCCTTCAGGCCCAAGATCTTTCCTCTGCTTTTCAATTCTTTTCTCTTCATCATCAGACAACCTCTGTCGCTCAGCCTGACTTGGGCGACCCCTTATTGTTGCACTGTTGTTTTTCAAAAGATACTTGTCCAAAAGGTTTATCCAATAGTTTTCTTCTTCAATAACTAGTTTATCTAGTATTTCAAGAATATTCAGTCTTTGGTGAAGCTGTCACAGAAATTGAAGTTAGAAAAATAAAAATAAACATTAAATTTAAATTAACTCTCCGACTTCCAATCTATATATGGCAATATATACCCAGAAAACCAACAAAGAAAAGGCAGCAAAGTGAGAGAGAGATATCTATGAACATTTAACTGTTAATTATACATGGCAACTAATATGATTAAAACTTACATCTTCTTTACTAGTGCCATACAGCATATCAGCAATAACCATGAATGCAACTGCATCATGAGGATTAGTCTCCAAATGACTCAATGTTTCCTGACGATGTCTATTAATGACAGTTCGCATTCTGCTCATCTCAATATGTTCTTCACCATCAACAAACTTTTTTAACCTGGCATCCAGTTTTGATTTGATTGTGTCCAGTTTCTCTACTGGAACATTGGAAAAGATCATGTATATCATGGCCTCCTTGTTTTCAGCTAAAGAAAAGGAAACCTGAAATAAATAAATATTAGTTTGACTAAATAGAAAAGCATAACCCAGTAAAAATATGTATTAGACCAACATTGCTAGCACAGGGGTCATCATTTTCAACAAATTCTTGCTGCAGAGGACTTGCTGAAGTGTCACACAGATACTTGAGCAAAAGGCAACAAGCTGTTATTCTGTAAAAATCAAAGTAACAATTGAGAATTTCATTTATTTTCAAGATGTATAATATTAATCCTGACTAAGATACACCTACCCTGATAAATCAGTCACAGCACATGGACCTCTCCATCCAACAAAAACCATACCATTATCTTCCTCGTCACATGGATATGGAACCTCCTTGTCAACTGATGCAATGAACTCTGGAACTGGACTCTGCCATGGCTTCTCAAATGGTCCAAGATCTCCCTATCAAAAGTAGATATTGGAAATAAAAGTAGTTACTGGTTCAGATACTTGGTTATGTTCTCATTAATTTTAAAAATACCAACTTTTGACACAATTTTGCTTTCAATAGGAGCAAGAGCAGCAAAAACATCCTCAGGTTTCACTTGACCCGCAATAATGAGGGTGAGATTCTCAGGACGATAATATTTCTTGTGGTAATTACGAACCTTAAATTTGAACAAAATCATAAAATGCTTCCTGCTCTCATGCAAAATTAACATAGTCCCAAATTGGGCAAATGTTGACAAACCTTGGTATTACTACAACTCTCTCGTAAATTCTTCATTACACCACCTTCTTCGTATCTGTAGCCACATGGTTCTGGATACATGGCTCTCTTCATTTCAATGTACGTAAGAGACTCACCAGAATTCTCTCTACCTTGCATTTCACAGTAAACTACACCAGCATCTTCACCCTTTCCAGTAACATGGTGAACTTCAGTAACAAAGCCAGAGTCCTTGAAATAAAATTCAGATTTAAGACATTTTTGTTGCATAAACCAAAGTAAGACTAAATGATATCAAACAATTCAGCTTACATTGAGAAGAGGATACAAAATGTGATCAACATAAATTGGCATTAAAGTTAAAAACCCTTCACTTCCTGCAGTCATCATCGTATAACATGTATGGTCGGTGTCTAGAGGAAGAATAAAAATGTTAGTAAACAATTTATAATCATATCCTGAAACAGCACTTCTGAAATAAAAACGTAACCTGTCCACGCATTGGTTCCTGATGCCAAACATCGATTGGCCAACAGATCAAGAACACCTTTGTAAGGGTATTGTTCGCTGCCAAGGAAAATAAGATGCTCCAATGTGTGGGGCAATCCATCATCATCTGGTGCCTCAGTAGCTGCAAAGAAAATTAGAAAGGGTAAATAACCAATTACAGCAAACAGTGCATTACGCAGATGATCTTAATTATAATTTAAAAAGCAAATAATATTTTTGAATTATTTATTCTTGCACTTTTCTCTAGGGACACACACAAAAGTTGCAAGAATAATCGACTGACAATGGCTATTTCGATAACGTACTCGTAAAGGTTCATTAACAAAGACCGTCTTGCCGGTAAAAACGCTTACGACTGCAGAGGTCGAATATAATCCATGTAAATGAACCAAGAGTTGAAAATTACGAAACAGGTATGGAACACTGAATGTGAACCGAAGACACTCTCTCGACAAAAAAATCAGATGTACTTTAAAATCCTTACCGACGGTGAAGTAACCCTTCACTACTGGTCCCTCGACGCTCGCTATGACCACAGTCAACCCAGTACGGGGTGAACGGTATTTACTGACCGGTATCAAATTATTGCACTTTAGTGAACACAATAGTTCAAAATTATTCTCAACTGGTTGAATAGAGGAGCTGTCGAGAGGCGCCATCGTGTGCATTAACCACTGAAAACTGAACTAAATGCTGTGCACAGGTGACGGACGAGACAACACAATCGGATACGACGGGTTAAAATGGAGGACTGCGCGGGTGGTGAAGGGGTGAAGGGTGAGTGTGAGGAGGTGAAGGGAAGAAAGCCTAAAATGCATATGAGAAATTTTATATTTGTGATTTGAAAAACATTGAGACGCATCCCATTAGATTCAAAACTACGTCAGCATTTTCGTTAAATTCTGTCCAGGCTGTTACCAAACAGTTTATGGTTTTGTAAATAAATACAATTTTAAATAAAAATTTTACAGGCAGGCAAGTTGGTATAGCTATGCGAAATTTAGCGTTCGCTTTCCGTATGTTTTGTTGCGCTTCTCACCCATCAAAATGGCAGAAGATGCCGTGAACCTGAAACTGGTGAAGACAATTACCCTATCGCGTGTATGAGCTCGGCCCACCTTCAGGGAGTTTGTTAAAGTTGAATGAACAATATGAAAAATGCTCCAATTCTGGAAAAAATCTGGTGAGTCCCTTCATCGTCAGGACCTTAGGCGTGTGAACAAAACCCTAATAATCGAATATAACCTAATTTCTGTGGTCGTGTCACTTGTCAAAGTTTCATTTCAATTAAAGACTGAGGCTGACCAGGTCATTTTTGTGCATTGAAAGTCTCAGTGGATCATTTTGGTATTGTTTCTAACAATCTGCGTAGTCTACTAAGTGTCAACTTTGAACTTGTTTCCCTGATATGTCCATATTTCACATAATCCACCTTATCTTTCAAGACACACCCATATTCTTTCATTAACTCTGCTTTGTTCCAGGTTCTAAAGAAACTTCAAAATCAAACCCGCCCTCTCCCCTTCGATCACCATGTTCCCTTGATAGCCCAACCTTAGTCAACGGTGGTTTTGGCCTGGCCAATGGATCAAGTGGTTCACCAACTTCACTTGCTCATTTTGAGGAGGATGACTTAAACCAATCTGGTATGACAATTTATTTGGCTATTTTTTACCTTATCCATGTTACGGCCTTATTCAAACAAACAAATGAATGTATGATAATTTTTTACCCATCAACTATTGGGATATCATGCTATTTTCCCCATTATTTTCAGATGATGCAGAATGGCTGCAAGAGTCACGATCTCGATTATCAATGTCCCTGGCTGAAGTCATTGCTGACAAGGGCGCCCTAGGCTATTTTATTCAGTATCTGGAGGCCCGTTCAGCAGGTGCTCTAATTCGATTTTATCTAGATGTTGAATGCTTTCGATCAGCAGCTCAGGAAGATGCAAGGACATCACATTCTCATGAAAAGCATGCAGAAATTAAAAGTAATGCTGAAGAAATCTCAAATTCTACAAGTGAGACATGTTTTAATGAGTTTCAGAGTGGAATTTCAGTAATAGCCAAAGATAATGATGTGAGGACTGAGAGTACCATCCATGAAGGAGCCTCAGTGCATTGTGATGCTGTTAGAATATTTGAAAAATATTTAGGTTTGAATGCAACTCTTCCTGTACCAATTGAAGAGGATGTTCGTAATAGTGTTGCCTTAGCATTGTGTCATCAAGGATCTTTAAATCCAGAATGTTTTAGCCCAGCTCAAACTGTATGTCATCAAATAATGGAAGAAGAGTATGTATATTGCATGAGTTTGCAATCATGTCAGCAAAATTCAAAAATTAATAATCATGTATATTTTGTACAGATATTTTAATGAGTTTTTGCGAAGTGATTTCTACTGCAAACATCAAATTGATGTCTTAACAAGTGGTGACATCGGTCTCATGGACATTCTTCATAATCAAACCTCACTCTCATATTTTATGGAGGTATCTTGATCTTTCTGCAAAAAATATAAAAAAATATTTAAATTGTTTTCATTTTTTCCTCCTTTTTGAGACTATTTTAAAGATATTTTCCACTTTCAGTTCATGGAACAAGAGGGTCAAAGGGCTCTTCTAGAGTTCTGGTTGGCAGCTCATCACTTTTTCAGTCAAATGACAGAGGATGGGGCTCCTATAGATGCTGAACAAGCTCAAAGTGATGCTATAGTTCTTTATGAAAAGTAAGTTTAAGAATGTTTTCAGTTTGTTACTTAATTGTTTGAATTTAAATGTTGAAATATTAGTCTCATCCAGACAAATTTACAGTACTTCAATTACTGACCTATGTGTTTTGTTGTTTTTCCATCAGATACTTTTCACTTCAGGCAACATGTCCCTTAGGTTTTAGTAACAAAATTAGAGTTCAAATTGAACATAACATTTGTAGTGAAGATGGCCCTCCATCAACATGTTTCAGCCAGCCTTTAAAGATAGTTGAAAAGTTCCTCCACAAGGTAATTATTGACTTTGTCTTCGTATCAAACTGTCAGCCTCGGAAGCTGCATCATAATAGTAATGATGTGAAATTTAGAGTCATCAAGTAAAAAATTTGACCTTTCGAATTTTTTTCCCCTAGAACTACTTGAAGCCTTTCTTAGAATCCCAATTGTACATGAAATATCTATCTGAATTAATTAATACAATTCAAGCCACAAGAAATGGTGGTAAGTTTATATTTAGTTCTTAGAAGTATTTATACTTCCAAAAATTATCTGAACTTTATGTAATTTGATACTTTTTGCAGGCTCTGATTGTGGGAGTGAAGTTGGTGAGAGACCATCTATAAACACGAATACCCTATTAGCCGGAGGAGATTCAACTCTATCTCGTAAAATACTGCGAAATATGGAACAGCAAAATCTTAGCATTGACTCAAGACAGTTGTATGACCCAGACTCACTTTGGAGAAGACGACATCATAGGTACAGTCAACTAGTTGAAACAACACTACAATATTTAATCTTGTTTTTAGCATCACCAAAAAGACTTTCGATACAAAACAAATTTTTTTACCCTAATCCAAATTTTTGATTGCAGTGGTTTAAGTTTTGGTAGGATCAATGAATTGGGAAGATTTGAGACAGAAGTTGAACCTGAACCCGATAAAAAGAGTGGTGTGTAGCTTTTTTCTTGTTTGTGTTTCAAAAAACCAATTAATTATTCTTAAGGCTGAACTGTTTTGGACCTTAATTTCTCACTGGTTATTTAAAAATTGCAGAATCACGGATTGCCCGAGCAATGAAAAAATTAGTACACATGGATGAAGACAAGGTATGCAAGTTATTGTTTACTAAGCTATCTTCTGAGTTGTTAGTGTAAATTAATGTAATATAATTAATTTCTTTGAAACAGGCAAAGGAAGAGATGGCATGGCAGATAGCAGAAATGATAGTTAAAGATGTTACAAGCCTTACACTACATGATGAGGCAAACACATAGTATACATGATGTGATAAGAGCAATTTGGTCTGTGGCCATAGCCATAGTAGAAGGTAACTTTTGCATGTGATACATTAGTGAGCGGTTTGCATCTTCCTGTCCCTCGCTCAAATTTTTTTATTACAAAACTTTTGTTGGAAAAGGTGACTGTTAATAGTCAAAAAAGCAGAAAATGTAGTTTGCTGGAGTATCAAATGAAACCCTAGTCATAACTTTTGGGGATTCAAATATCTTTATTTATTAAAGGCAATCAACTACTTTGAGAAATGTGCAATATTTATGTACGTAATTTCAAGTTTTTATTAATTTTTTTATTGTTTGAAGTTAGTTTACTCTCAGCTGCCAAAGTTGTGAGTTGACAAAAAAGAAATGTCAGAGTATGTGACCATCTGGTCATACGATCAAATGAAAATTAGTTTCAATTTACTGATTGGGCTGTGATAAGTTGTTGGTGCCCCTGTGATGTGTTGCACTTTTTAATCAGAATAAGAAGCTTTATTATTAGGTTATAGTGATTGATATCAAATCTCCACCTATGTCTTCAAGGTATCAAAATAGTATGTCTACTTTTATACTATGAAAATTTACCACTGCAATTTGTGGAGCTATGTATATAAATAAAATACATATGTTTATATTGCAATATTGTTGTACTTGTGTCACCTGTTCAATGTGCAATTTGAAATATATGTCAATGAAATTGTTCTTTTATCCTCTTTTTTTTCTTTAAATAAAAAAAGGAAACAAGATATTTTTAAGACAGTGTGAAAATTATAGAGGCTCAATGAAAAGGCAATTGAACATGAATGCTAAACACATTAACCATTTTAATTTGTATAAATTTCATTAACAGTTATACTATGAAACAAAAAAAAATCAAAACTAACAAGGAAGAGGTAGGAAATTATTTTTGCTCTGCCTCATAGCACATGCCAAGGAGACTACCAATTACAGGGACCGGCTCCCATGGAAAGGAGGCAGTTCAAAACACCACATATGAGGCTGGGTCATGTTGCTTAAATCATCAAATCATCCCGCTCCTCACAACAACAAAAAATATTCATTTCCAAAGAAAAAGTCAAAACAAATAATATATCACAATACAAAATTGCTGATGGGCCGCTCACCTGCTTTACTGAAGAAAGGCGATAGGCATCAAACAAGTGCATAAAGCTTGAAGCAAAATAATTGAGAGGATGCCAAGCAGCCGGTCCCAGATCAGTTTTGTAGCATTATTAATAACAAGGACATAAGTCACAGAAACCAAACTTGTCCCTCCCCACCATTCACAGAAAAGTTGACATTATTACTGCTACATTGGTATTGTGGAACAACGTCAAGCAGTAGAAAAAAAAAAGATCAGGGAAGACATGGTGGGAGAGTCAATGCCAGGTTCCCATTCTTCTACCTTTAGAGGAGTTATCAAAGGTCTTTAATCAGGAATCTAGAACAAGAAGCACAATTTTTACTTCCAAATTACACCAATAAGCTCCAGAACCTCATGCAATGACCTTAAAATTTACACAACTCAAAAATGGGTAAAATGAGACAATTCAATTTGACGACTAGGATTCAACTAATTGGCATTAACACCTTAAGTATTGTAATATTCCTGATTTCATGCTGGTTGACTTTATGTGAGCAGAAACGCTTATTCAAGATGGCTTGATGATAACACGATTCACTTTCTACAAAATTGGACTCAAAGCACCAACACAGGTCCATCTCTTTCACTCCTTCTCTCTCCACACACACACATACACACACACACATGCAATCACATTCACACTCACAGACAAATGCACTCTCAAATGCATACACAGGAAATTATACAAAGGAAAATGGATCAATGCAGCCTTCGAAATTTCCCTGAAATGCAATTACACAGGACTCAAAAACCTAAATTCAAACATTTCTTTACGGGGAGATGGAGTGGGATTGAGGAAGGTTCACACAACTTCTTACACTATTCACTTAAACTTACATTCCTAACTGGTATCATGAAATAGAGATGAACAATTACAAATAGAAGGTACATTTTGCGAGTTGGGAGACATGAAATTATCACAGTGCTAAATTTGAGAATGGTTATGAAAATGTCATTAGAAAACCTGCAGGCTGTAATTTCACTATGTGCAATACAGAAATGAAGCATCTTTCCAAAGAGTTACTTTTTCTTCTTCAAATATTAACTGCAGGGGGAAAAATAGTAGATGATTGTCACACAATCAATGATCATACAACCAGACATTTTCCCCAGGAAAAGCAAAAGTGTAAAAATGTTCTATAAATATCCAGTAGCAAAAATGGAAAAGAGGGGGAGGGGGGGGGCGAAGAACAACAACAAAGCAACAAACGAACAAACAGACAAACAAAAAGCACAGAAATGAGTTTTCTGTTATGAAGCTTGATGGTATGAAAGACTCACAAAGAAAACAAAATTACTTCTCAGAAGGCATGGCTTAGCAGGGTGAGAATGGTGTCACTCTCCTCTTTACACGGACCTCAGTCCATTAGCAGCTTAAACGATTCCAACTATTTCCCCACTCATCACAATTTGCAAATGTTGAGTTAGCCATGAATCTCATGTTTACCTTGAAAGGGGCTTATTTTACAAGACTTACTTGTGGTTACATGCAGACAGGATCAAACGTCAAGAATCACAGAACTACTTCTATATACACAGTTCACACCATCCCACTCAGAACTACTAACAAAAGCAGGAATGTTCCTTGGTGATTTGCTCACACTCCAGGTGAATGATACCTAATATACACTCTCATTATGGTTGATCACCACAATTAAAGCAACAAATGTCTATGACACACAATTGTAAAAAGAAATGAAAGCAAACTCAAAATGCATTATTGATGAAAGTAAGGGAATAACACTGTTGAAATGGGTAACTACATTATGTTGATGATTGCACAAAACTGATGAAACATTGTAAAAGATGGGTTAATAAAGGTAACAATTTATGTCATAAAATGTGTACATGCAAACTCTCTCAAGCTTATCAAAACCTACTTCCACTACCAAAGATCTTAACATGCCACATCAACCAATTCCAGCTTTGTGAGCTTGAAAAAATAATACAGTAAAAAACACAGACACAAAACTTGCATGTTAATTATAGTATAAAACACATACCACTTGCTTTGGAGGCAATGCTGGCCCTCTGAAGGAGTAGAGTAATGAGTAATACAAGGTAGCAGATACACAAACAAGAGAACTCATGTAGATATTAAATGCTACTGGTAGGTGCTTAAGACAGTGCCTTGTGGGCTTTTTTGGAGGAAACTGGTGTAATTTACTTTCCCCCCAAAAATGTCCTTCACATTTTGAGTAAACTAAAACGCAAAATTGGGAAAAATACATTTTCAAGTATTAATAAATTATGGAAGGTAAATATTTTAAAAGCATATGACAACTGAGAAAAAAAAAGAAAAGAAAAAAAAGTATTTGCCGAATTGGTCAGTTCACCCATGAACATAAATAAATCTTAAAAGCAGAGCGCACTTCTTAACATTACCAAATTTGGCAAATTTTGGCAACATTTCTGTAACATCTAATGACATATAACCAGTCTCACAATTACTGTCATGTGCATAAGAGCCATTATAACTGTCTTGGAGATTCACAATATTTATTTTAGAGAGTTTTCCAACGAAGTGAAAACTAAAACCTCCACATTTTAGAGTATTTAACAACAATCATGCTCTAAAATAATCCACACTATTACCCATGACCAGCCACAATAATGTATATGAATAGCAAGAAATCAGTGTATTTTAATTAAAATTCATATCATGTGAACACATGGCAGCACCAAATTTCCCATGAAAATTTCTAAGGATGAAAATAAAAAAATTATGGTCTCGCTTAACTCCAAAACACAGGTGTAACAAAATACATAAAGGGCAGAAAAGAAATAAAAATTACTCAAAAGCTCCCTCTTTTCAAAGGTGGTAGGGAGGGGGGTGAAAATGTAGCTTCTCAGCTCTGATTCCAATAGCTCAGTATTTGAGCATGCTCGAAACATATTTTGATTAAGAGGGGAATATAAAAACCTTGTGTACTGCTTCAGTATATCACAGTCAAATAGGCAAAAAAAAAATAAAACTGAATTCACTGTATCTCATTGTCTTAGACAGGCTTATTTGATGTGTAATAAACTTCAGCAAGTTCATTACGATAAGTATGATTAAAAAGCACCTCCATCACTGGGTACTATTGTTGATACAGCTAATGTATCTTAACAGGTGACCAAAATTACAAATTAAAAACTATCATTTTAATGCTACAAATTGAAAAATGGAACTGTACAATGGCTTCATTATACATATTGAGATGACACAATGAAGTCCAAAACAGGAAACCAGAGGGAGATCTATGTACTCAAAAGCTACAGTTTTATGAGAAATCTGACTGTTTCAAGCAGTTTCAAGTAAAAAAAAAATTCAAAGGCTTAGCTTTTGGAGACGGAAGTATGTGCAAGATGGCTACTTTCTCATTGAGGTATTATGTAACAAGCTGTGTATTCTGATAGAAACAAAAACTGGAAGAACAGCAGGGGTGAGTTTAATTCCTCCAACAGAGGACAAATGAATCTCAGACAATCGGTCATATAAAAAGTCACTGGGCTTGGATTTTTTGTTTAAAAAAAAAAATCATTGAATTAGTTTAAAAATTCACAAAAACATGCCCTGTTTCATCTTGCACAATTCTTTTCAATTTTCTATAATTAATAAAAAGTCTTTAAACTAAAGGCACCCTATTCAGTATGAACCAGTACCATATGGTTCCATTCTAAGAGAATCATGTGATGTTGTGGTTCTTAGAAAAAGGTAACAACCCATTCATTGTGCAATCTCACTCCCTCTCTTGGCTGGATAAGAACTGACACAAAGACTGAACAGCACACTAGTAAATCAGAATATTCAGAGCATTTCATCTCACTTTCCAATACCCATTAGTAAGAAAAATCTTAATAACAGTTAAAAAATTGTGATAAAATAATAATTGTAATAATAATAATATTAATAACAATAATAATTAATTATTCATATCTGAAGAAAAATCTTTTAGACAGCGGGCTAGAAAAATCCTTATTGCCTGAGAAATCCTAGCTTGTAAAAAAAGTGCAGACATCCCCCTCTTATGTTTTTGACACCTTTACAGACTGGGAAAAAAAGGTCAAGGATCTAAAATGTAAAAGTCAATCCTTTCAACCAATTTAAGCCTGCCCTTACTACGATTATTCAAATCCACGGGAATACCAAGCAATAAACTCCTTAGAAAAAAATACTTCAAAAAGTGGAGAAATAAAACACAGCAAGAAAGGCATTGTATGAGACTCATCTATCTGGCAAAAGTAGTCAAATAAAACACTGCATTACCTCAACCCAGAACCTTTAAAAGCGCAAAGAGCTGAATTGTCAAGAAGGCAATAGACATTTGGTCATTACAGCTTGGAAAGGACAATTGATTTCTTTTGGAAAAGAAATCTGCACCTCTGCTTATTAGAGATAATGTTGATTTATGTTTGTAAACAGACACTCAGATGCAAGAAATGAATTTCAACTCGGTTCAGCTGAAAGCACTAAAATGTTACAGAAGACAAATGGCAAAGACAGTCAGCATCCATCACAGGTTGTCCCACTAACAAAGCAGCAGGAATATCTAATTGATTTCTTGATTATTTTTTTTTTTTTCAAATATTTTGTTTTTTGGTCCTCCACAATATTTTTGGACAAGGTCAGTTGCTGAGTCGGCCTCAAGCACAAATCCTTTAAAGTAAGCACCTTTGAATTACAACAGTCAATGCCAAATCATCACAAATGAAAGCAGGACAGTGGTTCCTACCATACTACCCCAACCTAAAGCAAAGAAACCCAAACAAGAAACAGCAAGCTGTGTTCAGTTAATTAATTTAACTGATTGAACTTGTTAACAGAGGGATGTGTGCAGTACAGAAGATCCAGCAATCACAGCTATAAGCTAAAATACAGGTTTCTCTCAGGAAACAGTTTTAAAATGAGAAACAGGAGGTTCTAGAGCCAGATCAAGTCAATGCTACTTATTTAATTTTATAAGCCCCATCTAGAACTATAAAGAGGAAGTGAAACCATGAAGAAACAGACCGAAAAATAGGTTTGGTAAAAATGATATAACCACCATCTCCAACAAAGCTGTTTTAGTGCTAAACCCTCCTTATTTGTACAATAAGTAGTTCAGACCAGAAATGATCTGCACCTCCATAAAATAAATAAAATATTGGCTGGCATATGAATCATGTGAGAGATGATAAGCTCATTTTCAAAAAACATCTTGTGGCTGAAATCTCAGGCTTGAACACTCAGGACAAAGCAAAAAAGTCACTTAACATGTGGAGTGCACAGCACAAATATGTTTTAGATACATGTTAATTGACATTTTAAGTGGGTTACACAATGCTCTTTCACATAACAAAGGATCGTCCCTAACAATGCTTTGAAATCAGGGTACCCTCTTTTAATTACAGAAATTTTAACTGTGCTTATTTCTTGAAGCTGAGCTTCAATCTGAGGAGTGATTGTGACATTAAAGATGCTGAAAGACACGGACTTAATTAAAACATATTAATGAAGAGCTGACAATTATTGTCTTCTGAATATAACTTCATGGAGGATGTGAAAAATAAAATCTGTGATTTCCATAAGAACAGAATGGAGTGTTGTTAAACTGAGTTTTAAAAATTCTAGCATAGGATATGAGTTAAGCAAACATTTGAAAACCTGAGAGGAGTGTGATTATTGGCAAATGATTGGCACTGTTTGTCACTTTCACAGCTCTTCCTTGGTTGCATTACAGTAAGAGACAAACATATAAGTAGGAGATATCACTTTGCCAAGAGAAGATGGCACGACATCATTAGAAAATAAATAAACTAAAAATAAAGGCACAGTCAGGAACATAGGAGCATATCTTCAACCAGCATTATCTGGATCCAACCAGATAAACTCCTGTACTTACATCGACCACTGCCAAGTGGATGAGTTTCAAAATGCATACATGCTCAACAAAACGGTTCATTACTAATTGCAAATTTTCTGAAATGCACAAACAGTTGCACTCAGCAACCAATATCAAATCAACATTCTCACAATCACAAATACATTATACTTAAATTCTATACATTAATATGTGAAATGGCTTTTATAAACACTCAATGCTCAACAGGTTCTGGGAACTATAAACATTGAAACAAATCACTAAAAGAAATGATAATTAAAAACATGACAAAAAACAAAACACAGGTAGCATTTGTCTATTAATTTGTTGCAAAGAATTTTGCAAGAGGTGAAGGTTACATGACTAAAAGAAGTACGCCTTATTAACTTAGATGACAGCCAATACGAGGAGCACGGCAGTCTGGCACACTTTAATTAAGCAAATCACAGATTGGCGCACAAGACGGCAGGTGTCATTGGTTCTGCGTCTAATTGCCATTTGTGTTTCTTGCAGAAATGACTGGGTTTTTGTTGTTTGTAGCTCCCTCCCTCTCTGTTCCATATATTTTTCCAGCTTTCTTTGCCATATTCCCAAGAAGTTCCAAGGAACACTTATGTGCTGACCTCAATGATATTGCCCATTCATTTAGCCCTATCTCATCCTAAATTACACATAGGAAAAAACAATGGTTAATATTTTATAGAAAAATGCAGCTTACAAAGTAGAAAAGAAAGAGCACTTACCGGATTTGTGAGGACTATTTTACCTTCCCTAGTGCGGACAACAATGCATTGTTCCCCTTTTACGTGAACAAGATCAGCACTAACATCTTCAATCTGGTCCATAAAAACAAGTTCTGGCTTGGTTGACCCTGATTCTGGGTGGAGTTCAACACGGTTAGGATAAAGTTTAGCATATCGTGTTTGCCAAGCTGATGCAAAAGGCCCTCCTAACTTCTTAATGTACCCATGAAGGATACAATCAGACTCTGAAAGAATAAAGGGAGATAACATAAACAAATATATGGAGAAAGGCAGAGAATAGTAGCACTAATTAATGTCACCTAATAATATATATAATTTTTTTTTAAAAAGGAAAAGAAATGCAACACTGTCACACAAACCTTTCTCATCTTCATCAAACTTCGGTTTTTGCTTAGCCTTCTTCTTCTGTTCTTGTTTGTCTGCTTCTTGATTGATTGTTTCAAAAACAGTATCTGCTACCTCTGTTTGCCATCTTTCAGATATTGTCACATTAAAATGTGTATATATTCCTTGATCAGCTTCAGTTAGCTATGAAACATGAAAGGGGGGAATGAAAATAAGGTTTCATGTCATATCTTGGGCAGTAGATATATCTTAAGACTATGGAGAATACTGACCCGAATTCCTTTTGTGTCTTCCTCATCAAATGAACCTATGTCAAAGGCATCTGCAGCATTCACCTCCCCTCGAGGTGGTATAAGGGGTGGAGTATATTTCTGAAGGTAGACTTGTTGCCAATCCATGCCAGCAAAGAAAGAGTGTTCTTTGACCTCATCAGCTCTGAAATTTTACATTTTGATATTAAGCTCTAAATTACATACTAAGAGAGGGTAATTTTTAGTTTAAAAAGAAAAACATACCCATTTCCTCTACATCCAAGGCGCTTGTCAATATCTCTTTGTAGTAACCCCTCCAAAAGTGACCGTAAATCTTTTGAAAAAGTCTCAGGCAATTCCACATTCTATAAAATGCCATAAAATAAATTATTAAAGAGAATATGAAGAGTTAAAAATTCTAAAACTAAAGTTCAAATTTTCTTTTTACCATTGTGAGAGTCATTCGGTCTATCTCATGTTTGTCCTTTGTCTTGTGTTGTCGAAAAGGACTGTGTCCTTTCAGCAGTTTGTACAACATGCACCCAAAAGAGAACCAATCAGCACTGTCATCGTACTGAGTTCCTTTTGAGAGTACTTCAGGAGCCATGTATCCATGTGTTCCTCTAAATAGAAATCACAGAAAATCAGTAAAAAACAAAGCAAGCAAGTAAATAGACAGAAAATTCAAAAAGTTCCTTCAAGGGAAGATTCAGAACCAGACTGGTGTACTCACACACTGGCATGAGGCTTTTTCTTGGTGAAATCACAAGCAAGACCAAGATCTGATATTCTAATGTGACCATGTTCATCCAAAAGAATATTAGCTGGCTTCAGATCCCGATACACGATGTGACGCCGATGCATATGTTCTAGACCTAGTATGACCTCTGCTGCATAAAACTTCATTTCAGGTTCATTGAAGACACCATGTTGGGACAGATGATAATGCAAATCTCCACCATTCATGAGGTCTAAAATAAAACACAACTTGTCTGGTGTTTGAAAGGCGTATGTCATACAGACAATGAATGGGCAGTCAACCTGTTCAAAATTTAATAAAAACAAAAAATATTAAAGATAATTCAACATTATTGAAGTTTTATTCAGAAACATAACTAAGAGGACTCAAGGAAAGATCATATTACCCCTGTGCTGACAAGAATTAGCATGACTCTTTCATTCAAAGCAAGAGTTTCTCCCTGCTTCATTTTGATGCGCTTCTTGTCCAAGCACTTCATTGCATACATTTTCCCTGTATCTGCTTTTCGACATCCATAGACTTCACCAAACCCACCACGACCAATAATTCGGTGGACACTGAAGTCATTCATTGTCAAGTTTATACCTTTCTCCACATTCTTCCACTGACAAAATCTTGTGTACTTGTCACTGTGGGGAAAGTAACATGTAATTTTATGTTGCATTATAGAAAAGAATTAGTTTAATCAACTGACTATAAAACTATCCATTACCTTTCTAAAAACTTTCGGAATGGTTCTCCTCTCAAATGGTTAAAAATCTCTTCTATATAGGGCTGTTGGAAATAGAATTAAAATTATGAATAAGGGTTCAAAAATTTTATCATATAATATGGGTGCAAGGGCCAAGATTAAAAAATGTATACTTTTTCAATACTCACTTCAAATAAATTAGGTGGAACTTCATTCTTTGTTAAATGTTTTTGTACATGCATAACTGCTTGTTTTGAGTAGTCCTAGAGAGCAAGAGAAGGGATCTCATTATTATAAACAATTTACTTTCAAGAAAGTACATAGAGTGAAAGAAATCTAGATCTTACATGTGAATGTGCTAGAAGTTCTTTCATTATAAAATTATCATATATGATACGAGCTGCTGTCCGACGTTCTTCGGCAGTCTCCAGCTTTTCATAAGCCTTAATCTGTATGGGAAATAAGGTAAGAGAAATAAGAGGGCAGTAGTAAACAAAATTAGATAACAGGATCCATTTTTCGACAGCACCATCCGGTATAGACCCTGGATGAAAATTTACCTCCTCGTAAAACCGTAATTGCGGTATAGGCTCTTCTGCCACATTCTCGCAGAAGTCTTTGAACAGAAGATAACCTGAGAAAGAAAAAAAATAGAATTAGACGAGGGCGCAGAAAACAGAAAACGCTTCTCGACATTTAGCTCAGCAAGAAGCATGTCTGCCTTCACGAAAAGAAGGGGTAGCGGGCCGATGCGGTGTACATGCAAGAGAGGTGAAAGAGAGGCGGAGAAGGATTAGCGATGCAGAGAGGATAGAGGCCAGGGGGGAGGAGGGAGGGAGAGGGGAGGGAGAGGGGAGGGGTGGGGAGGGTGAAGCGCCACACTTCCTTCTCCCACCCCTTCATCGTTGGGCAGGCAGGCAGGGCCCTCCTGGACCTAGGGGGAGGATGGGGAGGGGGGGGGGCGCCACTCTCAACAAATTATTTATACCGCCATGTGTGTTTAGCGTCCCGTCTTGCCCCGCCCGCCCCGCCCGCCCCGCCCCGCCCCGCCCTGGGGTGCTCGCGGGGCCCACCACCGCACGCCGACAGACACCGCGGCCCGGCCCGGCCCGGCCGCCACCGCGGACCGCGACTCGCAGACTGTGACCTACAAAGCTGATAACGGAACGGCCCGATCAGGAGGGGCGGGCGAATATTTTAGAACCCTCACGCTGATGGCGACCACTTGACTCGAGGCTCGTCGGGCTCGTCGCGCGCACGGCGCCCCCCTCCCCTGCAGCCACCAGCGGAGGACAGAGCGCCCGACACGTAGGCAACCGCCGCGACACCGGCACACGCCAGTGCGCCGGGCTGCCTACCCTGCGGTCGCCAGGCGCTCCGGAGGGACAGGGCGAGGAGGACACGGAGGCCAGCGGGGGCCTCGGCGGGGCGCGGCGAGGTTCGACGCGCGGGTTTTGAGGGCGCGCCGCGGCTCCTGCTGGCTACTGCACTGCAAGGGGGAGATGAAAATGGAGGGAGGGGGGGGGGGCAGGGAAGTGCCTTGGCTGCTGGGAGTAAACACAAGCACAGTGCTCCCCCCGGCTAGGCCCCCCTGCGCCCCGCCCCGCCCCGCCCCGCACCCGCCCCACTCGACATGCCGCGGTGAGGGGCTGGGCCTAAGGCCGAGGGGGGCGGGCCGGGGGTAGGAGAAAGGCCGGACTGGGGTAGGGCTGGGGTGGGGCTGGGGTAGGGCTGGGGTGGGGCTGGGGTAGGGCTAGGGTAGGACTGCGGTAGGGCTGGTGTAGGGCTAGATGTGCCTACCCCTCGCCCTTGGACAGGCACGACAGCAGGCGGAGGACAAGGCGATGAAAGGAAAGGGTCGGGGTTAGGGCAGGACGTATCCCGCCCGCCCAAACCCGTCATCATCTCACTGGCACCCCCCCCCCCCCCCACACCCCTCCCCGTCGCGTCTCAACCATCACAGTCAGCGCGCATAATCCTAAAGTTTATCTCATGAAACACCGAAATAGAAGGAGGGCTGGGCCGCGGCGCGGCTCGGCGTGGCGGCCCGGAGCGGAGCGGAGACAGGGCGGGGCGGGGCGGGGCGGGGCGGGGCGGGGCGGGGCGGGGCGGGGCGGGGCGGGGCGGGGCGGGGCGGAGGGCGGGACCGGCTGAGCCGGGGCCGGGTCGGCCGCCATCTCCATCCCCAGCCCTCCGACGAGGTTCGATCCCCAGCCCCCCCCGCTCCCTATTCTCTCTTTCTCTCTCTTCCTCCCTCGGGGAGGAACACCACCAATCGTTTTAAAAGTACGTAACGCCAACAGACAGTACACTTCATTCCCAGGGACACACGACGCGCTCGTTCCTTGGACGTAGCGCTACGCCCCTACTACCGACTGGTGGCTCTTGTGAAAAATAAAACAACAGCGAAACCGCTACAAAAAAACGGAAGTATTTTATAAGGATTGGTACTTTTACAACTTGACGCGCTCGCTCCGGTGTCTTACAACCGGAAATCTAAATGTAAGAATGTCGTCGGCCATTCGCAGGCGCCGGCCGGGGCCGGGCCCAGTAGCCTAGTGCCACACCGTCCGGCAACCAGGCAAAACCTCCGCCCCGCCCCGCCCCGCCCCGCCCCGCCCCGCCCCGCCCCGCCCCGCCTCGCCCTACCCCGCCTGTTTACCCTCAGCACCAACTATAGCGAGGAAAAACACACAACATGCTTGGAGCAGCCCAGCCCAGCCCAGCCCAGCCAGCCCCTGGGCCCCGCTGGTCTGCAGGAGGCCCTGCAGGAGGCCCTGCAGGAGGCCCTGCAGGAGGCCCTGCAGGAGGCCCTGCAGGAGGCCCTGCAAGAGGCCCCGCAGGAGGCCGAGGTGGAGGCGGACAGGCGTGCGAGTAGAGCTGCCTTTTTCTGTAGGCCGCAAAAAAATTAGAAATTCATTGGTCCGCGCGGCGGGTCGCTATGGTGAGGCGGGGCGGGGCGGGGCGGGGCGGGGCGGGGCGGGGCGGGGCGGGGCGGGGCGGGGCGGGGCGGGGCGGGGCGGGGCGGCCAGAGCTGTAAGATGTCGACGAGCAATCTGGTTCCCAGAAGAGTTTATGAGTCCGGCCGGCGTGTGACGGGTGTCAGCGGCGGGGTCCGGGGGCTCGGGGGGCTCCGGGGGGCTCCGGGGGCTCCGGGAGGCTGCGGGGGCTCCGGGGGGTCCTCGGTGGTCGCGTTTATCACTGTGGAGGGGGCGGCTGTGGCCATTGGCTGCCGACCAATGCCCTGGCGACCACGGCTGTACACCCCTCTCCTTTCCTCTCACCCCATTTCTCTTCTATCTGTCTCACTCCCTCTCCCTGTCCCTCTTCCTCGCCAACTCTTTCTCTCTGATTAATGGGCTGTATGAAGAGCAATCCTGCCTTTTAGAAGGCTCTACCGGTTCACTCTTATGGGGCGGGGCGGGGCGGGGCGGGGCGGGGTGGGGCGGGGCGGGGTGGGGCGTGGCGTGGCGAGGCGAGGCGGGGCGGGGATCTAAGTCGCTGGCTGACGCGCGCTGACCACTCTACTAGCCATCAACACCTCGTAGATCCTACACGGAGGTCAGGAGGGGGAGGGGGAGGGGGAGGGGGCGAGGTGATGGAGAGGAGAGGGCCCTGCCCTGCCGCGAGCGAGGGTGGAGCCGTGGAGCCGCAGACCGGGGCGGGGTGAGGCGAGGCGAGGCGGGGCGGGGCGGGGCGGGGCGGGGCGGGGCACGCTATCTTGGGGGAGGGGGCCAATGGCCCGGCACGGCCCGGCCTGCGCCTCTAGAGCGCGCGTCCGAGACGGGGCGGGGGCGGGGCGGGGCGAGGCGAGGTGGGCGGGGTGGGGCGAGGCGAGGCGGGGCGAGGCGGGGCGGGGCGGGCACCACAGCGACGGGGGAGCTCCACCTC
Source organism: Frankliniella intonsa (assembly GCA_033675135.1). Taxonomy (NCBI): domain Eukaryota; kingdom Metazoa; phylum Arthropoda; class Insecta; order Thysanoptera; family Thripidae; genus Frankliniella; species Frankliniella intonsa. The sequence goes on along the minus strand of CM066252.1, from coordinate 3,472,807 downwards.
CTCGCGCAGCTCATGCAGGCCGCGTTCGACTGCACGTGCTTCGTGTTTCTAGTCTCTCTGCTGCTGGGAGGTGTCAAAACGTAGTTTCGTTACCAGCACCTACCCACCAAAAAATAATAATACTAAAAAATCACTGCTGGAACTGAAGCACATGCAGTGTAGAGCAGCAGCGTACACTACACACCGTCAACCCGGCGGGGCGGGGCGGGGCGGGAGGGGGCTCATAACAGGTGTCCCCCAGCCCAGCCCAGCTCAGCGACCACCCACCCCACCTGCCCTGCCCCGCCCCGCCCCGCCCCGCCCCGCCCCGCCCCGCCCGTCTAAAGGTTACAAGGACCAACACGGTGGGTAAACAGTGGCAGCGCCACACGCGCGCGATAGGCAACCCGCACTACACACAGCCACCTGAGCGGAGAGGAGAGTTCCGGGGGACCCCCGAGCTGAGCGCCTTGCACTGGAGCTAGGGAGGAGACAGACCCAACTGCGTGAATGACGCACTCTTGTGGATGTGTTAATTCCCATTATTCGTACACTCGAACAAAGTAAAGATGTGCACGTATTTATTTTCCTCGGAATTTTATTTCGCCTACTTTGCACTGTTATTCGTTTCATGTGACGTCACATTCTTTTAAATGTAAAAGCTGTCACATTCGTTATAATATGATGTCACACTCGTTGTAATGTGAATCGACATGCCAAAGCGTCGTAAATTCGGCAGTCACATTCAAATGAATGTGACAATTACATTCAAACGAATGTAACAGTTTTTACAGTGGAAAGAATGTGACGTCACATGAATCGAATAACAGTGTGGATAAGGACACGGAGTATGAATGAAAGTTCACGCGCCATCGAGTGAGTGGCGTTTACACACTTGCAGGGGGTCACACACCCTGCGGGCGGGGCGGGGCGGGGCGGGGCGGGGCGGGGCGGGGCGGGGCGGGGCGGGGCGGGGCGGGGCGGGGCGGGACGCATTTTCTTGTAGAGGACGCCGCCCCGCCCCGCCCCGCCCCGCCCCGCCCCTATGGGACTTCATGGAGCGTGACGCACGCTATTCCTCAGTGGCGGTTTTATTGTCGGAGGATTGGGGGGCACCGTCCTCTCGCATGATCTGCTTGATGGGTGCGGGCAATATTAAAGAAAACTGTGTCTGATGCAGGCAGAAAATTCACGAAACCCCCGTAAAAGAAGAAAAACACTTTATTAATCGCGTACATTTTGTTCAGAAGATCAGTGCCAGACTAAAGGTGTGTACAACTCGTGGGATGGAGTTAGCAGCTCGCCTCGGACAGTCAACGAGACGAGAAAATGAGACACGAGGGGACGAGGGGTGGGGAGGAGGGGAGTGGAGGGAAGAGGGTTTAAGTCATGTGAGGAGAGGCCTATGGGAAAGGATAGGTGGAGGGGCGGTCTTGATCGGCACTAGAGGCAGCGCCACTTAAGCGCCGGGGCGAGGCGAGGCAAGGCGGGGCGGGGTGGGGCGGGGCGGGGTGGGGCGGGGCGCCTGAGCAGCCAGCCCAGCGCATCGGCTGCTGCCCACATCAGCATGCACGCTTCACAGCACAATGACAACAAGGAACATTTAAAATTCCTGCTTACAAAGGGCGGGGGCCCCGCGGACAAGGGGCGGCGGGCGGAGTGGGGCGGGGCGGGGCGGGGCGGGGCGGGGCGGGGCGATCAGTAGCATTTGGTCCAAGCAGGCGGCCAGCTCAGTCTGCATCCCGACGGAAGTAGGAGTCAAGGAGGGGCGAGCAGGGAGGGGGGATGACATGGAAAGGGAATGTTGAGGGGCCTAGCCTCACTGCCGGCCCCCACCCCGCCCCGCCCCGCCCCCCGCGCCCCGCGCCCCGCCGGCCGGAGGGTGGTGACCCTGTGTCGCGTACGGCCTGGCCAATCGATATGCCCTGCCGGGTCGGTGCGGGCCGCGTGCCACCTCTCTCTCTCTCTCTCTCTCTCTCTCTCTCTCTCTCTCTCTCTCTCTCTCTCTCTCTCTCTCTCTCTCTCTCTCACCCCCGGCAGGTGGGGTGAGGGCCCAGGCGGGAGCCTCCCCTCGCCCCTACTTCAAAATAGGGCCGGGGACCAAAACGGAAACTCTTCCCGACCAAAACGGCCAGCACCGTGAGAAGCAGGAGTCGGAGGGGAAGGGGAGAGAGAAAGAGAGAGGGAGAGAGAGCTGGAGGAAGAAGGGGGAAGAATCGTTCGGCTAAATTTGCTCAAAATGTAAGAAGAGTAAAAATAAACTTGGTAAAATTGAGAAATTTTTTTGAGCTGGGACCAAGTTTTGTAATGCGTTTAGAATGTTGGTTGGTTTATAAGCTTTGTGTTTGAGCCCTATGCACACACAAAAAAACCAGCATACTATTATATTTTATTTATTATGACTGCGTTAAGTTAACGTAACACCATGACCACGCCAATGAAACAAAACCGTGTTTTTTGCCTCTTTTTTATATTTTTTTTCCTTGGTGGAGTTACGACCTGCGCGGAGAAGGGTGCTCCTCTAATCGGCATCCTATCGACCCGGCCGGGCGCACGGGCTGGCGCACGCAGGAACGCCCGCGGTGCACCTGTGCGGCGGGGCGGGGCGGGGCGGGGCGGGGCGGGGCGGGGCGGGCTGCCGCCAGTGGCCACCAGGCCAGAGATAAGACAACGCGATCCATCCCCCGCCAACAACCCCCACCATCGATCCCCCCACCGCCCCCACCCCCCGCCAGCTCCCCGTATTTGCTCATTACTAATGCACGCAGCACTTGTTCCACCCAAACGCTAGCTGTTCGCCCTTCAACCAGTAAATCATTTCCCACAAAAAGGAAAAAATATAAGGTAAAATGGTTTTATGATTTTTAGCAGATGATACATTCTAGCTTACTTAAATGACAATTACTAAACGTAAGATAATGTATCAGCTAGCTTGTTTTTAACCAAAGTGTACGATTAGGGCCGTAGTAAAATTTTGAACTACAAGACGAATGTTGTCAGACACATCCTTCCATAGTAATGACTAAATTTTAAACAAGAAAGGTTGCATCACGTCGCCACTTTTCACTATTTTTAATTTGTTTATCCGGAGGATACCAGGTTGCACCAGGTGGGACGGCGGGGCGTTCCCGCACCCACACCGCTCGTCTCCGGCGCCAGACTCGGTGGAGGACGGCGCGGCGCCGCGGGTTGCCTAGCCTCGACTTGCTGGGCGCACGGCGCGTGAACGTCCACTCCGCTGCGGGGACTTTGCCCCCGGGCGTGACGTGACGGGCGACAGAGGGTCTAGAGGTGGCCCGCTGCACCGCAGCTGTAGCACCGGGGGAGGGGCCCGGGCACACACAAGCCAATTAGACTGCCTTCTTTGCTTCGCCTCGCGGCAGAGTTGGAATGGCCGCATCCTCAGCGTGCAGGCAAGTGTGTGGCAAAACGGTGTCGTAGATCGTGTAACCGCACCCGGCCCCCACCCCGCCCCGCCACGCCCCGCGGCGACCGCGGCGTCTGTTATTATTGAGATAGGACCGCGGCGGGGCGGGGCGGGACGGGGCGGGGCGGGGGGTGCGGTAGGTCTGCGACGCGTCTGCTTCATGGAAAAGGCGCTCTCTTGGGCTGAGCTCCCCGCGGCGCGGAGCTGGGGCCGCGGGATTTGGCTTGCGCCGATGACGCGCTCCCCGGCGGGCTCGCCCCGCCCCGCCCCGCCCCGCCCCGCCCCGCCTCGCCAAGGCCGGTAGATAAATGTTTAGAATTACAAGTCCTGCTCCTGCTATGGGCCGCCGCGGCGCACCATCCCTCGACACCCGCCCCGCCCCGCCCCGCCCCGCCCCGCCCCGCCCCGCCCCGCCCCGCCCCGCCCCGCTCAGACGACCTCAAATTAGACTTCTCGAGTCGTGTTGCCGCCGTGCTGGGGCTGGGGCCAGGCGGGCGGGCGTGAGCCCCGCGCGGGGTCATGCACGGCACGGGCGTGGCGGGGCGGGCCCGGGGGGCTGTTCTGTTCTGCAGCACTCCACTCCACACAGGGCGGGGCGGGGACGGGCGGGGTGGGCCTCTTGAGGACGGCGGGGCGGGGCGGGGCGGGGCAGCGGTCAGCACGAGGCCACTGCTCGTCTCGTACCTGCACCCTCTCCCTCTCCCTCCCCCTCTCTCTCTCTCTCTCTAGCTCTCCCACCGCCGCGCTCCGTCCCACGCGCAGACGGCTCGGCTCTGTGCGATAAGTCCGCGATCCTGCACTGCGTCATACGCCCGCCCCCGCCCCGACCTAGGACCCCTATCACCACGCGCCTCAGATATTCTCTCAAAAATCAACATTTTGTAACCGGATCCTCTTCACAGTTTGGTCGAGCATTTTTAAAAGCCGATTTTGGGAAGTAAATCCTTTTTAATAAATTTTGAAGACAGTACAGTTTGTACACCGCTCCGCCGGCGGGGCGGGACGGCACTGCTGCCATGCATACACCCCCTCCCCTCTACCCTCCGTTTGTTTTGCTTGCGCGACTGCCCTAATGCGATCAGCCCCGCCCCGCCCCGCCACGCCCCGCCACGCCCCGCCCCGCCCCGCCCCGCCCCGCCGCGCCCCGCCACGCCCCGCCCTCACCTTGAACTGGTGCCTGTGCGGGGCGTGGCGGGGCGGGGCGGGAGGGAAGACCCTCCACGCTGCACGCGACACGGAACTGAGCCCGCCGTCGCGCGCCCCTACCACCCCGCCACCTCCTCCCAACCACAACAAATCAGCCTTATTTTCATTTCTTATTGGATCGCGTCACGTGACATGTCAACAGTGCCATGCGTAGCGGTGCTGCCCGGTCCGGCCGTGCAGGGCGACCAGCTTCCTCTCCTACAACTCCCCGCGACATCCGGCCCGGCCCGGCCCGGCCCGGCGCGGCGCCGTGTAAGAAGTTTTATAGGCGTCCCCTCCAGGCCGGGCGGGGCGGGGCGGGGCGGGGCGGGGCGGGGCGGGGTGCGGCCGGTCCCGGTCAGATCGGCGGAGAAATTCCCCCGGGGGGAGTGACAGGGAGGCGCCGCCGGGGGGAGGATAGATCGGCGCGGGGCGGGGCGGGGCGGGGCAGGACCAGAAACTGGACGGATAGAGATAATCTCGACACGGAGGAGGCGGATAGACGGGGCACGAGCGATGCGGGCGGGCGGGGCGGGCGGATAGACGATATTGTTTCGGAGGTTTCTGTATACACGTCTAAGGTGCAACAGCGGGGATAGAGAAAGCAAGCGCCAGGGGAGAGTATACGCGCCGGATAGAAGGGCGGTGAGCGGAGGCGGAGATAGAGCTGGGTAGAATGAGAGGGGGCGCGGGGGTCAACGGGATAGAAGGCGGTGCGTAATAAGAACTGAGAGTCAGAGGCGTCGCCTCGCCGCGGGTATCGGATAGAGGCGAACTGTGAGATAGAGCTGGGAGCTGGGCAGCCCTGGCCGAATAGGTAGTTTCCGAGCCGTTGAGTCGTCGGGCGAGGCGGGGCGGGGCGGGGCGGCCGGCACCCTCGCGAGCACGAGCATTCAGAGCGCCACGGGACGGGCCGGGCCGAGTGCGCAGTAGATACATTATCTACACACTTTCTTGGAGGAAACAAACGTAAAATTGGAAGACTGGCGGCGCCGGGCACTGCGGTCCAGCCGACCAATGGCGAGGCAGAGGGGTGGAGGGGAGGGGGAGGGGGGAAAGAGGAAGGGAGGTAGAGTGTACGGGAAAAGGAAGGAAGAGTGGGAGGGAGAGGGAGGGTTAAGATGGGACTACAGCCATTTCGCGGGCCGTCGGCCAAGATCACCCCGCCCCGCCCCGCCCCGCCCCCGCCCAGGCCGCAGAACGCCCCCACCCCCCACTACCCCTCAAGCACCAACCCTTCCCACAGCCGGCGCCAAGCCTCGCGGCCCACCCTTCCTTTCGGCTCGGCCACATCGAAAGAGAGAGAGAGAGAGAGAGAGAGAGAGGGACGGAGAGGGACTTTCTGAAGTTGGCAAAATAAGCACGCACCAGGCAGAGAATGGCACGACGCCCACACAGAAGTTTGGCCACGGGAGATGAGCGGGGGAAGTGAGATTGATGCGGGAAAATGACGCGCTGGTCAGGTACTCACCTAGTATTTGATTAAATATTTTGTCGAAGGCGACCTCCCCAGCTCGGAGCATGCTCTTGTGCATGACACTCTTCACGCTGAAACAAAAGAGAGACACGTGCGGTTAGAATGCAGCAGACGCCGGCGTGAGCGCGCATAAAGGCTATAGCGTGTTGGCGGGGCGGGGCGGGGCGGGGCGGGGCGGGGCGGGGCAGCGGGGCAGGGCGGGGCAGGGCGGGGCAGGGCGGGGCAGGGCGGGCACGAAACGAATTAGCCTCAAAGTGCACGCATCCCTTTCGGTTGATGCATCGTGTTTTTAAATGCTCCTCCAAGGTTAGTCCTTCCGTTAAGTCATCCACAAGCTCTTTATTGTACTAGATTGTGAGGGAATTCTCTCTTTTAAAAAAACACAACCTGTACAATGGGATAGGACAGAGTGGTCTGCGGGTCACGACCACAGCCCAGAGTCCAGGATTGTGGCACTCCGAAAAAAAAAAGAAAGAAAAAAAAGAAAAAAACTAAAAGCGGTTGGCGGCGAATCCAACAGCACGCGCGCCCGGCTGGTGAGCCGAGCGAGCATGGCTCATGACGCTCATGAGGAAGTCAGGCCCATGTCCTCTCGTTTCTCTACGTATATCCATAGGGTCAAACTCTTTACGGCGAGCAACTTTAGAATTTAAAATAAGGCTACTTCGTTCCTAAAAAAAATCTGCAAAATCCTTTTTTTTTTTTTTTTGTTAAATTGATGTTAATTGTCCACCAAAATTCAGAGTTGTATTCCCCTCGGCCTTCTCTCCAACAGACAGACAGACACGCCACTGTGGACCGACAGCAGACGCCCCCCCCCCCTCCTCTCCCGCGTGACCGCGGCGAGGAGCGGCGCGCGACGCCACCGCTATTGTCGTCGACAAGTAAGCCGAGCCTCTCGGCGGTCGGGCCGGGCCGGGCCGGGCGCCGTCAAACGATTTAACAGCTCCGCGGTCGCGATGAGAACGCAGTGACAACTGACAACAGCCGGGCTGGGACCACCGCGGGGAGCCGCGGGGGGCGTGTGTTCGAGCCCCGCCCGGGGCAAACACATCGCGTTCCGCGCCAAAAAAAAAAAAAATAAATAAAAAGCACTAGCAGATACATTTGGAAAAGTTTTATTATGATATTTCTTTTCCGCTTGCTTTAGTCTGCTAAAAAGAAATTTCCGCGCCGTATGACGTCGTCTGCTCCGCTGGCGTGGCGTGGCGGGGCGGGGCGTGGCGGGGAGCGGAACGCCGGGAGCGGGAGCAACCGCCCCGCCCGCCACGGCTCAAAATATTCCGCCTGACAGGCCGAGCGAGACCGGGCACAATGCAAGGGCCTGACAATGTAGCGTTCTGGCGTTAGGCGGAGGGGCCTGGCCTGGCGGGGCCTAATGGCCAGGGCGCCAGCCCGCCCTGCACGCCCCGCCCCGCCCCGCCCCGCCCCGCCTCGCCCCGCCCCGCCACGGCCGCGTGCGGATACCTGACGCCCGCACGATCGGGCCGGGCCCCCGGTGGGCGTCGACGGCCACCTTCTCGCCTCGGGTTAGGTCCCCGTCGAGAGGTCCAGGGTCCAGGCCTCCCGCCAGAGCAGTATGACTGACCGACCGGCTGTTAGGTTTACACCGTGCGAGTGAGACGCGAGGTGTTCTTGGGAAACGCCGCCTCTGTGAGCTGAGCACCACCTCGACCAGCGACAATCAATGCGCCCCGCCCCGCCTCGCCCCGCCCCACCCCGCCCGTGCTCGTCGCCAGCGAGGTGTGAAAGTTGTGGCGCATCGATAACGGGCGTAAGTGCGGGGCGTGGCTGGCGGGGCGTGGCGGGGCGGGGCGGGGGGTGGGGCGGGGTCGTCGAGTGGCGACTTTCTCCCGGTTCCGCGGAGACCCCGCGTCACCACACACGCCGGCCAGCGGAACGCCCCGCCCCGCCCCGCCCCGCCAGGGGGATGCAGCATGCAGCCACCGGGCGCCGGGTGGTCGGGGTGGTGTGCTGGCGCGCCAACAGCGAGAACATGCCGGTGTAAACAATAAAAGTCGTGGAATTTAGTTTTACTTTTCTTTCCTCTTTTTCCATAACTACCCGCGGCCGGGCCGGCGCCGCACCCTTTCGCCTCTCAGCCTCGAGCTCAGCGTGCATTCGCGGAAAATGTCAGAGTACGTTGGGGCAGGCATGCTCGCCCCCCCCCCCCCCACCACCTCCCTTTTGCCTAAAGCACACGGCGAGAGCAAACCATCCCGAGGCGGGGCGGGGCGGGGCGGGGCGGGGCGGGGCGCGGCTAGGCTACCTGCCTGACGCACTACTCACTAATGTTATTGCACACGGGGAGAAATGTTTGCCTGGCGGGTCACGATCAAAATGTTTTGACGTGGAGGCTAAAAATAACAACAGTCGAACAAATCGCTGAACCGGGTGGCAGCGCAAGGGCGAGGGGGAGGGGAGGGGGCGACCAATGGCATATATAGTGGAACCCGCGCCCCGCGCCGCGGCAGCAAGAGGCGTTCAACCGCAAGGCACCGGGCGGAGCGGGGCGGGGCGGGGCGGGGCGGGGCGCCAGGGCTGCGGGAGAGCCCCTCTGCCTCTCTCGCACACACTTGCAGTTTCCTGCTTCTCTCAGGCCGCGCCAGCGTCACGCCCGTATATACCCGCGCCCGCCCCGCCACACAGAGTTAGTCAGTCATTCCATCTGCCAGACCATCTGCCGGGGCGGGGCGGGGCGGGGCGGGGCGGGCAGATCAGCTGAGCCAACCGCTTGCAGCATGGGGGCCGGGCCGGGCTCCACCTGCAGATGCGGTAGCCGCGCCCAGAGCTGCAAGCGCCTGACCGTCGGCAGGTAGGCAACCCGGCAACGCACCGGTGAGCGCCGCCTGCCTACCCGAGGCTGCGCAGGGGCCCGGGCTCGGGCGCGGCGCGGGCCGGCGGGGGAAGCACCAGCAGGCTCCCCACAGCAAACCCACCAGTTAAAATGAACGGATAAGCGGGACAGGCATAGTCAGGGTGCCTGTCACTTGCCATGCTGTAGAGTGCTGGTAGGTTTTCAACAAGTGAAACGTTCTGACACCACCAGGATTTATTTTTAAAAAAAAATGGAAGAAAAAAATTTGTTTTGATTCCAGATTTATGAGCGGTGTGTAAAAATGGGAAGGGTGGTTGGGACTGGAGGACAATGTCTTTTCCCTGGGCGATTCACATGGAAAATAACATACCATGAAGTAATAAAACATTTAAACACATTTAACCACTTTTAACACAAAATTTATTAAATTAAATTAAGACTTTATTTTTAATTACAATGGCACTAAAAGTGAATACCACCCAAAATAAACAAGAAAATGATAACAGGAGAATTGAGTGTCTGCCAATGTTGTGGGTTGCCCACCCCACCCACAGATGTCAAACTAGTCCATAAACAAAAGGACTGTTAAAATTGTTTTAATCCATCATGCAGCCCTCACAGAACCAGCTGTTCAACCTCTGGATATTGGGTCACAAACTGACACCGTAATTCTCATGTCAACACTCTAGTGTTTTTGACACCATAACCAAGTTGCTGGACTGTCACTGTCTGGACAGGGCACTCTTTGTGAGGTTGTCTGTCTGGGCCTTGGTGCACGGCCCAGCTGTTCAGCAGAGGCTAATTTCCACCCCTAGGACCCTCCCCGCCCTCGGCTCTGGCGGCCCCCGCCCGCCCACCTGTCCCTCCCCGAGCTGCTCGTCACAGGAGGTCCTGCAGGACTCGACGGGACCTTGGCGATGCAGCTCTGACTCCTGTCTCCTGCGGCCGCGGACCCCGTCGGGCCAGCGCAGGGAGTAGGGTTAGGGTCGGGGGTCGGGGGCTGCACGGCGGCCGCACTCGCCCCTAACTCACCTCGGATCCGGGAGAATGATCTTCTTGCTGGCTCTCGCGGCCGGCGTGCACTTGCTCTTCTCCATCGCCATCAAGTAGCTCACGTCCGCGAGGACGGCCTCCAGATCCGCCATTTTGACACTTTCTGCTATTCACTGGGGGGCTAGGGGTATCCACAACAAACACTCTGCATGCCCGGGGCCCGGTCGCGGCTATCAGTTGGCACGACGGCAACCGGGGCGAGGTTCAACGCGCATCCGAGGCGACGACGGACACGGCCACATTTCCACCTCGGCGACGACGAGAAACCGTCTCATCCATGAGCAGGCAGGGCCTGCTTCAGCCTTCACCACGGTAAACACAAATAGCAGAAACGGCACGGCCAGCAGAAAAGAAGCGTCTGCTCCTATTGGCCGATGGCGAAGCGGGCGAGCCAACTTCTCGGGAACAAAGTGTTGGATAGACTCTAGGGGTAAGTGGTTTTAATCGTCCGAAACAGGTGTGACGAGCGTTTGCAGCTCTAGAAATCTGCGTTAAATATTATTTGGCGGTGCTAAGCTTTGCGTTAGGCTTTTTATTTCGGCTGGATTTCACTGCATCCATGACAACGTTTGTGGTGCGCCATGTTGCCGCCCTGAGAGAGCTAACAATGGCTGCCCTGGGCAGAACTGTAGGAAATGACAACACTTCCAAATTTCAATTAATTGCTCAGAAGTTTTCGTCTCTAGTGTATGGTCGTAGTGAGGGAGATAGGCAAATCGTAAATGCATTACTTGATGATTTAAATTCTCTCGACTTCAGTCGCACTGTCGTTACCAATGTCGATGTATGTATATTTGTTAAGCAAGGTTATGGTTCCCTGTGTTTACTGTCTGACAGAACGAACTTCTGAGTATCAGCGTGTGCGCTTATGATTTTCGTTTTGAAGCATGTCAATTCCCTGTTTAATTGACTAAAAGCTCTATAGTTAGCTTAGTTTTTAGTAAACCGGTTTCAAGTTTTGTTTTTGATTTCAGAAAGCAGTTCTGATTATTAATCAGTGCTGTTCGCTTGTTCCCTCTAATGACACTTTTCTGGTAGCCAAAGGCTGTCATCTGATCAATAATCTTGTCGAGAAACAAGAAGTAAGAACTGCTCATTTGTCTTCTTTTTGCTTTCCACGTATTGTGTTTCACCTAGTATGGTTTATGCCAACAGGTTCGTGTGGAAGGACGCACTTTAACAGTTGCTATACAGTGGTGTATTCAGGCTCTTAAACAATGTCCAAGTGTTGCTTCTCAAGATGTATTGGCTGCCCTTGGAGTTCTCATCAGAGGAAACGGCTCAAAGGTTCAAGAGGTATGGTTCTTAGTACTTATTTGTGTAGTGTGTGGAACCTATTCTCAAAAGTTGATTGATGTAGAAAATTGTTTTCTTGTTACTTGTGTATTTAGCACAGCCAAGCTATTCTTTCTACATTGTCTCCTCTGCTGAATGTTACAAATGATCTCAATGGCCTTTCATCACCTTGGGATCTAAAGTTAGCAGCCCTTCATTGCCTTGAAGCTTTGAGTGCTCCGCCCGTAGATTGCTCTTCCTCAGACACAGAATACCTGGACACATGTTTTAAAATATTTTATAATCAGCTCAACCTTGACAAACATCCAGATCAGCATGAAAGTAACTACTGTAAGGTATGTTGACAGGGTCAAACTTCTGATTCCTTTAGTTCAAAGATTTAAAAACTAAAGACAATTATCTTTTTAGATTATTTTGTCTGCTCTACGAGGAATAGAAAATGTGGTTGTGCAGTCACGTGCCTCAGGAGATCTTGTTGGAGATGTTATTGGTATAACAAAGGCTTTTATGTTGTTTTGCATACCTCCGTATCAAGCCATAAAACCATGTAGAGTACTACCAGCAGCTGTTCCAATTTCTGACATTCCTCCTCCCGTAGCCCGTGGTCCCAAAACAATCAAAGGAGTGGTAGGTGGAGAGTAGTAAGGAAAAAAACTAAAACTTTGTTAGCTACATATTTATGAATATTTCTCATCGCAATCTATTCACAGGGAAGTCGTACAAGACCCCCCAGAAAACGTTCAACTCCAGGTAAAAAGAAAACTGATACAACTGAGGATGATGAGGATGTACCCCACACAGCTCCATCTTTGCCACCTCCCACTACCCATTCCGAAGTACAAGTGCCTTGGCCATATGGACCAGCTGGACTGGATTGTTCATGGCGAACTAGTGACTCAGATTATTCAGATTCTGAGGCCCCAGCATCGCGACTGCGGTCTCATCATGCTCGAATCCGACAAGCTGCTCTTCAACTGTTGCTAGCATTAATAAAGGTATTTTGATGAAAATATTTTCAATAATGCAATCCCAACATAACTTTTTTATTTTAATTTTAATGATTGACCATCCAAAACTAGGTATCAGACAAGCGAGTCATGTGTGGTTATTGGTGGAGTCTCCTTCCTGATGGGTTACAATCAACTAACACACGTACACTCATTACGTGTCTATTGAGGGACCCTTCCCCTCGATGTAGAACAGCAGTTCTTATTGTATTATGGACTTTGTTGGTTGGATCAAGGTCGTATTTGCAACAAGCTGAACATGGGTGAGAAAATCCTTTATTTTTCAGGTGTAATATGTCAGAACTAATTTAACATTTCTACTCGATGCATTGATGGTGACAAATTTTTTACACAGGGATCCCTCTGGGTCATTTATACCATTTTCTGTGTCATTGGGAAACATGTTGCGAGAGCTCCATAGGTCATTAGCCCAAGCACTGGCCGCTGAAAATGCAGTGTTAGCACTGACTCAGTTATTGCGAGTCGTAGCTATTCTTGTCCAGAATACACCTTACCACAGATTGCAACCAGGTCTCTTAACCAAAATAGTGCGATCAGTCAGACCACTAACTGTACACAAAGGTAATGGTGATAGTTCTCATTTAATTTTTAAAAAATTATACTGCTTTTATACTAAATTTATCTCTTTTATTAGATGTAAATATTCAAGTTGCTGCACTCACAGTGCTGGGTGCTGTTGTTGCTGTCCTTCCATCCGTCCCTGAACTTACTTTTTGTTTGATGAGGCCACGTTTTGCACTGTTTCTTACCAAAGGTTTGTTATGAATAGTAAATTTACTCAAGTGGAGTTCCGTTTATGTTAATGTTTTACAGTTTTCTAAAAATATTTTCTTTACATACGGGGAAGCAGGGACTAAGCAGGGGGCGCAAAGTGAAGGAGAAGTTAGTGGAGATGATGAAGAACTCTATGAAGAGCGAGAGGAAGTTGAGCTAGACGCTGAAGAATTTGAAATGGAACAGATGAATTATTCAACAGTTGTAAATAGTAATGCCTCTGAGGTGGACACTTCAGTTCCAAGCTTAACAGGATCCGGCTTACCTTGGATTCTTGAGCTATGTTTGAGAAATTTAGGATGCCAGTCAGTTTCAAGTGGAGGTGTCACAAAATGTATAAACCCTTTTACATTGGTATTTTGCACTTAATTGGATACCCTCATTCTTTATTCTTATCTCTCATTACAGTTGCTGTTTTACCAGATGGCACTTTTGCTGCAGCCCCTGTTCGTGTAGAATCACTCCAGGTTATAGGGGCTATGGCTACCTGCCACTTTGCTACTGCCATAGCACCCAATATTTCTGTCCTGCAAAATGCACTTGAAATTGCTTTAAAAGATACAGACGAGTCAATTCGACTTCATGCTGCACGTGCTGTAGAAAGCATTGGATTGGCAATGCATAAATCTCTTGAAGGTTGGTGTACTTTTATTATTGTGTTAATTTCTGGTTTGTGTATTACCTATTGACTAAAGCTGACTTCCATTCAGATGAAAATGGACCAACAATATCCATGGACGTGATAACATTATTTTGGCGGGAACTTCTGAGCAATTCAGTTACATCGTTAGTTCAATGTGCTGATCAACCTTCCTTGAGGGCTGCTGCTTGTGATTGTTTAGCGAACATAGGCGTTACTGTGTTTGAAAAGTTATCTGTAAGTACCTATGTGTAGAGCTGTTTTTATGGTGTTGTATGATTGCATTGCACAGCCAAACCTGAAGCTCTCAATTTTTTAATTAATTTCAGACAGATCAACAAATCCTCAGTTTCACACTTTTGTTTGGATGTGTGAATGATGAAGAAAGCCTTGTCAGAGCTTCCGCAGTTCGGGCTATTGGGCTCTTTTCTTTGTATCCATGTTTGCGTAAGGTATTGTATGATTGATAAAATGGTAGCAATTTTGATGAACTTCTGACACTGCGATATACTGTGTTTATTCTGACAGTCTTATTTTACTCATCAATTTTAGGATATACAATTTACTCTGGATTCAATTGAAGCTGTTTCTCAGTCCCTAAAAGATGAAAATCAAATAGTAAGAATGAAAGCTTCCTGGTCTTTGGGCAATATTAGTGATTCCTTAGTGTTCAACAGGTAAAATTTGTACTCCCTAATTTTTCTTGTGGGTCTGATAAATATTCTAATTATTCTGTAATTTTAGATCTGAGGGCTGTGAGGAAGTCCCTGGTAACGTGTTGCTAGATCTGCTTCAGGCCAGTGTTACTGCCTCCCTAGATAGTGACAAGGTGAGTATAATACATTTATTGAAAAGAGCTGCATATTGAGAAGTTGTATTTCTAAAATTATATCTTGTGCACAGGTGAGAGCCAATGGAGTTCGCGCTCTTGGAAACTTTTTGAGATTAGTTTCAGCAGATGCAGTAAGACAACATGGCGTTGAAGTAATTGATCGCGCAGTGAATGCTCTTACTCGAAATGCATCAACTGGTAGCAATATGAAGGTAATACTTTTTATTTTGTTTGCTCTTTGATATGTCTTAATTATCTTAATTTGTTAATTAACCAAAATTTTTGAAGGTCCGTTGGAACGCTTGCTATGCAATAGGCAATATGCTAAAGAACCCAGAATTATATGAACACAATATTAATTGCCAGGTAAGTTTGTTTCGTTATAATTCAATTTTACTGTAGGGCTCAAATAACAAGTGAGATTTTTTTTTCCACAGACAACAATTTTTCCTGTTCTGTGTAATTTAGTCCACAACTTCCGCAATTTCAAAGTACGTATTAATGCTGCTCTTGCTCTTGGTGTGCCAGAGCATCGAGCACTCTATGGCCAACATTTTGCTGCGGTATGGGCTGCTCTTCTTGCTGGATTGGATAATTCAGAGCATATGGCTGATTTTAATGAATACAAGCATCGAGATGCTTTATTGGATCAGGTGAGAGAGATGTCACATGCTTAATGCATTGTAAAATGTATTTCCATAGTTACATTATTTTATCTCTATTTTCTAGATATGCTGCTCTCTGTGTCATATTGCTACCTTAGTCACTGTAGAAGATTTAAGTGGCCTGCATGAAGAGTTAGTCCTTCATCAAGAATCACTTCAACAACACTTAAGAAGGATGGAAGATTCTGTGGTTCCAGAAAGGTCAGGTGTTTTCATAGGTGCTGCCAACCATGCCAATCAACTGCTCTCCAATCCCTCTCTGAATGGTGTTCAAAGAAATTCAGCTCTTTTGCTGCACACTGTGTTCACTTTGAATCAGGACAACCTTACAACGTACTAGACTGGAGTATGAACTTTAATGGTAGTCTGAATGGGAAAAGAACTAAAAATGAATTTTTGTATTTAAAGGGTCATGATAAGAAAATGTTTTTCTGTGATATGTATGTATGAATATTTTACTACTTACACCTAGAGTGCCTGTTAGATTTATTCTCCTTTTTTTTTTGATTACTGAAAAAAGAGACATTTATTTAAATCATACTTTTTTCTGGAAGATTTCTTGAGATAATAATCACCCACTTGCTTTTTTTGTTTGTTTAATTTTTGATAGGAAAAAAACTACTTTTACTTGGCAACAAGCATAGGTGAACAGCCTAATGTAATACGCTTATTCAAAAATGAAAATAATAAAACAAAATGAATTCTGTTGCACTATACTTAACTTAAATCAAATATCTTTGTTTCTCTGTTACTTTTTAAATGTAAGTAGTCAAAGTTTGAAATTCAGTCAGCCAGATTCTGTTTACTGATGCAACTCATTGGAGCCACTTGAATTTTTATCATCAGGTGTAGTAGTTGGAGAAGCAGAAGTCTCGTCCTTAGGTGTGGTAGTTGAAGGATCAGAAGTCTTTTCAAGATTAGCCTCTTCTTCATTCTCCGAATCATCATCTGAATCACTCTCAGATTTCTGCTCAGATTTTGGTTTCTTGAAATTTTTACCCTTTTTTTTCTTAAGACGTTTGGCTCGTTTTTTAGCGGTTTCTTCTTCAGCTTTCCGTTTGTTCTCTTCAATTTTCCTATGGTACTCTTCCTCTGCTGTTTCCTATATTCATATTTTTAAAGGTATTATCACCAGACACCAAGACGGTCTAAAAATGATATGAGGAAGATAAATAATGTCTCACCTTTTCAGCTTTCTCCTGAATGAACTTTTGACGTGCATATTCTTTCCTACGTAGATGTCTGTAGACATGGAATTCTCCACTTCCTGCGCCAGCACTTGAACCCATAACATTGCGAACGAACTCAGGTACGTGTGGAGTGTTTTTGCCTTTGGGCCGATCAGGAATAACTACTGGTTTGTCCTTCGAAGAAAGGGATCATGGTAAAAGGACACACATAAACGTAACCTCACCAAAAGAAATCATAGTACTTACAGGATTTTTCATTAACTTTTCGATCTTCAATCTTTGGAGATCAGCTGCATTTTTAACAACTACAGGCTTGTCCTTTTCATCGTCCTGTCCCTTCTTTTTTGATTTTTCCTTTGGGGCAGACATTTTAAAGGCACGTCAACTGCGGCTTTCTGATTCACAACATAACCTTCGTTAATGTTTACAGCTGTAGCAGACAGCTCGCGCCAATAGTACGTCCTGCAATTTTTCATAGTATGGAAAAGTGATACAACTGGGAAAAATAGCATGAAAACATGAAAACCTCGGAAATGTAATAATTTTCTTGTTCATTGACTAAAAGAAAAGTCGTTGGTATCATTTACTTAAATTATATTTCATATATTCGAAAAACTGGCACATTTCTGACGAATCAATGTTCAGGTTAACGAAAGCTACAACGAAGTTGGTCTTTAATTTTGTCATACCGTTCACCGGTATGACAATGTTTCCTATATGTAGAGTGGCTTTGTAGACTTTCCCGTCGTCTGCCTACGTGTTTTTGTTTTGGTTTCCGAATTTGACAGTTCTCCTTTACACATTTATCAGCCGGTAAGTTGTTACTTTCCCGTAAAAGTCTTTTAGAAGATCATTTTAATTCAATAGATGTGCTTGCTTCTGTTTGCCATGGCTTTTTGTGACAGTGATAGCGGTAGATTGTTGTCACAGCAGGTAACAATACCCTGAAACTTTATATCTATACTTTTGATCCCATTAAAAAAAATTATCTTTTTGAAGAAAGCCTTGCCAGAAATTTTTGCTGAACTGTTATTGTATTTGCTTCTATTTTCAGCTAAACAGATGTGTGTGTTCATGACCTAGATATGTAGTTTGTCGCTTTTGCTGCTTATTTTGTGGTGCTTATATTTCAAATTGAGATGTGATTTAACGTCACCATGGATCCAGATAGCCATACTGATCCACCTGGCTGGAAGGTCAAGGTATAGTTCAAATTTTTATTTTATTTTTCTGCCTTATCCAGCACTTTTTTGCTTGACATCCTAACATACTCAACTTCAGTTTAACCATGTATGGTTTTATTGAAACAATATCATTTTTTGTGATTGGTTTAATTATTCAAGTATGTTAATACCACCCAAATCTCAGCAACAATATAGAAAGGTGATGTGGTTTTGTTTCAGCATGCAATGTGGGTGAATGGGCATAAGAGCGGCAGTGGTACATCAGTAAACTCTTCGGTGTCAAACAGCGATACAGCTGGAGAATCCACCTCCTCCTTTGACTGTAATCCATTACGTTTGGGTATGCTCTAGAGTTAAATGTTTTTTATTATTTTGTAATATCTGATTATACTTAATATTTATCAATTTTGATTCTCTTAGGTCCTGGCTTTTTAAGGAAACATGCTGGCCTTGATGTTTCATTTCCTCGTGTCCACTCAACTGGCAGAGCTGTAATAGATGTAAGTCTTTGCCTGGAAATTTTTTCAAATTAATATCAAATTTGGCTAATTTTTTTTTCCTTCTTTTTTTCCTCCCCTCCAGGGATTATCTGCAAAAGGCATACAACCCGATCTGGTGTACCACCATCCTCAGCTTCAAACAAAATTACAAAGCTCTGATGCTTCAAGTCCAAGAAACTCTATAGGGATACCCCTCAGTATTACTCAAAATGAAAACTGTGCAAATGATCCATCACTACACAGACGGCATTCTGATACAGCTGTGAAGTTAAATATTCCAGGCAACTCTGTTATTGTCAGAGAAAATAATCCTCTACGTCCATTGGAGTTGATTCCAGCCCCTGTGCTTACTACTGACAAGCTTACTCCGTACCCTCCTGGGCTTATAACAGTTGTGAAAGAAGGGCCACCTCATGAAAGTCCTTCAGAAGTAATAGCATCTATTGAAAAGGAGCTTGAAGAACTTGAGTACATAGAACTTGGTAGGGATTCTGGCTCAATGGCTCCAGATGATGAAAGTAAGTTACACAAATATATTTCCTGTTTCAGTTTACTGTTCATGAGTTATAATGAATTTTTGTCTTCTTTTGAAAGCATTTAGAAATGGAATGGAAGAAAATGGAATGGAGGTATGTAATAGTGTTTTTAAACTCACCGCAAATAGAATGCTTGGATGCAATTTTGTAGTTTGATCCTGTGTGTTATTTTTTATTAGTTTTAGTCACTCAAGTTTCTATTTTTTATTTTTTTAAATTTTTTTTATTATTTCTATTTGTTTTAGTATTTTTTAATATTAGTCATTCCATATTTGAAATATTGTACTAAGTATTTATATGCACTCACAGTGTTTATTTTGCATCACTTTTTTCTCTTTTTAAAAAAATGTTTAAAAAAAATGTAGACCAGAGGATGCCATTGTCGATTAGCTCTGGAAGAACGTCTGCACGCTTCCATTAAGGGCTGCTTACAATTACAACATGAGGTATGAAGATAATGTATTAAATTGTGCATGGGTGTGGTTGAATGCATTTTTGATATCCCTCACTCCCCTCTGGTGTTTTTTTCTCAATCATTATTTTTCATTGTTGAATTATGTTATTCACAGTAAGGGCATTTTGCAGGTGGAATTGGCTCATTCTAAATGCGCCAGATGGGAAAAAGAGGCAGGGGATGCTGCTGAAAATGTCTCAATGCTCAGGGCTAAAGTTTCAGAGCTGGAAATTGAGCTAGCTGCAAGAAATGCTTCCTTACATGGTCTCAAAGCAAAGGTTGCTCAGCAATTTATGGAAAATGATGATATAAATGAAAGAAGAAGGCAATTTGAACGCGATTGTAAAGCCCAGCTTACTCAGGTAAATTATTACTATTACTATTTTTTCTCTCTGATTTGTATAATTTAGCATTTTAGTAACTTCCCATATTTTTCTGTATGAAATTAGCTTGACAGTTTAAAAAAGTCAGAGCAGTGGTATAGAGAGCAACTCCACATTACTCAAGTAGAGCGGTCGGATTTACAAAAAGAATTAATGGCTGTGCAAGAAAGAAATGTGCGGCAGGTTCATGATCTGGAAAGACTTAAGTCTGATCTACAGCGTGTCAAAGATCAACTTCAGGAGGCAGAAGAAAAGTCCATAAAGGAAAAACAAAACCTGTCTTTAAAACTGGAAAAGGCTTTAACTTTCACCAATAGCCCACTAAGTATAGACGATACTTCTGATTCTAAACAACTTGTGGTGAGTACTCTTACAATCGACATTTTCAATTTAACTATTTAATATTATAAACTAATGCCTTTGGTTGCAGGACGACCCTGCAGTATTGGAATTGAAACAGCGAATTGCGGACCTCGAACTAAGCTCTAAAGCGAGTAACATGAACTTGGACCAGGCTCGGGAAGAAATTGACCGCCTTCTTTCCCGAAGCCTTCAACTGCAGAGGGAACTGAGCGAGACGAAAATCAAGCTTCAGGAGGAGCAGGAGCGCTGTATGAGTACCTCGAAGGACCGAGAAAAGGCTGAGGCGGAATTGAAGGTAGGTGCTCTGCCCTGCAGGTCACCATACGCCCCCGCTATCGTGAAAACTAACTGTGCTGGTTTGCAGGAGCGCGAGCGGGTGCTCGCCGCCCTGTCGCGCGAGCACGCCGAGCTGGCAGTGAAGCTCGAGTGCCAGGCGCGCGAGCGCGCCGAGCAGGACGAGGCCCTGCAAACGCTCACGCGCAACTTCACCAACGTGTCGGCGCGGTTCAACGCGATGCGGGCCGAGACCCAGGAGCACCGGGCTGCGGGCGAGGCGCTCCGCGCGGAGCTGCGCGCCCTGGAGGCGGAGAGGGACAGCCTCCAGGCCCGCCTGCAGCAGGGCGTCCGCCGAGACCAGGCCAACGCCGTGCAGGCCCGCCTCGAGGCCAGCGACCGGGAGGCGGCGCGCAGCGCGCGCGAGGCGCAGCTGGAGCACGACGTGCTGGGCCTCCGCGAGGCGCTGGAGAGCACCCGGGGCGCCCAGCAGCGCGCCGACCAGCTGCAGGCCGAGCGCGACCAGCTGCACTCACTCAACGACCAGCTGCGCGCGCAGGTGGACCGCCTGTCGCAGCTGCTGCAGCAGAACACGGGCTCCAAGGTCCGGGACCACGACGACAGCCTGCAGCTGGCGCAGATGGCGAGGATGGACCAGCTGTGCACGGAGAACGTCGAGCTGAAGGCGTCGGTGAAGAGGAGCGAGGCGCAGGTGGAGGAGCTGCGGAGCCAGCTGGCCGAGCTGGAGCAGCTGCGGGCGGACAACGGCCAGCTGCGGGAGCAGGTGGAGCGGAGCGGCGCGCGGCTCGCGGAGCTCAGCAGCACCATCGAGGAGCTGGAGACGGCTATGGGCGAGCTGCGGGGCCGGGGCGACACCCGGGAGGACAGCCTGGCTCACGCCGAGCTCGTGCAGCTGCGGGCCGAGAACGCGCAGCTGCAGCGCGCCAAGCACGACCTGTCGGCGCGCGTGGACGAGCTCTCCCAGTGGCTGGACACCGTGACGCAGGGCATGCGCATGGGCGCGCAGAGCCTCAGCCTCAGCCGCCTCACCGCCTCCCCCGTGCACGTCGAGGGCGTGGAGCCCGCGGTGGAGCCGGCCGGCGACGACCAGCTGCGCGCGCTGCTCGACGCCAACGACGAGCTCGCCATGTACGCGGCCGCACTGCAGCGCCGCCTGCTGGACCGCGGCCAGCTGGAGGACGGCGTCCCCGACCTGCTGCAGCAGGAGGCGCCGGCCGCCGCGGCCGGGGAGGCGCGCGGGCTGCTGGCGCTGCTGCAGGTGTGCCTGTACCGGGTGCGCGAGGCCCGCGGCGCGGACGGCGCGGGCGGCGAGGAGCTGCGCAGGCTGGCCGCCGTCATCAGGCGTGGTATGGGCAGGCTGACCGGCGCCGACTCGGAGGAGGCGGAGGGCGTCGCCGCCGACCTGCAGGACCTCCAAGACCTCCGCGAGCGCGAGGGCCGGCGCGACGACCTGGTGCGCGAGCTGCTCGGGAGGCTCAAGGAGCAGGTCCTGGCGCGCAAGGCTGCCGAGCAGAAGCTGGCCAACCTGGGGATGATCGGACTCCCCGGCGAGCACGCGTGTCACACCTGCATCCCCAACGGAACCACGCCCGCGGCAGGTAAAAACAAAGTGAAACTGTTTATTTTTAGCGGTGTGCTGCGTGAGAGTGTTGAGGCGCAGATCGGATCGATCGTCTCCTCGAGGCGGCCGACTGCTCTGCATGGCTTTCAATATCAGATGTGATGTCGTATCGGCCGGTCGATCGCTCTCACTACTTAATGCTCGCACGGCTGGCGCGGCAGGCCAGGCCAAGCCAGGCCGCCTCATGCCGCCTGCACGGCCCCGGACTGCGGCGCCCCAGAGGATCCCCATCCTCAAAAAAAATAAGAGAGAAAAATTTTTTTTGGGGTGTAGCTGGGCCGAGCATCTCTCCGTGCATGTTATACCCCCGTGACTGTTATTTAAATGATGATGATAATCCCCCTCCGCCCTCTCTCCGCGCCGCACAGGGGACAGCCTGGAGCGGCGGGAGGCGGAGCCGGAGCGCGAGCGCCTGGAGCAGGAGCTGGCGCAGGCCAACGCCAGCATCGCCGACCTGCACAAGCAGCTGTTCAGCGAGCGGCGGGACGCGTCGCAGCTGCGCAAGGAGGTGGCCAGCCTGCGCCTGGGCCTGGACACGGCCAACGACATGCTGGACAGCAACAAGGTGGCGCTGGGCCGCAGCGAGGCGTACGGCCAGGTGCTCAAGGTGTCCAAGGACCAGCTGCAGGCGCGCTTCGAGCAGGAGCAGCGCGACCACGAGGACTGCCGCCAGCGCCTGGAGCGCCTGCAGGACCAGCTGCAGGAGGCGCGGGCCAAGGACCCGCTGGTCGAGGCGCAGATCAAGGTATGCGGCGCAGGCCCCATCCCACCCACCCTCCGCCCCTGCCCACAACCCTCGCCCCCATCTGCCTCCCAGGACGGCTGCTACAAGCTGTGGACGGGTAGTGGCAGCGGCCTGGACGCGATCGTCAAAATGAGCACGGGCTCCCGAGTGCGCTGGCGGCTGAAGCGCAAGCTGATCATGAACTAGTCTGCAAGTACACCGAGTTGCTATTCTGTATCCCCCCCCCCTGTATTCTACCCCAATTTCCCGGGTCGATCCCCTATCCTGTCCAACTGGAAGGCATTGGAGCGCCTGGAGGGTAGGCACCCCATGGCCCCTGCACGCAGCCGTGTAGCGCGGGCTTGCCTATGCTGACTCGTTGCGTTGCAGACGCTGGGCTGCCACCTGCACCAGCGGGCGGGGGAGGTGCGCGCGCTGCAGGACAAGCTGTCGGTGCGGGACCGCGAGTGCGACGACCTGCGGGCGCAACTGGACCGGCAGAAGGCGGCCGCGCGCCGGGAGCACGACGCGCTCCTGCAGGAGCTGCAGCAGGCCCAGCGGGAGTTCGGCGAGGCGCTACGAAATGTGAGAAAGTAGTCACAAGTATTTTTAACAGCCGTGGGATATTCCATTTATTTTTTTATAGCTGCTCGGATTTATTTTAACGGGTGTAATTTCTTTTTTTTCTTCTCATCAATATTTTCAGATGAGTAGCAACGTGCCGGATCCCGCACCGTGCGACGAAGAGGGGCTGTCCGCCCTCATCCAGGAGAGTAATCGCCTGTCACCCGCCGTGCTGGGCGACCTGAAGGCCCTGCTGCACAACCTCAAGGCGGAGCTGAGGTCAGTGGAGAGAGGGGTCGGCGTCACCTACGAGAGACCGGGCCCTCCAGTGCAGCACGTGTGAGCGAGTGAGTGAGTGTCCAGTATATGGTATACATTTTTATTGGGAGGTACTTTGGCGGTGGATTCGACTTTGACTCTGGGATGATTGATGCTCTCGTATCTTGAATGGTGGTGTGGATCAAAATGGCTATGCAAATTTTACAGTAAAAATAGATTTTATGTATGAGGTGCATATGAAGCGCAATTTATATTGACTAAAATCTAAGCAAATTCTTGCCAAACAATTTGAACTAACATATTATAGAAAGCTGATGTGAATGTGGATGTACTCTTACATCTTAAATTATTTGAACTTTGATTTGTTTTTAAATTTTATATTTTATTTATTCTGAATTTTATGGTCTGGTTTGCTCAATGATTTGTTGATTTTATTTTTCCTGTTTTGTTCTACAAATTTACTATTGGTACCAGCCTTTATTTTGGTGCAGTTATATTTGATTGCATTTGCGTGTTATGTGTAGAATCATTACCATTACCTGTTAAATCAGGGATTTTCCTTTATGTATCAGCATATTTTTTTCTCACATCCTGGTATTTTTCCAGTACCATACTTCTGTGATCTTCCTCATTCCTAACTATTTCCATTAAATTGTGTAAGGTAAGGTTTGTGCCAAAGTGTAGGATCCAAAGATATTCCCTGTGTTGGCATGTGATAAGTATTTTTAGTTTTTCTTCACATTTTAGTATTTTGATAGGTATTCTCTTACTTATTACAATGGTGATTGTATTAATCTTGTACTTAAATCAAACATTTTTATGATAATATATTTTTTGAATCTCTGCATGATAGCTCATTTCTGTAAGTAAGGTCAAGCAGAAATTGGCACCATGGTAAAATAAAAATATTACTGTTGGTAATGAGAGCTCAACATGGATATAGGTAAAGGTGGGTATTGTTCTTGAAAATTAAAAGTCAAGGAGTACCATTGAAGTGTTTAATAAGAGACCATGAGCAAAGAGTATTTAAAAGCAGAAGACAACCCCTCAAGTTACATTAATGATTTACAGTTAAATTAATATCTTACAAAATATACAAGTCAGCAATTATTGCAAAAAAAAAGCAGGTGGAAAATTTCCAACAGCAAATTAAATTAGTGTATTAGGAAACAATTGTGTAAAACTGTCATTCCACAAGTCACTCATAGTTTCTGAACTTGATATATCACTATGAGGAGAGCCAAATGATTCATAGCCACAGTCTGATTTAACTGCATCAGTTATATCACTTCTAGGTGATAAAGGCTCATCTTTAAATGTAGGCATCAAATACGATGTTGTAACCTCCTGGACAGCTTCCTCTAGAATTACACAATCACTCTCATCTTGAGTTGGAACAATTATTGTAATACAATCATCTGGGGCAAATGCATCACTTAGTGCGCTAGCAAGTATATCAGTCTGTGAAGACGTTCTAGGCAAAGTGACACATGTTGGTGAACCTGTTACAAAGCACAGGTTTTGTTGAGTGTTAACATTAAGTTCTTCTCTTGGCAAGACTTTTTTGAAATTTTGTTTAGGTTGATGACTTGGGAGTCTTCTGCGTGTTGGTCGCGCAATACTTCCAGAAGTAGCCTCTTTAGAACACACTTCAATCTCCATTCCTTCACCTATGCAGCGACTTGATCTACTGGATTCCAGGATTTCTGGTGCTTTCCCCACCACTTGTTCTGCTCTCGGAGTATCCTAAATAAAACCAGATAAGATAAATAAAACATTGTCAGCCTGCACCAAAACAGAAAAATTGTGCAAGTAGTTGCAGGAAAACACACCTGTTCATTGGCAAAGGCCTCTTGTAAGAGGCTTTCAGCGAATCGCTCCAAGTCTCCAAGGTCTGGCAGATCTTCGTCAGATCCGAGATCGGCGAGGAGTTCGGGGAGAGAAGGTATGCCATCAACAAGATCGTCAGGCTTTTCAGGTTGTCTGCTCGTTTCCCTTCCAGTCCCTTCAGCAGAGGGTGTCTCATCGACTCAGCAGGTCGTGACAAGGTGGATGGGAAACTAACAGGGGCAATCTGATTGTTGCTTTTCTGATTCTTGCTACAAGCACACTTTTCTTTTTCCAACAAGGTCTCCAAAAGAGCAGCATTGGTAGCTTGGGCATCTTGTAACTGTTGTTTTAGTAACACATTTTCAGCTTCCATTCTTTCTTTAAGTCTTCTCATTTCCTCCAGCTAAAAACAAAATAAATAAATAATAGACATTTGAACATAGAAGAAAAAGAGAATCAAACTAGACTTTACTGAGTTAATTTCTCACCTCTTCAGCCATAGAAGCAACTGAGGACTCTAGTTCATCCATACGGGCTTTCTTGCGATCTCTAGAAGTTTGTGCTGCGACTCGGTTTTTTAATTTCCTAGAAGAGGAAAGAGATAAGAATTAGTGGATTGAAGTTTATTGAATCTTTTATTCAGTTCTAGAACTCCTCAGAGAACTGTTATAAAAGATTTGTGTCAGCTGACGCAATCTGAAAATTTTGGATGTTATGCATAAAATATGAAGAAACTAACTTAAAATTGCTCAAAATAAAAGTTTTAAAAAAGGAAAAGCGTTGAATTTGAATTTCTTCCTGAGTAAAAAATGGGTCACTAAGCCCCACCCAACTGGCACGGAATGAACTAGAACAGTATGATAAGGAATTGATTGACAACACAAAGTGCTTTGACAGTTGGCGCTAACTTACTTTCTGTACATTTTCTCCTCCATAGAGAGATGGGCAAGGCGTCGTTTCCTGCTAGGGATCGACGGGGGCTCCATCATTTGGGCGTTCATGTTCATGTCCAGGGCGCTGTCACCGCCAGCCACCGCTGGAACGGTGATGATAATAGCTTGCGGCGCTACCATATTCACTGACTTTCGCACTTCACCATCCGTCAAACTGACGAAGTAACACTCTGCGCTCACTGTACCAGCTCTACACTCGCATGTCAACTCGTCCGCCGTCACTTCTCCGTCTGGAATGCATTCTGTACGAGGATTCTCTGCGCCCCTTTCCAGGCTGATGCAACACAAGCAGACTACGCAGTAGGACGAAACCCTGGACAGGGATTGGTGGTGGTTAAAAACTATGTGGTCTCACGTGATTGGTCGACAGTTCCATTGACGTCATCTGGGGCATCTGGGGTGGGAAGGGAAAAGGGGGTGGGAGAAGGATGAAAGAGTTGAGGGGGTCGGTCGATGTTTACTCGAGGTATCGAAAGTAGCGCGGAAATATTCGTATGGGTTCGCTTCACTGGACCATCACTAATCATCCTAACTGCAAACAAATAAGTGTCAGCTCTGAAGATGTTAAGTTTTGGGCAGTGTTGTTGTGTAAAAGAGCAGGGTGATAATAAAGTATTATTGACTGAATTCAAACCAAACCAAATAAATCTACAAGCAAAGTTAATAGCAGTGACAGAGTTTATTGATCAAATTAGATTTTCTCGTTTAAGGTCAACTAAAAAAGAAAAATCTTGAACAAAAGAAAACTAAGCTTGAAATATATGAAAGGAAACCTTATCTGGTAAAATTGAACCAAATTTATAAATGAATTAATCAATGGCAGGTCTAGGCAAATAAATTTAATTTTTGCATAATGGAACACGTCACAAGACCTAATTCAAGAGATGCAAAAGATGACAATCAGTGTTATTCTAATACCGTCAAATAAACAAATTGAACACGACTTGTGCCTTTAAATAAGTTTGATCAGGAAGTAAGCCGCATATCATAGTGGAAGTCCCTATTTTTTACTAAGTACCAAGCTTGGTACCCACTTTACTGTGAAGACAAAAGGGGACCAGAAAACTTTTCAAATATGAAGAAGCTCCTCAGTGCATACCTTGAATTGGGTTCTTTAAGAAGTACAGTTTATATAAATACATAGTCCTTAGACAGTTAGAATGATAATAAATAAAAAGGTTTTGTTTATAAATTCACTTTAAGATGACTGACACAGTCTAATGGCACAACTTTGATTGCCATACAGGTTCTCTGTTCCACCAATGGGATCCATATGTTGTTCCCCACATGTAACACATTTAAACTACATGATAATTCACAGCCAATAATGTTCACCCAAGAAACAAATACATTCTTGTTTCAGAAGTGCTCTGCATGTCATCTAACAGTTTAGGTTCTTTGCTAACATAGCAAGGTAAGACATGCATTAGAAGACTTCGGCAATTAAGTTTGAGTCTTTGTATTTGTTATTGACATAACTTATTCTTTAACTAAAACCCTTGAAGTCCATTGTACACTTTGAAGTTTGAGTCTTGTCCTAATAACTTTTTGATTTCTGGGTAAGAAGAAAAACGAAACAAACACATGTTATTAGTCTTAGATTGTTTTTAGAAATGATGAGGCGCAAGGTCTAGGCAAAAATCTTACCTTCTTGTTCTTTCTCAGAGAACACCTTTTTGGGAAATTCAACATCAAAGGTGATTATAAGCGCACCATGCAAATTGTTGTTTTCAAAGTTAGGCATACCTTCACCTTTCTTGCGGATTTTGGTACCAGGAGGTGTAACTTTGTCTCTAGATACCTGTTGATTTAAATATATTTAGAAACAAAGAGACTAGGAGGTGTACAATTTAATTACTTTAAGGAAAAGTTTCATACACAGATTACATCCACCAATTTCCCTGAAATATAACTTACAGTTACTTTGTGTCCATCCAAATGATCTATCTCCGTGGTAAAGCCAATCAGTGCATCTTGTAGAGATATAGTAATATTGGTATAGAGATCATCACCATGGCGTTCAAATTTCTTGTGAGTCTGTGTTTTAATTTTCAAGATTAGATCTCCTGGCTCACCATCAACATGGGGCTCTCCCTCAGCCACAAATTTGGTTTCTTGTCCTTCCACCATGCCAGGTTCAATCTCAATTTCTAAAGTCCTCTCCTCATTAACTAACCTGTAATGTAAATTAATTGATTAATTTTATATATACTTAGTTTTTATTTCTTTAGGAAGACACATCAGTGCATTGATTTATTGATTGAAAATAAACTTACTTGACATTAGGACATTCATCACAAACGGTCTGTTGCATCATTTGGAAACGACCAGGACCAAGCGATTTTGTGACAACTTCTTGCCTACAGTTGCATTTTCGTGTTCCTTTGGCTGGTTTCATCACAGGCTTATTTCTGGTGATCTGCAAAAATTATTTACATGTTCAAATACACAGAGCACTGATGGATTGTGGTTCAGGCAAAGCAAGGTAACTGCTTACCTCTACGAAATTTCCAGAGTAAAGTTCTTCTAATGTCACCCACAGGTCTATTACAATATTGGCTCCTTTTGGTGTTTCATGCTGATTATCATGAGGATTTCCAAAGGGGAAGAAATCTCCACCAAAAAAGCTGGCAAAGGGGTCACCACCATGATTCATCATACCTTCTTTCTTCAAACATTCTTCGCCACATCGGTCATACTGTTCTCTTTTATCCTGGTCTGAAAGCACCTGTGAGCAAAAACATCAATTAGTTCACAAATGAAGAGGCAATGGTACACAATGAGTTCAAAGTCAGAAAAAAATAACTTCAGAACTTACTTCATAAGCTGCTCCCAAATCCTGAAATTTGCTAGATGCGTCTGGATCATCTTTATTCTTGTCAGGATGTAGTTCTTTCGCTAACCGTCTATATGCTTTTTTAATTTGATTAAGATTAGCATTACGCTGTACTCCTAGTATTGAATAAAAGTCTCTCCTAAAAACAAAAAACAAAAATTTAAAAAAAAAAAAAAAATGAAATGAATTTGACAAATTTTGCACTTGCAGTATCATTTTACATACAATTCAAAATTTTATGACGAACTAGAACCCAACCCAATCACTTAATAATTAGATTGAGATTAAATACTATGATCACTAAATTAAACAATGAATTAATGCAAGAAAACATATTTTTAGTTTTTTTTTTATTATGATCGAAAGAAAAAAAAATTACTTTAAAATAAGGATCGGTAATACTAAGCATTTACCGAATAGCAACCGAAGCAGAAGATGTGTAACTGACATGGGCAACTAACCAAACACGAAACAATAGTGTGACAAATTTACAATCAATATTCTTCTGCGATCATTTTTTCCCTTTACTTACCCGCATTGGACTGCAATAATAGAAATAAGGAGATTTAACGCAAAAAATGTGAAGGATTTAACTGAAGCCATTGCAGACAACAGACACCTCCAACTTAAACAAGATGTGGTGAGTGCCGATTGGCTGAATCTTGGGTCCAGTGCGTCGGTACTCACCCGTCAGAAACAAAAACCATCTAGTTAGCTGGAAACTTTAAAATACAGCCAATCTACTCAAATTTATTCGAAATATTTTGAAATATAACAAATAGCAACGGAAATTTTTCAACTGTGCAGGTTTATGTAAATATAACGTATTTAATTCGTTTCCGAGGACTTGATTGGGTTTATGTGGGTGGTACAGTGTTCGTGTATTTCGATTTGTTTTCGTGACACTGTCAACATCGGACAGGTGGTGGTAGTAGGGTTCCTTTTAAACCTGTTTAAACTTGCAGACGGAAAACTTGCAATCGGATTATAGCATTGAGTAGCTTCGGTTATTGTTTTATTTTTATTACAAACTTACAAACTTGCAATTTACTCAATATGATCGTCAAGCTCCCCAAAGACAATTTATCTCCTTCAAATTCAGCACAGCACATCCAAAGTGCTTTCATTGAAGCGTGCATAAAGGCACTTGACAATGAGGTATTAGAACAACAGATAATGAATATTAGCTCTTGTCTGGCTATTTTATTTGCTCTTTTTTCTTGTCTTATCATTTTATCCTTTTTAGTCATGATAACTTATCCTTCAATTCGTAGTTTTGAGCCAAAAGCTAGCTTTGTGCATATTTAAATCTTCTGATGTCTATGTTTTCAGAATAAACCAGCATTTCTGGAATCTCCTGAAGGTACGGACAGACGAGCAACACTCTTGTGTACTGCTTTATCTTGGATTGAGCATCATTCTAAAAGTCATGGTAAGTTTGGGCCTATATGATTACCTAATAGCCCAACATGCGCTTCTTGTGTATTGCCTCATGTGCCTGTTTTTCCAGAGACAACAAAGACCAAAGTTATATACACTTGTGGGACTCTTGATAGATTACATAGAATGGTTCAGGAATTCAATGATAGAATTAAAAAAAATTATGATTCTGAAATGATTATCCTTATTGAAAACCTATCAATGTTCACTGAAAGTAGTGAAAGCAAGGAGTGTGTCATGGCTCGTCCTGTAATTTTTTTCTGCACTCATAATTTTTTGCTTGAAACAATTACATCACAGTCTAAGAAAGACACATTTAGTCTAAGAGTAAGTTTTATTTGGTTCTGCAGACAAGACCACCATTTGTCCTTCTATGACTATGACGGACAAATTAATAATCCGTTTTTCCAACTTCCTTTTCAGGACACCCTTGTAATTGTTGATGACGCACATCTTGTAGACAAGACAGCAAGAAAGGCAGCCAGTGCTGCACTTAGTAACTGTGTTTTTCAGACTCTTTCAAAAGATCTTGAGGTTTGTACGCCTGCAAAAGTGTAATATTTTGCAGTTGTTCTTGTAAGATAAACAATTTTAATTTGCAATAGACATTTATTTCTGTTGTAGAATGTTGACAAAGATGGAAGTAGTTTAGCCAACTTTGCCTTGAATTTAAAAATTTTAAAAAAAATTTTCACCCTTGCCCCATGCGAGGAAAGAAACGGCTACATCAATTATAGCCATCAAGAACTGGCAAAAGAAATGAAAATGCTGCATGATGCAGCAGTAGCTTGTGACTTAGCTCCTCTAAAGAAATTGACAAATGTAGACATAAATAGTGTTTTCAAATTTATCCTACTCATTTACAATTTCTCCGATGATGATTTCCAACCCTGCAAAGCCTATGCAACCCTGAATTATTTTCCTGGGCAACATATTGAAGATTGTGAAAAGGGAAAGAACTGTAAGACACTACAAATTGTCTGTCTGGATCCTTCTTTTCTAATAAAGATGTTGTCCAACTTTGGTGCTTCTTTAATTTTTACAAGTGAAACTATTTCACCCATCTCTGGGTTCAAATCAGAATTGCAAATTGAATCCTCATTTGATTTTTGTGGAAAATCATTTATTGAAGACTTTCAGGTAATATTCTAATAGTGTTAATGTCAATAATTGCTGTTATAGTTCATGGTATGGTCACAAAGTCCACTGACATCTTTCCTCTATCATTTCTAGGTCTTTTGTAGGATTGTAACTTGTGGTGCTGGAGGCTATTACCTCAATTCTTCGTTTTCTACCCGGTAAAGTTTCTTTTGTGCCTGGTCAATAACAATAGTAACTATATCCTATCCATTAATTATATTTTTCTTTTCTCTAGGCATGATATTGATTATTTAACATCTGTGGGGAAAACTATTCTCGAGTTTGCCAAACTCACCCCTCATGGTGATGGTCTATATATATACTTTGTATCAAAAGACTTGTTAGACCTTTGCGTGTCACACTGGAAGAATGCTAATTCTCCTGGAATGACATTATGGGATAACATATGTAAATACAAGGTATAGTTTGCTTAAAATGACGATTCTTTTATTCTTCCAGTCTGGCCGATATATAATCTAAAATAGTTGTTCTCAGATTGTTGATGTGCAGTATGTGCTTAGTTAAACTCTCTCTTTTTGCAGAACATTGTGATATCAAGAGACGACCAGTTAGATAAGTTAGATGAGAAAGGAACTTGTGTTCTTCTGTTAATTCGTGGACAAGTTAGTTATGGCAAACATACATTGCTACCAAAATTATTATAAGGAATTCAATTGGCGTTTTGTAATGCATTCTTGTACTTTGTTTTAAAGGTTCCTGATAACCAAATCCCAATTGAAAATCGAAGAGTTATGGTTTTTGTTGGAGTTCCCTTTATATTTACTGAAGATCCAGAGTTAAAACTTAAAAAGAAATACATGTTGGAGAGTAAAATGAATAATGTAAGGAAGAGCTTCTGGACAGGGTCACAGTATGAGGAATGGGAGGCATATAAACTGATCAACCAAGTTATAAATCGGTTCATTTCTTCCAAATCCCAACACGGAGTTATTCTTTTCTGTGACTCTCGGTATGACGAGAGAGAATTATGTCCGTGGGTTCAGTCAAAACTGCAGAGGGAGAACAGATTTTCAGAGCTCCTTTGTGAGTTAAAAGATTTTTTCTTTCATGTAAAAGAAAGAGTTTCATCATGTGTAAGTAGCATCCATTTTCCCCTCTAAATATTAGCATTCTGTCAATTAAAGTAAAATATTTATTGTTGCTGTTGTAGTTTCAGGCAAGTGATGAAGTTTTGACCCAGTTTGAGGGAAAAGTGAAGCTATGGGAATTTGAAAAAAGCAGAATGGAATATTTGAAATTAAAGAAAAGGAATGACAGGTATTCTGGAAGAGAGAAATACCTTGAAGGCATTCTTGAAAAAAGCCTTGAAACAATCATTACACTTAAACAAGAACTTGAAAGACTTAAAATTCAAGCTTTGGAAATCAAATCACCAATTAAAAGAGAGTTTTCTGCTGTTGCACCTGGAAATGATGAAATTCCTGAAACTCCTGCTAAAGTGAGATTACAAGCTCTCCCAAATTCTTCAATCAAACAAGAAGGTACTGGTACTCAAGTGGGGGAAATTACAAGAAGTACTCCTGTAAGTCCACTCAAAGAAGAACTGAGCAGGCTGGGAATCCAATCGCCTGCTAAAAAAGGGAACTCTGTGAAACAGGCTGAAAGTCCTGAAATTAAGTCACTTAGAAAAAGGTCCTACCCTGAGTAGAATTTCTTATAATTTAATTATTAATCCTTACGCTGTAATTTAAATGGGCTATGTTCATGTCTCTTGGAAGTAATCTTAACACAGTGGTACCTACAAAACTAGGCGTTTAACATGTAATGGCAATAAAAAAATTTTGTTGGTGAAAAATATTTTATTCAAGCTGAGTGCAAAATCAATACAGTATTCAGATGGACAATCATTGCCTGAAAAAATATTATGTTGCTTAAGTTACTGCCTAACAGGCAGAGCTGGAAGGTGGGAACGCCTATGACAATTATGAGCCATGCCATTAGTTAGTTGCTTGAATGGTAGGTAATGTAACAATACTTCTAGCAAAGGATGTTGTCAATTCACAGCAGATGATTGTTTATTTCAAAAAGCCATGATTGCCTAATCCAGGTAAGAACTTTCCATACATTGCAGAAAGCTATTTAAAAATTAATAATTTCTGCTTTGTTATTTATGTCATGGACAATTCTCAGAGGGACAAATTTACATGGAAAAATACAGCCAACCTAAGCTGGTTGGAACAGCATCAAATAATGTGAGTAATATTAAAATCTAAAAAGGCCACAACATAGTACTTTAATTATATAATTGTTACGTATAAAGTTATTCTGAAAATGCACCTTTTCAAAATAAATTTGCTACCCTGATCAACATCAACCTTTTAAAAATCAATGCTAAGAAGTAACATCAGAGTATGAAATGACGCGCAAATGCAGAGTTGCAATCGATTCTGACAACATTTATCACAAAAAATATGTTCTGAACAGTGAAAGAAAATTAAGCTAAAATCTAAAATGACCCTTGAAACCTGTGTAGGCCACTGCATGTAAAGAGAGAGAAAGGTCTCATAGACCCTTCATTCACCTCATAGAAATAAAAGTAACAGTGATGAGAAGGTGATGATATCAGGTACAAAACCAAGGGATAAAATACTTTAGGGAAATAACATGCAAAACATTCATATTTTTGTTGATCAAAGGGCTCACTACAAAAAGTCTCTAAAAAAAAAAGCTGAATTAACCTTAGACAACTTGAATACTAACTAATATGAGAAGTACCTAAACCATTGAACCCTGATTTGAGCCATATACACCACTTCCTATTTAACTAAAATACATCATGCACACTTCATTTCTTTTTGTTCTCTTTGAACAAAACTGAACAGTAAAATCATTGATCACATTATGAGAAATTAACCAAAGTAATATAAGGCACCATGGTTAATAAATATCATTACAAAATCTTACTGGTAATTGAGGTACAAAATGTATCATAGACAAAAGCAAAATATACAAGGGTGCCACAAAAGGGTTTAAAATCAACTTGAGAATAACAGCAAAGACTCCTAAGTTTGGTAGAATACAAGAAGACAACAATTAGCTTTCTGACAGATGCTGAGTTATTAACAAATTATCAAGATCCAAAATCTTTTCCTGAAAAGAAAACCACACTTAGCAGGTTGCAAACAAAACATGGTTGTACATCTGACACAGATCTGAACCACAATTGAAATAAAAAATTCAACTGAAAATATCAGATCTGTTAACCAAACATTTATCCGGACGGTATCAAAGTCTTCAGCCTCCAGCATATACTTCAAGAGACTCAAATCACATTGATTACAATACTTAAGATATAGGTGAGAGTTTTTGTGTATTGATAGATGGCACCATCTGCAGTGAAAATTAATAGTAGGTAGTTGAGGCAGGAATTACTACAGTATTTAATTTTTAACAGGTTAAACTTTCTGATTCTAATCTAAAGTTCATTCCTCATCTGTCCTAAAAATCAAGTACACATTTTTTGAATAAAAGAGATAAAAACAAGGCAAAGAGAACAAAATACACAAAATCTTTCTAAAACTAAAATATTTTGATGCTTGAAATAATAAGTTAAAATTTGAGCATTGATAAAAAAAACAAAAAGCAAACTTCATTTTATGAAGCTTTAAAAAAACACCTTTAACCATAATAAATAAACACACAGGCCACTAAAAGCATACAATTATTTTTGGCTACACAGTCCCAAGCAAACATTGTGCTTCAAGTAAATGTTTACATTTTCAACTAAGTGAACACAGTTTCAGAAGTATTTCAGTTCATCCAAACAATTTAAAACCTATTAAATTAAAAGTAAAACAAAAGATAAAATTACAAATAATATTAGAACAAAAATGAACAAGAATATAGCAAGCCATCAAGGAAAGAGAAAAATGTTTGGCTTGAGTCATATTGGGCATGTTAACTCAAACACACCAAAATACAGGGAGGACAAAAAGAAGGAAAAAAAATCTGTTTCACTCCCACATGCATTCTTATATCACAGTGACACTTATCTTTCCCATTTCATGCATAAGCATTAGGTCTTTTCTTGAGGATCTTTACACAGCCTTTAACTGTAATTGTTTTTCTTTGTACCTCACAGAATAATTGTTTTTCCGTCTTTGGACAGCATACTCTTAACACCTAAAGAGTAACAACATGAACAAACATAATTTAAAAAGTAGTGTAAATGGTTGAATATACTGTAATACATTAGATGAAAGCATGTGTCTTACCTTTGACAGGATTGCTATAGGCCATACCAAGGTAATCCAGTTCATGTAACAATTCTTTTAGGCTAGTTCCAGATTGTTTATGAATTTTAACAGTTGGAGCAGGTCTCTTAGTTGTTTGTGTGTGCCAAACTAGGACCTAAAACATGGTTAAGATGAAAATTATTATACAGAAAACATGCATTTTAAACAAAAAAGAAATCACACACGACTATGCATACTTGGGTACATCCATCTGCTTTAGGTTCTATATCATCAAGAGAAATGTTCAAGCTTCTCAAGAAGTGATCTTCTTCATAACCAGCCTTATAAGGCATTGATGCCTCAGGGTGTTTTAAAAAAAAGTCAATATTTACAGCAAAGCCAGCCATATCAACAGGAAATGTACGCTTTGCTGGCCATGAATCATAAAATCCAATTACCTTCCCCTGTAAGTTCAAGATAAACTTGTACTTAATTGTATTTTTCAATTTTAATACTACGGAAAAACCAATTAAATTAACTTACATCTTTAATGACGGGAGAGCTGACGCCATAGTCTCCAATAAGACCAACGGGAAACATCGAGACTTTTTTGGTAGACCTAATTTCATTGAAAAGTCGAAGATCAAACGTATTGTCATCATCTCCAAAGTAAAGAACTCCATGCTTCACATTCGCCTGTATCCAATGAAGTGCAGCACGTCTATTTGCCACACCACGAGGAACAGTACTCGCTTTGCGGTACATTTCCGGCATTGGACTAGAAATATGAGTGAATGGAATGCCTAAGAAACATACAAAAATTACAAGTTGATTTCAAGATTAAGAATTGGAAACCAAGAGAATTGAATAAAAAATTTCAAAATAAAAATACCAGACTTACCAAACTTTTTAAGAAGTTCCATGACCATAGCATTACACAACCTGTTATCATCTGCAACTATCCAATGAAGATTGGGCACATGCATTAAAGTTTGACCAAGGCGGGTAAGTTCTGCAACTTGCTCCCTTCGAGGATACGTTGGAGTGATGAAATAGATCATTGGTTCCTCTCTTGGCTTCAGTTCTCGAGTGTCCTTAAAAAGATTTGAAGACAAATAATTCCATTAAAATACAATTTAAATTAAGTTAATGTAATATGGATTAACTATTTTATATAAACTGAAAGATTCTTTTACCTCACTTTGCTCATGACAGAGAACTACATTCTCTTGGTACGCAAAGCGTTTCAACTCTTTTCCTTGGGATGACCAAACTAGATAAAGTACGATTGTCGTCATAGCCAGCATAAGCAAAAACATACTTTTTAATTGGCTCATTTTGGCTTAAATCTTTCATTATTTTGTATGCGGCAAGATCCTGAAACAGTAAATATCTAATATAAAATACAATGAAAAATAATTATACCGTGCCTACCCAGAGAGACCACAAAATGTGTAGTTTTGGAGCATGCATGAGTTGAAATATAGATAAATATATTTTATAAGAAAAGAAAAAGTTTAGTAGTGTCAATTTTCGAACATGTAAACAGTTCTGTCTGTGCATAACCAATTTATCTGCTTTGTTACTCACAAATGTCTCATTCAATGATAATCACATAAATAATCATATGGTTAATAGAAAAAAAAGTGTCACCACGAAACCTCCTGCTAACCTTTAGGGACTAGTGTCAAATAAAATTCATGTTAATGTGAAATTTCTTTGCCATGAACGTTCTGTTTGTAGCCACTTCATTTCTGGTACTTGCAAAAAGTTTCCACTGCAAATGTACAGGTTAAACAAATGACATGTCTTTGATTGTAGCTAAATCGATCAGAAGGAAAGCTTACATCGTTTCCGTTTAATTTTATCACATGTAGAGGAACGTTTCACGAAATTGTACTTTATTTTCCTTTTCTTATTTTACGATTTTTTACTGAGCGTGGCCATAATACAATCAAAACTAACCGCCCCCCCACTTCTGCTGACGTCTGCTGGAACGGGCCCAGAGTTGTGAGTGGAGGCGACAGCGAGCGAAAATCCCGTGGGCAAAATAATGGCTGAATCAGGAGATGGAAATATTTCCAACTCCCAACCAAAATGTAGTCCAACGGCTATTACAGACGCCCCAATCACAGATCCGGGTTCAACCATAAAGGTGTGTAATTTCTACTATTTAGCTGTTCCCGTCGTGTCGTCGTGACAGCTCCTTTGCCTGCTGCGGCTTAGCAGACCATTTGCCGTCAGCTCTTTGGTCATGACACAAGCATTATCGTATGTTTCACACTTTTGTACTGCAATTCTGCGTGGATTCTCGCTTCTGAAACTTCTCTTCGAATTATTTCTCGGCATTTCATTCACAATAAATTTGTGGAGTCCCCAGCACAAGGTTGACCTAACCCTATCTGGTTATTTGTTATGGTTTTCCTGTGACATAACTTCGACGATTTTTTTTTTCTTTGGATAAACTGTTTCTTGGATGGTATTAGCTTTCTACTGTAGAGATTCAATAATCATGGATATTCTTTTGATCAGTCGGTTTTCGTCTGAAAAATGTGCTTAATATTAGGAAAATCGTGTGTCCATCTGTCTCTGGCAATCTTATCATGAGCATGTGATGGTTTAGATACCTTGTGGTACCAGCCCTTATTTAAGGAGTGTGTCAGATTTTTAGAAAGTACCATTTAAAATTCAGGTAGGAGCTATAATTAGCTTAGGTTTACAAGCATTCTTTAGGATATTTTTAGATATTTTGCCAATGAAACATTTTATAAAATTTGACAAACAGTGTTGATGTTATAGATGGTACGGTGTGTTGTGTGAAGCACACTTTTGTTTAGCAAAACTTTGTAATTTTATGGAAAATTATTTGTATTGATTTCAGAATATAGAGGGATCGAATGCCTTTGTTGGGCAAAGAAAGTTGGTGAGTAGAGAGAGTCTTTTTGCTTAACAATTACTTCCTCTATTCACACAATTTAATGCTTATTGGTATGCCTTTCAAATAACATATAGAGCTTGATTGCTAAATTTTATTTTCCGTAGTAATTGTCTGCTGTATAAACACAATGCTTAATTACTGGCCCCAAGGAATCTAGCTGTCTGCCTTCATATATGATGGGATTATTTAGGTCCTCCCACATCAAGTTTCCCTTGTATATATTATATTCAAACAGCCATCTTTTGTTGTTAGCAATAGTTGCAGCCTCTATACAAAACTTTCACACACTCACCAAAGTATCATAATATTAGCATACCTTGCTTTCTGGGTCATTGCTATTCTTCTACACAAGCACCCTGCTGTTTAGTTCCAGAACTAATTTCCACTTTCAATAGGTGTTTTTCTCCAGAGGTAATATTTGAAATGTAGGGGCGGGGGGGGGACTTAAATGGGGCTTTAATACTTTTTTAAAACATCTATTTTGGTCTAGCCACAAATCTGAAATCAGGGAGTGCATGAAATTCTACCCTTTATATTCCCTTCCTTCCTTCCTTCATCTCTCCTACCATTGCCACCTCCCCACTTAAGCCGGGGCGGGCCGGGGCGGGGCCGGCCAGCGCCGAGGCGAGGACCCGATCTACGGGCTGCGGGTCTATGAGCCTTCAGTCTGTGACAGTAGCGCGGGACGGGACGGGACGCCCCGATCCGGCCGCGTTGTTGTGGACCACGTGGCCACCTGCCATGACCGAAATGCCGTCCGTCAAGTTTGCGGTTTGTACCCATACTACGCCTTAAGGTGCAGCCAGTGCCGCGCCGGCCTGGAGCCTCTGTAGTTGACTTTTAACATGTCCCTGTGTGGCAGCCGGCCAGACAGTTTCTTTTTTTTTTTCCCCCCCTTTTCGTTTCTTGCAAGCACTAAAGCCTTGTAAAGTTAAGTCGTCGGTCGAGTCCAGTGAAGACTACAGTGGTCTTGACGTCCTGTCTCTGGTCAGGCGTTAGTTAAAGCTTTTATTTTGCTAGTTGTTCGCTTTTTTTCTTTCCTTGAAGGAAAAAATTGTTTTTTTCTATTTAATTAAAAAAAAATGTTCTGCTCCCGTGTAGAGCGTTAACGTCCCATTCGGGGACCCCCGTGCTTTATGAAGGCCCGTGCCGTCTCTCGCCGTGATAACTAAAGCTGGGGGATTACGCCAAAGGGGACACAGATTCGGAAGATAGCGGAGTCACTGGGTCGTGATTGACCAAAAACGTGCTGCGTCTCCCTCTGTTTTTTTGTGAGCCCCTCGCGTCTGAACTATGGCCATTGCCCCCCCCCCCCCCAAAAAAAAAGGCAGATTTTAATTTTAAAAAATTGTTAAATTCGGGCGGTTTGGAGGGTGGGCACTGTAGCCGGAGTACACACGGTGTACGTCCGACCTTGCACTGTGCACGAGTTGTCCTGAGCGCCCCCGGCCTCGGCCCCGACCCACCTGCCCCGTACCCTTATGTCCCCAGGGGGGCTCGGGGGGCCCCGTCAGGGGTCAGGCACCTCAGCTCGCGCACGCCGCGCCGCACGCCATCCGGAGCCCCGCCCCGCCCCGCCCCGCCCCGCCCCGCCCCGCCCCGCCCCACCTATTGTAGGTGTGCTCCACTCCACTCTACTCCATGCGCTCTCGGAATGGGGTCAAGTCTCCCCCCTGATAAGCACACCGGGGCTGTGGCGGGGGGTAGGGGGTAGGGGGCGGGGGTGCCACGCACCCCACCCAACGCCCTCGTATCAACATGCAC
Organism: Frankliniella intonsa; assembly: GCA_033675135.1. NCBI lineage: Eukaryota > Metazoa > Arthropoda > Insecta > Thysanoptera > Thripidae > Frankliniella > Frankliniella intonsa. Next base: position 3,432,444 of record CM066252.1, on the reverse strand, counting down.
GGCTGGACGTGTTGATTGGGCAGAGGGGAGGAAAAGGGGGAGGGGGCGGGAATGACGAATGATAGGGGGTCTAGTATTTCCTCCTTCACATATTGTGCCTAACGACTTTGAGACACTCCCACACATTCGAGTAGCAAGAATAGATTGTAAAAATAATCACAGACGGGCGCTCGACTTTGCGTGCGCTGTGGGGCGGGCCCGGTCCGCCTCACCTGTCCCCGCCCCGCCCGTGCGCCCTTAAATATTCATCGCTCATATGCCCCATCATCTCCCACCCCACCTCACCCCCTCTCTCGCGCACAAACTCCACGAGAATCAATCTCTCTTTCCGATGCAACCATGCGGGGCTCGGCTCAATGCTATCGTTTTGCTCGGGACGAAAACCCACGTGTACTACAACTGCCACGCACATGTAGGTGTGTCACCTGTCTTGTTAAGTGTGACACTCCGCGGAAAATGCACACACGTGGTATTCCAGTGCACGGCACGGGCAAGCCATATGACTGAAAGTCCGCCATGCGAAAATTGTCCGCACTTTAGGACGAAACAGCAGCAGTGGGAATAAGTCGGGCGTACCGCCACGCTCAGTCAGGCTGGTTATCGCTGGTCGGGCTGGCTGGTCGGGTGCTCGCTTCTGTCACCAGCCTCGCGACCGGATAGGGGGTCCTCGCTGTCAGGCGCCGCGCAGCGCCAGTCCTGGAGGCTGTCCAAGGAAAACACACACTTCCCTGCTTTCGCGCCGACGCCGACTGTGCGGAACGGACGGGGCCCCTCCCCTCCCCTCCCTCCCTCCTCCTCCTCCTCCTCCCCTCCCCTCCCTCCTCCCTCCTCCTCCTCCCTCCCTCTCCCCTCCCCTCCCCTCCCGCACCCTGCCCAGCCCTGCCCCAATGCATTTCGTAAGCACGGCTACGTTTTTTTTTCTTGTAATTTTTAATTTTTTTTAAAAAATGATTCTGTCTGTGGAAAGCTTTGATCCGTTCTCTTCCATTTTTTCCCGTCCCTTTCCTCCCTGCCGCCGCGACAGGGAACGGATACGGCGATTGCTTTGCGCGGCGGTGTACCACGTGACCCCGCGGCCCAGATGCTATGGGCCCAGCCTAACCCTTTTCCACGCGAACGCTCTCATTCAGAGAGCTGCAAAGCTCTGACAACCGTAGGGATGGCAACGGGAACGCAGTAGCTCGCGGGTCACACTACCCATGAGAGTGTTGTCATGTCATCCCTCAAGTCACTTATACTATACTACTCGTCGACACTTTTCGTGCCCCCCCGCCCCCTCTCTCTCTCAACCGTAAACGATGTACACTTTATAATAATCTAATAATCTTCCCTGCTGTCCGGTCCGTCGTTGCGAATATGGTGACCTGGATGTGCTCGGTGCGGAGCGGAGCCCGTGCCCTTACCTCGTCTCCTGGGCGGGGTGCGGGCGCGGGGCTCGGCGCGGAGTGCGAGAGAGACTCCGTACGTCCCGTCAGGACGCCGCCCGACAGTGCTGGCGGGGCGGGGCGGGGCGGGGCGAGGCGAGGCGGGGCGGGGCGTCGAAGCGTGGCGTGCCGCAGCAAAAGCCAGGAGCACCTACCAGGTGTCGCAACAGGCAACAGCCCAGCTACCTGTGAGCCCCGTGTATCCGCATCCGCCCCGCACTCTTATCAAAAAATAATTCCGCACACAATTTCGCAGAGGCTTCGGTATGAAATCCGTTTTATTTTATTACTTTTTTTTTTTTAAAAAGAACTTAAGTTTTTTTAACTTACAAGGGCGTTTTTTTTTTTAAATCAGGCATTTGTAAAATGTAAGAACGAACATTAGGACAAGGCGATATATGCGGCGAGCGCAGCCTCCGCGCTGCAGAGACTCTAGGCGGCGCCGGGAGTAGTTTCCTCTTTCGAGTGTGCGCGTGTGTGTGTGTAAGTTTGTCGAGCGGATGTGGGGCGGCGGATGGCGCCGGCCCCGCCCCGCCGCGCCCCGCCCCGCCCCACACGGCCCTTCTTCAAATACTCATCCCTATAGCGATAGCGTGCTGCCTTTGCAGGAGGGAAGACCCGTAAGAGGCGGTAGCTGCTGCTGTGGCCGACGAACAGAACAGAAGAGTCAACAGCATAAGTCTCTTTGCCGCCGCCGGCGTTAGGCCCAGGCCGGCCCGGCGCATTTGTCTTGTTTTTATTTATGTCCCAAGATGTCAAACTGACATGTCGCACTGCCTGGCCGCTACCATTTCTCGCCACAAAAGCACCGTTCCACTTGACTAGCGTAGCGCTTGCCGTACCGCGCGGGTGTTTCGGAGAACACGTAACAGGATTGCGGGTCTGCCTACCCTGCTAGGGGCCACGGTGTCTTACGGCTTTTTACACTTTTTTTGTAGTCTCGGCACGTATTTAACGCTCATACACTTAGTTTCATCCTTGCCTGTACCCTGAGCCTACTGTACCCCCGTCAACGGGCTTGTCATGTCCGCAGTCAAGCGTGCAAGTCGCAAAGACTGTGAAGTGCGCCGTAACTCTGCCTGCACTGCCATGTTGGGATTTTTTTTTCTCTAGAAAATTTAGAACGCTGTAGCATTTTTCAACAACGGTGAAATCCGGCGCGGATTTTTTATTCACAAAAAATCTGTGACTGAAACCTTTTTTGCAAACATAGACGAGTCCTTAAAAAAACATCAACCTATAATTTCTTTCCATCAAAGATTTCGTAGAGAAATATAAAGATTTCCTTTTGTGCGTGAGCCGTGGCGCACTGTGCTGACAGTAATCTCGTCTGCTTGCAGGAGAGCAAGTCGGCCGCGGCCCTGAAGAAGTCGAGCCGCTACCGGAGCCGCTCGCTCTCAGCGTCCTCCACCGACTCGTACAGCTCGGGTGAGTACATACCCTGTCGCCTCTAGCCGCGCTTTCATTTCCCGCGTGTAAACGAAAACCAATATTTATTTTAAAATATGATTAGGAAATTATTAATGGAAGCTGGGCGGACTGGACTATCTCGCGGGGTTGCGTTAAAGTTAGCAAACGCGTCTCTTTTTTTTCTCGGATTTGTTAGCAGGGTACCGCTTCACAGTGCCCTGCAGTGCGGGCGGGGTGGGGCGGGGTGCTGTGGTGCAGAGGCGCCCCGCCCCGCCCCGCCCCGCCCCGCCCCGCCCCGCGCGTCCTTTTGAAGTCGCGGGCTGAGTTCCTTTATTCTCTAGCCCGGGCCTCTCGCTGTTTAGTTTGACTCGCATGGCGCGCTCCTGTCGTAAACGTATCTCGGCGTACTCTGTTAAAAATACAAGTCCGAGTCATTTTCGCGGTAAGATTTAGGAACGGGGAGTATTCCCAGGGCACATGGCACATGGCTCCACACGACATGTTACCCTAACTATGTTGTTCTTCACCAGCTCGCCGCGGTGGTTCTCGCTAACAATATTTACATTTCAGAAGAAGAAAAAAACCGCATCGATCTACTGTCCTGTACTATTTTGTCCCTTTTCTCAGGGGCCGCCCTCGTGTTTCTGTACCCTTTTTTTCCCGAGTGTAGCAATGTTTAGGAAAGAGCTCCGCCCACCGCCGGTGCCGCCTGCCCTCGCTCCCCGGGCTGCCTACCCTGCAGGATGACCTTCTACCGGTGAGTGACAAATTTTTTTTTGGCCCTCTCTTTCCATAGTAATAAGTCATCCCATTTGCTGCCCCTTAATTTTTCCGCTCTACGACGGAAATGCGCGGTCCAAGAAAAACACTTTGCCTATTGGTTTAATTTGTTGGATGGTATTCCCTCTAACCCACCATAATGCACCCCTTCACAACGTAAAATAAAATAGGGATCGATATTGTTTGAACGGTGGCGAGCGCGCCGGAGCCCCTGCAGTCCAGTGGGTAGGCAGGCCCGCGGTGCACCGCTGCTGGCAGCGCCGCTGCGTTGCCTACCTCGCAGGCGCTCTCTGGAGCCGAGCTTGCTGCATGCCGGTTTTATTTTTGCGCGCTCTGTACTGCGCGTTTCAAAAAAAGCCGTTCTTTGTACCTATTATACCGAGAGTGCACGCGTCGCGTCGCGCGCGGTGGAAAGAGTCGTGAGCAGGGATAACCCGGGCCGGGCATGCAGCACGGCCGGCATGGGAATTGCACCACTTTCATCCCCCTTGTTTAGTTGCTCCCCGTCTTTTTCTCTCTATTTTTTTGCCACCGCGCTCCCCCGCACGAGAGCAATTCAAATGCTGTGCACTGCGCTAAGGCTCTGCGGCCGTGGCGGGCGGGCTGCGCTGTGCTGCGCCCCGCACTCCCCCGCAGATGTCCTGCAGCTGCCACCACACCACCTGACCGCGACCCATCTGGGGGCGACCCTCTGGGGCTGGGCTGGACGACCATCTGTCGGCCCCCACTTTGTGAAAAATAGTCGTGAGGGTTACGGAAAAAATTTCCATGATAAATGTCGTAAAGTTACGACTTCGAGTTGTATAGTAAAGAGTATTTTTTGACGTCATGCGTCGACTGCGATCGTAAATTTACGACTCGGTGTCGTAATCCAAAATTATGAAAAAATTCGTAAACTTACTAATATTTTTTCACAGTGCAAGGGGTGCGCCCGCCATGCCGCCTCGTGTACAGTACATGGGCGAGCGTTCACACGCACCCCGACACCAAAAATTGTGATTGCACACCAAAAAAACATGCTCTATTTAAAAAAAATAATAATAATTTTAATTTAAGTACTGTGTTTCCCCCCCAAGCAAGCACGTCATGCTAAACTTACTCGTCAAGTTCAAAGAACACGCAGGCTGTATTTGACGGGTGTAGAGTGGACGGCGCCGGCGTCCCTGTGCAGGCAGGGGCGCCCTGCAGCGCGCGCCGGTGCGGCGCCGGGCGTCGCGGCGCGTCGCGGTGCAGTGCGCGGGTGCGCGGGGCGGGGCGGGGCGGCGGGTGGACGCGGCCGGCCCGGCTCTGGCTGCGCTGTGGTCGCCGTAGACACCCCTCGCTTACTGCGAGACGCCCTGCCCTGTCCTGCTCGGGGGCCCTCTTGTTCCGGGCGGGCGCGGGGCGGGCCGCCGCAGGGTGGGGCGGGGCGGGGCGGGGCGGGCGGGGCGCCATTGATTGTAGGAGGGGGTGGGGGCGGCTTAGGGGTGCACTACAGGAGCACCGGGCTGGGCGCAAGGGTGGGGAGGGGGCGGAGGGCCTCGTCCTAGTGTTCTTACCTCATATGACACCTCCTCATTCTCTCCTCTCGACCCTCCCCCGCTATCTCTCCCTCTCTCTCACTCTCCCTTCTCTCCCCATCGACCTGTCCTGATTCTCCTACTCCTCGTCCGCGCTCCTAATGCGGCAGTCGGGCGCGCGGCCGGGCGCCCCCAGGGGGCCCCGCGGGGCACGGGGGCGCAGCGAGGCGCAGTGAATGCAGACCCTCACCTCCCGCAACCAGCCCCCCACCCCTCGCGAACGAGCGGAGCCACCGGCGCAGCGCAGCCGAAGGGAAAAGCGAACCCGCCCGCCTCTGGCCTCCGGGTGGGCGGGGCGGGGCGGGGCGGGGCGGGGCGGGGCGGGGCGGGGCGGACCAGCTGACTGGGCGGAGCGGCGGGGGCGGGGCGCCACGCCAGTCGCTCCGGGACGGCCGCGGCGCGCGACACGGCCATCACCGGGACCCTACTCGCGCCCGCGCCGCTCCGCTCCGCGTCCGAGGTCTCTCCGCTCTCGCCTCCGCTCCGGCCCCGGCCGCGGCCTCGGCCTCGGCACTTCACCCGGCCCGGCCCGGCCCGGCACGGCCTCGTCCCCGCCAGCCCAGGGCGCGCAGCGGACCAAGGCCGCCACGGCCTCCGACACCATGGCGGCGGCCGCCGGGGCCCGCGAGGTGCGTAGCGTAACCGGACCGGCTCCAGTGCCGGGGGGAGTACGACGGGAGGGTGAGCGCGGGAGAGTGCACCCAGGAAGATGAAAAGTTGTGGCAACCATCGAATGGTTCCTTCAGGGACATCGATGAAATATGGTTGAGACAACGGTCAGCCAGTGGTGAAGACTGGATTTTTGGTTAATGCAATTGTCCTATTCTTGCCGCTACCATATTTTATGGTTGTCCCTGAAGTAACCATACGACAGTTGCTGCAGCTTTCTATTTTTTCTGGGTGTGCGCATGGTGGGAGTGAGCGAGGCGGGAGTGAGCGAGATAATCGGTGAGCGAGATAGTCAGTGAGCGAGATAGTCAGGGAGCGAGCGGGCAGGCAGCCGGCATCGAGTAATCACGGTAGGAGAGAAAACAATCCAGACCGACTGGCAGGGGGAGGGGGCTGTCAGTGGCCGGGTATCCGATCCAGTCGCATATACCAAAACATTAGCCTTTGTTTTTTCTTTCCCCGCCAGTTGTTTGCAGGGTAGCGCGGGGCTGAGCAGCGCGGCGCGGCGCAGGCGGACTTTATGGCGGAGCGTGATTCTTGCTGCGGAGGGCATTGGGTTTACTGCGAGATTGCGAGAGAGGAGAGCGGAACAATAAGAAGTGGAGGGGAGGGGGGGGGCATGAGGACGCGACGGGACGGGACACGGCACAGGTGGTTTCGAAGTGCAAGGCTGCCGCCACGCCTCGCCACGCCACGTCTCGCGGGTCCATTTGAGCGGACCCGCTCTGCTGGTGGTGTGTGAATTTCCATTTATACACGACTAGGTAAAGGGTGTGAATTTTCTATAGGAAGGGGCAAGTGTACGAACGGAAATCGAGCCAACTTCACTTATGCGGCATCCACACACTCTTCTATTTATTTATTTTTCGGCCATCGTTTTTTTTCTTTTTTTCTTTTTTGGCGCGGCTGGATCAGCTTTGCTCTACCATGCATCTGCAGCACACGTGCTCCGCGTGCTAGCCTCTTACCTGACTCTGCTCCCCGCGAGTAATCCCCAATCCTCTTCCCTGATCCTCCTTGCTCTCTCTCTCTCTCTCTCTCTCTCTCTCTCTCTCTCTCTCTCTCTCTCTCTCTCTCTCTCTCTCTCTCTCTCTCTCTCTCTCTCTCACCCCGCCGCCCACGCCGCCCGCCTCCGGTCGGGTCGCTTTCTATTTTATAAATAAAAGTCGTGCGGCGACGAGGGTGGTGGAGGCGGATGTGTCGCTGCTGGAACAGGAAAATAAATAAAAAAAAAAAAACATAGCGATCTATATACGGGCGGAACTTGTTATTTTTATACGTCATGACTTTCCCTCTTCTTCCCTCTCCGCGCGATGACGATGAGACAAAACCAACTAGCAGCAACATCTCTCTCTCGCTCTCTCTCTCTCTCCCTCGCTCTCTCTCTCCCTCGCTCTCTCTCTCACTCTCTCTCGCGCGCTTAAGTGTATCGGCCTGGAGCACCCCGTCTCTTATCCCCCTATCACCCCTTCTCCTCCCCAGCGGGGGTAGCAGTTGCAGACGGGGGAGGGGGGACCTTCACTTGTGTGATCCTCAAGTGGGGGTAGGTGGGGGTAGCTGTGGGTACGTGTAGGCCCAGCCGTTATAGGCATTGCGCAGTGCGGCTCGTTGAGAGAGAGAGAGAGAGAGAGAGAGAGAGAGAGAGAGAGAGAGAGAGAGAGAGAGAGAGAGCGAGCAGGCTGGGCTGGCTGCAGCTGGCTGCGCTCAATACTGGTCGCCCTATTTGAGAGTGCAACAGCAGAGGGCCGTGCTGCGAGTGTCACGCAGGGTTTCACGTGGGAAAAGGGCATTTTTTTCTCTCTCCTCTTTTCCGTTGAGATAAAAAGCTTAAAATACCCCTATTTTATTGCTATTGGCTTAGAACGATTTTTTTTAGCAGCGAGTCCTTTTGTTATCGTGCGTATTGGTGTTCCTGTCATGACGGTACCCATCATAAAGGACGGAGTAGGAGGGGGGGGGGGTCTTTTATTTTCCAAACCGCATAGGAAATGGAGCGAGTCAACACTGTGCGGCGCGCGTCGCATTCAAATGTGCCGCCCCGTATATGTGTGTGTGTGAGAGAGCTTCATGCAGCCAATCGGGTGGCGGGAGAGGACCAGGCCGACCAATCAGAGGCGGCGGGAGGGGGGTGGAGGCTGGTATGCAGCCGTGCGGCCGAGGCCAGCAGGGCAAGACTCGGCCCCTTTCTTGCCTCGGTCTGGTGAATCTCGGCTCTCGCCAACTTGAGGCCGCAGACGCATTCCTCCGTGCGGATAGTTTTTTGTTAGCGTCGGCTTCCTCAGCCTGGTCCTGGTCGGCTTCCTCGCGGTAGGCACATTGCAGCCCTTTGTGCCCAGCAGCTCTTCACTTAGCAAGCTTCAGGCTCCCTGCTCGCTTCTTTCCCCTCTTACCTTCAGGCTGCTGCTTCGCAACCCTCAGACCCGCCGCGGCCGCTTGACGAAAACGTTTCGACGCGGAGACAAATTGAAGCTGTAACTTTACCGAACGGGTCGGTCTGGTGCGGGCGGGTGGTCGTGCGGCAGTCATCCAAGTTGGAAGTGGGTATAGGAAACAGGGTCGGAGGGTAGGGGGTAGCAGTGGGTAGGGGATGGGGGAGAGGCCGCTGTTTCAATCCCCAGCAGCAGGCTTGCAATTTCGGTTTTGCTTGGGTCTGGTCCCGCCCCGCCTCCCGTGTGGACCAGCGACTGGAGGCAGGCTCCCTCCTCCTCCTCCTCCTCCTCCTCCTCCTCCTCCTCCTCCTCCTCCTCCTCCTCCTCCTCCTCCTCCTCCTCCTCCTCTTCCTCCCCCTCCTCCTCCCCTCTCCTGTTCTTGTTACGTGGCTTCGGTCCTCGTACGCCAACACTGTTGCAAAATAAGGAGGTCAACCAGCAGCTCCACGCATGCGAAGAACGTATCAAATTTCTATGATCTCTGGCTTCGATTGCCAGACGGTTCAGCGCGGGCATCGTGGAGGAAACGGCGGTGCGAAAATCCGCGGCGTGAATTTTTTTTTTTCCCCGTACCTAACTTATGCCGCAAGTTTTCTCCGCTCTATAGGCTTGTTGTGCCCAAGTTTCTCGCGGGCGTTGAGCTGCTGGTAATTCTTCGCCTCCGCGCTGCCCCGGCTCGGCTCCGCAGCCATGCGCCTGGACAGCTAATCTGGCTGGCTCGGCTCGGCTCGGCTCGGCTCGGCTCGGCTCGGCTCGGCGCCAGTGTCATTGAGTGATTGAGCGGTTTATCGGGGGGACTCTTTGCGTCGCTGCTTTAATTGCGCTCGCCGTGGTCAGAAACTTGGCGTGGCGGCGGAGCGAGCCGTACTCTCGGACGTTGCCATGGCGACGACGACGACGGGGCGTTTCTGGTAGTCCTCGTTTTCTGAATAATTAATTCAGTTTAGAAAGCCGCGAGTGTGAACTTCCATTCGTACACTCTTGCCCCGTCGAGTGTGTGAGAGATTCCTTTTGATATATCATACAGCGTTATTAAAGCCGCCTGTTGACTAGCAGGGCCTCAGGGCACGTCTGCTCTCTCTCTCTCTCTCTCTCTCTCTCTCTCTCTGTGTGTGTGTGTGTGTGTGTGTGTGTCTGTGTCTGTGTGTGTGTATGTATCTTTGTTGGTCGACATGTCAGAGCCTGGCCCGCCCCGCAGACTGTTAACTTAATGAAGGAGGACGTGATGCGGCTGAATAACGCATCGGCGCGGGCCGCTTATTTTGAGAAGCTCATCGAGTTCGGCACCCAACCGCCAGAAAGCCCCAAATTTCAAGCGTTCGATTAGGTTAGGTTGGGCTGGGTTAGGCTAGGTTAGGTTAGCCTACCCTAATGTAACCTAACCCTTGAAATTGGGAGTGAAATGGGCCGAACTTAGTGAAGCGGGCAGATGTAGGTGCCGAACTCGATGAGCTTCTCAAAATATGCGCCCGCGCCGGATTAGGCTCGACTGCCTGCCTGAGGTTTTGCGGCCTTTGCTTCAGAAACTCGCGCGGCATGAAGCGGGAAGGCTGAGGCTGGCTGGCCTGGGCTGGGCGGAATCACTGCCTCCTATTCATGTATTTTTGAGAGAGGCGCGGGGCGGGGCGGGGCGGGGCGGGGCGGGGCGGGGCGGGGCGGGGAGCTGCCGCGCGGAAGGTAAGAGAAAGAGAGGGGCGCGGAGGAGGCGGGGTGGCGGCGCCTCACGGGGAGGAAATTACGAAAATATGTTGAAGAAGTTGGGTGACGTCTCAGCTCGCCTCACGAGAGGACGTCCTGGAGGAGGAGGAGGAGGAGGAGGAGGAGGAGGAGGAGGAGGAGGAGGAGGAGGAGGAGGAGGTCGCCCCCGGGGAGCCGCGGGCGGGCGGATAGATGGGATAGAAGGGGAGGGAAGGACAGACACTTCACTCCAAGGCGATGAGCCGCAATGAGGAAAGAAAAGCAAAACCACTCCAACGAAAGTTGTCAAAATGGGGCCTTACTTTTATGACGGACTGCGAGTAATTTCCTGACCGCCCCCTCCTCCCTCCGCCCCCTTTGTTTCTATTTTTTATTAGAGGCCGCCTGTTTATCTTTTGCGTGCTTCCCGTGGGTCGGTTAGGACGCGGTCACGCGTGATGAACTCAAATGCAAATCGCATTTTAATCTTCCGCCAAGTTTTAACTGGTGTGTGTTTTGTGTGAAACAGCAGCAGGTCAAGGGGATTACCGGCGCGCAGGGTGAAGTAAAATTAGCAAAATAAATGAATAAAAATCAGTTTTAAAAAAACCGCTGGGGTGCGGTCGGTGGGCCGCAGTGCAGCTCTGCGCACCTACCGGCAATCGACCGTGCCTGATTAAAATTGGAAACAGCACGCTGCCCCCCCCCCTCCCCCCGCGCCCACCCCTTGCCTCGCTATTCTGCTTTCTACCCTTTTTTTAGCGGGCTGGGAATACAGGGAAGGGGATGAGGAGGCGGGGTTGGGGGTAGAGGACTGCCATCTCGTCCAGCTGTCCCTCCCCGGTGGCCTGTTGCAGGTTGTCATCCCCACGGTCTCCCCCCACCCCCACCCCAACCTTTCTTACCCCTCCGGTAAATTATGCAGAAACCAATTACTCTATTGGTGAGGCACTTGTTGACCCCCAATGCCTTTCCCATCCACTTCCCCAATTTTTTTCTACCCTTCACTACTATTAATGTTATGAACCCCTCCCCCCCTGTCCGCCATGACTTACGTCGGTCGTCAGGTTCAGGAGGAGGAGGAGGAGGAGGAGGAGGAGGAGGAGGAGGAGGAGGAGGAGGAGGAGGAGGAGGAGGAGGAGGAGGAGGGTGAAGGTATCCGCACGTCACTGTCATTGCCCGTCCTCGCCCACCCGCACACCTGCCTCCCCCGCCCTCTCTCTCAATTTTTCTCCTCTTTGTTCCGTTATTCTCAGAGGCGCTCTGGCGCCATTCCCCTAGCCCCACCCCCACCTCCGCCCGTTTCTCAGCCATAGCCGGAACTTCCGGCCCGGAAGGAGCCGCCCCGTGGATTGCCGACAGGGTATGCAGGGGGTAGGGGGGCAGAAGTTCTCGCGGGGGGAGGGGGTGGGATGGGGTTGACGCGGGGGAGATTCCGACCCCGCCTGGATGAATTAAAGTGGGTTTCCTGCCGCCATACCTGGAGGGGAGGGGGCGGGGGGTGAGAACGGAGAGGTGTGTTCTGCGGTGGCGCGCCCGGCGCCGGCGGGCGTGCCCTCCTGCCCCGCCCCACCCCACCCCGCCCCACCCCGCCCCGCCCTGCCCTGCTCTCTCCAGGATGGCGACCCTGTAACCATTGGCGGGGCCCAGGCCGCGTGCCCGACCTGACCCCGGCATGACAGATGGGGTGGTGAAAGGGTAGGCACTGTGGGCCGCAGGACAGACCTCACCTCTTTGTGATGGTACCCACACGAAATCTATAGCACACTGAAAACTGTGTGTGCGCAATTTTATGAAGTGCATTATGATTAAGTGCAATAATTTATTCTCGTTGTGCGTAAAATACCTTTATACTTTTGCTCTCTCTCTCTCTCTCTCTCTCTCTCTCTCTCTCTCTCTCTCTCTCTCTCTCTCTCTCTCTCTCTCTCGGAGGCGCTGCGGGTCGGTCGGAGAGCGCGCCCCGCTCGCGATCTCCAAGTCAGACTTACGGCACCCGCGGCGCCCGCAGTATTTCTCGGGATTCTCGTGGTGTCGGTGTCGAGGCTCGGCCCGGGCTACCTGGGCTACCTGGGCTACACTGCGCTCGGGACGTTTTCCACGCGAGCACTGCTATAAATACTTGTTGCAGGTTTTACGGGAAAAAAATTTTCATGACGCGTTTCGTAAAATCACATTCATTCAAAATAGTAGTTTTACACTACAGTAAATTTTCAAGTACTGCGTCGTGTATTTTGTAAAAGAAAAGTAGATTAGGAAAAAAAATATGAAAATATCCGCGAGAAAATATTTGTGACCGTGAACCAGCCCTCCTTTCTCACATGCAGCCCTCTCCCCTCCCCTCCCCTTTCCATCCCCGTCCTTGTGACTCGGCGGCGGGGCTGGGGGCGCCCAGCAGGTAGGCAACGCGATCGCAAACGTGTGTTGCGGGTGTGCCTGTGCCGCAGGCGCCGCTCGCGTCAATTATCGCCACTCCCATCTCCCCCGCCCCTCCCCCCCCTACCCCTCCCCCGTACCCCTCTCTCCCAACCCGTCTCCGCTTTTCGACCTTTTCCCCCACCACTGCCCCCTCACGTCCGACTCATTGTGTAGGCTCTTGCGGTTTGTTAGTGGAACGTGGCGGGGCGGGGCGGGGCGGGGCGAGGCGGGGCGGGGCGGGGTGGTTTCTCTTCCCAGCGTTATTGTTATTGTTCACCGGCGGCGCTAGCAGACGAAGTAATAAACGGAAAATAAATAGGCATAGCAGCGCCTGAGGGGTGCGAGAGGCGGAGGTGAATCGAGGTCGAGTTTGGAGGTCGAGTGTCACGGAGCGGCGGGTTTGTAATCGAATTTCTCTGTGCGTTTTGCGTACGTGTATGCGCCATTTTACACGCGGAATTCTGCCGGGAAATTGTAGAAAGGCAAGAGAGGGAGAGAGGCGAGGTTGTACGAGGTTGGGGTCGGTAAGACACGGGCGTGGAGGAGACAGTGTTGGCAAGAAGTGGCGGGGCCATACGCTGGGCCATAAACCTGGTGATGTAGCTGCGGACCGAGCAGCTCTGCGGCAGGTTCATGTATCACCTGCACTGGCGCCGCGAAAACCTGCGCACGCCCCGCCCCGCCCCGCCACGCCCCGCCCCGGTACGCCCCGCCACGCCCCGCCACACGGCGTACACGTGTACAGCTTTGGGATATGGGAGTACACTGCTAAAACAACCGTACGGTGAACCAGGGTGCATCACCGTATGCTACAGAGTAAAAGCTTTCAGTAGGGGTTTTTTTATGGGGGGGGGGGGGGGCGGTGCATGTGTGTGTGTGTGTCAGGAGGAAACGCCAAGGACTTTCCGCGGAAAGGGGGTTAGAGGCAGAGGCTGAGGGGGGGGGGCGGGGGGCGGGGAGGCGGTTGGGGGGGGGGGGCGAGTGGAAGTGGTCATGGTCATGGGGTTAGCGCCGCGGTGTCGGGTGGAACAGAGAAAAAAGAGTGAGGGTCAGGGATGCGCCTCGCCACGCCCCGCCCCGCCACGCCCCCCGCCACGCCCGGTTTGTCGCTGTGCTTGCGGACGCGATCTGGGATTTGGAATGACGGCCCGGTTCGCTCAACGGTGCCACCCCGCCCCGCCCCACCCCGCCCAGGTCGTCACTACAGGGTGGGGTGCCCTCCCGCCCCCCGTGGCCTGGGGCACGGCCCACTCTGCCCCACCCCGCCCCTCCCTGACGGACCTTTCACACTGACCGCGCTTCACTAGGTTTTAGCGCCGCTCGACCACGCCCCGCCCCGCCCCGCCCCGCCCCGCCACACCACACCCAGCTGGCATTTAGATTCACTCCGGTTGGAAGGAGAGTTGCGGAGCGATAGGGTGGGAGAGAGAGCCAGGGCGGGGCGGTACGGCGCCTTCATAAGTAGGTCGAGCCGGAACCCATTCGGTTAAGGTATTTGTTATGCCCTCTTATGTGTCCTGGCGTGCGTCGGCGCGGGCCGGGCCGGGCGGGGCGGGGCGGGGCGGGAACGCCTCGCTTTGTGTTGTACGGCATCAGTAGGGAGAGGGGGAAGTCCCGAGCTCCGGTATCGCTGTCACGCATGCATGCGGCTCTCTGCGCGAGCGTGTTCTGTGCCGCGGGTTCGAAGAAAACGATTTCCGAAAAAAATAAAAAAATAAAATAAAAGGAACTACGAAATGACGCGAAATGGCGAAATTTCCCCGGGTTATTTTGACCAGTATACTGGGCCCGCGGTTCAGGAGGACTCAGCTTGCATTTAATAATAAGTTAATTATTCCTTGTTTACTCTCAGAGAAGCGGTCGGGGGGGGGGGGGGGGGGGAGCGGCAGAGAGGACCACGATTATGGTGGAGATTTATCTCCTTTGCCTCGCGCGCGCAAACTACCGTAAGATTTTGAGGGGGAGGGGGGGAGGTTTAAGGGACCGCCGCCACGTCACGGACTACCCCGCCGCGACCCGTATCACCGCCCCCGCCCCACCCCGTCTCGCCCTTGTCCTGCTCACCGAGGACCTAGCGCGTCAACGGCGAGGCCATTTAAGACAAAGTAGGAGCCGCGATGCAATATTTTATCAAACTGCTGAAATTCTGCTTAAATAGAAAACTTTCGTCGAAAAAAAAATACTCGGCAGCTGTGAACGTATTTCTTTGCGCTACCCTCTTCCTCACCTCCGTGTACTGACCCCTGCCCCCGCTGCTACCCCGTCCTCCTCTGTTTCCTCCTCCTTATGCGTATTAATGCGCTGGAGGCCAACGATGACAAATTGGTGGCCGCCGGGCCGGGCCGGGCGGGGGCGTCCACCCCGCGCCACCCCCTGCCGCTGCTCCTCCTCGTCCTCGTCATCATCATCTTCCACCTCTCTCCTCCACCTCTCTCCTCCACCTCTCTCCTCCACCTCTCTCCTCCACCTCTCTCCTCCACCTCTCTCCTCCACGCTCTCTCCCTCCTATTTGTCACGGAGGTTTGAGGTCGGGTCGGGTCGGGGTGGGGGTTCGTAGACCTCGGATAGTGTTTTCCTGACCTCAGCTCTACCGGAGTCTGGCATCAGCAGGGGCGGCGGGGGTCGTGTGTGGTGGAGGAGGAGGAGGAGGAGGAGGAGGAGGAGGAGGAGGAGGAGGAGGAGGAGGAGGAGGAGGAGGAGGAGGAGGAGGAGGAGGAGGAGGAGGAGGCGGCAGAAGTTCTTTTCTCCGCGTGACCTGGTCACGTCTTTTATTATTGGAATCGCATTAGGCGGGCGGGCGGGCACAAGCGTCGCCCGAGTCATCAGACCCATCACCCCGCTCATGCTACTCACCCTTCTACCCTTATTCTCTCTCTCTCTCTCTCTCTCTCTCTCTCTCTCTCTCTCTCTCTCTCTCTCTCTCTCTCTCTCTCTCTCTCTCTCTCTCGCCGGCGGGCCGGGCGTTCTGATGGCATTTTGGTCCTAACGAGCCTGGCCACATTTCTCCTCCGCCATGACGGCGGTCCATTCCCTGACCGCCCGCCCCCGCCCCCGCCCCCGCCCCCACCCTCCACGCTGACCTCTGGCCCTGCCTGCGGCCCCGTGTCCGGTCTGCTGCGTCCTTAACATGCCCCATCCCCCTCCCCTTGAACCCTTCCTCCATCAGCGTCCACCCGGACTCGGTCACCAAGCCCACTGACCAGGTAGGTCTCCTCCAGCCCGCAGGCCCGGCAGGGTCACCTAGGTCACCCTCGGTCACCCTCGGTCACCCTCGGTCACCCTGCTCCTGGCCATGCTCATGTCCCCACCTCTGGCCCCGGCTCTAACCTGCCCTGGCCCGGGGCTGTTCATGAACATCCAACATCGCCCTCCCTTGTCACCCCCAACTCATCATTATCGCTGTCAGCGTCGTGTCGTCTTCTCCGTCCCGGCGCGCCGGTGAGGGGCTGCCTAGCCCGCGCCGCGGCCGGGTGACAGGGGGTGACACTGGGTGACCCTGGGTGACACGACATGGCTGCGTAAGGAGCGGGGTGCCTAGTGACGCGCTCGTGTATCGACACGTGCGTGTGTGTGCAGGCAGGCATTCAGGGGGCAGGGGTTGAATGAGGTGACTGAGGGCTGTCCCCCCCCCCCGCCCCCCCCCCCCCGCCCCCTCCCCTCACGTTTTGCTGTCTCTGTCAGATTGGCCAGGTGTGTTTGCTTGTGGCCGTATGTTTGCGAGTGGGAGAGAAGAGTGGACGGCGTGCGGCGGGGCGGGGCGGGGCGCGGCGGGGCGGGTCGGGGCGGGGCGGGGCGGGGCGGTGCGGGGCGGGGCGTGTCAGGGCGGCGCGGGGCACATGGTTGCGTCACAGCGTTCCCCCCGCCCTCTGGCTCGTGTCCCAGTGCCCCGCGGGAGGAGCGCGACCGGGCTTTGAGTGGAGTGGGATTCTGAGAGAGAGAGAGCGAGAGAGAGAGAGAGAGAGAGAAGAGAGAGAGAGAGAGGCCTGGGGGGCGCGCTGCTGGCTGATGGTATGGCGCGCCACGCCACGCCGCGGGTCCTGAAAAGAGTCCCGAGGGGGTTCGTCAGGCGCCCCGCCCCGCCCCGCCCCGCCCTGCAGCCGGCCGCGGGGTGGGGTGGGCAGGCCGCGCGGTCGCGAGGGCGGGGCGCGGGGGTCAAGCCATGCAGTAGTGAGTGCGACGCCGCGCGAGCGCCCTCGCCTCGGTCCCGGCCCTGCCGCTGTACAGCCGTCTGCAGGCCCTGACAGCCGCCCCGCCGCCCAGCCCCGCCGCTGACGGTGTCGGAGGGTAACAAGGTGACGGTACGCTTGGGGTCGCTTGATGCCGACAAGGGCCACTCCTCCACGTCCTCCTGGCCCCCGTCGGCGTCCCCCCAGCCCCAGGCGCCTCTGGAGACCACCTGTCTACGACATCCTCCCGCAGGGGCGGGAGGAGGTGGCGGGGGGGAACAGCTGCACCAGCCCCGTCTCTCTCGCTCCAGCCCAGCTCCCGCCTCTCCTCCTCTCCTCTCCTCTCCTCTCCTCTCCTCTCACCTCCCTCATTCTCCTCACTTCCGCACAAGTTATCTGGTCCCCGCACCCGCTACGAGATGGTCTTGACCAACTTAATTTAGCTCGCGCATACTTATGCGGAAAAATAGTGGAGCGTTCGCGCTGCGCTGCTAGTCGTAGGCTGCTGGAGCGCGCTGGAGGCGGGGCGGGGGCTGCTGCTAGCCTCTCTCCAGCCCCTCCTCCAGCCCCGCCCCGCCACCACTGCGCTTGTGTTTTGTTGTGCGCGCCTGAAGCGGGGCGGACTCAACTTTGTCCTCGTTGCAGTTGGGCCAAGCTGCGCGCGATGCGCGGCCAGAGGGACGTCAAATGCAGTCAGAGAGAGAGGGAGACGGAGGAGAGTGAGAGAGAGTGAGAGAGGGAGAGGGAGCGGGAGAAGAGGGAGAGAGACTCTGCTCCGTCGACATAAACTGACTTCCCCCTGTTGTTCTCCCAGGGGTGCGGACCCTTGTCGCGCACACGCCTTCCTTCTGCACGATCTGACGTCAAACATTTGACACTGACCTTACAAGTGTTTGTGTGTGTTTGTGTGTTGCAACGCGCGACCCGGCGGTGAAACGTCACGAAATGTTTTTTTTACAGTGCGCTCATTGCACTGTTTGCCCCCAGTTCTCCCAATACTTGTCTTGCTCGTCCCGTCCCGTCCCCGGCGGCGTCCTGGCGACCGTCCCAACCGTGTTTACATCCTCGAGGGGGCGGGGCGGGGCGGGGCGGGGCGGGCTGGGGCCGCTACGCGGCCACCGGTTTGAAACCCCTTTCGGCCAGTTTCGGGCGGACCGTGTCGGACTGTGTGTGTGAGAGAGAGAGAGAGCAAGCAAGGGAGCGAGTAAGAACTATCTCTCTCTCTCTCTCTCTTACTCGCTCCGGTGTGCCGCACTCCGTCTGCTCCATTTAATAACCGCTCCTTCATGAGCAGTCTTGTGTTGTGTTTTCCCAGAGCAAATAATGCGTCTCTACCTCCCGGGCTCTCTCCTCTCCTCTCCTCTCCTCTCCTCTCCCCTCCCCTCCTCTCCTCTCCTCTCCTCTCCTCTCCTCTCCTCTCCTCTCCTCTCCCTCTGACCTCCCGCTGTGCAGCACTACGGGACAGGACCTCAGTCTTGGTGGCCTGCGCGTCGACTCCCAAAATAATCCGGAGCCTGGCGGTTGCCTGAGCTCTACTGGCTGCGCTGGCTGCGCTGGTGGTGCTGCTGCAGTGCCGTGGCCTCGCCTGGCCCGGCGCCCCGCTCCTCCTCCACCTCCTCTAGTCCCTCTAGCAGCTTCTGCGCTGTGCCCTGCTCCCCCACGTTAAGACCCTTATGGTCTGGTCCCTTTGCTGTATGGTGGAGCGGGGCCCGGCGCGCTATGTGGCGGAGCGGAGCTCTTGTGGCGGCTTTGTCTCGCAGGCCGGGCGCACTACGCTTAACTCATTCACCAGCGTGGATGAATGAGAATTACTCCCGCTCGTGTGTGGAATTGTTTTCAACCTGGTTTCAACCAGTCTCAACTCAACGAGATAAAATAAAAAAATAAAAAAATGATCTCACCGCAAGTCAGATGCGACGGGCAGGATTCGGAAGAGCAGCATTTCTTTGGCAATCTGTCAATGAACACCTTACTCCAACTGCTTGCGTGTAAAGCTCTGTTGTATTTGTGAATGGGCTGCTGGAGTAGGGTGCGCCCCAGTCCTGATCCGATATATGTTAGACGCGAGAGAGGCTGGTAATAATGCAGAGCAGAGCGTAGTGCTAATGATATAGCTTCCCCCCTCCCCCCTCTCCCAACTCAATGTTCTCTCTCCCTCTCTCTCGCTACAAAACTCTCTCTCTCTCGCTCGTTGTCTGCTCTCGCCGCTCGCCACTTCCGCGAGCGAAGGGCTCTTCTCGAGGTTCAAGTGGAGTGCGTCCAACCCGAACGGTCTCGCGCTTCGCGTCCGAGCGCCCCCACCCCACCCACTCGCCCCGCCCCGCCCCGCCTCACCCCACCCCGCCCCGCCCCGCCCCGCCCCGCCCCTTCACGCCGCGCCGTTCAAATGGCGCCCCGGCCTCATTACCATGGGATCGGAAGTACCGCTACCGCCTAAAGCGTCTCCGCCCCGCCCCGCCCCACCCCGCCCCACCCCACCCCGCCCCACCCTACCCCGTGGTGGTCTTCCCCGCGGCCGCCGGAGCAAGGTGGCGGGCGGGGGCGCCATTTTCCGGGCCATTTCTGCGGGTGAAGCGACTGCGGCACGGGGCGCGAGCGACGCAAACAGCTGTAGCGAGTGAGCGAGCAAGTGAGCGAGTGAGTGAGCAAGCGGGCATGTTCGCCCGACGTAGTATGAACAGAGATGTTTCACTACCGCTTCCGCTGCTCTGAAAAAAACAACTGTACCCATCTCGCCGCACTGATGCGAAGTGCAGTAAGTGATGAAATCCCCTCCCCCCCCAAGTCAACGCCGGTGGTCTAGTTAATTAGGCCGGAGAGGGCCGTGTGTAGTGGGGCGGGAAAAGTTGGAAAAGAGGAAAGTTGTAGGGCTGCTGCTGAGGCTTGCTGCTGAGGCTTGCTGCGTAGGCTTGCGGCGTAGGACTCATCGTAGAGAAACGCCGAGAGTGAGAGTGAGAGCGAGAGAGCGAGAGAGAGAGAGAGAGAGAGAGAGAGAGAGAGAGAGAGAGAGAGAGAGAGAGAGAGAGAGAGAGAGAGAGAGAGAGAGAGAGAGAGAGAGAGAGAGAGAGAGAGAGAGAGAGATTTTCCCGTGAATAGCGTCATGTCCAAAATCGCGCCGGCAGATTTCTGGTGCCGTCCGTCCGTGCGTCCGGCGGCCTTCCTGGGGATCAAGGGGATGAATGGATGTGTGACTCAATGAATGAATGGATAAATGATTGAAAACGCTGGCCGGCCGGGCCGTGCGCGCGTGGACCCAAATAATTCAGGGCAAGGGAGCAGCGCGCTGACCTAGGAGGGAGCATGATTGAATGACTTTTCGCCTCTTTGTAGATTTTCTTTCTGCCTTTATCTCTCTCTCGCTCGCTCTGTCTTTATCTCTCTTGTTTTCTCTCTCTTTTTATCCTCCGGTTGTCGTTGGCGCGTTCATGGCGGAACTAAACAACGCACTGAACGACCTTGCTCTGGCCCGACCCGACCGGCGGCCCTATGTCTGATGAGGCGGGGCGGGGCGGGGTGGGGCGGGGCGGGGCGGGGCGCCCGCGCGCCTTACACTGCGTCCGAAGTTGGCGCCACCACTCTCGTTTCCCTCCCCCGTGTTGCAGACAATGCCATTAGGACGAAAGTAACGTGGCGCGCACTTTAGACTACGTACCTCGTATATTTTTTTTCCAGTGTCGGCCGTTGGGGTTTGCTCTCCATTCGGACGCGTCCGGCTCTGTCTCCGCTGTCCAGGGGATGGGACCTCTCGGCTCGAGCGGAGACACTTTATCTTGAAAAACTTCAGTCGCGCATCTCAGCGTGAGAGAGAGAGAGAGAGAGAGAGAGAGAGAGAGAGAGAGAGAGAGAGAGAGAGAGAGCGAGCGGGGAGTTTGGTCCTTGGGCTGCGTCGCCCTGCCCGGCCCGCCGCGCTGTGCAGAATGAGGAGCAGTCTGGAGCCAGCGCGTTCTCTCCCCCCTGGCCTTGGGCGCACACCGCGTGTCTCGGGTTCGAATACCGGCTTTTTTTTTTTTCGTTTTCTCGTCCATGTGTCTCGGCCCGTGTTCTCCTCCACCGTCCTCTCACTCTTAACCCGCCCGGAGGCAGCGTACTGCGCTTGCAACAAAAGTAGAGGGATCTATGTATAAAGGGATGAAAAAGAGGGGATGATGGGTAAAGCAGGCGGTCCCGAGCGGGGGGTCCGAGGAAGAAAGGAGCGCCCAAAGACGCTTCATGCGCCAAAAAATGCACAGCAAGGAACAGTCTTATGGGGGGGGGGGGGGCGTCTAATCTGGGCACTCTCCTCTCCGCTCCACTGTCCGCGTCCGTACGTGTATTATGCAGAGCTGCCCCCGGGAGGATGCCGCTCTCTCTCTCTCTCTCTCTCCTTCTCCCTCTCTCTCTCTCTCTCTCTCTCGCTCTCTCTCTCTCTCTCTCTCTCTCTCTCTCTCTCTCTCTCTCTCTCTCTCTCCCTCTCTCTCCCTCTCCCTCTCCCTCTCCCTCTCTTTCTCTCCCTCCCTCTTGCTCGCTCTTCCCTCTGTACTCGAGTACCACATGCTCTACCCCCTAAGGCAAAAATTATCCCATCTCTTATTCACGTGCAATTATTTCCGGTTCCTGCAGCGGGTATAGGGGTGGCGGGGCGCGCAGTTGCTCGCGGTTATCTCCAGGACCCCAGCGCCGTCTGCAGCGCGCTGGTCGCACTCCAGGGAGCCCCGCGGGAGGCTACAAGGGTCGCGGGTTAGCTTCTACAACAACGCGACCCCCGTTTGTTTGCTCGTCTGTTCGTTTGCGCGGGCGAGCGTGTGGTCGAGTGCCAGCAGAAACTTATCTCCCATTCATAGCCACTTGTCGCTGACGGGGGCTTTGTAGGGCGCGGAATAAAAACACGACGCTCGCTGCGCCACGCCACGCCACGCTACGCCACGCCACGCCGCGCCACGCCACGCCGCGCCACGCCACGCCACGCCACGCCACGCCGAGCCGGCCCTCCCGGATCTTTTCCCACTCTAGAAATGTTTGTTGTTGCGCAACGCTCCGCGGTCTTTCCAGGTCCTCTATTTTTTTCCTTCTTTTATTTTGCGACGCAGAAGCAGCAGCTTTTGATAATGCTGCGCGGCCTTTCCCGGGCAGCATGGGGGGGTCCTGGACGCGCTCATCCGGGCTCCGGGCTCCGGGCTATGCAGCGCGTGCATTAACGAGAGGGATTTCCCTCGGGGCCCCCCGCCCCGCCCCGCCACGCCCCGCCACGCCCCGCCCCGCCCCGCCCGCCCGCCCGCCCCGCCCCGCCCTGCCCCGCCCCGCCCCGCCTCGCCCCGCCCCGCCCCGCCCCGCCCCGCCCTGCCCCGCCCCGCCCCGCCCCGCCCCGCCCCGCCCCACCCCGCCCCACCCGATAAGCCGCGAGCACAATCAAGGCCGTCAAGCGGAACCGGAAACACAACCCTCGTATTGATCTCAATTAGAGCGTGTAATGGCGCCGGTACAAACAGTTTTGTATTTTGTTTTTTGTTCCTCCGGCGGGTCAGCAGCGTGGCACTGCACTGCACTGCACCGCAGGCAGGCCCACAGCGGACCGTACCTGTGGCCCGGGGCCCTCAGTGCGGCCTGGCGTGGCCGCGGTGACCCGACGAATGCCCGCGGGAGGGCGCGGCGGGGCGGGGCGGGGCGGGCGTTCTGGCTTGCGGCCAGGCCTGCCACGCCCCCCACCCCACCCCGCCCCCCACCCCGCCCAGCCCCGCCGCCCTGCGCCGCTCCCGCGATCCGACCCCCCAGCCGCAAACGCTTAACCCGACGCAGCGTAACGTGACCCTCGCCGTGCAATTGTTCTCTATCTCCCTCTCTCACCCTTCTCTCTCTCTCTCTCTCTCTCTCTCTCTCTCTCTCTCTCTCTCTCTCTCCCTCTCCCTCTCCCTCTCCCTCTCCCTCTCCCTCTCCCTCCCCCTCCTTCCCTCCCTCCCTCCCTCCCTCGCCCTCCTTGATGTGGTGCATCCCTCATCCAGTCCGATGCCTGCCCGTCCCCTCGCTCAGCCACGCTCGAGCTATTTGATTAACGTCGCGTGGTTTGAGAGAGGGAGAGGGGGAGGGGGTGTAGAGGGGGAGAGAGAGAGAGAGAGAGAGAGAGAGAGAGAGAGAGAGAGAGAGAGAGAGAGAGAGAAGGGAGCGTCTGGGAGTGAATAGGCGGGAACTCTTCCTCTCCCTGCCTCGCCTCGCGCGTCCTCTGTCAGTCCGCGGACTTGTGTGTCCCCCAGACAGAGAGATTACTTTACCCATCTCCACTGGAATCTTTAACTGGAATCTGGACAGCTCTGCTTGTCCCTGGAGCTCGCCCAGTCGTCCTGCTCTGGACCCGGAACACCCTGGACTCTCCCTGGAGAGACTGGTGCAGTGAGTGCGGGGTCCTGGAGGATGTGGTGCGGTCGCCCATGACAACCTGTTGTCTTCATCAATCTCCTTTGGGCTGTCGGTCCGCGTCGAGACGGGCGCCTAGCCCCCCTCCCCCCAGTGAGTCCTCTGCTCTGATTGGCTGCCCGTTGTGCCCAGGACGCGCCGCAGCTCTGCCCCGGGCGGCCTCCACTAGCCAGCCCGGCACTGAGGCCCGCTGAGGCCCGCGGGACCGCTCCGCAGCGATGGACCTAGCACTGGAGGAGGACGACGAACTAGGACACATGGACCAATTCAAGGTGAGTACCGTCTCGGCAGCGGCATGTGCAGCACAACGATTTTAGAACTGTGTTGGAAATGTACGATCTGCGAAGGAAGCTTAGTTCATAAGAATATGGTTATGATGTGGAGCAGTCTAGATAGTCAGTTCTCACTCTCACTCGCAAGGGGTGGGAATTTTTAAAGCGGTACACCAGGAGGCATAAACTCTGAAATTTTGTGAAATATTGTAAAATTTTCTAAATTTTTCAAATTTATATAAGAGCCTTTATTTTTAATTTCCTGAATTTTGGAATGAAATTTTTTAAAAGAATTGTTTCCCGGTTGGTGCTTTACTTTTTTAATTCTGGTGAGAATTGTTTCCGGCCAGGAAAAAAAAAACGTAGGGCAGCTATGACTTAACCATGACGGCCGGCGAGCAGAGAGAGGGCACAGAAGCCCCCCACACTCCCCCTTCTCTCGGCCGCTCGTGTGTGTGTTCGCGTTCCCCCTATTAATTGCCTTCAACAATCAGTACAGCAGCAGCTGGGACTGCGAGCTCATGTGTGGCACTTGTGTGTGCCAGCCCGCTCTGTCCGTCTGTCTGTCTGTCTTTCCGTCTGCTCGCTCTGTCCGACCGCCCTGCCGCCGTGCTCAGACCCGGTGAGACCGTGGGGTAGGCCGCGCTGGCGCGCGGGCGCTGCGCGGGTGGCCTACCCCGGAGTTGACAGGGGCTCCGCCGGGCCGAGTACAGCTGCTGGAGGGAGAGGGTCGCGGTCGGCGGGGCCGATTAAGCCGCGCTTTTACTCCCTTTAACTGCTCAATATTTCAGAGCCCCCCCCCCCCCCGGCTCCACCTCCACCTCGCCGCACTTTGCACGGAGCCAGGCGTGGTTTAGCATGAAGACCCCGGGCGGCGGTCCGGCGCGGCGCGGCCGGCCTGAGTGACGCCACTGGAAGGCCAGCCGAGAGAGAGAGAGAGAGAGAGAGCAAGGGGGGGAGCGAGTGAGGGAGAGGGAGAGAGTGAGAGAGGCGAGAACAACACGAAAGGAGTCCAAAAGAAAAGTGGGGATGGGGTGGTTCTCCTGCTCTACTTTCCTATTCCACATCTCTCTTCCCCCCCCCCCCCTCTCTCTCTCCCTCTCCCGCTCTCTCCCGCTCTCTCTCTCCCCCGCTCTCTCTCACTGCTTTTAAACCCGCCCGTGTTATGGCGCCAGTGGCAGTGGGCCGGGGCGGGGCGTGTTCGCTAAACTGACGCGGTTCCCTCGCCAGGCCAGGCCAGCAGCGGGAACACGAAGCCCCTTTAGCGGATGGACGGGGCGGGGCGGGGGGCTCGCCCCGCTGGTGACAGCGCTGGCAGACGGGCTGCCGCGCCGTGGCGGCTCGAGACGAGAGGGAAGTACCAGGAACTCCAGGAGCGGCTCTCATTTCTCCAGTGACGCTCCCCACGCCACCATTCCAACGTCACCCGCAACTCTTTGCAACACTGTGGAAACCCAAGTGTGTAAATGCCGCACACTTCTGGGTGTGTGTGTGAATTATTCCGATACGTACACACTAAACCCTTATGTATTTTATTGTGCAGAAATATGCAGGATTTTAAGCAGCCATAAGAGTATGCACAATTTCGTGCATAACTATGTACAATCTGTGCATAGTTATGCACAATTTGTACATAATTATGCACGAAAATTGTGCATAATTATAGTTGCTTAAAATTCTGCATGCTTATGCACAACAAAATGCATAAGGGTTTAGTGTGTAAACTCACCCCAGCTGAAAGGCTTGAAATCCCTGGGTGAATTCAGACTTTTACGTGTTCAAGTGCACCACTGGTAATTCGCACACTCGCTGGTTTCCACAGCGGAATAAAAGTCCTCTTGTCGCGTGGCGTCAGCAGCGCTACATTCATGGCGCTGCTGGACCACGGGGCCCGGGCCGGCACAGGCCAGGCCCGCGGCCAGCCGTGGAACAGGGCGGAAATATTCCTTCCAATTTTTATGGTGTTTTTTTTTTCTCGCTCTTTCTCTCTCTTTTTCGTTATTGTGTTTTATGATTCCTCTCTTGGTACGGCTTGAACATATGCGGGCGGGGCCGGCGATGTGATACGAGCCCGCTGCGGCCCGTCCGACGCTATACGGCGCCTCCTTCCCCCCTCCCCTCCCCTCCCCTCCCCTCCCCCTCCCCTCTCCCCCCCGCTCCCCTCTCACTCCCCTCCCCTTCCCACAAGCCTCACGCCGCGCCGGCCATCGGTCATGTGTGGCATGTGGCGTGGCGCGGCGCGGCGCGGCGCGGCGCGGCGAGGCTAGCCGGCATCCCCCTCACATTCTCGCCGCATCGCCGCGCTCTCGACTTTTTGTCGTTGGCCGTGTCGGCTCTATTATATCCCCTGCTGCGTATTACATCCCGTTTGCTGTTGTGTAGTTGTTGAGCTGTCCGCTAGAGGGCGGGCCGGGCCGGGCCGGGCCGGGCCCGGCCGGGCGGTTCACCGGCGGGGTATTAGCGCCCTGGAGGGGTCGGGTAGCACGCCCTACGCCCTCGCTGAGCCCGTGGCTTGCAGGGGACTTGGCGGGGCGGGGCGGGGCGGGGCGGGGCGGGGCGGGGCGTCGCGCCGGCCCGGCCGTGACCTGAGCTGGAGCAGGGACTACGCGACCGCGAAATCCCCTTGGAATTGTCCGTAGAGAGGATGAGCAGCAGGGTAGAGTGGCGGGGCGGGGCGGGGCGGGGCGGGGTGGTACTTCGTCTCCATTTTAGCCGCGCCCTGAGGTTGGCAACTCCGTTTTTATCCGACCTGTGAGGGGGCGGGCGCTCATCAGGCGGGTATAGTGCTGCAGGAACGGCGGCCAGCGCTGCGCAGGGGCGGGGCGGGGCGGGGCGGGACGGGGCGCGGCGGGGGTGGGGCGGGGGCGGGCGAGGCAGAACACCCGCCTGGCGTGCGCGGGTGTAGGAGGGTTGCCTACGCACACGGGGCCATGCAAGGCGCCGTGCTTCGGGACGGTAGGCCAGCCCGCCTGACACCCGAGCGTGCGGGTTGCCTACTCTCTGGTAGCACGCCCCGCGGAAGGTAAACATGCCGGCCTCCAAAGTAACGCCACATGGCCCCGCGCATTCGTTAAATACGCCTGTTTCATTCCGATTTCGCCTGAAACGCCCGTGAGACGGTGTGGCCAAGCTGCTGCCCCTGAAGAGGCGCAGCTCGTTTGACAGCCACTTGAGGCGGGGGCGGCGGGGGCGGCGGGTGCTCAGGGGGGGACTTGTAGCACCAGCCAGGTGTTTCTTTGAGGAGGATTGACGTCCTGGGGCTGTTTGGTCTGAGCGAGAGGGTTGGAGAGGGGAGAGGGAGGGGGAGGTGGAGGGAGGGAGGGAAAGGGTGGCAACGGCGTTCGGGATCGCTGTTATTGTTGTTGTTTGTCGCGCGCCCACCTCGGCAGTTCAGAGTTTTGTCGTGGACATAAGGACTCTTCTCTCTTTCTCTCCCTCTCCCTCTCTCCCGCGCGCGCTTCGCTGTTTCGCCCTCTTTTGCGCCAAGGCCTCTGCCCCCTCCCCTTCCCTCTCTCTTTCTCTCATCCTCTTTGGGAACAGCATAGCCCGACCGGATTTGTCGCGACCCCAAGGACGGACGGAGGGGCGGGGGGAGGTGTGCGAAGAGTCCTTAGTTGGGCTGGGCATACAGGTCTGGGGAGACGTGGGCGGGGCGGGGCGGGGCGGGGCGGGGCGGGGCGGGGCGGGGAGGGGCGGGGCGGGGCGGGGCGGGGAGGGGCGGGGCCCGGCTAGCCTCCTAGCGACTACACGCCTCGCACCGCACACTCTATTCGCCGCCGCCCTTTCAAGAACAACATCAACAACAAGAAGCGAAGCAAATCCTAAAGCCGGCTTTCCGATCGGAGTGATTCAAAAGCCAAAGAGCGGGCTGACGGGGCCCCGGGCCCCGGGGCGGGGCGGGGCGGGGCGGGGCGGTCCGGTGGAGCCGGTGGACCGTACGGCCGGAGCCCGGGGGCTTTTAAAGGTAGAGGGCGGCCCTGCCGGCCCTGCCGCCCTGGGGGGCCCCGCCCCGCCCCGCCCTACTGGGAGCAGGTGGCTCGCGGCCTCGAGCAGCCCTGGGGATGAAGCAAAATGTCTATGCCGACATATATTTTTTTTATTCATCATTTTTAAAAGCCGGCCACTTTGACGATGTTGCGAGCTAGGTGGCGAGCGCCAGGTCCATCACATCACGTGTCCAATGCTCGGCCGCGCGTGGCCAGTGAACTTACCCCCGATCACAACCCCTACTACCCGCTCAGCCGCGGCCCTGTAACACGTGCGCAGTGCCCACACTGAAAAAGCAAAGGTGCTAAGTCGTACCTGTAAAAGGCAGTAACAAAATTTAGTGCCTTTGGAAAGGCACTAACAAAATTTAGGGCCTTTGGAAAGGCACTAACAAAATTTAGTGCCTTTGGAAAGGCACCAATGTTTAGTGCCTCTCTAAAGGCACTAAATTTTTTTAGTGCCTTTTAAAGGTAGGACTTAGCACCTTTAGCTGACCAGCTTCGTATGAGCTCATACAAATTCAGTGCCTTTGCAAAGGGACTAAGATTTAGTGCCCCAGGAAAGGCACTAAACTTAGCACTTGATTTTAGCGCTTCAGGAAAGGCATTGCTTAGCACCTTTGTTTTTCCGGTGCACCCAACCCACGACATACAGCCGGTCGGGACACATGTGAGAACAGCAGGCGGACTGGACTGGACTGAGTCTGGCGACGACTCTTCTTTTTGTGTTGGAGATGTTGGAGCTCTCTCCAGCTCCAGCTCCAGGGCGGGGCCCGGGTGTAGCAGTATGGCGACGCTCCCGCGGTCAAGTCGATAGTATCAGGGCGCCGCGCGCCAGTGAGCCGAGCGATCAGAGAAGGAGATAGAGAAAATGGGAGAGGATGGGGGCTTCTCTCTCCACTTGTTGGTTCCCGGGGGCCGCGGGGCAGGGGCAGCGGGCGGGGCGGGGCGGGGCGAGGCGGAATAAGCAGTAGCCGTGGACTTATACGACGTACCGCAATGTGCCCCCCCCCCTCCCCTTTTCTCCTCCCCCGACCCTTTTCTCGCTCTCTGAAAAGAAAATGATATTACGACGCAGGAGATGGAGATACGCGTTGTACTTGTTTTAGGACGGCGTGTAAGGCGGTACTGCAAACGGTATGCAAGACTTGCATTTTTAACACCGTTTCCTTCTGTAAACGCGTGCCTCTCCTATGCCTTTGGTTCTTGATTTATATTTTGATATTCGGTTTACACCCCCCCCCCCCAAAAAAAAGGGGTTTGCTTTGACGTTGTTCTTTAGTGGGAAATCTAATTTTGAATCGACGTAGAATAGACGACCTCTACCTCGCCGTCGACTGAACGTCGATTTTGATTCCCCATATCTCAGTGGCCTCTCGTTGTTACGTTCCGTTTATTTTTCCTGCCTTCGCCTTTGACGATGGCTGCTAATAAAAATAGCGGATGTTATTACACCCCCAAACTCCACTGGAAAAATAAATGGTAAAAAAGAGGGCGCTGTCCCTCGGTCGGGATCGACCTTCTGCTGAACCGCTTTGCCCTATCCTCCCCCAGCCCAGCCCATCCCAAGCTCCAACCTTGTCGCTGACATCGGTGAAGGGAATCACGTGTCCGCTGTCACAAAGTGTCGCGCTGTCACCGCGCTCTCTGACTCCGGGCCCAGTGGGGTCCCCTGCTCTCTGTCCTGTCGCGCCTGTGAAGTTTTCACTTTTATTGGCGGGTCCGTTTGTGGGTGGCGCTCTGTTGAAAGCCGAGGAACAGAGAAAACCTTTGGCGGGGCGTGGCGAGGCGGGGCGGGGCGGGGCGGGGCGGGGGGGGGCGGAGCGGGGCGGGGCGGGGCGGAGCGGGGCGGGGGGGGGGGGGGGGGGGCGGGGCGGGGCGGGGCGGGGCGGGGGTAGTTCGCGTTCCTCCTCTCCATCGCGCTCGCCGTCGTGGTGCTGTGCCCTGGCGTGTCCTGACCCTTGGGAGACGTTTTTTTTTTTTTTTTTTTTTTTTTGTGGTGGGGGGGGGGGGTGAGGAGGGGGGGCAGTGGGGCGTAAGTCCCCCCAGGCCCCGAACGTCTCGACGCCGCCGTGAAGCTCATACTTTTCGACAGACAGGAATCGGTGAGAGTCGCGATGAGATAATAATGAGTTTGGCAAAGGGAAAACCAAGTCGCCTATTTCTTTTGTCGTCCGCCAAAAAGTTCGGGAGGGGAAAAACCAAGTCAGCAAGAAAACTAAATCCAACTCGGGAATTAATTTTAAAAAATCATGACATTTTCAGTTGAAGAGTTGAAGCGTTTTGTTTTAGGATATTTTTGTGCCCCCGCTTTGTGCATGGCGGGGGTTGGGGGGCTGGGAGAGGGGGTGCTTCTGTCTGGAACGACCATGGCAGTGCGAGTAAGTATTGGCGGGCCTGGGGCGGGGTGGGGTGGGGCGGTGGGGCGGGGTGGGGCGGGGCGGGGTGGGAGGGAGAGCCGCGGGGCGGGGCGGGGCGGGGCGGGGAGGCGTGTCGAGGCCGCTGTGCCGTGGGCCTCTTGACAATGTCGGGTAGCGGCGCTGACGGGGCCGGACGGGGCGCTACGGCGCGATAGCTGGAGGGAGTGTATGCAGGAGTGGCCGGGCGGGGCAGGGCGGGGCGGGGCGGGGCGGGGCGAGGCCGGTGGCTCAATAGGCAGGCCTGGTGACAGTGGAAAGGACGATGGGGAAGACCTGCTCCTCGAGGAAGGACTCTGCGCCGGGCCGGGCCGGGCAGGGCTGGGGCGAGCCCGCGCTCCCGCTCCCGCTCCGCCAGGGTGACACTGGCTGCAGAAAAACTTGCGGGGCTCAGTACCCGTATCTCTCCTCTCTGTCGGTTAGGAAAAAGAGAAGACGTGACGCTGTGTCGATTAGGTTACGCTATTCCAATGATTATTACGTTATGCTGATTACAGTGATTAGGTTACGCTCTCGCTGATTACAATGTCGTGGTTGATTGATCGTCTTGCTTTGCTGTGTTGCAGATGCCGGAGAAGTTGCGGGAGGGAATGACGGGGTTCAAGGACCGCCAGATGCGCCGCTTCAGCCTGCCCACCAGCTCCCGCGGCCTCCTCAGGCTGGGGGCGGCGGGGGCGGGGGCGGGGCCCGGGGGCGGCGCGGGGGGCGACGAGCCGCGGAGGTCCTCGGTGGCGTCCGTCTGCTCCACTGAGTGTAAACGCAAACAGCCTGCTTGCCGTGTGTAGCCGTGTGTGCCAGCGCCTGTGTCCTGGGGGAGGGGGGGGGGGGGCGGGGAATCCTCTCTGGGGGGATGGAAATAAAATAATCCTATTAATCTCAGCCTGTGTGTGTCTGTGTGATCAGAATTACATTTTTACCCGGAAGTTTAAATAGTTCGGTCTCCTTGCTAATGTTTGTTTTTCTTTCTTTTCAGAGGTCATTTATTGTTATTTTTACTTTTTGCAGCATCATATACGGGCAGTTCATCTGATGAAGATGACGTTTCTCCAAGGGAAAAATTGCAAAAGAGCTCCTCAGGTTTCTCTGACTTCTGTGTCAAGAACATCAGTCAACATGCATTTGGTCGGAGAGAAATTGAAATTGCTGAACAAGGTAGGGGGAAATGTTTTCTCACACACTTCTGTTCAGGTTGTGAGACCTGCCTGTTTTTCATAAGCTTTTTTTTACTGTTTTAGAAATGCCAGGAATAATGGCTTTAAGGAGAAGAGCAGGGGATGACAAGCCTTTGAAATCCGCAAAGATTGTTGGATGTACTCACATAAATGCTCAGACTGCTGTAAGCTTGAATTAAACTGCAAAAGTTTAATCCCTTATATTTTCCTTTTGTAAATCTGATGTGTATATTTTTTGTGTGCCTACAGGTACTTGTTGAAACTCTAGTAGAATTAGGAGCCCAGGTCAGATGGGCTGCATGCAATATTTATTCAACCCAGGTAATCTCAGTTTTTTTCATTTACTATGTTGCTTTTAAATAATGTAAATGCCGAGATTGTGTGGGAGTACTACTTCTGTTTTAATCTTTGTATTTATCCTTTTTTTCCTCAAAGAATGAAGTTGCTGCAGCTCTAGCTGAAGCAGGTATTGTTATCTATCCAGTAATGTAACATATTTGCACCCCAAATTTAAGATTAGTTTCAAATTCTGAAACAAAATGGATTTTCTAGGATACCCTGTCTTTGCCTGGCGTGGGGAGACTGAAGAGGACTTCTGGTGGTGTATAGACAAGTGTGTTAATGCTGAGGGATGGCAACCCAACATGATTCTGGATGATGGAGGTGATGCCACTCACTTGATGCTTAAGAAGTACCCAGCAATGTTCAAGATGATCAAGGGTTAGTAAAGTTTTCCTTTCATAATGTGACATTCCTAAATGAGAAAAAAGTTATTATGGGGAAAATATCCTTTTACAGGAATTGTTGAGGAAAGTGTGACCGGAGTCCACCGTCTGTATCAGTTGTCCAAAGCTGGAAAGCTCTCAGTTCCAGCTATGAATGTTAATGACTCTGTTACTAAGACAAAATTTGACAATCTATACAGTTGTAGAGAATCAATTATTGACAGGTTTGTAAACTTAGTACTGCTGGTGTTTATTTTTTTTAGTGAAAGTACATGATATTACTTTTGGAATTTTCAGTTTGAAGAGAACCACAGATATGATGTTTGGAGGAAAGCAAGTTGTGCTTTGTGGGTATGGAGAAGTTGGCAAAGGCTGTTGTCAGGCACTGAAAGGGCTTGGTTGTGTTGTGTATGTCACCGAGATAGACCCTATATGTGCTATTCAGGCGTGGTAAGTTTACTACTTTTGTGTCATGAAGAAGTATTCAGGTAGAAAGGTGACATTTCTAATTAATTTGTATTTTTTTCAGTATGGATGGTTTTCGGGTAGTAAAACTCAATGAAGTTGTCCGAAATGTTGATATAGTAGTAACAGCAACAGGGAACAAAAATGTGGTCACAAGAGAGCACATGGACAAAATGAAAAGTGGATGTGTTATTTGCAATATGGGGCATTCTAACACAGAAATTGATGTTGTAAGTGGCCGAATTTTGTCTTTTCTCCACCGCACTATAACTCCCAAGAAACTGGCCACTGTTTTTAATGTCTCTGCTGTACTATTTTCAGAATAGTTTGCGTACTCCTGACCTAACTTGGGAGAAAGTTCGATCCCAAGTGGACCATGTGATATGGCCAGATGGAAAGCGCATTGTTCTCTTGGCTGAAGGAAGACTTGTTAATCTCAGCTGCTCAAGCTTACCATCCTTTGTTGTTTCAATCACAGCCGCAACCCAGGTTGGTAACTTATCAACATACAAGTCGAACAAAGGTTTTAAAAATGTCATAATTTCATGTATTTGTTTTAGGCCCTTGCGCTGATAGAACTCTTCAATGCTCCACATGGACGTTATAAATCTGATGTTTATCTTCTACCCAAGAAAATGGGTTAGTCTCATACCTTCCTTAGTTTGTTTCTCCATCTGACCACATCTACCTAATTGCACTGTTTGCCTTTCACAGATGAATATGTTGCAAGTCTACACCTACCTACCTTTGATGCTCATCTCACAGAGCTAAGTGATGAACAGGCAAAGTACATGGGTCTTAACAAAGCTGGGCCATTTAAACCAAATTACTACAGGTAAGAAAAGCTTTTTTCTTTCCTTTTCCCCCAGAGTAGGTAACTGATACTTTGTTATTTCATTGCCTTTTTTGTTATTTTCCAGGTATTAAATCACAGATGATAGTATCATGGGTAGGTACAGGGAATTAACAGGGCTACCACATTAGTTGTGGTATGCTTCCTGAGAAGATTGAAATCATCAGGTAGTGCAACTCTAAGCTTTTATGTGTCATAAAGTAACAAAATGTTAGAAAACTATGAAAAATTCGCGTTGATTGTTGGTGAGTAGTACTAAATGCTTTTAACTAGTTTCCATAGAAACACATTATTGTGAAAATTTGGGATAGTAAATACCTTAAATGTCAGTGATAAAACAAGGCTTTTAAATTAAAAGCGCCTACTCTGAGGCTGCTTTATATTGGATCATAGGTATTTGAATAATAATAAATCAACCTTGGAAGATGATTTGTAGCTGCTAACTCTGTGCTTGAATTGGTGAAACTGACTAAGGCTACTAACTGGACCCAAGCACTGCATTTATTGATCAACCCACCAGTGTATACTTATAGGAATGTTTGCAGTTAAGGTACATAGTACTTTTTAGTGAGGCAAATATTAATTATGTAACAGAGTAATTTTCAGTATTTTAAGAATAATGTGCCTGCCAATTTGTCAGGGTGAAAGGATCAATTGTAATTTGCTCAGAGAACATGAGTATCTGGCTGGCCTACTTATTGTTTTGTATTGTACTGTACAGTTGACTGATAGTGGTGAAAAAGTATCAGTGCCAGTGTTTCCTATGGTACTACATTTTTTTAAATGCCTTATTTATGGAGGCATGTATGTGGATAAATTGTTGCTGAGTTTAAACCTAGAGTGTAATGTGGGCTGAAATCATCACATGAACTACTGTAAGTGTATTAAAAACAAATCATTGGTGCCTGGAGAGGTAGCCAGAAAGAGATAGCATTTGTTTTATTTTAAGAAAAGTCGAAAAAAAAGGAAAATATATATATATCCAAATCTTATTTTCATAGTTCAAACAAGGAAATTTTTATCGGAAGATTGTCTTCTAGTTTAATGAAAAGAACAGCCAACATCACAATTTTCTTTTTGTGGTCGTTTCATACTAGTTTTAATTATCGTAGTTGCAGTGAATATTCAACCAGTGAAAATTTAAAGGTACAGTAATTACAGTATTTTCTTTGACAGTTATGAATATTGAGTGAACTGTTATGCATTTTGTCTGTCTTAGGTAATTAGTGTGGCAAGATTATTCATTCCTTTT
The DNA here is from genome assembly GCA_033675135.1 of Frankliniella intonsa. NCBI lineage: Eukaryota > Metazoa > Arthropoda > Insecta > Thysanoptera > Thripidae > Frankliniella > Frankliniella intonsa. Next base: position 3,398,389 of record CM066252.1, on the reverse strand, counting down.
ATTGTTTCTATAAACAATTACAATGTAGTAACCTAAATTGTGATTTGTTTGATAATTTATTCAGGATTTGATCCTGATACTTATTGTTTGCTTATCTCCGTCCTCCACATCTGATTGTGGAATATTGTTACTGATAAAAATGGTATTGCAGACGCATAAGAGCAATTCATTTGTGTACAGCGTTTTATCATCTGAATTTTTTTAAAGACGTGAAGTTATTTTATTATACTGATGTTGTTGATCAGACGATGGATTATGTCACATAAATAGCGCTTAGCATTCCATGTTCCTCATTGCACAATCAGATGAACAAGTTTGTTGTATAAGTGGAGCTTTTTTCATGCTGCTTAATTTTGTTTTGAGTATAATGCCTTGCAAGGTTACATACTTGTCTCAAAATATTATACCACCAATGTAATTTAATCCTTAATGTTGTGATAATTTTATTTCACTAAAAATCAGGTGCTTTCAAAGTTACTTTTTTTAAACACTTCCTTTCCATTCTTTTTTTTTAAATGTTTGTTTTTGTCTATTTGTCTTCGGTACGTAGTTATGTGAGATGTGATATTGGCAAGAATTACCAAGAACTACTCATTTTCTTACCAATTTTTACTATCCTTATCTACAGCAATGAAGATTTTGTTTCTTATTTTCATGTAACTAGTGATGGGTCACCCTTCTCTTCAATGGAAAGTATCTACACCTGAAGGATGTTACCTCATTTTTGAGGAATGCTTCAACTGTACTCGTCACTTTTAGATAACACTTTTTAAATATTTTTTAAATATTTGTCTCTTGTTGGTACTCTCTTACACACTTCCCTCTTGCTATATTTATGATTGTAATTTTTTTGTGTGTCATGGTTAGATCGGATTTGAAGTGTGACTTTGATACCTCTTAATTCTTTTCCTCAGACATAAGTGCAAAGGCACTCCACTGCTGCCAGAGTTGGCTGTGTCTGTGATACTGTATCTTTAACAAAACCCAGAGGGACCTCAATATTTTAATTCTTACCAAAATGTAAGTATGACCCATCACATTTGGTTTTCATGAAATGCATTATGCAATTGTTTAAGGTGAGACATGCTTTGAACTTTGGAGTTAAGAAAATCCATAATGACAATAGAATTGAAGTCCATCCTGTGGAAATTATTGTTGATGTTACCTACTATTAATTGTTGAATATTTGAACAATAAAAAGAATAAAGTAAATAAAGAGTTCTTCTCACATAGGCTTGTAAGTCTGGAATTAATGGCAAACCTTAGCAGGGTATGTGGCTTGTAAAATAATGTGATGTTGTTACACATGTTTTTCCCCTCTTTGATTTAAATGTAGAATGCTGCACAGATGCTTGTAGCTTGGCCCACCAAACTGAACTTTGAATGAATTTACGGGTCAGTAATGTGTGTACTGAGTTCAAAGAATATTTTGCTTTTTTGTCCAGAGAAAACGAAACCTGTCAATTTTGGAGTATGAGTCAAGTCAGAGTTTTTTTGTTTTTGTATTTGTTATTTTGATTTTTTAGCACCACTCTATTGATTATTGTTGCCGGTTCTCATCTATTGGATTTGCATGTACATGGCACCAACAAGGTGTATAGAATAATCATAACCTCGCCATAGTCAGTTAGTCTTGTCATCTGATAGAGTTTTACAAGTGTGCATTGTTACATTAAGAATGGTATGATTACAAACTGCCAGTGTTCAGTCTAAGCCATTAAGATAACATTTCATTAATTAATGGTTGTGTTGTACATTCCTAACAACCATACTCTAAAAACTGATCGCCATCTGTGTGTTCACAAGTTCTAAAAATTCAAATGATCATTTATATTTATGGGCCTCCTTGTTTCAAACTCCTACTCCACTGGCATAAAAAGTTCTGGATTTTGAGTTTATTTTTAATTTTTTTTTTTTTTTAATATAATGAAGCTGACTGTAAGGCCTGTGGTCAAAGCAGGCTGACCTGAGTTCTAAAACATTAAGAATAAACTCTTTCATGCTATTGTCAATCTGCCTTCATACACATTGCATATTTTGTGGTAATGAATGAATTAACTGTAGTTTCTGGGCTGTGTTGACTGCTAAATCTTATCAGCCTCTTTTTTGTTGAAAGACATACTGTTTAATGTTGTTAAATGTAGCATGTTACTCTCATGCTGAAATGGTATTATGCAGCTAGACAAGTATGAGTTGTAAGTTTTGAATTGTTGACACAATAAATACTTAAAACTAACTTTTGATGTAAATGACATTTAGGAATTTGTCTTTTTTTTTTTAAATGATAGTTATTTGAGTTGTTATTGTAAGAATGAAAAGATTTTATTAGTGGTAATTTTGAGCTATAAAAAAAGGGCATAATCTTTCAATTTAACAGTACGGATTAATTTTAAGGAATTGTTGCATCCAAAGCAATAGTTTAAACGGAATGCAGACAGACTATTATGGAGAAAACAGTGAACAAAATAGCATAGTTTGTCCTAAAATTTGTTCTGAGTTTAATGGCCATACTTCTGGAACTCCCATTCCCGGTTATCAAGGGGACAGACTTGGCGTGTCTTCAGCCAGCGAGAAATACAATGGAAATGGAAAGCATGGTTGCAAACACCCCAGGCAACAGTACACTCATCACTGGTCGCAGATGCTTGATTTGCTTGACACTCAATGCACAGATCCATTATGTGGTTGCGGCAAATAGCACAATTGTCAACGACAATGTCCCAAGCCCACAAAGCGACAGCATTCCACTTCTTAACTTCGAAACGTTTCTTCTCTCCTTTGCTGCTACTAGATGTAGGCAATTCCAACTCCTCCTCATCAACATCCATAGCTGAGCTGGCCATTCTGCAACATAACAAATTAAAAAGTATTTAATAAAAAAAGAAGCATTTGAACGTACAGGGACTGAAATGTAAGGCTTTCTCTTAAAAATTAATTGAAGAGAAGCAAGTGTCTAGATTCAGATTATTAACCTCGATGGTCAAGACTAAACACAATGCAAAAACTGTTGATTTTGATAACAAAGAATAAGCAATATTGATGGACTAAATTTTTAACCCTAAATGAATGGAAAAGCAAAAGTGAGAGATGTAATAATTGAAGCAAAGTATGACGAATTATACGCGGCGATGACACAGACAAATTGTATTAATCATAAATTTTTTAGTACAGAAAGATACATAGAAGTTGTACAAACAAATAAAAGGTCCAAGCAGTGAATAAATGAAATATAGTTCACCTGAAGGAAATAAACTAAAAGATGAGTAGTATCAGAAATAATGAAATATGAAGCCTATAACTATTTCTCCCCAAATTTCACGAGCGACAGATGACTGTAAGCAAGTTTTGTCAACACCTCTTGATGGTTCTACGAAAAATTAACAAAGCAAGAGCAGATAATGAGAAATAAAGCTCTCAAATTCTTTACGAATACGAAGTAGCATACTTTAACAAGAATAACTTCTTTTTAAGCAAAAACAATAAAAAATAAAGGACAAGTATGGATTAGTCCCTGAATTCAGACAGTACTTAAAAGAATTGCTGGCGAAGAGAAACCGTAAAATGTAATATGTTCCCTCTTGAGAGTTGAACTCCAAGGCCAGCAAGAGAAAGAGGAACAAAAAAATCAAGAAGGTTTCGGAAACGTTAAATACTGCGGTCGTGGGAGGCTGTTCAAGAGGTCACGTGACTGACGTCCTTTCGTTCCTCCATTGGAGACCAGACAGCAAGTGGCGAGTGCTCTCGTCAATTTTTTCCATCAAAGTCCCGTCAAAGCTCATCAAGATGCTCCAGAACTTGCTTGAAGCCGCCAAGAAGAACCCCTTCTTCAACCCCTTCACCGTGGCGCAATGCCAGCCCGAGGAACCGTCGGCATCACAGAATTTGGTGAAGGGCCGTACTGTGTCTGCTGCAGCCGTCGCCGCCGGGGACAGCTGCGAATTCGGCTCCAACCAGTACTTTGCGCTCTGCGGACTCGGAGGTATCTTGTCCTGCGGTCTCACCCACACTGCCATTGTGCCCCTTGATTTGGTGAAATGCAGAATGCAAGTAGACTCGAAGAAGTACCCTGGCATCTTCAAGGGCTTCTCCGTGACCATGGCCGAGGAGGGAGTCCGAGGCCTCGCCAAGGGATGGGCACCAACCTTTATCGGTTACTCAATGCAGGGTATGTTCAAGTTCGGTCTCTATGAAGTTTTCAAGGTGATGTACGCCGACTTGCTCGGCGAGGAAAACGCCTTCCTCTACAGAACATCATTGTACTTGGCTTCTTCTGCCTCTGCTGAGTTCTTCGCTGACATTGCTCTGTCACCCATGGAGGCTGTTAAGGTCCGTATTCAAACACAGCCTGGTTATGCCAATACTCTTCGGGAGTGCTATCCCAAGATTATGAAGGAGGAGGGTATGAATGGATTGTACAAGGGTCTTGTGCCTTTGTGGTGCCGTCAAATTCCCTACACCATGATGAAGTTCGCATGCTTTGAGCGCACCGTAGAGCTGCTGTACCAACACGTTGTTCCCAAGCCTAGAGCTGAGTGCACCAAGAATGAGCAGCTGGTTGTCACCTTTGCTGCTGGTTACATTGCTGGTGTGTTCTGCGCCATTGTTTCACACCCTGCTGACACTTTGGTATCTAAGCTCAACCAAGAGAAGGGTGCCACCGCTGGAGATATTATCAAGAAGATTGGCTTCGGTGGATTGTGGAAGGGTCTCACCGCTAGGATTATCATGATTGGTACCCTCACCGGTTTGCAATGGTTCATCTACGATGCTGTCAAGGTTGCTCTGCGTATGCCCCGACCTCCTCCACCCGCCATGCCAGAGTCCCTGAAGAAGAGGCTAGAAGCTGAAGGCAAGCTGTAAAAAATAAGTTAATTTTAGATAATTTACTTCACCAAGTGGCTGACCCTAACAGGAAAATTGTAGGTCTAGTTGCACTGAGTTGTGAGCAAGCAATGTCTCATGTTGATCATGTTTGGCAGTGCCTCATATGTTCGAGAAGTCCTTTGGGAGTGTCAGTCAGCACTTTGTGATCGACTATGAGTGGGTTAGGTGGCTGTGCCACATTAAGGAATTTGAACCTGTAATTGTAACTCCAATGCCACATCCAAACATTTTTTTCTATTGTTTTTTAATTGTACGAAGCCAGGTAGAAGCCTAATTTCAGTTTCTTTTTTTTTTTTAACTGTGCTAGGTCCTGAATGTATTGAACTTCTTACAAATGACATGACTCTTATATTAAGACCTAATGTTACCGTATAGATTGTTCCTTCCATGTCTTGAAATTTACATTTCACAAAGCATTTATTATATAGCAATGTTGCATTTGTTATGTATCGTACATTCCAGTTTTATTCCGGTTCTACAGTCAGCTGTGTACAAATTTTACTTTAAAAACAGTCTATTAAATAATTCTGCTTTTATATTTGGTTCCTTTTATTCACCTATGTATTCTCAATTATGTCCAATTGGACCGTTTTTACCTGCAAGATCAAACACTGCTTTGTCTAAATTGGACAAATAGGGAATTTCCTCCAAGTGATAAAAACCATTACAAGATATAAGAATAGTCACGTGGAAACACACCACATGTCTTTATTTATCAAAAGAGCTCCATAGTATACCATTCAAAAGCAAGTCACACACACAAAATAAAGAAGGAAAAAAAAATTGTATTAGGAGTAGAGTATTCTATAAATGGAGGCTTGCCCAAAAAGTGGAGGTCTGTCATTCAGACAAATCTATAATTATTAGAATTTTGTTCCCTTTCTGATTTTTAGAACGATCAACTTCCTTCAACATCTTATGTGACTGATATGGCCCGTAAGTGCCTAATACCTAGGCAACCCATCGTACTCGTCGTACTTCTACCATTTTCCCCTCCCCTTACCTTCCCCCTGATGCAGTGGTGGGGGTAGTACTATAAAAGAAATAAACACACAACGCTGTCAATGGTCGTTTTGCTGAATATATTCGTGGTCTGTGGTGATAGTTGTTGGACATCGATTCGAGAAATCTTCCATTAATAGTACATATTTTGCTCTCTGATACCACTTGAGACAATTAATAGTACATTGTTGATCGGTTTGCAATGTCCTGGAACGGGCAAGCTCCCTAAACTGTAGTCCGTATGAAGTATAGATCTCCGAGCTCTTCGGCAAAATAGACAAGTGTCAGCACACTTTCCACAAAAAAAGTAGGTAGGCCACCGGTAAACCAATAGAAATTACATGATTTAAGGAGGTTGGTCTTGTTTATCGAATCGTGAACAAGATGAGGATTTAGGTTAGAGTTAGAAATTTTGTACAACTTACGCTTTTTCAGGAGTAATTATGAAACTTTACTATTGTGTGACATCTTAAAATCCAATATTTACTAGAAATTTGCTAATTTTTCAACTTATTAACTCTCTGCTGTCATTCAGGTGAAACGTATTCCGACAAACCAAAGGACTGATCATCAAGGACTGATCATCGACAATGTTTGACGGATGCTCCTCCTTCAATGTAGAACAGCCTTTCCAACCTACTCTAATGAATAACTCCTCAGCGGATTGGCTTCATACTCCTCCTTCTCAAATGCCATGGAGTGTACCTGTTGCAAGTCAACCATCTGTAATGAGGTATGGCTCACGTGAGATCAGTGGTAGTGATATTTATGTGTGAAGCTTGTTTACCCCCTTGCCTTGAATGATTTTTCCATTTTTAGGTTTACTGGTGATTCTTTGAGTGCTGAGGAAATGCCTGTGAAGACCCTCAACCCTGATCTACCAGCTCTCACAAAACCTCAATCTAAACGGAAAAGCTGGGATTGTGACATTGAATAGTAGGTTCCATTCGGTTTTATCATGCTAAGAGCTTTAACTTGACAAGAAATGATAGCTTGGATATTGTTCACTTTATTAGTGGATAAGTAGGTTTCACAAACTTAATAGAAAATTGGGTGAGAAGTATATCTTGTAGAATTATTAAATTATAAAAATTATAAAAATGGAATGTCAGACTGTTCAAGAAATTTCTAGAGCCTCTGGTCCTTGACGAATTCTTTCCAATGTCCTGTAAGCACCTAAACATTGCGGAAGCTTTGGAACCCTCTGGAAGGACAGGAACCTTCTGGAAGGACAGGAACCTTCTGGAAGCACTGGAATCTTCTGGTCGCACCAGAATCTTCTAGAAGCATTAAGAATGTAGTAACGCCCTTGCTTCAGTGAATATAAATTTCCAGTTTATCCTATTGTCTCTAAATATACAGAACCCTTTTTGCTAAAATTTTGTATACATTTTTTTATACATTATGGTATTAATTGTTTTTTTGTTTTTTTTTGTCTTCTTTCTAGCAATGTTCCACCTTCCAAACAGCTGATCACAGAGGAGAAAATGGCAGAAAACTTAAATTGTTTACATATAAGTAATAGTTATGTATCACATCAGGTTAGTTACATTTTTAATTTATCATTAAGCATGAAACAATTTGTCTTTTCTTACAAAATATGTAAGTATTGTTTAAGTATGCTAACTTGGCAACAATTACCTTTCAGATTGGCAGTAGCCAGCCCATGTCTATCCCTTTACCAGAGTCATCATCACCCTCTCGAACTGAATCAGCATCATCTTCATCAGAAAAACCATCTTTACTAGATACAGCGCTAGATGGAAAAGACCGAACAGTATCCCTTTGTGAACAGTTACGGAAACTAATTTCTGAATCATCTGTAATACCCTCCCCTCTTCTCAATAAAGTGTAAGTATATTTTAATACATAGAAAAATTCAATTTACAATCAACCATTTCAATTAATTTTCACTCCATCCTGGTATTGACAGGGAAAGACCAACTACAGCATTAGTACTTTGGCAACCTCCAGGTGAAAGTATTTTCAAACACGTTGTCAAAGCTGTCACAGAAAAAGAAAGCAGCCAACAGCAGAAACAGAATAATGAACCAAAGGCAAGCACATCAGGTCTCAGTATCCCCACACAGTCCTCAGATCAAAATAATTGGGATGATTTGATGGACAATAATAATTCAGTAAGCGCAATGGACCTTAATCTCTTTTCTTCTCCTGGGTAAGACCTTTCTCTTTGTTATCTCTCTAGAGTTTTGAGTTTTTTTGTTTTTTTTTGTTTTTTTTTGGTCTCCTGTTAATTTTGTCTTTCTCTGCAGTTTATCTAGTTCACAACCACTTCCTACTGAAGTACCACTGCCAGATGATGACTTCATGGATTTGCCTGAAGACTCTATGATGGATTTTTAGTAATTTGTTCTTTTTTGAAAGGGAGTAATGTAAATAATTTACCAATTTATTTATTTTTACTAACATAAACCGTTTAATACAAGACAGACCCTGCTTTAGGAATGCGTCGTGCCAATGTAATGTTTAGACCTCAACAGCATCTCAGTAGACATTTTTGACTTGAAACTTTGTAAATCTTATGCTCAGAGCCACACTTCAGCCTAAGAAGTGCTTAGTATAGAAGGGAACAAATATTGAGGCAATTGCTCAGCCATGGGCACAAATTTTTATGAGGATGTCCTTTTTTACATCTTGCTCTCAGTCATATTTTTTATAGGTGTTCCTTACATTAGGCATTAAATGTGAGTGATAAAATTTGTGGTTTAACAGAATATTGTTTTCTGGAGAGATGTGTTTTCTACTGTGCGAGAGAGTGTATGTGTGGGTATGTTTGCATCATTCCTTTGTCTTTTCTTGATATAACCTTTGTATCACTGTCACATCTGACAACGTAATGTAGAATTAATTTTTCTTTCTAAATTTTATGTAAATGTTTTGTTGACATGGTCATCATTTTATAATTTTAAAGAGTTGTGTTTGTACCCCATGGTACATCATCCGACTGCACCTGTTTATGTACAATCACACAAAAGCAAACCGCAGTCCTATTTTTGCTTGTTCAGTGAGCCTACATGTTTGTTAAAATGGTTGTTTCTCATTTACCTTTCTGACCTTATACCTGTTCTTGTTTTTTTGTGGCAGTTAGTTTGAGTGAGGAAGAGGTATTATATGACAGGAATGATCTATTTATGTTTTATGTAAATAAATTATTTTTTAAAAGTCATGTCAAAAAATAATAAAACTGCAGAGTGTTTGCAGAACTAATATGCTTTGTTTTCACTATGTTTCCCTTCCCTGTCATTCTTGTGCGCATCCTGGGAAGTGTTTTTAATTAAACCTGACACTTGGCCAATTTTTTTTCTATATTCACCAGAGCACCCCACTGCCCCCACTGCATGTTACTACTGCCACATCCATGCAATGCCAAGGCATGGTGTGCTCTCTGGGGGTCGTTAGTGGAGGATGAGATAACGGTACATTGCACTTGTACTTGAGCGAGGCGGCGCGGCGGGGCGCGCCAGGCGCACCCTGCGAACCCTGCGGCGCTGCGCCCCCTCGCCCCGGCCCCGCCCCACCCCGCCCCGCCCCGCCCGGGGAGGAGGGCTGGAGGTGGAGGTACCTGCGCTGCGGCCGCAACTAGGCCACGCATGTCGAAGTAGGGGGGGCACCGAGTCCAGACAGGTATGTCGCAGCCGCAGCGCAGGTCAACGTCTTTTGTCATCTGGATCCCAAAAGGACGATGTCACGAAGCCCCTCCTGCAGAGGAGGGGAGGGGAGAGAGGGGGAGGGGGCTTTCTGCACTCTTCCTCCTGCATTTTAGGATTTGTCGGGATGTGTTACTATTTTGTTGGATGGGAAAGTAACTCGATGACACTCTAAACCACTCAAATAACCATAGTTCGATGCTTTCGTCCATGGAGATTCCCTCGAGCGCCCCGTTACCCGCCAGCCGACGTCCCAAAACCCTGCACCCGTGCAGGAAATCTGCATTAAAACGGAATCAATTTAGTGACGAAAGTATTTTGAAGAGCTTATGTGATGCAGCGCCGAAAGCTGTAGCCTTTCCTGCTCGTGTACCGGCTCCGACTTCCCGTCGCGAACAGTAAATGCTCTGTTACTATGCCAGTGCCGGCCCGGCCTAGCGCGGGGAGAAATACTGACGGCTCCCCCCGAGCCGAGCTCAGCGCGACGCGGGAACGGGCGACCAATGAGCGCGCAGACTGGGCCAGCGTCTCCTCGCGCACCGGGGCGCTGCGGGCAGGCCAGGGAGAACGCCATTTTACGTGCAGTGTGCTGGCGGTGTCGTGCGGCCGAGCAGTTTCTTCTCCCCGAGTTCCCGTCAAGTCGCAAAAATTTATTCCAACAGCCAGTACCCACGCTCGATGGCGGAGCTGCAAGCCACCTCCGTCTCCCAGGATGCCATCACGGTGGCGCAGCTGGAATTAGGAGGAAATCCGAATGCCATGGCTCTTCGGCGGCCGTTCGATCCTGTGGCTCATGACTTGGACGCTTCGTTCCGTCTGACACGTTTTGCTGACCTAAAAGGATGAGGGTGTAAGGTCCCTCAGGAGGTTCTTGGGAAACTCCTTGAGGGACTGCAGCAAGACGAAAACAATGCCCAGGACGAACATGCCCACTTCATGCATATGGCTATACCGCGAATTGGTAAGTAGGGTGCCTGAAATTTTGTCAGTGTTGGTAGAGTAGCGTAGCTAGACGCCATGTTGTGGCAAGGTTGGGGTGCGGATTCACCGGCCGGGTGCGGGCGCCGGCTGGACTCAAGCCGTGATTTTTGCCCGCTTCCGCCGACATCGTAGTTTCCCTGGAAATTTCGATGTCCCTGCCAAGTCTGGACAAGGGGCCGATTATGGTTCCAGGCCAGCTACGCCCTCTGCCGTCCCGCCGGCGTCGAGATCGGGTATTGACCTTGGTCTCATCCGTTCACTGTTGGGTTAGGTTGGGGCCATAGCACGACCCAGCCGCCCCCACAAGAAAGGCGGGCTTTTCAAGGCTGTTTAAATATTGTTTGAAATATCGAAAAATATGAATCAGATTGGGTAGCTAGAGGGACATATTGATGCTCGAGGGCTATGCATATTTTTAATTATGTGGTATGCAAATTTTTCGTCTATCAGTCATTAATCATGTAACATATTTAGTCAGCAATAGTGTCCATATTCTTTTATGTAATTTATCATGGTAGTGTAGTGCCACTTCAATAGAAAAATATTAATCAAGAAACTACAGAATCATTGTTCATACTGAGTCTCAGGATTCCTATTTTAATTCATGTAATATTGTTCCAGGCATTGGAATGGATTCCTCCGTAGTTCCACTGCGTCATGGTGGTCTATCTCTGGTCCAGACTACTGATTTCTTCTACCCCCTTGTAGATGACCCATATATGATGGGTAAGTTTCATGCTTCAATCAGACAAGTAATATTTATTGTTTTAATTTTTTTTTCTTTTAAATTCTTTCTTTGTTTATAGGCAAAATTGCATGTGCCAATGTGTTGAGCGACCTGTACGCCATGGGGGTGGTAGACTGCGACAACATGCTGATGCTGCTGGGTGTGTCAACAAAAATGACAGAAAAGGAGCGGGATGTTGTGGTTCCACTTATCATGAGAGGTTTTAAGGTTTGGCACTGTCAAAACCATTGTCATTCATATGCAATGGACTGAAATTTAATTATAGTCTTCTGATCAAATTTTCTAAAGTCATCAGTAAATCCATATCTCAAAGGAAGTAAGGTATTTCGACTCAGTTTTTCTGGTTTTCTTGCTTGAGTTGGTGATTCATGTTTCAGGATTCTGCATTAGAAGCAGGCACATCAGTCACAGGTGGACAGACAGTAGTTAATCCATGGTGTACAATTGGTGGAGTGGCCTCAACAGTTTGTCAACCAAATGAATACATTGTGTAGGTTCCTACCTTTATAAACAAATTGGTATGAATGTCGTGTATCTTAAAAATAATTCAACGACTTTTTTTTTCAGCCCTGATAACGCAGTTGTTGGAGATGTGCTTGTTCTTACCAAACCCTTAGGAACCCAAGTTGCAGTTAATGCACATCAATGGCTGGATCTGCCTGAGCGGTGGAATAGAATCAAACTTGTAGTATCTGAAGATGATGTAAGGAAAGCATACCAGAGGGCGATGGACTCCATGGCCAGGCTAAACAGGATTGGTAAGTTATGTTTCCAGGATCGCTTTGTAGGCACCATTTTCCACCACTCCTGATTAAGTTCATTTGTGGTCGTGTACCGGTGCAAAATTATCTGAGGGACTCGCTTTATGGCCCTGGAATGTTTCAGAGTCACGGTTTTCCCCCTCTACAGTTAACGTATCTTGCTTTTTTCAAATGTATGCTAATGTTTCATGCATTGCTTCATAGGCACCATTTTCCACCACTCCTGATTTAGTTCATTTGTGGTCGTGTACCGGTGCAAAATTATCTGTGGGACTTGCTTTATGGCTCTGGAAAGTTTCAGAACTGTGGTTTTTCCCCTCTACAAGTAATAATTTATCATGCTTTTGTCACATGTGTGCTAATGTATCTTGTGAACACTTCCAGCTGCTCGCCTGATGCACAAATATAATGCCCATGGAGCAACAGATGTAACAGGATTTGGTTTACTTGGTCATGCTCAGAATCTAGCCAAACATCAAAAGAATGAAGTCTCCTTTGTGATTCACAATCTCCCAGTTATTGCCAAAATGGCTGCTGTTGCTAAAGCTTGTGGCAATATGTTCCAATTATTACAAGGACATTCAGCAGAGACTTCAGGTATTGATTTAGATAGTCTTTAAAATGTGAACACGCAATTTGACGTGTGAACTTGTAATTCATTTTACTTCTGATGTGTTTTTTAGGAGGACTACTCATCTGTTTACCAAGAGAGCAGGCAGCTGCTTATTGTAAAGACATTGAGAAGCAAGAGGGCTATCAAGCTTGGATTATTGGCATTGTTGAGAAGGGAAACCGCACTGCACGTATTATTGACAAACCAAGAGTTATTGAAGTTCCAGCCAAGGAGAAGGATGGAGAGCTGTGGTAGTTGTAGTGATATTCCCACCATGATCTTTCATGCCAGCAGTTTCTGTCAATTGATCTGGACTTTGGCATCAATTTTAACCGCAATGACTTTGTTTCTTCCATTCCTGAGTCAGTACATTGATTTCAAAGCATATCTTTCATTTCTAGTTATTTGGCAAGGAACTGATTTACTTGAGCCGAAATAGACAGCTGCTGGCAATTCCCCGTACCATTTATTGTCTATATGTTATGCATAGTATTTTGATACATCTATTGAACTTGTTGTTTTTCTCATTGCATTAGCAAAATTTGTTGCCAGTGCATAAGATTATGGCCCCATCTGTGACAATTTTATAATTTAAGAATACATTCATTTAGCATTTTTTAAGGTGCTGATTGGCAAGGTCATTCAGACTTTAAAAAAATCTGGCTTTAAGGTAATTTTACATTTTAAGTATCCTTAGTTTCTCCCTTGAGCTGCTTTTGTACAATTGCACAACTCATTTCTGGTATTTTAACATTTTCTTATGAAAAATAAGCCTATTTAGGACATCTCACATTATGCTGTTGCTCTAAAGCACATTCCTTTTTTTTGTTTCTACTTTCTGATTGTTGTGCCATACTGGGTACTTTTAGGCCACTGATGTTGACCATGTAGATTGTTATTTGGCTTCAACTTGGTGTGCTTCAATCTCATATTTCTGTATCTGAATGTTCAATCGGTGTCCCTGTTGCTGTATGACTTAGGTAAGACAAAGTTGGTCATCCAAATCCTTTCCTGAAGAGCTTGTCAATGGGGCTATCGTTAAATATACAGATTCAGAAAATATTAAAGGTGAAAATTTTTTCTCATTAAAAGTTTTTAATTAAGTCTGAAATGTACATTTATTTGTTTCACAGCCACCAGTGCACTAGTACATAAATTCCTCTTGGTTAACTTATTTCCAAGAATAGTTACCAGAGGTTCATATGTCCCATGCATCAGTCATCATGCAGATTATCTTCTTTTCTTGCCTCTTCCTCTTTTCTTCTTCGATATTGCTTGTGCCTTAGGTTCAGACTTTTTCAAAACCCTATCAAGAATAATTAAATTAGAGTAAACATTTGCAACAAAGATAACAGATAAAATATATTTCCTACCTTGAGGGCATCACTTTTTTGCTGCTGTGCAGTTGATGCTGTTGAACTAAACTGGCAAGTTTACCCTGTTCAGCCAGCATCGAGAGAAAAGTGCAGATAAACTCATCATAATTGTGTGTCCTTCGACCGTCATCAATCTGTAAAGCACATTTAACAGTAATCGAAATGTAATTTAGAGTCACAATCTATATCGACTTTGATCCTGATTCTTGCCTTGTACTTTTTCCTTTTTTCGTTTTCATCTCTTAAACTTGCTTGACAAACACTTATTTCAGCTTCAAGATTTTTGAGGAGAGCAAGCAGATCCTGAGGAGCAAACGCATGAGGTGCTTGGAACTGTTGAGGTGTGTAAGGCACTGTGGTACCACAGAGTTGTGGAGCTTGGGGTTCTTGACCGGCCTCATCAGTTTGCGGTTTTGATGTTCCAGGTGATGGTAATAGCTTAGGGCCAGGCACTGAGAGTGAGTTCAACCTTTGGGATACTGGCCCTTTCCCTGTTGTGGAAAGATAGCCATAATAGAAGTGTTAATACCTATGTCTTATAGTTCATTGTTCTTCTAAATAAGAGTACAGGTATCCCACACCCCAATCTAAAACACTATTTTATTTGCATGTTTTAGTGCATACCTGAGGGTGAGAGTGAGGCACTTGGGCTGTTTTGACCAGAGTTCCATCCCCAGCCTAAGAGAAAAAGAATTACATAAAATTTGACAAGGGAAAAGTGAATTTCATCATGATAAGATCTACAGTTACATAACATACCTGTTGTTGGACTGTTAAATGCAGATCCCACTTCAGAACTTGTATCAGTGCTCGAGGTGCAACTTGTGCTCACACTGGGAGAAAGAGATGTTTGGATAGTCAAAGGAGTTGTGTAATCCCTGGGCGGCTTGCATTTTTCGTCATCAACTTCCATCTTAGAGCTGAAATTGACATTTATATAAAAAAAACAACATTTAGATCAGAGAGGGAAAAAAAGCAATGATAAACTGTTACAAACCTTTCCTCTTTGAGATTGGAACCATCCCCACTTCCTGCTAGTACATTGCAAGAAAAATCATTTTAATAAATTGTGTCTATTAATCATCAATTCAATTGATAGTAACTCAAAATCTAGAAATGGACCTTACCCACTACTATTTTAACATTACTGAGAGTGTCAGAATCTATAACTTCAGCCCCTGAAGCAGAATCATTACTCTCTTCCTCCTTGATTTTCACAGTCATTCTATCTTTTCCAAAAGACTTGTCTTTGTCTTTCAAGCCCCTTTTCTTAATTTTAGTTACCTGCTGAAGAGCTTCTGAAACAATTTGCCTGTAGCATAAAGTTAATTTAGTTGTTTAAGAAAACAAGGGAAGTTCCTACACGATTACTGTTTTCTGCCTGACTGAAACAAATTTATTACTGACCTATTTGTGTTTAACATTTTTAGTTTATGAGTCAGGGCAAGTCTTCTATCAGGAACAACAGCCATTAAATTAAAACGTATATCATGATATTGTTCTCCTGTAGACATCCCTAATCTATCCGTAATAACCTTACGGAACTTTTCTGTCCAATCTTCTGATTCTGACCATGGCCCTGAAAAATAAATTTATGGATATTATTAACTGGAGTAAAAATTTCAGTAACAAAAAATACTTCTCCAATTCAAGAAAACTTTATTACCATGGTCCATTGGAAAAGGTTTGAGCCCATCAAGCTCAAAAAGTTTTCCATTGATTGGAACATAACTAACAAAGTGAAAGGCATCCCCTGTAGATCGTCCTGTTGATACACCAATAGATTTATCTCTTCTCCTTTTGGCCTGGGGCATAGCATGGGAGTTGTGGGCTGATGCTAGTTCTGGGGTATTTCCAATGGCCCATCCCTATTTCAAGACAGATAAATAGGTTTAGATGTTTCTCGGTAATTTTATTATTAGTAATAATATTATATATATTTTTATATGTATTTTTTTTTTTTTGACAACCACACAAAAATGTCAAACAACCTTATTTTCTGGACACATCCCTAAGGTATGTTGTTTCAACCTCGTCAGTGTACCACCTAGATGAATGTTTGGGCAATTCAACAAAACTGATATCAATGCATGAGTAGCACAACTATTCGGAACCATCTGCAATAAAAAGCCAAAAATTATTAAATTAAAACAGATAAGAAGTGGATTTTTTTAAAGACCCTTGAATGATTTTTACCTGCTGAGCAAAAAATATACTGTTTACCACTTCATCATCTTTGACAAACGTTTCACTTTGGTCAATTATTTTTCGTCTTGATCTTCTCTCCTCAATCCAACGAAAGAGAAAAATAAACCCATACACAGGCCCTTCGAGAGATTTTTGAAGGTCATAGATTTCCTCGACTTGTACTCCTTTAACGCCAAAATCCTCTAGGAGAAGTGTGAAGAGACCTAGAAGATAAGTTGTCAACATGTCATTCATTGACAGTAGCAGAACTTCCTGTCAGTAGACAAGGTTATAATGATGGCATTTTACTGAAGATAAATACCTGGATCACTCTCTAATTCTAACCAACCGTCTGTCAACCTATTAATATCCACCGGCATGACGGCAAGATCAAGATGCAGGTGGCAGTGCGAGTAAGAAAGAACACTTCAGCTAACTAATGGTTAGCATATTCTTAGTGTACTTGTTATTGTTGTGCGTAAGCATAGCTACACAATCACAAAACGAGATTTTTTTAATGTGTTAAAGTTGCGGTCTGCACAAAATCATATTGGTTAAGCCTTGACACGGCATACAGAAAATGAAAACATAAAATCTGATTGAAAGGATGAATGAACCAAACGTCGTTTAGAGCTTGAAAGCTTGCGGACTATCATAGGAAAAGAAGCGAAAGCGCCTCACGGTAGGCACACAACTTTACTTCTACGCACGATGGATTGCCTAGTACCATGCACGACGCGTCTGCGCACTGTGCTGCCATCTCTGTGCAGTTAAGAAAACGAACACGATATCAATTTCGTGAAGCGCCGATAGGTGGCGCTCTCAAGCCAAGCGCAGGTCTGTGCTTGCACAAAACTTTCCTCAACGTCATGCCAAGCTACCAATGAAATTCAAACAAAGTCCTCCCAGCATTCCTTGCGCTGTAGTCTGTTCGGGTCGCGTTATGGCGTAACGGCAAATTCGAAATCCGTCGAAATGTCAGCAACTCTTGGCGTTAATTTAAGGGTTACATGTCATGGATCTCGAGGAGATAGGAAGTACATGGAAGATTTCTTCGTTCTGAATTATGAGCCGTCGGAAGATGAGCACAAGTTGGAGTATGCTTTCTTTGGTATATTTGATGGCCACGGTGGTAAGGAAGCTGCCCTCTTTGCCAAGGAACACTTAATGAAATTTATTGTGAGCGACAAAAGATTTTGGTCCGAAGAAGATGATGATGTCTTGCAAGCGATCACCAGCGGTTTTCTACAAACACATCATGCTATGTGGCAAGATCAAGGTAAAAGTGCTGTGCTGTTAAGGTTAGGGCTCGCACTGACTAAAGACACATATTTTGATTTCGTCTCGGTCAGTGCTCCTGCTGACAGGAGGGTTATTCTCTGTAAACTTCCCCCGCACAATTTTCGCAGCCCAATATTTGTTATGTTACACTTTTCTCAGTCTGTGCTGTGTATGTTTCTCACTTCTTAAGAATCCTAACCTTGGTTTTCTGCTGTCCTGTTTTTGTTGTTGTATAAAACCCTTCGTATTTTTCTGAATCAGTTACTAATCAATTTTCTACTTTAATTTGCCTTTTGATATTTTTTCTCTTTGCTTTGACTGTCATTAATACTGTTCCTTGTTTATTTTAACTATCAATTTAGCCAATAAAATTCTGTTGTAGCAATTTTGCTTATTTGTTAAGTCTGGGGTTGCTTTTGTCTGCAGTCAACTGGCCAAAAACATCTTCAGGACTGCCCAGCACCTCAGGAACTACTGCATCTATTGCTTTTATTCGAAGAGGCAAAATTTATATTGGACACGTTGGTGACTCTTCCATTGTCCTTGGATATCAGAAAGAAGGTATGTACAGTTATAAATTTTGACATGCAATTTCACTGTAAACAGATCACCTGTCCCGCTCTCTTTTAAGAATGTAACATGTTCAAATATTGTTAAATTCGTAATACTGGTTAAGCATATACAGTGGAACCTTGTTAGTACGAACCCCGTTATAACGAAATTCCCGTTATAACGTATGGATTTCCCGGTGCTAAGATGAATTTTTATGAATAAATTAGACCCGTTCTAACGAAATCCCCGCTATAACGTAAGGCTTCTACGGTCCCGGGCAATTCGCACTAACGAGGTTTTACTGCATTTGATAGAGTATGAGACATTGAATATTCAACATGGACATGAATGAAAGTGACAACTTGTTGTGTTAATCAAAGTCTTTTATTACTCATGGAATATTTGTTCTAATATTATCAAAACAGATACTTCTTTACAACGTTACCTGTAATTTTAATTTGTATGTTCAGGTCAAGCAGAATGGGCTGGCAAGGCTTTGACTAAGGACCACAAACCAGAAGATGCTCACGAGGTTGCTCGCATTGAGAGTTGTGGCGGCAAAGTTGTTTCCAAATCAGGTGTTCCACGAGTAGTTTGGAATAGGCCTCGTCTTGGACACAAAGGACCAGTTCGACGTTCTACTCCTATTGATGAGATTCCATTTTTAGCTGTTGCTCGCTCTCTAGGTACTGTGACTTGGATATTTTTCATTTTACATCTGTTTATACCTTTTGAGACTTCCTTCAATAATTCTTAATATTATTTTAGGGGACCTATGGAGCTACAACTCTGATACAGATGAGTTTGTGGTTTCACCACACCCAGATGTTCATGTCATTGAAATTGATGTTGAGTCACATCGTTGTTTGATATTTGGTACTGATGGTCTTTGGAATATGCTTAATCCTCAAGATGGAGTACACATTGTTCAAGCTGCTGAGCAACACAATGAGAAGAATGTATATTTCTCAGGTCAACCAGCCACAGCAAAGGTACAGCTCCTGGAATTAATAATAGTCCTGTCTTTTTGTTGTTGTTTTTTTACTCATTGCCTCTTTCTGTATTTATCAACTAAACTGCTTCTAATGTTGTAGAACCAAATGTGGGTAAATCCATCAAAGAGCTTAGTCGATAAAGCTCTTCGTCGTTGGGGAAATTTTGGTGCCCGTGCTGACAACACCAGTGCAGTAACTTTATTGTTAGATCCCCCTGGAGTTCAAAGACGTGCAGGAGATAGATTAAGCGCCCCACAGCCGGTTATGCATTCTGTAAGTATTACATTGGCAACAGTCATTGATTTTTTTTTCCCTTTTTTTTTTTTTTTTTTTTTTTTTTTTTTTCCAATAGACAAATTACAACTGTTATATTTTTCACAGGTCGCTCAAAAGAGCACTGCACCTGTGGGTGACACAGAACCACAACCCTGTCATTCGACTAATCCCCCTTCTAATCCAAGAGTAGCAATATTTACCCGCCCTTCATCAGTTGAGCAAGCCCCAGCTGCCAGCATTCCACAAACATTAGATGACAAGTCATGTATAAGCTCAGAACCAAGCAAGACAAGTGAAGCCAGCAAGTCCCCAGAACCATCTTCAACTACCTTATCCCCACCCTCTGAGTCTCAAGATCAAGCCCCAAACAGAAAACAGTTGACATCTTCCTCTGTTGAAGTAGCCAAACCTCTATTTGAGTTAGGTACACTGCCCCTGAAAGAGAGATGGTATGTAAAGTCTTATTTTCTTATAAACTTCAAAATTTATTACTTTTTAACTTCATACCTTTTAATCCATCTAATCTCTTACTTTTAGCTCTGAAAATGAAGAACCCTTAAACAAAGATTTAGAAGCAACTATCAGTGATAAACGTGAAGAAACTCTCAAACCTATACCTGATATGGCGGCTTCTAAACCTCCAAAAGTAAAAGAAGAGGGAAGTGAGAGTGAGCATTCGTTTCGTAAGCAAGGCATGTGTGTGAATTCAAGCAAACCTAAAGAAACTCTGAGTGTGAAAGAAACAGCTCAGCAAGTTCCAGAGTTTCTTCAAAGGCATTCTCTTAAAAGATTACGAGGTAGAACAGTCATTGGATATGACACTTCTAGCCATAATGCTTTTGGGGTGATGAAATCACCTTGTGCACCAGGTGAGTTCAGAAGCTTGTGATTTGAACAGATTGAAATGTGCTAGCTTCAAATGAACTCTATTGTTGATGTTTTTTGCCTCATATAGGTGATGCAGGTATAGTGCGCAGGCGGCACAGCAGTGTTTTAGATTCAAGGACTGGTTCTCTAGCTGCTAGTCTAGTAAGTCAAAGTCTAGGATACCCTTCTGCTTATGGACCTGGCTACCAACTAGGTTCTAAGCGCCGCACCCGTTCAGAAGATAAACTTCTTCAAGCAGTGGGCCGATTAGAAGACGATTTGAGAACCAGTGATGAAGAAAATAAGAAGACTGGTTGGACAGGGCATTGTGTAAACAGGTTAAGACCTTCAGGTAATATATCTGATTTTATGGGTCTGAAAGGGGTTAACATCATTCAGTTTTTGCACTCTATATCTAAAACTTCTTTATCTTCTTATAAATCAGATGAAGGTTCAGAGGAAAACAATGCTCATAGCTGCTCTTCAAGAAGAAAAAAGAAGTGGAATCGATATGGTGGGAATGCTATTGGAAGAGTCAAGCAACCAAGGTTAGAAAATAAAAATCAATTATTGCATTTTTAGTGAAATGTTCAAGCTCTAGTACCAATAATACAATGTTATTTTCCTTAGACCATCTTCAGTGTCAATTCGATCCAATCCCAATTTTGTCAACGGTTGTGAAGTTGCGTTGAATAGGGATTGCACGACCAGTGAGCACAGTAGCTCAAGAGTATTGAGGTCAGACACTCATTCAGCCATGCCGGTGCACACTCTTCGTTCTCAAAATGTTGACCTGAAAGCATCAAGACTTTCTATTCATGTGAGTAATTTTGTCATTAGTCACTTATGCTTGCTCTTTTCAAATCTATAATGTTATCATAACATTTTCCTATGTTTTCAAAAATATTTTCTACAGACGCCTACAAAGTTCACTCCCAAGCGATCTGTACAACTAAAAGCTGCTTTAGAGATGACATCATTTGCAGCTGGCTCAAGCAGCCTCCTGCCTACAACCAAAATTCTTGTTACGTCAACCAGCTTATCAAAGCGTCACCGTCAATCATTTTGTGGTCGCACTCGTTCTGTCACTACACGAAGTAGAGTGAAAAGATTAAGTAAATGATGAGATAAAATGAGCCATAGGTGCCAAGGAAGGTTCGTTGATTCATTGTCATTTTTATTGTTAAGCTTAGTGTAATTTTAAATTTTGTTATCTAGTGCTGGAGTTGATGCCTGCATTTTTAAGGCTAATAAGTTAAATTTGACCAAATAATTTTGGAAATTGCCTATAGTAAGAAAGGCATCAAACTAGTCCCTTTATTGAAAAAAAAATGTTTTCCTTTGTTTTATTTGTGGCATTTGCTACAATATATCTTCTTATCTTTTGTATTTTTAAATTCATTTTCTCTACATTTTTAAGTTTTTGTGGTATTACTGTACCACTTTTCCTTTACTGCCAGTAACTTTCATAACTTTCATAAACATTTTTGTGGAAATTGTCTTGGTATTGGGGTGTGAGTTATAGTTAGCACCAAGCTTTTTATTCTTAGACTATGTTATCCCTAATGTTTTTACTTTTCCCCTTGAAAGAAAATGTTGACAAATTTTAATAAGATTGTGGGAGGAGGAAACCCTGTGAATCATACCTTAAAGTTCCAAATGTTTGTACTGTCATCTCACCTTTCCTGCCTTTAGGCCTTTGGTTTTGTGTGTTTGAAACTCATTGGTTAGTCAACCAAATAATTATTATCTTATGCAGTGTAAGAACTTATTTGAGCTACTTAATTTGTAAGTGGTGTTAGGGGACCAGCTATCAGTCTGTCTACCTGCTTAGACATTTAACTTTTACCCATATGACACATGTGTTTCCCAAATTAATTTGTTTTAAGTCATTAGTGTGGTGCTTGTTTATGTGTGGACCAAATTTTTAAAATGCTAAAAAGTAGTGCATCATATGACTGATACAAAAATATATTTTTTCATGTGTAGAGTAATTTTTTCCTATTCATGGGCCTTTATATGACCGATCCTTTGTAGCAAAATCTCCATAAATCCTGTTTACTCATTGTTGGTAACAATACAGCAAAAAATGTAATGCTTTAAAAATCATACCTTCTTGCAACTTGAACTTTGTCTTATTTTGTGTTGAAGGGTTGTGGACTTTGCAGTGTTGATTTGGTTTACTTACTTTCTGAGGGTCAAAAGATTTATAAGATCCCTCATTAATTCTGGGCTGGATCCCACAATATATTTATCTTATCAAGAAATTCAATAGTATTTATCTTTAGACTGTTAGACAGTCTCAAATTGAGTCTGAATATTTTCTCAGAAGACATTTCAGCAATGTTATTCCCTGTCAAATAATTTTTTGTATTTCAAAGAAAACCCAATGGCTACTGTGGCATTTATTTTGTCTTTTGGGGAATGAACTCCTGTGTAGAACTAGTTAACTAGCACTTCTGACTGAGTTAAATGCTTACTATTGCATGAATCAAGTTCTGTTTGCATATAGTTACTTATTTTATTTCTTGGTAAGGAAACTTGCAGAAATTGTTTCTTCACATTGTTTGAAAGTTAGTCTTGTTCACTGTTAGAAAAGTTTTGGGGAGTACCTTCTACCTGTTCTAGATGCTCAGATAAAAGATCTCATCTGGTATTTTTGAGGTCCATGTGTGACAATCAACTTGGGCATTGGTTGCTTGTAAGATCATATGCAGTCTAATGCGTAAGTTCTTGTAATGCAACTTTATTGCCAAATATTTTTTGTTAGTGATTCAATTCATCACATTGGACATTACAATTATGAAATCAGAAATTTATTATTAATAAAATATATATATATATATGACATATATATGCACTCTGGGGTATATATGTATATTACCAGTAAACAATTGTACAGGTTGTTATTATTATTATTACTATATGTATATTGTGAATTCAATAAAGCTATATGTTTGTATGGTCTCAATAACACCTTTTGAACTTTTTATTATCCTTTTAGTCTGATACTAATGCTCTCATGCCACCATGGAGGTAAAAGGGTCAGTCAATCAGCGTGACAGAAATTAAAATCATCTGCCGAGCGCACATTCTTTCAAATGATGCAGATTGTACTGCATACCCGCTCATTTTCCTATGCCTCAAGATTTTTCCGCTGAAGTTTTTCTCCCTGTTTTGTTTCTTTTGGTAGTCTCGCGACATGCTCTTGATTCCGGGCAAACACATCAACAGTGCGAAAGTGAACTCCAATGTACACCATCACTGCGGCTCTGGGCTACTCGACAACCCGACGTTTGTAGGCTCCAAACATGGCGGCGGACGGCGATGAACCAATTTCAGACCAAGAAAAGGTAAATGCACTGACTTTAACGAACTTTGCTTGCATAACATGACATGGTAAACGTCCAAAAATCGTTCTGACTTATATGTGGGTATCTGACCGCCCCAGGTTGTTAAGGTGTCATGGTTATGTTACGTCAGTAGTGGGCCTAGCCCATTCAATGAATCACAGTGTGCTATCAGCTTATTTGATATCTACCCGTTTTTGTCTTTAAACTTACCCTGTCCGTATGAAATTTTCATTGGAGAATATTTCAATGTAATTCAATGTGATCCTGAAGCCTGAATCTTACCGAGAGGATAATGTCACTTAAGTTGTCATCTGGAGCAACACAACAGGTCACAATATATTTTACTTAAACTCGAAATGAGTCTGTTTTCGTTTTGAGTTTTTAATGTTATATCATAGATACTTGATTTTGAATGTGCATTTGTCAGCAGTATTTATAATTTGTGCTCACTTCTAATCTTGTCTTCAATTAAATGTCTCTCGATATTTGCATGTCAGTTAAACAACCATATTTACGATGTGTGTAAGAAACTACTTAACTTTTCATAAGGATAAGATTGCATTTAATACATGCAAACTATCCCTTCATAATTTAAAATGATATCATATAAACTTACCTGAATGTTTCTTGTTTTCTGTTTGTGCCCAGGTTCGAATTGTGTCAGACTTCATCCTCCATTCACCGCCAGGGGAATTCAACGAAGTTTTTAATGGTAAGTTTCAAGTATGAAGAAATATTAAATATCTGATTCTTAGTCATAGTGTCATTCTTAAATTTTACCAAACTGTATAAGTGAGAATTATATTTTTAACTAAAACATGAATTCCTCTCTCTCTTTCTTTTACCCTTTACAGATGTTAGGGTATTACTTCATAATGACTCACTGCTGAAGGAAGGAGCATCTGGGTAAGTTGAGAACTATTCAAGTGCCAGTCTCCCTGGGTTTGGTTGACAGCACTGGCTGACTGGGTCTGCCTGCTAAGAAGCTTCAGTCTTGTGTGTCCTCGTAGATCCAGACTGGCACTATTGTTTTCCTTGTTGTTTTTCAACTGCATGTAAGGTATTGGTATTAATGTTAACTCAACTATTTTCGTATCAGTGCGTTCGCTCAATACAACAAAGACCAGCTAACGCCCGTAAAAATTGAAAATTCGGATCATCAAGTACTCATTACTGAGCACAATGATTTGGGCTCAAACCGCTTCTTTGATGCCCGCTCCAGGCAGAGTTTTAAATATGATCATCTGCGAAGAGAAGCAACTGATTTCCAGGTACTATTTTTAACAGCATCCTCCACTCCCACTGCCGCTCTCCTCCCACAGTTCCATGCCTCCCCCTGTTTTCTTTTTAATATTCATGCTCTTATTTTTGTAAAATCTTTATATTTGTTCAGGCATGGGAACCAGATGCAACCTCAGAGTTATGGAGATCTGCATTGGAATCAGAATTTATTAACTACACCAATGCCCATTATAAGCATGGTGTATGCAGTGTGTTTGCTAAAAGTCAAAATGGGATTATCACTCTCACTGCCTGCATAGAAGACCATCAGTTTCAACCCAAAAACTACTGGTAATGTGACACTCAGTGTGTCACCTTGAAGTCACTTGTCTGCTTGCCTCCGCAGATTATTTTCATAGAACATTTGTTTTGTAGGAATGGCAGATGGCGATCTCAGTGGTCTGTAACGTTCTCCTCTGGTGCTGCTGCAGAAGTTAGAGGAATTTTGAAAGTTCAAGTTCATTACTATGAAGATGGAAATGTTCAGCTTGTAAGCTCAAAGGATGTAAAGGAGGAAATACTAACTATTACGGTAAGCTTAGACATGCGCCTTCTCCGAATAAATTGAATCTCTTATCCCCTTCTTTTACAATACTATTGTTTCTCAATTTGTAAAATTTGAAATGAATTTGTTGCAGAATGAACAACAGACTGCCAAAGAGTTTGTTCGTATAGTCGAAGAGGCTGAAAATGAGTATCAAACTGCCATTTCCGAAAATTACCAAACTATGTCGGACACAACCTTCAAGGCCCTTCGCCGTCAATTACCAGTTACACGAACTAAGATTGACTGGAATAAGATTGTGTCGTACAGCATTGGTAAAGAGTTAAAGAGCCAATGATGATTGTTGTTGTCCTTTGTGACCTCCTATAGTTAGTATTGGGGAAGGGGGACATTGTGGCCATGTAACTGCATGTGCATTTTATTACCTTTGGGTGTAAATAATTAAATGCAAGAGTTATTAACTAATGTTGAATAGATTCCTTGTTGCAAAAGTCACTACAGCAAGCCAAGTCTGATGTATTTTCTTTGTAATGTATTTTACACATTTGAGGGGCTTGACTCTTAAGAAATTTGTGGATTAAGTAGGTATTAAAATATTTTGAGAATTAAATGAGTGACTTGAGTTCTGGTTTACTGTATATTCATTACAATTTGTGTTGCAGATATCAAAACCAAATCATTTTGCTTATTAACATTTGTACAAAACATTTTTTCACTTTTGTATTGTAAACATATTATGCATCAAATGTGTTGGAGAATGTTTTGTTCGTTTTTCTCAGTATTCTGTTTAGTCTGTTATCTCTTTCCCCATTGCTTGCCAAATCTGCATTTTTATCTTCAAAGCTATGTGAATATCCTAGGTTTGATCTATCATTTATCAATTATATTATGTTAATTTGATCATAACTTTATTTGCAGTTGGTATTTTAATTGTGCCTGTGTTTCAGTAATTACAGTTTTTTTCCTTCAATTGTAATTTTTTCTTCTTCCTATTTTTGATGCCCGGTCTTTAGATCTTGAGCATCTACATAACATGTTTTCTCAAATATGCTTTCTCTTCCAAGTCTAAAAGTATGGCATGAAGGGCACATGAATATTTGTATTTTTATGGTGAGAGTAGAACCTAAGTAAAACCCAAATGTTACTAGGTATTTTGAATGTCAACAATATGCCATTTCTTATTTTGTATTGGGTTTAATTGACAATTTCGTATCTTAAACTTGGAAGTGATGCCTGATGATGGCTTTCTCTACATACTCTATTATGTGTTTCTCGTACATGGCTGTTAGTTTCAGTACTTTTGCTGCATGCTGAATATCTGTTGGACCATTTAATGCAACTGAGAGCTGTTATCAGCTTTAACCACTAATACCATTTTATGATTTTATTCGATTTATAGATTATCTTACTACAACATCAGGAGAATGAATTACACTCATCCCTCTGTCAAATTCTGTTTAAATTAAGTGACCCTTCTTTTCGGCTGTTTTAGTAACATTAATTACAAATGTGAGGAAAATCTTCAGATATTGTTGTATTCTGTTATTACTATATACCTTCAATAAAACCATTGGCCTTTTTTGGGCTTTTCATTATAGATGTGATAAAAACTTATTTCTTATACGGACTTTCACAATAGGTGATAATTTATTGAAGACTATCACGCCATAATACTGGACGCCAGATATACAAAAAGAAGTAGTTTCAGCTCTCACAATTTTTTTTCTTTCTCTCCTTTTCACTTCTAACTCAGTCAAGGCAGCGTGGATGTTAATTCTTTTTCAATGAAGCCTCTTCCTCAGCAAACACATCGCGAAGTGGTTTGAGTCTCTGAAGTGTCATTTCTAAAGGAATACCAAGGTGACGGCAAAGTCAGTAATTACATAGAGCATTTTCTTTCTTTTCTTTTTTTTTTTTGCTAACCAACGTGCTACAATCCGCGCCTAGTTAATAGACGAACCACCTGCCAATTTTGAGCACATCGTGCCGCGCTCTTAGTGTGCGCGATGTTTCGGGCCGCGGCTAGGAGTCGGGGGATAGGCAACTAAACATTTATCCGCCTGTGAGCTGTGCACGCGTGTGGTTGCCTACCCAGCAGGCGGTTCAGTAAGCGATTCGGGGAAAAGATTGGCGCGAGGCGGGGCGGGACCGCGTGCGGTATGCACTTACCGTGGAGTTGGGCGCGCGAGGGCAGCGTGCCGCCGTAGTCACTGGGGAGGCACTCCTTGGGGATGAGCGTGTGCAGCTCGGAGTAGTCATCCCCGACCAGCATCTTGGTCTGCGGGCGAGAGCAGGGGAAAAGTGTCACATTATCCAAGTCCCCCCACGATGAAAAATTTAAAAAAAATAAAAAGTAAAAAAAATACCCACCTCGTCTAGGCGTTTCCTGTCGCCAAAGGTTCTAAGCACCTTCATGACGGTGTTGATGTAGGATGGGGTGTGCAGCAGGATAAAGCCCTTGAGCACGATAGGCAGTCCGGACTGCAACCAGGGCGATACACCAGGGCGTGAGACACTGCGCGCGGCGCGGCGGTAGGCAACCGGTGGGCCGGCGAGCTCACCTGGAAGTAGGCAAACAGCCTCCGCTGCGAGAGGAAGCCGAACTTCCAGAAATGGCTGATGAGGCCGAGGTGCAGGTCGTAGATGATGATGACGCCTGGGAGCGTGGGCTCCGACATGAGCACCGCGTCCAGCATCATGTGGAACACCTTCTGGTGCTCGTCGAAGTCGAAGTTGTTGGGGTCCGGGTCCTTGAGGCCGTTGATGATGACGCGGCAGCCGTCCGGGGTGAGGCGCGGGACCACGACGAAGTCCCTGTGTGTGTGTGTACCGGCGGGTGTTTCAGGGAGGACGCAGGTGCCGGCGGGTTTGCCTACCCAAGGGGAAATGGCGCCTTAAGGGCAGAGCGAGTAGGCAAACCCGCACCCACCTGCGTCTTCTCTGAAATCCACACAATTATTGGGTTTCCAGTGGAGGCTACAGGACTGGTCCATTATGAGTGTGGTGCCAGCCTCCGACGCGCCGCCGGCGCAGTTCATAGGTCGGGTTGCATGACATGACACCCGGGTATCACTTCCACCGAACAATGACTAGCGAGCAGGGCGGGGCGGGGCGGGGCGGGGCGGGGCGGGGCGGGGCGGGGCGGGGCGCGGCGGGGCGGGGCGGGGCGGGGCGGGCTGCGCGGCGCAAAGTCAATGTCATTGTCACAGTCGCAACTGTCGTGCTACGCCACGCCGCGCCACGCCGACTTAAGCAGTGTTGCCATTATATTGCCTTAAGTTACACTTATCGGGCGCTTTGCACGCGGCGGCTGAGATTCAAGGCGAGAGGATACTCACTCAGGCCGTCCTGAGAGTCGTGCTCGCGCCCGCCGCGCCGCACCGTCCCGCTCTTGTCTGCTGCCTTATCGACGGCCTCTTTTTTTTCGGGTGGGGAAGTAAAGGAGACGATTAGGACAGCTACTGATGCATTTTCGCGGCGCGTTTGCCTTTGTCATTTTTCTCGCAAAACTGTTCAGTATGCTTAAACTACTCATTCCCCCTCTCTGTATTTCAGTGTCCTTGCTGCTTTTCGATTCCGCAGGTGTGTAAAGCAGGTCGTGTTCTCTGCTCTGCGGCCCGCCCTCGTGGCTCTCGTGTGGCATTGCGCCAGGTTGCGAATCTTGAACTTGCCACCGGCCGTGCGGTGCGATGCGCCCAGAAAAAGAGCTTTGAACTCGGCCTTTTTTTTTCCGCGGGCGCGCGCGTGGTCGACGGGCGGGTATATACGACCGGGTAAAGAAAGGAGGAAATTCTAATCTTAAATACCCCTCTGTCTCTGCGCGCTTTTCCGGTACAGCCCAGCACCCCTGTGATCCGCAGGATAGGCAACCCCGCCTCACGCGGGTGCTCTCGTGCTGCCTACGCGCGGGCGCGCGGGCTGGACGCTAGTAGAGTCCTAGAGCACGTCTAGGACTCTAGGCGCTAGGCGCTGCGGACTCACAGCACGTTGGTCTGCTGCCGGGGGCCGGGCAGCGAGAGGTCCCGGTTGTGGAAGATGTTGGGCGTCGACGACCTGGTCTTGAAGTAGCAGTGGATGCAGGTCTCGGCCGCCAGCATGTCGTAGTTGCAGCTGTGCAGGAACTTGACAAAGTCGCCCTCTGCAAGAGGACAAGAAGGACGGTAAAGTGTTTTGGGTGTCCCGCGGGGTGCCGGAGCACGCAAAAAAAAAGGTAGCGTCTCAGCTAAGATTTTAGCTTTGGAGAAAAAGTAAATAGCTGCAGAGGCCCAGCTAATTCGTAAAGCACCAGTACAATTCTTTTCACTGTACAGCTATTGATTAGCTTCATAGCTATCTGGTAGCTGAGCAGCTAAAGCCACTTAGCTGTGCAGCTATTTTTTTTTTCCCGCGGCCAATTTTTTTTTGCCACGGGTGCTAAATTGGCCAGCTAAAACCGAGGGGGTATTCACTCTTAAAATCTGTGACCCGACCATTACGTCTATTACGCTGTATTACGCTCCGAAATTGTGCAAATTCAACCAAAAACAGGCAAAACCAGCCCAAAACGACCCCAAAAAAGGTGTGAAATGGAAAATGTCGGCTATTACGCTGCTATTACGCTTCTATTACGCATACTATCACGCCTTCATTACAGAGAGAGTGACCCGACTATTACGCGAGTGTATACCCCCTCAGCTTAAACGGTTAGCACGGAACAACTGAAATTTATTTTTTTGCGTGAGGGCGCTGCATGCGTGACGTACCCCGCATGGCGGGGAGGCTGCGCTGCCGCGCGGCCCACTCCTTCATCTCCTCCAGGTCCTCGCGCCGCAGCCTGGGGTTGACGCCCAGCTCGCGCTCCAGGTCGAACGCGTCCGGCGACCAGTCCGGGAGGTCGCCGTCGTCCTGGCCGGCCATCCTGGCGAGGTTCTCGTCGTCCTGGACGCGGCGAGACTGCGCGAGACCCGCGCCCCGCCCGGCCCGGCCCAGCTGTGGCACTTGGGGGAGATGAGATAGGGAAGGACAGGGTCGGCCGTGATACGGCGGCCGATAACCGAACCGAGCCGGCAGGAGTAGCCAAGGAGCCGGCACACCTTGAGCACGCACAGAATGCTGTGTAGATTGGGAGGCATTATGCGCTTTTAAGCTTACGAAGAAAACGCTTTCCAAATTGCGAAGATTTGAAAGCTTTGCAGATTGCCAAGCTGTCAAACTCTTGCATTGCGCGGGACTTTGTGAATGGCCTCCCCGCGGTAGGGGGCAGGAGGCACGCATAGGCGATTTTTGTCCGCCCTCTTCGCCAGGAGAGGGGTGCGGGCCGTGCTGGCACTGGCACTACTTGGTGGTCCAGAGGCGCGCGCGCGCCTGCGCGCACCTGCACTCTGCGTTCTGCTCGCGCTCATGGCTCATGTAGGCGGCTGGAACCTTCTGGAGTCAGCCGGGTGAGGTGCGAGAGGGGAAGCTTGGCCAGCGGCGGCGCCGCGTCGTGTCTGAGCCGCAGGGGGCGGGGCGGGGCGGGGCGGGGGAGAAGGGGCGTGTTCAGGAGTCTCCAAGTCACGCTGGTCGGGAGAGTAGCGCCCCGCCCTCCCTCCCTCCCCCTCCCTCCCTCCCTCCCTCCTTCCCTCCTTCCTTTTCCCCTGATTAGCCGGTTAGAGGTTGCCTCGACCGGATCCAACCCGGACTGGATCATCCCGGCAATCCCGGGCGGTGCGCGGTGCGGTCAGCTCGGTGCGGCGCGGCGTGGCGTGGCGAGCGTATTAGGTATGAGAAGTTGGCGCAAATATTCCACTCGCCCGTCTCTATCCAGCCCCCTCCCTGAGCACTTGTTTACCGCGCGCCTGGAGAAAATAAAATGCCGTGTACTTGTGCGCGTGAGGTAATGCGGAACGAACCGGAGCTCGGTGTCACACTTCTGTCACACACAGCGGTTTGTTGTCATCCTCACTTATTATTGGAAACAACAACATAAAAATGTGCGTTGGCGTGCGTATAGCACAAGTGGATTCAGCACCAGGCTGGATGAGCTGAGCCCTGGCGGGGGTGGGGGCAAAGGGTTGCAAATTTCACTGTCGTTAGCTTTTCACAATCCGCACGGAAATTTGGAAGTGATGAAAACCAGCACCTTTCGTCGCCTTCCGCTGATCCGGCGGGCCGGGCCGGGTCGGCGGTCGCTGCGGTGGAAGGGCTTCAGTCCCGTGGGGGTGAGGGGAGGGGGGTGGCAGTCGTGCATATATTATGGTATCGTGGAGCGGAAACCTTCCGTGCGAGTGGGGCGTCCAGCAGCGTCCGGCTGCGCCCCCCCCCCCCCGGGCCGATCTGCATGAATTTGTGTACAGTCGGCGCGGGCGGATTCCCTTTCGTCTCGCGAAGGGGATCTCAGCGACGCATTAGAAATTATCTGCGTCCGGAAATCCCCGTGGTTTGGCGTTAACCTGCTGCAGGGTTTTCCGAACGTCGCGGTGTTGCAACAAAGTGCTACAACACTTTGACGGTGATTGCAAGATTTGTCATAGGAATCTCACAGGCCTGCTGCGTTCGGAGATTCAGCGTCAGCACATGCCACCGCTGCTCCGCTCCGGCTATCACTGGATTAGAGTGGTTCCGGTGTCCCGAAGTAGAGTTTTGCGTTTTTCGACGAGAGAAGACTCTCCACGCGCCCTCCCCTTCCTCTTCTGCGTCCTGCGTGCCGTACCCGCTCTGCGTCAGCGTCTTCCTTTTATCATTCGCTGCACCGGCGGTACTTCCCCGGCGCCCGACAGGAATACCAACTACAGCAAACCGCTAAATAAAAGTCTCTTTTACGACTTTACCTCTGCGGTCCGGGCGCGTAATGTGCCATAATACGTTGCGATATCGTGCAGTGGCGGCCTGCGTTCAGAGATGTCCCGTCCCGTCCCGTCGATCGGTGTACAGTTCAAGAGTTACTCACGGCTGTCGTAATGTATCCCGCTCTCAGGTGATGCGTGTCGGCCGGTGCAGTCCGGAGGTTGACATCTTTCAAAAACGATTTCGCACTCCGCGCAAATTGAATAAAATTCGGAAAAATTTAGGAGCATTCAGAGAAAAAAATAGTCCGATTCAGGGCATTACATTAACGCTAAAAATATATTTTTAAAAAGGTTATCAAGCATTCAGAAAAATTCAAGAAAAATGTTGAAGGCATTTTTTATTGTAGCCCGAAATTCAGAGTTGGTTTCTCTCAATCGGCTGCAGCTCGGCCGATTGTGCGTGGGAAATGCAGCACGGTCGCCGTGTTTACTGGGCGGGCGGCTGTTTGACTCAGCGCCAAACTTGGTGGTTCCTTCCTGAATGATAGCGGGCGGGGCGGGGCGGGGCGGGGCGGGGCGGGGGGGGGGGGGGGGGGGGGGGGGGGGGGCGGGGCGGGGCGGCGGGTTTCACTCGAGTGATCCCAGCACGCGCGCGTGCCCGGGGGACGGACAACCACGGACAACATACCGCCGTGGTTTTTACGAACGAGGTAAAGTCTCAGGCTACTCGGGTACGACCGTAGCGGGTCCCAAGGGGTCAACGCATCTAGGAGGGGCAGGGGGCAACAGCCGGAGAAATGGGAGGCAGTGGCAGCAATCGCATTGTGGAGGAGGCAACCATCATTTTAATTGGCACGACAATTTCAATGTCCCCTCAATACTGTATTTTACGTTACGCATAGACAACTGTATCAGTATAAAACTTAAAAGCGAAAGTTTAGGTGGTTAATGCAAGAAGTAGCAATGAAACTGCTTGCATTTTGAACACTATTTATTCACAACATTTTTTCGCCAGAGCAGAACTCTAATCCCGAAACAAACAAACAAATTTCTCAAAACGTTTCCAGTAAGGCTTCGGCGGAGCGCGAAGACGCCGCCACGCTACGCCACGCTACGCCACGCTACGCCACGCTACGCCACGCTACGCCACGCTACGCCACGCTACGCCACGCTACGCCACGCTACGCCACGCTACGCCACGCTACGCCACGCCCCCGGCCGGCCGGCGCGCGGCGTCTCTCGTCCGACTTTATAAAAGCGCGCGCCGCAGCCGGCGCCGGATCACTCTCCGTTTGAACGCGCTGCGCTCCGCATCGCTCCGGTGTGCGTGCGAGGGGACACAGGCGACACAGGCCTCCCGTTCCGTATTCCTCTCTTCTCGTAGTGAGTCTCCGTTCGAGCGAATCCGGAAAGAAGAAGAAAAAATTGAAACGTTTTCCGCGACCAGTTCCGTTTCCGGTCGGACTCGACTACCGTGCGCGCGAACGGACTTAGACGGGAAAAGTCTACAAGCGGGAGCCGTGCCGCGCCGCGCCCGAGCTACAAGTGCCCCCAGCTGGATATCACCCAACGCTTCACCAACATGCGGGAATCCAGGGTGAGTACCGTACCGTCATCGGAAACAAAACCCCTATACCCCTACCTGCAGCAACAACCTGGTCATATTCAGCTTTTCTGGCGCGCCTTTCTCGCTGGAGACAGTGGGCACGCTGGACACTCCAGGTCACTCTCTGGAACGTTCCAGCGCCGCGCCGGGGCGGGGCGGGGCGGGGCGGGGCGGGTCGGGTCGTCGAGGAAGTGGCCCATCTCTTTTGCCTCCAGCGCCCCGACCCGCGCCGCCCCGCAACCAGACCAGAATCTCTCTCACCGGTCTTGGCACCACCGAGCGTCATCTGCTGGACAAATCTCCAGTGAGCGTCGTGTGTGACCGCTACGGCCCCTTGCCCTTCTTCCAACAGACCAATTTCTCCGGAAGCTCCAGTGAACTCTGCCACACAGTAACTAATACAGTGAATTTTAACCGTAATAAGCTATAGTGGTGCAGGGTTCACTGGAGCTTACAGTCTGCGGGTGACAGTCGTACACTTGGGTCTCCAGTGTACCGTACACTGTGCAGTTATGTTCTGCCGCGCGCGCGTTTTCGCACTTTCTTTTCCGAAACCTCCGACGATGTGTCATTAGTTGGCGGTGAGCAAAAATCGTGATGGGACGGGACGACACGGCGCGGCAGGGAAGGGAGGGAGGGAT
The DNA here is from genome assembly GCA_033675135.1 of Frankliniella intonsa. Taxonomy (NCBI): domain Eukaryota; kingdom Metazoa; phylum Arthropoda; class Insecta; order Thysanoptera; family Thripidae; genus Frankliniella; species Frankliniella intonsa. Next base: position 3,364,066 of record CM066252.1, on the reverse strand, counting down.
ATGAGTTCTGGTACTTTCGCGAGGTTGGAAATGACTGGTTTCAAGCCGCGGCGGTGGCGACGGGGAATTTCGGCAACATTTCAACTGGAGCGTACAAGAGCAGGGGCGAGGGGGTATGCACTCGCGTAATAGTCGGGTCACTCTATCTGTAATGAAGGCATAATAGTTTATGCGTAATAAAAGCGCAATAGCAGCGTGATAGCCAAAATTCTCCATTTTATACTAATTTTTGGGTCGTTTTGGACTGTTTTGCCTGTGTTTGGATGAATTTGTACAATGTCAGAGCGTAATACAGCGTAATAGACGTGATAGTCGGGTCACAGATTTTAAGAGTGAATACCCCCTTGAGCAGGGGCTTCTGCCCTGCCGGAAGCCGTCGGAGGTCAAACGAACACAGCTTGGCGATCACTTGTACGGAGCAAGGCCACGGACCTGCCCTCTCCGCGAACAGACCAGTCCAGTCCAACCCAGTCCAGAATAATCCCCGGGGAAGCCCCCCATTACATTTGTTTCGCGTCTTCCTTTTTCTCTTATTCATACTCGATGGTCGATATACCCTTCCATGCTCGACAGGATTAGCATTTTTCCTGCGGCCGGAGCGCGCCCCGCCTCACGGGCGTGGCAGGGCAGGTGGCGCGCGATGTTGAGGAAGTCGTAATAAACAAAACGCTCGCAAGCCTGCTTTAGTCTCTAACCTTGAGCGGGCGCCCGGCCGGGCACGCGACACCACCGGACCCTCAAATTTTATCATGACAGCTCAGAACAGAACTGCCAAATCATGTGCGAACTAGATTGACTGGAGTCCGCGTGGACCCAGTCATAGACACGCCCCGCGCCCCGCCCCGCCCCGCCCCGCCCCGCCCCGCCTCGCCCCTCGCATCCTCCTTACTCCTCCTCTGACACACTGGACGCTGGGCAGTAAGATTAATCTCGTCTACAAAAATAAAAACTTTCCGCCGGCCGATGGCTTTCGTTGGCGCGGCGCGGCGCGTCCAGGCAAACGTGTTCCGTTTGAACCTGCGGCCCGGGCGCGGCCCGAGGTGGGAAATACCCGAGCCCGGTAACATGCATTGACAGAGTCTCGCATTCCATTAAAAAGAGAAAGATGTTTTTTGCAGTAAATTAACGTTGCTGTTCCTGTTATTATTTTCGTCCGGAAATTTTTTTTGTAATTTTATATGCAACTTCATAGATAGTTATGCGCGTGTTCGGAGGAATATTTTTGTTTTTGTTTTCTCCGTTTGCAGCCAAACAAAGGCATCACCGCTGCCATGTGTAGTATGCCGCCATTCTTCACAGCCCGAGACGCGTGGCTTGAATATCACTGTCGGCGTACTTTCCATGATTCCGCCTGGAAGCCTGGAAATTTTCCACCCAAACAGTATCACAAGCAGGCGTAAACACACACACACACAGACACACACACACGCGCGCACACACACACACACACACGTGCAGGCGTGGCTGCGGGGCCGGGCACTCACCCGGAGAAAACTAATTCCAGCTTTACGTCGCCGCTCCCGCTCCCGCTCCTGCTCCTGCTCGCCTGGTTCTTGTTTTGTCTGGTAATCTTCCGCGCTCCCGCCCCGCCTCGTCCCGCGAGCCTCTCCGGCATGTTTTAAGCACGCGAGTGCCTGTAATGGCCCATAGATTCGCAATGTGTAGCGGCAGGTTCCACAGCCGGTATTGTGTGTGGTCACTCGTCGAACACGACGGTTCGCGTACGACGGAACTGTACCTAGGGTATATTTGGCACACCTGTCTGCTGTGTGGCCGGACTGGAGAAGTAGGAGGGAGGGGGGTATGCCAGTACCGTTGTCACCACGGCTCACCTTCGCTTTGCTCGCGCTCACTCCCTCAACCGCTTGCTCGCTCACTCACTCCCTCACTCCACTGTGAGAAATATCTTCGTAAATTTACAACATATTTTGTATTTACGATTTTCAAAATATGTTGTAAATTTACGACCACACGTCCTTGCTCGTCAATGAATTCTAAGTCGATTCAAAGTACTTGTAATTTTACAATTTGAAGTTGTAATTTAACATTTTTCATGGAAAATTTTCCTGCACCCTTTACAAGTATTTTTCGCAGTGTCACTCTTACACCATTTCCGCGGACTTATTTCCCTCAATCAGCCGTCATTACCGAGGGCCCTTGAGACTTTCCCAGGTACAACACACACATGCACACGCACACACACACACGTGACCTCCAGACGGACGCGTACGCAGGCTGGTGCATTTTATATGATTATCGCGAGGGAATCAGCCGTTCAGAATTGCTTTGCTTTTTGTCCTCTTCCACTTCACCTCAACCTCTTGCTCTTATTGTCGATGGAGAGGACTGCTCGACTCGAGGCTGACCGGGGCCTTGCTTGCACCCTGTTGCAGCTGCTGCACTCCCCGAGCGCGGAGGAGGCCCGCCAGGTGCGCAAGGAGATCAACAACAACTACGCCGACAAGCAGAGGGACTGCGTCCAGCAGCTCAAGGAGTGGATGCAGGCGCAGCCCCACCTGCCCCGCAACTATGGTGAGTCCCTTTTCACCGAACGGGACGGGGCTCCTCGAAAATGAATGAGCACGCTGGAAATCAAGTGTCAAAGTCACGCTGTCACAGTGACACTGTCACAGTGACACTGTCACTGAGTGGGGCAGGGCAGGGAGCTGCATGGTGGCGGGGACGGGACGGGGTGGCACGCGAGCGCTTAGCGGTACAGTGTGTGAGGAGCCCAGGTGCGAATGACGTCACGAGGAGCATCCCGTCGCGGTCCGCCCCGCCCCGGCCGGCAGACGCTGCGCTGACGTCAGAAAACGTAACCGAGTCTGCAGAAGCACACTGCCCCGCCCCGCAGCGCCACGCCGTCTGGATGGCGAGGTTCCCTACAGGCCTACTAACCCCGAAGAGGAAAAGAACTCTAACATTTTTGTACACCTTGAGATTCATAAAAATTCAAAAGTATCGTCAAAATTTAGAAAGCTTAAGAAAATTTCAGATAAACTCAGGAAAAATCGAAGCAAAAATTGCAATTAAAAATCCGCAATAATTCAGAAACTTTCACGAAAGATCAGACAATTTCCGACATTTGTACATCAAAATTCAGAGCCGATTCTCCCTCGACTAACCCGCTGTTTCCTTCACTTTTCAGACGAGCGCATTCTGCCGCGCTTCCTCACCGGCACCAAGTACGACGTGCACCGCGCCAAGCGCAAGATCGACGCGTACTTCACGGCCAGGGCCAAGATGCCCGACTTGTTCGCGCAGCGCGACCCGTCGTCCAGGGAGACCCAGCAGGCCTGGCGAGCGCTGTGAGTATCCTGCAGTGCTGTGGTGAGGGAGAGCGCCGGGGAGGTAGGCAGCACGCCCGCGCCGCTCCGGGCGGGGCTGCCTACCCGGGCCCGGCCGGGCGCTCCCCCGGGCCCCTGCTCATGTCCGTGGACGCCATGCTCAGGTCCGTGCTGCCGCTGGCGCGCACGCGGCGCGACGGCGCCCGCGTCACGCTGCACATCCTCAACGACGTGGACGCCTCCGAGCACGTGGCGCAGTCCATCTACAAGATGATCTTCATGATCTCGGACATCCGGCTCGTCGAGGAGGCCGAGATCTCCGGCGACGTGTTCGTCTTCGACCTGGCCAACGTCAGCCTGACCATCATGCTCAAGCACGCCGGCAGCATGCTCAAGAAGGTCCTCTCGCTGGCGCAGGTGAGGGAGTCAAGCGTCGTGGCGTCTTCCGTGACGAGAATATTCCAGAGCAGATCGCCATTACTGGCGGCGCCTCGCCCCGCCCCGCCCCACCCCGCTCATTCCTTTCTCCAGACCGGCTCGACCGGTCACCGCGTCTGCTGAGTGCGCTTCGCTTCGCTCAATTTCTCATCATTGCGAATTCCCCTCCCTTCCCCCGCCCTCGCCGCGCGTCCGAGGCAGTTGAGTGCTGAGGCTTCAGCGGCAAATGTCGGTTTTTCGTGTCGATAATAAGTTGGCGCGGTCGCTTATGTCGCTTATCAACGGCGGCCGCCCCGCCCCGCCCCGCCCCGCCCCGCCCCGCCCCGCCCCGCCCCGCCCCGCCCCGCCCCGCCCGGTGCTCCCGCCGCGTGCCCGTCCCGCCAGGTGTGACAGCGAAAAGAGACGAATAATCAGAACAGCTCAACTCGGGTTTCCCACCACGCCGCGCCACGCCGCGACAGGCGCGCCGCTAGCAAACGTGATCCCGCGGAACGTCGCGCTTCCGCTGTATCCCTCATAGAAACGTGGATTTGGTCGTATGAGTCAGCCTCGCGACCGGGCAAACAAGAATCATCGAAAACAAATCGCGGAAAAAACGCAAAGCTTGAATCGTTTTCTTTCGGTGTGTCTGACAGGGCGCCTATCCTCAGAGGCTGAAGGAGATCCACATCATCAACGCTCACCCTTTCGTCAACAAGGGCATCAACCTGTTCCGGTCTTTCATGAAGGAGAAGATGAGAAACCGGGTAAGAAATGAAGCCGCACCAGTAGTGTTTAGAAGCCAACTGCAACACAACGCGGCCTGGCGGGGAGCATATATTTGTGTTTTTTTTTTACGCTCGCCCGTAACGACTGCACGCCCGTCTCTCTCCCTCAGTTCGTCGTGCACTCGAGCCTGGAGTCGCTGCACCAGTACGTCCCCGCCGACCTGCTGCCGACCGAGTACGGCGGCGGCCCCCGCACCGTCGAGAACCTCTGCGACCAGTGGAGCAAGGCTCTGGAGAGCTACGCCCTCTACTTCCAGCAGCAGGAGGGCGTCAAGGCGACCGTCACCAAGGCGTCGCACAAGTCGGCGGCGCCGCCCGCCGTCCACCCCGTGCAGAGCTCCTTCAGGAACCTCGGCCTGGACTGAGCGGGGCGGGGCGGGGTAGGGCGGGGCGAGGCGGACGGGGGGTACCCCGCACCTCCCCCCACCGTGGCTTTTTTGTATTTTTCATTTTTTGCTTGACTGTGATCCGGAGGAGCAATTAAGAGGAAGCGAGTACCACTGAATTCTAAAAAAAAAAAAAAAAAGGAAACAGGAAAGGTGGTACGTTCATATTTATTTTTGTTATTATTATTATTATTCTCGTTTCGCATCGAGGACACGCGTGCACCGAGTAAACGAAACAAAAAAATGACAAGTGCGTCGAATTGCGTTATTTTCTCTCGAGTGCCTGACTGCGACGAATGCTGTGATTTCTGAAGTGCTTCAGTTCCTTCTTTGCTTTTCTTCGTTGTTGTTATTGACGAGCCTGTTAATCCTCCATTATTTATGTTTACTATTTTTACGTCTAATGTAATGTTATTTTATCCCATCACCATCTACGGCGATGACGCGTAGGTGCAGAAGGGTTGCATTAGTCATGGCCATACCCACTCAAAGATATCATTTGCAAGACTAAGATAAGTGTGCCACGGTTGATGTTATTGCATTGGTAACTGTGTATTGGCAAAGCCTGCCACTGATTGAGTGAGTCTGGTTCATGACATCTATGACCAAATAGCCTCTCAAAATGATGTGCGCGATGGATGGTCCATCCTTGTTATGATTATATTTAAGTTTATTTTGTTGTAAATGTCTGTATTTAAATGTAACGTAGGTCAATAAATGTAATCTTTCGACGGATTAAAAGTTGATGGAAAAATTTCAATCCACGTTATGAACTCGCTATGGGGGGATTGAAAGGCCTATGGTCCCTCTACCTTTCCGCGCAGTCGGCATTCGGCTGCGATCGGCGGTACTCGTGCGCGAGTGACATGGGCCTAAGCCGGGTACTTACGCCCTAGGTGCCAAGGGGGGTGAGGGAGAGGGGCGCCACCATGTCCGATACCTAGTACATTCCCTAGGTAGTCACCGCACACGGGGTCGTCGCTGCCGGCCGCGCGGCCTGCGCACGGCGGCCTCGAGAACAAGATACCCGTGAAGCGCGCGAAAAGTGACAGAAAACTTTAAAAGCGATTCGCCTATGGTTCCACTCGTCGCACAGAGGTGCGAGTTTGTGCGTTGTAATCGAGATGAATTGTACTTTCATCTGAGGTGGGTGCTAATATATCGATTTTTTTATTATTTTTTTTTGGAACAGCCTATTGTGGGGGCACCATAGGGGTGGCCCCACAATGAACCACGCGACGCTACCCATCACGCCCATCACCCATCATGATGGTTGGTTTGAGGCTCACATCACGGTCCGGCCGCTAGATGGCGCTTTGACCTGACCCAGCGTTGTTGTGCGCGCCGTGCTAGTAAAGCCTACTCGCGCATAAGTACTGTATGCATAGCGACCAGATCAGAGCGATGTGCTCAGCAGACATCCTGTTGGAGGACGGAATGGCTGACGCACTGCAATGCCGCCCGTCTCGTAAACAGACGTTCGTCTCATTTTTGAAACCAAATCTGGAACTTTATGCAGTCGTTGGATTATGTGGGATTTCGGTGCATCAGCGGGGAGCAGCGGGCGTGCCGTGGTTGGTCATTGGCGAGAGCGGGAACATGTATTGACGCCCAAAGCAGGGGCGGCCACCAGATGGCGCCTTGGCTTGACCATGCGCTGTTGCTGCGCGGGCGGTCCTTGATACGCCAGAATATATAGTGCCCAACACCCATCGGAAAGGTTGATGTGAGGCTCACACCACGCACGGCACGGCCCCTAGATGGCGCTTTAGCGCTGTCCGTCTACCTAACAGACATTCATCTCATTTTTGAGGACCAGGTTGTGTTTTCCGGGTCGGCCACCAGATGGCGCCTCGGCTTGACCATGCGCTGTTGCTGCGCGGGCGGTCCTTGATACGCCAGAATACATAGTTCAAATTCTCACGGGGGCACCGGTGAGATCGCTCTTGATGGGTGGGTGGGCTTTCTTCTGCCACACCAACTCTTGTCGAGTAACTTATACGCAAGGATTTTTATTTGGCGAAAGTCAGTGTTGAGAGATGCGAATTGTATTTTAAACGCAACGTTAGCTCTCGCGGCTGACATCAAACACTCAAGTAACCTAGTCAAAGTTCGTTTTCGTAGGGTGGAGTGAGGGTGGGCCCTTTTGCCACAAACGTTAGCTCTCGCGCGGTCCTTGACACGCCCCAATACATAGTTCAAATTCTCACGGGGGGCACCCGTGAGATCGCTCTTGAAGGGTGGGCGGGCCTTTCTGCCACACCAACTCTAGTTGAGTAACTTATATGCACGGATTTTTACTTGGAGAAAGTCAATGATGCGTGATCACAACGTTAGCTCTCGCGGCTGACATCAAACACTCAAAAAGCCTAGTCCAAGTGTCTTTTAGTAAGGGTGGGCTCAGGGTGGGGCTTTTGCGGCCACACCAACTCTAGATGAGTAACTTATACGCACGATTTTTGTTTCTTCAGTGTCTTTGAAGGTAAAATAAGACAAATTATTGAAATTTATCAATCAACATTAAAAATTCGTGCGTATAAGTTACTCATCTAGAGTTGGTGTGGCCGCAAAAGCCCCACCCTGAGCCCACCCTTACTAAAAGACACTTGGACTAGGCTTTCTGGGGGTTTGATGTCAGCCGCGAGAGCTAACGTTGTGATCACGCATCATTGACTTTCTCCAAGTAAAAATCCGTGCATATAAGTTACTCAACTAGAGTTGGTGTGGCAGAAAGGCCCGCCCACCCTTCAAGAGCGATCTCACGGGTGCCCCCCGTGAGAATTTGAACTATGTATTGGGGCGTGTCAAGGACCGCGCGAGAGCTAACGTTTGTGGCAAAACACCCTACGAAAACGAACTTTGACTAGGTTACTTGAGTGTTTGGTGTCAGCCGCGAGAGCTAACGTTGCGTTTAAAATACAATTCGCATCTCTCAACACTGACTTTCGCCAAATAAAAATCCTTGCGTATAAGTTACTCGACAAGAGTTGGTGTGGCAGAAGAAAGCCCACCCACCCATCAAGAGCGATCTCACCGGTGCCGGTGCCCCTCGTGAGAATTTGAACTATGTATTCTAGCGTATCAAGGACCGCCCGCGCAGCAACAGCGCATGGTCAAGCCGAGGCGCCATCTGGTGGCCGACCCGGAAAACACAACCTGGCCCAGGGTCTTAGCGCCAACACATATGTTTCCGCGCTCAGCAATGACCAAGCACGCCCGCTGCTTCCCGCTGTTGCTCCGAAATCCCACATGATCCAAAGACTGCCTCAAGTTTCGTCTTGGTCTTCAAAAATGAGATGAATGTCTGTTAGGTAGACGGACAGCGCCAAAGCGCCATCTAGGGGCCGTGCCGTGCGTGGTGTGAGCCTCACATCAACCTTCCAGATGGGTGTTGGGCACTATATATTCTGGCGTATCAAGGACCGCCCGCGCAGCAACAGCGCATGGTCAAGCCAAGGCGCCATCTGGTGGCCGCCCCTGCTTTGGGCGTCAATACATGTTCCCGCTCTCGCCAATGACCAACCACGGCACGCCCGCTGCTTCCCGCTGATGCACCGAAATCCCACATAATCCAAAGACTGCATAAAGTTCCAGATTTGTTTTCAAAAATGAGACGAACGTCTGTTTACGAGACGGGCGGCATTGCAGTGCGTCAGACATTCCGTCCATCAACAGGATGTCTGCTGAGCACATCGGTCTGATCTGGACGCTATGCATACAGTACTTATGCGCGAGTAGGCTTTACTAGCACGGCGCGCACAACAACGCTGGGTCAGGTCAAAGCGCCATCTAGCGGCCGGACCGTGATGTGAACCTCAAACCAACCATCATGATGGATGATGGGCGTGATGGGTAGCGTCGCGCGGTTCATTGTGGGGCCACCCTTAGGTTAAGTCCCAACCGAGTATATTTTTCTTAAGTCCCGATCATTAGGGAACAACATATTGTCGAAGACTAAATAAAGTATTCAGTTAAAAAATGTGGAGAGGGCTATTTATTTTTATTATTTTCATCAGGATAAAATTCAGACGGTTTATCAGATCACACCATTGTACAGGTTACAGCCGCAAACACAATATTTACAATTCTTATATCTAAATACATAAGGATTACTTTAGACCATAATTTTACTAGCAGAAGCTAGAAATTATGTACCGAACTAGTTGCCATTAGAAGAAGTTGATGAGAAAACAAAACATGATGGAAAAAGTAAAATTAACATGGTTGTTGTTTTGTCAACGTCATAACCGGAAAGGCAGTGTTTTGAATTGGCTACTTGAAATTACATACAAAATAACAAGTTAAAAAGTCCTACATAGAATCTTACCATGAATAGTGGGACAAGCGTCATAAGAGTAAATAAATGATAAACAGTGTAATCATGGAAAAGACTCAACACATCCTTTTTTAGCTTCTTGTGCCCAACAACTTGTGCACTTCGCCAATTTAATTCAGTTCCCTACATTGAGCCACTCATTACAAAATAGTTACAAAATACTATGCCTGCCAGCAGATTCATTATATGTCCCATCATCAAAAAGTGTGCACCACTTTGCCTGCTATTTTTCTGATATAAACAATGATAGAGGCGAGCTTCCTGTTTAACACTACTCACACAAACTAGCAGGCCAGCCCATGTAATTTGGGCTTTTTAGATTATTCAAGCCATAAAAGAGAAAACAGACATTGTGTTTAAAATAGCACAAAGCAATATTTCAGTTAGCCGATCAAACTTTCCATCTCAACAATTTTAGGAACACAGTAAATTTAAGCCCCATATCAAAATAGGAAAAATACATAAAAACAAAAAGGCAGGCACTATTTCAATTCACAAAAGCATTATCGCATCGCTCATAGGGTCCTCTCAACCACAGCTGTTCAATAACAGAAATCTACTGAGCCAGTCTGAACAGACTAATGCCATACCCCAGTGGGGAAATATTATGCATTGAATTACAGTTCTAAGATGACAGAGATATAACTTACTGCGTGAACAGTTGGGTGATTTCCACAGGTCTGCAATTAGCACAAGCACGCTTCAGGTGGACTAAATGTTTATACGCCCTGTGCACACCAGTTTCCTTTTGCAATGACAAGGGCTTCTGCTATGAAATGTTCTTGAAACATTGAGGAGCACTCCATTCTGGCTGGTGACGGGTCTCAAAGCATTGCAGCACTGCTGAATAAAAAATAAAATAAAAATAAGAGTGAAGTCAACTGGATTTTCCCTTCCAGACTGACTCAGCAAAATGTGGGGTTGTAAAGATTGATTTATTAGCAAAATGTTATGGAATTATATATTATGATATTACCAGTCTAAAAATAAACAGTCAACAAGGAGCACACTAACCTGGTAGTCCATTGGTAGGCCATTGAAAAAGCAATTGGGTTTCCCATTTGGATTCATACTATGAAATCAAGAACAACTAATATATAGAGACACGTGTGAGAAGAAGAAAGCACAGTTGACTAATTAAATAATTATTAATGTAAACTTTTTTTTGGCTCCGACTAAAGTTTTAACACTGCGTAGTTCTAGCGCTGCGTCGCCCCGAGTGAGTGTACGTCACTGGCGGGGCGGGGCGGGGCGGGGCGGGGCGGGGAGAACGCACAGGATGAAGCTGACAGGAGGCTGCGAGGTGCGCGGCCCTCGCGGGGGCTCCCTCGGAGGGGCATTGTCGCAGCGCGGCGCGGTGCGCAGGTGTTCAAGGGCAGCTCAGCTCAGCGCGATAACCTTTACAAGTCCAAAGCGTGGGGAAACACACTGACCAGCAGTGGGTACCCGCTCCCGCCCCGCTCCCGCCCCGCCCCGCCCCGCCCGCCGCGGTGCTGCCAATCTGGGCTTCCCTCCCAGTCGGTCCATTCATCGACCTCCCCCCCTCCCCGCCGCGCTCTCCAGGTCCCCGATGACGGTCGCGTCCTTGAACAGGGACAGCGGGTGCCTCCGGTGGCCGTCGTCGCGGTCCTGGTCCCGTTTATAACGCGTGCCCCGCGGGGGCCGGCTGCCAGTGCTCCCAGTGCTCTCGCCCTGACCTGAACCGCCGCGCCCGGCCCGGCCCGCGCCGAGAAGTGCACCGTGCTCGTCGTGAAGAGGCGCAACGCGGCGCGTGCTCCGGACCCGGCCGGCCGGCCCTTGCCAGGATTACGACTCGTCCGCCGAGGAACACCATCGGCGTGGATAACCATGAGGACCGCTGCGCCCCGCGGGGCCGCGTCCTGAGCGGGAGCGGCGCGAGCGAACGCGGCGAGCATGAGGACGGGCCGCGCGGCGTCCTCCGGCGCCTCCTCCACGACAAGATGGCCGTCGGGGCCGCGGACGCCCCTGCCCTGCCTGCCGGCCTCTGGCGCCGGCCTCCTCGGCGTCGCCATCCTGGCTGCAGGACTCCTTCAAGTGGTGAGCCGCACAGTCTTACGTGGCCACGTGCCTAAAAAAAAAAAAAAGAAAAAATTATTTTGGGTGCGACAGTCAATTATAAAAATAGCCAGCTGTCTGGCCTACGCCGCGTGACCTCTGGCCGCACCCGCAGGTGTCGCAGCAGCTGCCCGCCAACATGCCGCAGATGTTCGTGCCCGCCGGCCAGCAGACGGGCCAGACCATCCAGCAGACGACGGGCACGGGCGCGGCGGTGGTGCCCGTCCAGTCGCCCAACTTCCTCACCCAGCTGGGCTTCGCCCCCCAGACGTCCTTCGCCACGGGGTTGTGTACCTTTGGATGTCTGCCCATCGTGCCCATCGCGCCCACCGCCACAGTCCCGACCGTCCCCACCGTCCCCACCGTCCCCACAGTCCCGACACTGGCCCCCACCACAACGACCACCACGACGACGCCCGCGCCGCCGTCGTCCACCGCCGCCGTCCCGCTCGTACCGGCGATCCAGGTCGTACCGTAAGTATCGCAAGGCGAGATGGTTTTGAACTTCACTAAAAAAAAAAATTTAATTTTTTAAAAAATTTTGAAGAACGTTGTTGGACGTTGACAAAAGTCCACGATTTTTGGTGAGCTTTAGCTGAACTTTCAGTTCAGGAAGGGCCGAAGAACCCCGGACAGACTACGCCGCTGTCGAGGCAAGAAAAACGCGGTCATAAGCAGACACTTTGCGGGGGCGAAAAAGCCAGCGCGGAATCATTGCGCCGCGACGCCCTGTGCTAAGCTGGCTGAGCTGCGCGAGCTGGAGCCGTCTGAGAAACATGATGCATTCACCAGCAATAAAACAGGGCCATTAGGAAGCGGCTGTGGCAGCGCAGTGCGGGGGTTAAGGACCCCGCGTAAACGCACCCGGAGGATCATCGGGCCTTTCAAAAAAAGGAGAGGGTAGGGGGGCTGACAGAAATAATTAGGAGGTGTCTCCTTTCCTTCCTCGTACAGTTAGTAGCGGGGTCCAGTCGCTGGGGTGAAGGCCGTAGGGGTGGACAGGGGTTCGATAAACCGACCACGCTATAAGCGCGAAATGAAAAGCGTTCCGTTGACGTCTAGCAAGTAATTTTAAAGACGTAAGTTATAATGTCAGCACTTTGAGCAACTTGAAACACTGTTAAGCGTACTCCCGCGAATGCCCCGTGGGAGAAACAACTCTAAAATTTTTGAACACTTAGTAATTTTAAAAAAAGCTCAGAAATATTCAGGAAAAATTAAAGCAAAACAATCCAATAAAAATTCAGAAAATTTAAGAAAAATTCTCGACATTTGTACAAGAAAATTCATAGTTGATTCCCCCTCGGAGTGCAGCCTATCTCACTGCTGTGTTCCAGGTGCTCCCTTGTCGCCTGCCTTTGCAGTTTCTGCCTGTGCCCCGGGCTGGCGTCGGGGCTGGCGACGGCCGGTGCGGCGCTGCCGGCGGCGGCGAGTGTGGCCGTGGCGACGCAGGGCGTCGGCGTCGGCGTCGTCGCCGGGTAGTGCGGCGTCGTCGTGGTGCGGCGCCAGTCGCAGCCGGGGCTCGCCCGCGCCCGCGCCCGCCCCCGCCAGCCCGCGGGCTCCGGCTGCGACTCTTGCTCAGGTAAACGCAGCCGTCAGGACGGCCGAGCCGGTTGGGCTGCCTACCTCCACGGCGCACCAGGCCGGCGCACTCGCGCCGCGCGCCACAGACGGGGCGGTAGGCAGCCCGGGCCGGGTGATAAGTAATGACAAATAAGAAACCCTCTCTCCTCCGTACAAAGCGAAGTCCAAGCCCTCCTCGGTCTGTGGCGGTGGTATGTCGACAAACCCTATATATTTTTGTTGTTATCGTGCGGGGGGCAGGTGGGGACAAGGGAAGGACGCACCTCACTATCATTCACGGCACCCTTTACAACAAGGAAAAAAAACATAACAACTAACGCATAGTTCGAATGCGTCATTTTTCGCTAACCAATGTTTTATCCCGCTTTGTTCCCACCTCACTCCTCGCTGGTACTCGAGAGAGTTTCTCATCGCTTTCCACCAGAGCCTGGCCGGGGGGACCTCTCAGACAGAGTGTCTCAGAAGTTACGACTCGCGACGGCTACTCATCTGCCCGCTCTGTAACATGCCCATGCAGCCACACTAACTGCATCCAGCCGCTGAGCCTGCCAGGTTCCGCGTGGTCCCTGACCTGATGGAATCTTGTTTCCATCGCTTTTCGCAGCTCGTGCGTGATATGCGGCATCATCTTCCCCGGCGTCGTCACCCAGCAGACGACCAACGCGGCCACCTCCGCGCTGCCCACCCTCCCCGCCACCCAGTCGACGGTGACGCCCTTCCGGCCGCCCAACGCGACCACCACCACGACCACCACAACGACCACCACCACCACGGCCAGGCCCGTGACCATCGTGGTGCAGGTGCAGCAGAACCCGGGCGTCACCTACCTCAACGGCTACCAGCTGCTCAGACTGAAGCTCGCGCAGAAGGCGTACGGCGTGGGCAACGTGTTGGCGGGGTGACGGCCCACGCCCGCGCCCGCGCCACCACCAGAGTTATTTATTTCATCGGTACCAAATAACGCCTCACTTCTCGTTAATTTAAAATGTCACTTACTAGCCCCGAAACCATATGTAAATAAAAGAGTTTCATTTTTACAAAAAAGATTTCCTTACTTATTTTCAAAAGAACTGAAGGGACTGACCTATTTCAATAAAGGCCTACTAAATGGTACAGCCAGTCTGGCAGACGGCAGTGACGGACCCGGTGGAGGCGCCACGCGACGTGTCCGCCCGGAGGGTAGGCAGCCCAACGTACTCCCGGGGCCGCGCTCTGCCGCCGGCCGGGCGCCTGGCCTGACCGGACAGCCCGAGAAAACGATACCCTCTCCTTCCTCCGCCCCTGAGAGCAAAGCCCCGTCAGAAATAATAACCGCGTCCCCGTTGTGTCGCGACGGGACGCCTGGCCGTGACGGCATTGTGCTCGAGTACCCCGGGCGCGCTGAGGTGAGGCGGGGCGGGGCGGGGCGGGGCGGGGCGGGGAGTGACGTGAAGGGCCAGCGCGGCCCGAGCGGATGTGCTCCACAATTCAAATTACCCACTACTTCGCGTCCGTGGCCTACCTGGCGCCCGGGCGCGCACCGCGGGCAGCGCACTGGAGCCCGTGTGCTGGTCAGTACCGGGCCGGCGTCCAGGACCACCGCGCCGCAGGGTCCCACCTGAGCACCGCGACCACGAGGGAAGCTTCATCTCCAGGGCGCCCTGCTCCCATGCTGCGACAAGTACAGGTGGGTGACACTGAAACAGAGAAGGCAGAGGCATCGTGGGGTTAAGCTAGGCGGCCCTGCGTACTGCGGGGTGCTCGTAGGAGTGGGCCTTCCCTCTTCAAACTTAATCAGTTCTGTGGAACCGCAGCTCGCGTTGCGCATGGCGTGAGACCAGTCTAAAACCAACGACGCGCTAAGTCGTAGAACGTCGTTCCCATGATTGACTTTACTAGGAAAGCGCGCGTTTAGGACGGCGCTGGGGCAGCCCAGTGCGGGGCGGGGAGTGTACACTGGAGGCACACCGGCCTGGCCGGACACGACGCGTGACGGGTCCCGTTGAGAAAGCTGTGTGTGATTGCGGCGGGGGAGGGGGGCGCGGGGTGTTTGGTTAATATAGTTGCGTCCGCTTATTTTATTCCGGTAAACGTTTCCAGCGTTCACGGATGACGGGCGCGGGCGCGGGGCGCAGCGTCGCCCTGGGCGTGCGGGCGAGCAGCGCCGCGGCCGAGCGCCAGTCCGCCGCCGCCAGGATCACGATGAGGTTGTGCGGGTGGAGGTCGCTGTCGCTGTCGCCGTCGCCGTCGGGCGCCATCCTGCTGGCAGCAGTGCTCCTCGCGGTGTCGCTGACGTGCGCGGTAAGGCGACCAAGTGCCAAAGGCAAGAGAAGTTTGGGAGAAAATTTTTCAAAATTCTCAGTTGTTTATTGGTTGCAGGTAGCGGCGCCTCAGCAGCAGCAGCAGCAGCCGCAAGGCGGGGGCCCCCCTGGGGGAGGTCCTCCGGGCGGCGGTCCTCCGGGCGGGGGTGCTCCGGGCGGGGGTGCTCCGGGCGGGGGTGGCCAGGACGACGGCCAGGGAGGCGGCCAAGGAGGCGGCCAAGGAGGCGGCCAAGGAGGCGGCCAGGGGGACGGGCAGGGAGCCCAGGCGGGCGGCCAGGGCCAGGGCGGCGGGCCCCCTGCAGGAGGCCAGGGCGGCGGCGCCGGTTAGTCCCAGCGCGACGTTCACAATCTGCTGTTGCCGCTTATTCCGCTCAAAGCTCAGTCTGTTGTTGTCTGCCCAGGAGCGGGTGCTGGCGCGGGGGCGGGGGCGGGCGCTGGTGCTGGAGCCGGGGGCGGTGCCGGGGCCGGGGCGGGGGCGGGCGCCGGCGCGGGGGCGGGCGCCGGGGCGTCAATAACGGGGCAGGTGGTTGTGCCGACAGTTGCAGTCCCCACCGTGGCGACTGTCGCCCAGGCCCAGACCGTACTGCTCACCTGCGGGAGTGTCTTCTTCTTCTGCTGCCAGATCGGCAACGCCGTCAGCACGCTGGGGCAGGCCACCACGGCGTAAGTGCGACCACTCCTCTCCTCTCCTCTCAGTGACAGTGTTCTGCAGCTCACTCACTCACGGAGGCGTCTCTCCCGCCCCCTCCCAGGTTCTTCATGCCCACCAGTGTTGCCGGTCTGCCGGCGGGGACTCAGATCATGATTGGCTAGGAGCCCTCTCAGCTGCAGCGACTCCGTGGAGGTAGGAGGGGTGCGGGGGAGTCCCCTGGTCAAGACTAGAGACCACCACAAGTGTTCTCATAAATATACTTTATTCAATAAAATAATCTGAATTTGTAAACAGGCAAGATTTGAGGCCCACAATAGTATGGTCCTTTCAATCAATTTAAAATCATATAACAACCAACAACTTTATCTTTTAAAACATCTCAAAATTACAGTGGAATGTAAGGCTTTCAAAACCAATATTGTCAATAGTATTGTTTTTCATATATAACTGCCTTCCGCTTATTGTCAAAATGAATGCCAAAGTACTTTCAGTTGTGCCTTATTTATGGAGAGAAAAAGCATAGTTATTCAAGATGGATCTTCGTCCTTTTTTTAAAATTCATATACAAAACATTCCAGTTCTTGGAATTTTACAATAAGATATATCTTAAAACTACTTATTTCTAAAGGTAAAATAAGCGAGTTTACATATCTAGCTGCAAAAAAAAAAACTCACTGGGAAATACTAAGTTAGCGCATGGTCCCGCTCACTCTCAAAACATATTTCTTGCTCAATGGTGCATCACAGGTCATTCCACAGTGTTTGTTTTGTATTTGTTTTAGTTACCAACTACTGGGACTTTTTAAGCTAGCAAAGGTAAGAGAGATAAAAATTTGTTTAGAACTAGCTAGGAGGTGTTGTACAGAAATCTTTTTGCATATAATTTAGGAAGTTGAATCAAAACATCCCAAACAATTCTCTTTCTTTTTTAACGAGACTACATCTCTCTAGAGAATTTTAAAAACATCCAAAAATATCATTTCACTTCGGTTGTCGCCAGCAACAAATTTAAATCTTATGGCACATGCTTACACATTTTAGCCTTGTAGGCTAAAACTTTTAACCATCCGTATCTAATTAATTTGTACATAGCAAATGCTATGCAATAAGCAAGTAACACATAAAAGAAAATGAACACAAAAATAATCAACTTTCTCACAGGAGTTAATAATGGGAAGAAAATAGTAGAGGAATTGGAAGCTAGCAGACACATTTACACTATGTTAAACAAGGCTAACATAATAGAATACTGATGGTGCTTATTTGAACACAGGACAACACATACATTCCATGGGCAGGGACGATGGGGGTACTTTAAAACACTTTACAAACTGCAAACGAAAGCTCCTTTTGTGGGAGAAAGTTGAACAAAAGTGCACAGTTAATGTAATTATACACAAATAAGACAATCCATAATCAGGCAGGAGAGAAAGGGGTCCCGGTCCTACACGGGGTAGAACGCAAAATCAAACCGCTCTCCGTTTCTCTCACAATCACAAAGTGTCAAGAAATGAACACAATAAAACAAGAAAGAAACAGTCAAACGCGAAGTGCCAGAGTGTCTCCGCCCCACTTGCGACGAGCGAGTGGGGCGGGTGGAGTCCAACTAGTCCAGGAACGCACTCTACTTGGAGTGCACAAGGTTGAGGAACTCCTCGCGAGTCTTGGGGTCATCCCTGAACACGCCCAACATGGTGGAGGTGACTGTCTTGCTGTTGATCTTCTGGACTCCACGCATGACCATGCACATGTGACTGGAAAATAAAAGAGAAAAGGTCAGAAATCGAGATACGAGCAGCTAACCGTGCTTGTTGAAATGATCGCATTTCCGGCTACTCACACTCCCTCCACCACGACGGCCACGCCGGCGGGCTGCACGGCCTTGGTCACGGCGATGGCGATCTGCTTGGTGAGGCGCTCCTGGACCTGCAGTCGCCTGCTGTAGATCTCCACGATCCTGGCCAGCTTGCTCAGACCCAGGATCTTCTTCTGGGGCAGGTAGCCGATGGACACCTTGCCGTAGAAGGGCACCAGGTGGTGCTCGCACATGGAGAACATCTCAATGTCCTTCACGACCACCATCTCGTCGTGGTCCTCGTCGAACACGGCGTCGTTCAGCACCTCTGCGAACAGGAGGCACGCCGGAGCTGTAGCACTTGCGCCGACATCACGGGCCTCTCCGTGTCCCTCCCCGTCCTATCACCGCGACAACAGCGTTACCGCCGCAGCATCTCGACGGGAGCGGCCTGGCATTATAAACGCATAGCGTCCTGCCCCCCCCCCCCCCCCCACCCCCGGGGGGCTGCACAGACGTGTTGGCCAGAGCGTGACCAGGGCAGGGCCGGGGCGAGGCGGGGCCGGGCAGCTTGTACAGCCGCAAGATGAAGTGCCCCATGCAGCCCGCCCATTTCTCCCACGTGCGCCGCGCCTTCATCCCCCTCGGGTCGGGGATAGAGTGGAGTGGGCGGGGCTCGGGGGAGGAGAGCGGCGGGAGAAGGATCCCCGATGAGTGCCCAGAGAATTGCGGACATAATTTGACGGAAGATGGAAAAAAAATAAAGAAAAGAATCATTTCCTCCGTCGGCGAGCCCGGCTGGTTGCCGTGGCCAGTGTGCGCTCTCTGGTTTCCTCCGCAGACAATAAATTTGAAAGGGGCGGGGCGGGGCGGGGCGGGGCGGGGCGGGGCGGCGCGCCTGTCGAAGCTCCCGCTTCTCTTCGCTCACTGTTCTCGCTCTCCTGCCTCATCCTGCCCCTCCTCCTCTCCAGCCGGGCCGCTCGCCGCTCCAGAGAACCCCCTCGCCACAATTCTCCATTTCCAAGTCCATTTGAAAGGCTTGCCAACCCCTGCCCTGCCCGCCCCGCCGCCTTACGCGGACTGCCGGGGGTGGGGTGGCGAGCAGTGTAGAGTGGTCGCACCCGCCTCTCCCTACCCCACTCCACTCTACCCCACCCCGCCGCGCCCCACGCCGCCCCGCCTTGGCCTTTCGCTCGCACTGTAGCTAACTGTTGCTGGGGCCAAGTGCTCCCCTCACACGACCCCGCTCCGACTTTCTCATACTTTTCCTACCCACTCACTCCCTGTCCCCACCCTACTTCCTTATACTTTAACAACCCGACGGAAAAACGGCGAGCACGTGATTCGCACGCAAAATAAAGCTCTGGGAAAAAAACAGCAACTGTGGATTTATATTTTTTCGAGTCATAAAATAATACTGCCCCGGGGCGTGACGTGAGATTCGCCGACCGTCACGCCCGCCGCGCCGTCCCGTCCCGCCGTGACGGTCAGCAGACGGGAGGTCCCCTCCTCCACCGCACCGGTCCGACACTAAATCAAAAGTGCTCAATATTTCCCGCGGCCGTCAAACTTCGTTGTGCCACCCGACCTGCCCCGCCTCCGCGTCGTCACTGATCCGCACCCTGTAATAACCGTCGATGAGTCCCTCTGCGACCTCCGCCCTCTGGATGACGCGAAACAGCGCGACCCTCTCGCCCTCATTCCCCGCGCCACGCCCCGCCCCGCCCCGCCCCGCTCCACAATATCGAATCACTGCTCGCCGCCCCGCCCCGCCCCGCCCCGCCAGAAGCCCCAGAGCCCGAGAAGCCATTAATTACTTCTCTCAACTCAGCGCCTGGCAGCTAGGCAGCCCGGAGGGCCGCGAGGCTCGGCTGCGCAACAAGTAGCCTACCCTACAGGCGGCCGCCGCCACCACCGCGCGGGGCGGGGCGGGCCCGGAGGGCCAGGCCGAATCTCGCGGAAGAGAAGCCCGCTGCGCTGCCGAGCAACAAGTCCGGGGGCCAGGGGCGGGCCCAGCCCAACCCTCTGCATGCCTAACCCACGGCCTGCATGGCCGCCGTGGTGGCAGGGGCGTCCAGAGGGGGGAGGGGGGTTGCCGAGCCGCGCCGACGCAGGAGAAAAGAGGCCGCACAAGAGCAGGAATTCAATCAAAGTCGGCGACTGTCGGAGATTGGCGAGGGGGAAGCGGCGGCGTAGGGGTGGGAAGGTAGGGGGTAGGGGTCAGAGGTGGGGGTGGTCGAGTCGAGGGCCTGACTTGCTGCTACTGCGCTTGGAGGCGGGGGCGGCGGGGCGGCGGGGGCCCTCCAGGGCAGCTAGAGCAGCCCCTGGGGGTGGGGCTGCCTGCAGCGAGGCGAGGGGGAAGTGTCTGATCCTCGACGGCGTGGTAAAGGCAAGGCGAAGCGGCCGGGGGATAACGCCGGGATGAGCGGAAATTGGATTTAGTTTCGCCCGGGGGCAGAACAGGCCGGGAGGCGGGGAAGAGGAGAGGAGAGGAGGGTAGAGAGAGGATCGTCATTAGTCGTGGCGGGGCGGGGCGGGGTGGGGCGGGGCGGGAGGAGCGCGCTGGGGATGTGTCTGTCACGTGTGGTTAGGTGGAGTCACTCGCTGGGCTGGGTGAGGGTTGGGCCTCCGCTTGGTTTTTGTCGGCTGAGCCGCGACCTGCCGCGCCGCGCCGGAGGTGGCCGTGCTGGAGGTACGGGCGGGGCGGGGCGGGGCGGGGCGGGGTGGGGCGGGGAGGGCCCAGCCACAAAGGGGAGTGGTTCGGGCCTTCCTGCCAACTCCAGGGCCCCCCTTCCTCTCCTACCCCTCCAGGGCACCCTCTAGACCAAAGTGGCAGCCGCGCCGCGCCGCGCCCCACCCCGCCCCACCCCACCTCGCTCCACCCCGCCATGCCCCACCACTGCACAGAGCTATCCACTTTGCCTGTCCCTTTTGTGGCTCAGACGTGATTCCAGAAGGAGACGGACGGCGTAGGCTAGGGGCGACCAGGGCGGAGACCCAGTGGTCCTTTTGGGAGGGGGGGGGGGGGGCAAGAAATCCCTGAAGTGGTGGTGAGTTGAGCTACCCTTTTCTGATCAGCAGTGTACCACGGGCCATGAGCGAACTTCATCTATGCCTACATGATGTGCGCCCCGTCCCATGACGCCCCACGGACACTCACGGGGTGGCACCCTGTCCCCACGTGTCCCCACGTGTCCCCACGCACCCGCCCCACCCTGACCTCGGCGCCGCCGCGCTTTATTTTCGGGGACTTATGCCTAGGTCGAGCACAATCGGGCACAGTCTGACCTTCGGACGCAGGCCGCCCCGCCCGCCCCGCCCGCCTCGCCCGCCCCGCCCCGCCCCGCCCCGCGCCGCACCCCACCACTCGACGGGTCGTGGAGAGCCGTTGGGTCCTGACGGCTGTCCGCCCCACATGCGCGTGGTCCGCCCTCCGCCCCGCTCCGCCCCGCCGCTGCAACCTGTTGCCGTCGCCATGGCAACCTCGCGAATATCGACGGTCGCCGTTATTTTATCTATTTTACTTGTGCCCCAGCGTCCGCGCTCCAACCCCACCCCGTCCCGCTCGCACTACCGCCGCGCTCATTCCGAATCAGCGAGAGGCGTTCCAAGCAGGAGAGGTAACTCCCCTGGTAAAAGTCAATGAATTCCCCATCCCACTTGTCTCTACCACCGGGGTGAGGGGCTCCGACTCACTAGAGTGGCCACCCCGCCCGCCGAGGCGATGTTCGGTTAAAAGAACGCTCAGAGCAGAAGCCCCGGAACGGAGCGGCGAGGCGGCACGGCACACCGTCGAAAAAGGCAGAGATAACGAAGAACACGAGGCGGGGCGGGGCGGGGCGGGGTGGGGCAGGACGACCGTGATTCTGGAAGAAGAGCCTTATTTCCTGTAGCGCCACCAGCAGTGGGAGAGCAAAGAGAAAAGACGGAGGGTGGGGCGGGAATCGAAAAAAAACAAAAAACAGAAGGACATAAAGACCCCCCGAAAGCGGAGACACGGCACGGGCACGGCAAAATCCCCCCCCCCCCCTCCCTTTCTCCCACCGACAGACAGCCACCCCGTAGAGAGAAAGACTCTGCACGGGCGGGGCATGTCGCGACGAGCAATGCTCAATGCTCTTGAATGTGGGTGCCCCCACCCCACCCCACCCTACCCCGCCCCGCCCCGCCCGAGCTGCTCCACGTCACCTGCAACCCTACTTCACGCTACATTAACATCACATGGCTGCCGCGGGGCGTGGCGGGGCGGGGGCGGGGCGGGCGTACAGTACCGCGTCCCACCGCACCCTCGCTGAGGTCACCACGCCTGCTCACGCACGCAGAGAAGAGGAGGAAGACGAAACCTCCGCCCCCACCCCACCCTCTCCCCGCCTACCTCACGCACTCGCGCACCTTCCCCCACCACTCCCGTGCTCGGCGATGGTCCAGCACTCCGGCGCGATAGACGATCATTTATATTATTTTATCGCGCGCATCAGCACGCACTTGCGGGCGGGGAAACAACCATTACCCCGCCGCACTGCTGGCCGTGTGCCCCGAGATAGCGTAGCGTCACCGCGGCGTACCGTATAGCGTCACCCTGCGCGTGTGACGTGACCGCCCCGTGACGCGGAGCGGAGCGTGCGCCCTGACGTCACGGGCGTGACGGCTCAGCTTTCACCGCAAGTCCCGCTAGTTCTAACTGCCAGGCAAGGCCACGGTCAAGGCGTGGAGGAGGGAGGCGCGGCTAGGCGCCAGCACAAGGAAGTGAACGGGAAAAGACGCGAAAAAAATATTTTCCCTCCCCATAAAAAAAAAAAAATCGATCTAATTCGCCCTAATCCTATCGTTCAAATCTTTCACAAATGCCCCCCAAAAAGTAATCAATACACTGGAAAAACAAAGGTAGGACATAACACCCTTTTAGGGGTGCTCCTCTCGTAATAGTGCCCTTACAAAGGCATTATTCAAACAGCACCCTTACAGAGACACTAATTTTGCCGAAAGGTGCTATATTTTAGTGCCTTTGGACACAATCGCGCTTTTGTAAAGGCACTAGAGTATAGCACCTGTAAAAGGCATTAGGCCCTACCTTTGTTTTTCCAGTGTACGAGGTGAAAAATATACTGGTGCGGTGAATGACTGACTCACCCTCGAGGCTCTGGTCGTAGCCCTTGGTGAAGAAGAGCATGGCCTTGGCGGCGCGCTCGGGGGTCTTGAGCAGCCCCTGGCGGTCGGGGTTCTCGCCCAGCGAGGACAGCAGCAGCCGGTAGCTGCGGGACATGTCGGGCAGCAGCGCCTCCCGGGTGGGCGGTCTGTGGTCCAGCTCCAGGTCATGGTGGAACGTGCACTTCTCGTGGCCTGCAAACAACAACAGCAACAGCATGAGTCTCCTGCTCTCAGAGCCGGCCGGGGCGTTATCGCGGGCGGGGCGTGGCGGGGCGGGGCGGGGCTGGGCGGGGAGGGGTGAGGCGGGGCGGGGCGGGGCGGGGCGGGGCGGGGCGGGGCGGGGCGGGGCGGGGCGGGGCGGGGCGGGGCGGGGCGTTATCGGGTCCCGCAGTCATTGGTCATCCAATTAGAGCGACAGACAGGGAGCGTGCGCCCGCTAAGAGAGAGGGAGAGAGAGATTCTTTTATCGGCGTGAGCGAGCGTGGCGTGGTGAGCGACGCTTTTCGGGGACCGGGATAACAGGCGTCTCTCTCTCTCTCCCCCTCTCTTACCCTCACCCCGTCTCTCACGCTCGCCGTCAGATCCAGTTTAGTTTGATCGGATAAGGCAGCGAGCCGGCCAGTTTTAGTATTCATTAGACAGGTTGTCCGCCGCGCCGCGCCGCGCCGGACGCCGCCAGGCCGGCCTTGAGGAGCGGGGTCCTATCCCAAGGCGGAGGAAAGTGAGACAAACGAACTGTTGGTCCTCTGACGCCTGTCCCCCCCTCCCCTCCCCTCTCCTCCTCCTTGGTACCACGGCCCTCTTACATAACGAACGACAGTCTCCGGACGCTGATCGGGCCGCTCAGGGGTCCGCCCCGGGATGCATACATCGTGAGGGGGGCTATCGTTTTGCGACATTTTGAAAATTCGCGCCATTCAAGCGGCGGTGCTCGCAAAGGCGAATTATTTAAAAGCGAACTGGCTTAGAGTGATTATTTACAGAGAAGCTGCAAGTATTTTCAGTCCAGTAAAGCGCTGAGAGGGTAGGTTACTGGCGTGTTTGAGGGCGGTAGGGCAGATGCGAGGACAGATGGAGCCAGATGGGCCAGCAGATCCGATAACGCGGAGCTCCCCGGTGTCCAGGGCGGGGTGGGGCGGGGCGGGGTGGGGCGGGGCGGGGTGGGGCGGGGCAGCGGGGCACCCTTCACCTCCTGTCCGTATCTCGGCCACTAGCCCCGGCCGGGGTGGGGCGGGGCTCAGGAGTGTAAAGTACAGCCCTGAGCAGGAAGGCTGGCTCCTGGCTGTTCAGACCGCCCCGCCCCGCCCCGCCCCGCCCCGCCACACCATGCAGTCAATGCAAAGCCCCTTACAGCTGCAGGTGTGATCCGGGCGTCATAGTCACGCACGCCCGTGTCACGCACGCCCGTGGCGGCGCGCTATAATCCCGCGGGCACGATCGGGCAGGAGGACGGGGGAGGGGAAAGACCAAGTGCGTGCTCAAGCCAACGCAAACACATCTGCGAATAACGACAGTGATTGCAATGTTGGAGACGAAACAACGTGAAATAAAGCTGGGAAACCAAGGCGCGGTCGGATCACGGTCTGGTTGGCGGGGGATTCCGGTTCGCCCCCCCCCCCCCTCCACCTATTTCTCCGGACCAGGTCCAGTCCGCTCCAGGGGCGTTACGCAATAGCTGGCCTTGGCTAGGCCTTGTCCTTGAGGCGGACCTTGGAGAGCTCCGGGTGCCCCTTCCGCAGCCTGGCCTCCACCGCACGGCGCGCCGGGGAGCCCCTGCTGGGCGCGAGGTAGGCCACCAGGCGCGCACGGCCGACCAGGTGGTGCCTACCCCACAGGCTGACGGAGCCTTCGAGGACCCCCGGGGACGCGAGCAGCAGGACCCTCTCGCCTTTGGACGGAGATGGAATGACGTCGGGTGTCGCAGAGCACGAGGGGAAGTGCAGGATGAAGGACAGAGACCCCACAGGGGCGGCGTCACCGGCGCCACCGCCACACCGTCTCAAGCCCAAGGAGTTCAAGAAGCACAATAGATTCATTTGGACCCAGCACTGCACCGGCGACACACATGCGAAACTGTATAGCGGGTGACTGGCGGAGACGAGTCGAGTCGAGACGACACAGCTTCACGCGTATTTACAATATTATTGAGCAACGATCAGATTATAAGAGTGGTGCGGTGCGGCGGCTGCCGTCGTAGCTGCATGACCGCCCCGACCCAGACCGACCCGGGCCGACCGGCCAGTACACTGTCTAGTGACGCTCACGCCCAAGGATGTTCAGCGTGACCACAATGTGGTCACGCAAATCGACAGAGGCTTTAAGTGTCCCGCAACACTACGACGTTCGGTGGAGCTGAACTGCCCAGAGGCCCCGCGGTTACCTGGGGTGGTGGACGTCCTGGGAGTCCGCGGGGTGCCGGGCACCTCGATGTCCTCGCCCTCCACCTCCTCCGACCAGGACACGGTCCTCTGAGGCAGCACTAGCTTCTTGACGGCCACCGCGTGGTGGTCGCCGTTGGTCGTGGATGTGCCGTTCATGTCGTCTGCTGGTCTTTTGTTTACGTCGTCTGCTGCTGCTGCTCTCAGTGCGTCCGCAGTGGAGGAGCTCCCGGCACGGACTGAACTCAAGTGGTGGCCGGCCCCAGCGCCTCGCCTCCGCCTCTGGAGCGCCGCGCCCCGCCCCGCCCCGCCCCGCCCCGCCCCGCCCGCCGCGCCTCGTGCAGCATCCCTGCCCCCACCCCGGCACCGGGAGCCCCACCCCACCCCGCCCCGCCCCACCCCGCCCGACCGCTGCTCCCTCCACCACCATGTGCTGCGCTGCCCCCGCGTCACTCGTGACGCAATCGATAGGGTCTGCCCCGTCATGCCGTGAGCTGCTGCCCGCCGCGCTGCCCGCCGTGCTGCCCGCCGTGCTGCCCGCCGTGCTGCCCGCCGCGCTGCCCGCCCCGCTGCCCACCGTGCTGCCCACCATACTGGCCGCCGTGCTGCCCACCGTACTGCCCACCGTACTGCCCACCGTACTGCCTGTCGGTCCAACCGAGCCAGGGAACGACCAGGAGTGCCTTTAGCCCTTGACAAGGCTCGGAAATTCTTCAAATAATATCGGCAAGGGATTTAAATACGGATGCATCGGCATCAAACTCTCTACTATATCTCAAATTACCTCTGGAAAAAATAAGCCAGTATTTGGGTCGTAGTTTTATAAAATGTCTGTACTCGAAAAAATATCACAGCTTTGGGCCTCGATGTATTTATTTTCTTTTTTCTAGTCCATTAGCCATGTTCACGACACGGCTGGCGAACGGTGCGTAAGTCATACCCGCGCGCTTAACGCGCGCCCCGCCGCCGCCGCCACCGAGGTCGAGATAACATAAAACGGGTCGTTTAAATTACCTCGCCCGGTGGAGACCAGACCGAGCCCTCGGCTAAGCCTCATTTCCCTGTGCGTCTTTGTAACGGTCCTGGCCGGGCGGGGCGGGGCGGGGCTGACGGTGTCCTGATCACGAGTCAGAGCCATGGAGACCACTACTGTGCCTGTACAGCCTCTCCCCGCGGGGCGGGGCGGGGCGGGGCGGGGCGGGGCGGGGCGGGGCGGGGCGGCCACACACTGGTTACGTAAAACACAAGGCCTAGGTCTCGGCTGCTCCAGGCTCCAGGCGCTGCCGGCCGTGCCGGCCCGAACCGGGAGTTGAGCAAACGCATTCCAGGAGTAACGACGATAATTTTATGATCGAGATTATGACAACGACGATAGGCAACATTAGATGCGATCAGTTTTGCAAATCAGTAACGCACACATACACATACACACACACAGAGACACGCGCGCGCGTGCGCGCGGTGCGCGCCCTGGGCGGTGCGCCAAGAAGCGCCATGTGCGAAGTACACACGTGGACGAATGATTCCATGCGGTCTTTGGACAGGTGGTTTACGTGTCTCCAAAAGCGGGTCGCAGATAGCCGCGTGTAGCCTGTACCGCGGGAAAAGGAAGATGGCTCCCCGAACACGCCGGCGCCGGGTCCACGCCGGGTCCACGCCGGGTCCACGCCGGGCCGACGCCGGTCGGGCCGGACGGACGTAGAGAAGACGCCCCATAGCGACGCCGGCGTCGGCGTTCTCATGTGGAACTTGGCAACACCACTTACATAAGCACACACACACACACCCAGGTCAGCGCGGGTATTTCGGTCGGACGATGACGGGACGGGACGGCCAGGATGGCGTCCAGGCCAGGCTCTCGTCTCAGTGTGCATTCCTGATTGTCGTCAACTTATATAATGACGTCGTCAAAGGTCTCGGGTCGGATTAATAGGCGTAGCACGATTCGCACACGCGTTACCTAAGCGACCGTGATATCCTACACCTCTGCCCCGCCCCGCACCTAGCTGTGCGCCGAGTGTGAGTACGAGCCATCCCTCACCGACGGACAAGCCGAGGCCGCGCCGCGGCGACCGGCCGGCAGCCCGCTGCAGGGCAGGAAGCGTACTGCCCGCCCCGCCCCGCCCCGCCCCGCCACACCCCGTCGCAACCCACCCCGCCTCGTCGAATATGCAGAATGTTAACCTCTACCAAACTCCTAAAAGATACACGAAATTTTTCAACTCTATTTTTACGAATGACTTTTCTTGAAAATGTTGCTAGGTGTCATGGGGAAGTCAGATGCGAGGGCCGGGCCGGGCCGGGCTGACACACTCAGTGTGACGCACGCAGCATCATCCAAAAGAGAGAGAGAGAGAGCGACGGGTGCAAGACCGATCCCCAGCGGCGGCCGGTATCGGTCATCCACTCGGGGTTGGGGTCGCGGAAGGCGAGAGGTGGGTTGCCTACCCTCAGGGCGCTCTGAGAACGTTCGGAGGCGCGAGGCGTGGAACCTCGCAGGACGGGCTGGACGGGAGCCGCTGGACGGGCTCACGAGAGTGACCCCGCCCTGCCCCGCCCCGCCCCGCCCCGCCCCGCCCCACCCCACCCCGAAACGCCTCACCTCGACGCGCCACGCGCGCCCACAGGATAGCGTTATGTAAACCCGCGGAAAATTTCAGATTTCGGATAGAAAAACGGATCTATCTCTGTCACCCATCACAAGGCCCCGGTCGCACGTTTCATGACACGTGTGTCTAAACACGATCACGTTTTGAGCGAGCAGATAGGAAAATCAAACGTTGTTTGCCGAAGGGGTAGAGGAAGAGTTAACCCGTACCGAGTCAGCTGTCACGTCAGCTGACCGGGTGTCGCTCGACTCGACTGGACTCGACGCTAAACTGACGTCAGGGCTCTTTCCCACACGCGTGGCCGGGCGGGCCGGACGGGAACAGAACAGAGGGCACCTTTCTCCGGAGTATGACTGACCGGGTCGGGCGGTCCCCACCCCACCGCCCTTGGGAAAACCTCGGTCTGGTTTTTTCCCTCACCGCCTTTGAATTAATTGCCGCACTGTAGACGTGCAGGGCGGAGAGGAGAGGCGGCCGGGGACTGGAGGGAGGCGGGGCGGGGCGGGGCGGGGCGGGGCGGGGCGGGGCGGGGCGGGGCGGGGCGGGGCGGGGCGGGGCGGGGCGGGCCCAATGTGAATCCCGAGCTGCAGCCCGTTTTCCTGGGCCAGGGATTTCTAGGGGTTTTATATCGGATTCTACGGATATCCCCCTCCCTTCCACCAGAAGTGACGCACACGCACACACGCACACGCGCACGAGCACGCTGCCACGCCTCTGCTCTCGGCACATTACCTCAATCACATTATTTAACCATTCATTTTTTTTCCCCACCGCGCTCTTGCTCTGTTCAAGCAGGACAGGACGGCATCAGACTTATCCTTGAGACTTTACGCTCCGCTGCTGCTGCTCCTAGGCGACAAACGACTGGCGGAAAGGAGGGTGTACTAGGGGGGGGGGGGCAACCCAAACCCATTCATCGCCTGCGGGAGTAACACTGGGGTGGATCGTAGGGACTGCCCTCACACGACCCTGCACCCCGTACTGGTGGATTAAATAAAGTGAAGGTTCGACAATGTCGTCACCCTGGACATTTCAGGTGGCAGGTGCAGGCGGTGGCCGTCACACTGCAGCTGATACGTTCCCTGACAGGACAGGCGTCGCGGCCGCGCCCGGCCCGGCCCGGAGCCCCCAGAGCAGAGCGCAGGTTCAGCCCGGATCAAATTCCACAACACGCAAAACCAGTTCCTGGCCAATAGACCGAGGCGGGGCCAGGCGGGGCGGGGCGGGGCGGGGCGGGGCACCAGGCAGAGGGACGCCGGGAACGCCCGCACCGCGCCGGGGCGACAGGCGCCAGTTTCGCGACGTCCGTCGGCGAGCTGTTCGTCGCTGTTCGTCCGCTGTCCGCCGCTGTCCGTCGGTCGCGCCTGCGCTGTCTGTTCACCTGCGCCCGTGCATTCACGTGTGAGCCCCCCTCCCCGCCCCGCCCCACCCTGTCCAGCTGGTACGGGAAATTCACACGGGGCTTTTCAGGAACCCCATTGGGATTGGTCGACGACGGAAAGACGTCCGTCCCGACCCGCTCCGGGAGCACCACACCGACCTCACCTTTCACTAGGCCACGGCCGCCCGCCCCGCCCCGCCACGCCCCGCCACGCCCCGCCACGCCCCGCCCCGCCCCACCCGCTACACGTACTTTGCAGACAACAATTGAGGCTGCCGTTTGATGGACTGAGTGGAGGGTACCGAGTTTCCTGCTACCTGCCCGATATAAAGTCCTCATGGACCCAGCGCTGGCCTGGCTTGGCCACGCATACGGTCGCACCCCTTTGGCCCGCCCCGCCTCGCCCTGCTGTGGCCTGCGGTTGCGGCTGTGGCCTGCGCACCGCAAAAAAAAAAAAAAAAACGCGAACAATAAAAATCGAAAGAGAAGGCTCGACATTTTCGTGACGGTGGCGCCCAGACCAGACTGAGCGAAAATAGGATAACAAAAGTTGAAGCGGGTTTTGCTGCGGGGGGGGGAGGGGTTGACCAGACGACGGTGACGTTTCCGGCAGCAGGCTAAGCCAGGAGGCGTACACCAAAATAAAAGCTCGCTCTTGACTTGTGAGCACGGCCCAGCCCAGCCCAGCCCAGCCCAGCCCCACTCACTGAACTAGTTGTGAGCTGGACACCTCCACAGAGAAGGAATTAACTGCCTTTTATGTAACTCCGCGGCTGGGACCGGCCCGGCCCGGCCCGGCAGCTCCAGGCCCCTCCCTCGCCCCGCCCCGCCCCGCCCCGCCCCAGAGTCAGTGTCAAGGGCAAACGGGACGGACTGCACCGCACGCATCACGGGGAGCCTTTTAGACTCGCACGAATCACGCGCATACTCTTGTCACGCGTGCGGCCCACAGGGGCGGGCGTATCGCACGGAAATGGTATCGTGTGTGACGGGGCCGTCACACAGACACACACACGCGCGCGCCAGTGAAAAAGACGAGCGTTGTGTAACGAACAGGCTTGAGGCCGGTATGCCGGGTCGCGCATCCATCACTGAATGCGGCCGGCGCGGGCCGAGGAGGTGCGTCTCCTTACGTAACGTTTGCCTCTTTGTCACTTGGCACGCCAAAATACCCCAGGATCCGCTGCTCCGGGCCGGGCGCGGCCCCTGCAGCCCGGACCGGACCGGACCGGACCGGCCCCGTCAAGGCCAAGGTGGCCTTCACCGCGGCCACACCGGGCCGGGGCGGGGCGGGGCGGGGCGGGCCCGCTCAGGGTCGGGGCCATGGCTGCGCCCTTGGACAGTGAGCCGGTATAGGGTACGGGGCCGTCGCCGTCGTGACCGGGCCGTCACGGAGCCGTCACGGGACCGTCACCGCGAGCCGTCACAGAACCCTGGCCTTGCCGTTACCGGGCCGTGACCTGGCCGTCAGCGCGGGTCGTCACACTGACCCGTCACCGAGCCCACGCCGGGGCCGTCACCGAGACCCGACCCCGTCACGTCACGTGGCCGTCACAAAGTACGACTGGACCGGCACCACCGGCACTCTGAGCCGAGCCTCTCCCGCATTGGATTGCTCATTATTTCCGACCCGATATATGCATAATATATTCAGGGTCGACCAAACTGGTGTTCACAGTGAACGCTGTGGACCAAGCTCCAACTCGTTTCTGTCCAGTGGGACTATGCTTCCCACATGGGATACCTGTTCAGAACACGTGACTCCCTCTCTCTCTCTCTCACTCACTCTTTCACGCAGCTCACCAGGGACGGTTTCCTGACTTCCCCCGGCTAAAAGGGCGATGGCAAAACAGAATGTCATCGGAACTATACAAACGTCTTTTCTCAAATCCACTGCAACCGACGCCGGTCTGATATTGCGAACGCCTTTTCGATCGTGGACTTCCCTTTCGCGTTATTATTGTCCTTTTAGTAAGGAGAGTGTGGCGGGCAGGGGGACGGTGGTCATTCGAGGTATCGACTGTCGCGCGTTGGGTCGAGTCGAGTCGACCAGCACCGATATCAGGTTATATAAGCCGAGCCCTCGGCGTCCTCGGGGTGGGGGCCGCCGCTCCTCCGCGCCGCGCCGCGCCGGGCCGGCCTCATCCTGAGAAACATACTTTCAGGAATGTAGCGCCTCAATACTTTTTCGAGTATTCTGTCCGGCCCGCGTCCTGTTGGACCGTGACTTTCATGTCACTTCCATGCCCCGTTCGATCGTGACTTTCCTGTCACTTCCATGTCTCCCAGACCCAGACCGCCGCCGGCCCCGGGGCCGGGCCGGGGCCGGGCTGGAGCCACGCCGCACAAACAAGGGACAAGGTCGAACTAGCGAATTTCATTAATAGTAAGCTAGACGGGCTAAACCGCTTCCTATCAATATGAATAAAATATGCAACGTCTTGCGTTATTTTTTATTTTATTTCGGCCGCTGCGGCTCTAATGGATTCGAGACAAAAATCAAACAAATAGGGAAAAAATACTTTCCCGGCTTCTTTCAGAATGGTGCCCGTTTCTAAAACAAATGATTCTATACATTATTTTTTCGGAGCCGCATAGACTTTGTACTGACCAACCCGAGGAGATGAGAGAGAGAGAGACGGAGAGAGAGTCCTTGATCCTGGCCACCAACAGGCCTCCTTATATAAGTACCTCTCTCCCAAGGGAACAGAGTGGAGACGAGGAAAGGGGGTGGGGGAAGGGGGGGGGGGTTGTGGGGGAGGGGGTGCAGCCCAAGTACCTGCCACTCCGGCTGTCCAGCCCGAACCCTGCTCTTGTAATTACGCACTTACGCCCTATCGTCCCTGCCCTGGCCAACGGCCCAGGAGGCCTACCCATGCCCACGATACGGAACACTGTCGAGTACCTATTGCGCCCGCGTATTTTTTAAAAAATAAATAACTCCGTTTCGTAGGTGCCTGCCCATCGAGTTTTGGAACGCTAGGCCCTGTATGTGGCAGGGGAATCGCAATGATTGGGGAATGAGCCGGGCCGGATCGCCTCTACATGGCCGTTTAACACATGGAGTGCGACATGACCACTATGTGGTCACACCCCCTGTGTTGTTAAACCACAATAACTGCCTGCCTGAACACACCTCAAGATACTCCACAGGTAATATGCAAACTAAGGTGCGTTTCAAACAGCCATTAAACGTGCATTGGCTGATGTAATGTTTCGGTTTCTGGCAGTAAGCCGCCGCGCAACGTTTTGAACAGAGAAAAAAAAAATACAACTAGGCGGGCACGTCCGACACATAGCGGGCCCGCTCCGAGGTTTGGGCTGTCTCCGGACGGTTTTATAGAAAAACATTCGGTTATTATGTAAGTGGCCCGTGGGCCGACTCGTTCGGATGCAGCGCGGAGCCACCTATCGGGCGCCTCCTCGAGGTTGTACGAAGAAATCAATAAATCACTAGGCGTCAAAAATTCCACACTCTACTCTGGGCTTCCCCCTTTAAAAAAGTATTCTCTTTTTTCAATGGTTTCCGGAACGCACAGGAAAAGACATAAAAGGAGTACTCACTTCCGCTCTCCGAGTCCTGCTGGGGCGCCTTCTTGACCACCATGACGGTCGAGTCGGAGGCCTGGCCGTTCTTGAGTTCACGCATGATGGCGGGTGACGGCGAAACTTCTTCTTTTCTTCTTGTTTCTTTTCCTTTTCGCACTACCGGCTGGTGCGCGGCTGGTGCGGAAGCAGGACTGGTCGGTGCGGTGGCCGCGTTCTAGTTGTCGCGAGCACGCGGCGGGGGCGGGGCAGGGCGGGCGGGGCGGGGCAGGGCGGGCGGGGCGGGCCGGGCGGGGCGGGCGCGTGGCTGGTGGCGGGCGCGCAGAGACAGACACGGAGCACCGTGGTGCGGTCGCCTTTATATTTACCGGGACGAGACGCGACACAGTGTGGTCAGGAGCAGCAGCAGCAGCTCCGCCGGGGCGGGGCGGGGCGGGGCGGGGCGGGGCGGGGCGGGGAGGCGGGGCGGGGCGGCCGGCGCGGGGGGAGACATACGCCTACATGTGTGCTGCTGAGCCTCCCTGTCCCCCCCACTTACCGCACCTACTCGCGCTTTTTCTTACCAGTCGCACTATAGATAACTTCTAACCAGTCACTATAAGACAATCAGGAGTCGTGCGTGGTTTCTCCGATCCGCTCTGGAGCGAAGGCGATTACAGTCTTCTTCCACTGCCTGTGAAATATCGCTCCTGTGAGGTCATTTTTTTGGACGTAGGTCACAAGCGCTACAGATCACAACCGCTACAGGTCACAAGCGCTACAGCTCGCTAACGCTACGGGTCGCAAGCGCTACAGCTCGGTAGCGCTACGGGTCACAAGCGCTACAGCGAGAATCCGCGCGTTAGGCGGAGCCGAGCCGAGCCGAGCTAAACCTTGAAAAATTACGCACGTGGCGTGAAAACATGGAAAATTTTTGCGACAGTAAACCTCCCGAGGGAGGTTGCGGTTCCCGCCAGGCACAGGGCTTTTACCCCCCGTGGCAGCCAACTACTTCGGTGTTCTTATGGGAACCGGTGCTTTTCTGGCCGCGATCCTGTCGCGCAATTCGACAGATTTGATCCCCGTACTGTCAGATTTAGTCGTACGGTGGTTAACCGAACTGCCCTGTCCCCAGAGCATGGAATAGCTATTTTTGGAGCCAGATTCTAGGGCTTGTGCCCCCACGACCGACCACCAGTCGTGGGCATGGGACGGAACTTCCTGGCAACCCGCTGTCGCTACCAGTGAAGAACCTACCTGGGTTTGAACCAGGCCCCATGTGCCGAGTCTCACAGACACCCCACGGCTTTCGCGGCACCACTAGACCACTAGACCGTCGGCTATTCCACGTGGAGCTCGGTTGAAATGGGGGGCTTGAATTCCACTCTCCAAATTGTTGTCCTCAGAAAAATTAAATGTTTTGGTAAGATTCGAACCTCCGTCCTGCGACTCTCCGCGCGGACACTATGCCGGCACGGCTACGACGCCACGGTACCAGATGCCGGACCACTAGGAGTCATGCTGCGCGAGAAGCCACAGTCACCGAAGAAACGAACCCGGTGTCATGAGTGCGCCTGCTCTCCGGTCAGAAACTATTGCAGTCGGAGAGCTTAGGATGGGAAGAGAGGGAGCCTTCGCAGACTTGCCCGCGAGAGATTTCACACCGCGTACTCAGCGGTACGCTGATAGAGAGCGGAATGTGCCTGCAAGCGAGGCGGGACGGGGCGGGGCGGGACGGGACGACAGCGAGACAGCCGCTGTCAGTTTTTCGTCCGTATTCCTGATTTAGCGTCAGGTCGACGGGGCTGCTTAACCCGAGCCGCGACGCAGAGCCGAGCCGAGCCGGCCCTGGTTAGGCACAACCCTGGAAGCACCTTTAGGCCCCGGCCACGTGGTTGCAGTCCCTGATGCACCCCGCCGCGCCCCGCCGCGCCCCGCCACGCCCCGCCACGCCCCGCCACGCCCCGCCACGCACGTGACAGCAGAGCTTATGCAAACTATGAACCTCCGCTGTCCTCTCGCATGGCCGCTCTGAAAGGCCTGCGGCCCTGCTATCCTGCTGCGGCTCCTGCTGCCCTTGCCGCTGCTAGCACTCACAGGGCTGGCTGAGTGCCCCAAAACCCGTCAGTGTGTTTCTGAGCGTAAATGTCAGTCCTGCTATCCATCACCTTGCATTTATTTTTTTTCACAGACCAGATATCTTTCACTCCTTTGGCCTCCAGGTGACAACCGTGCCAGGCCTAAATGCCTATCGCAGCCGCTCGGCCAACACGCTCCGTCGAGGCAAAATTTGATCGACTCGGTTCGATAGTTGTATAAATCCATCCATATTATGAACAATTCTGTTCGGCTGAGTTCGGACTGGAATCTCTAATGCGGATGAGGAAACCGTGCGGGTAAGTAGTTCATGACTGTCCTGTCCTGGCGGCCGCAGCGCGTGGTCGTCTCGTGGTTCCCTTACATAACGTGATTTAAAATATTAATCGACGCGGGACGATGGATGGCGAGCACAACGAGAAGGCGCTGCGCTGCGCTGCGTGTCTAGGCGAGGCTAGGCTAGGCTAGGCTAGGCGAGGCTAGGCCAGACCGTACGAGCTCATTGCTATGCTCCCCGGTCTGCTGCGCTCCCCCGCCCCGGCCTGTGAGTGAGTAAGGTGCATGGTGACTTTATATTTTTCGCATTTATTTCACACAGAATACGTGTTCGCACCGATGGCATGGCGTGCCTGTCAGAAGCGTTGGTTGGCCCGGCCTCCCTGCCGTGTGGCGGGCGCCTGCCGGCGGCGGGTAGGCCACCCGCGCTGCGCGGGCGTCGGGTGGGCTGCCTACCAGCCGGCCGCGCCGCCCCGCCCCGCTGAGGCAGCGGCCGCGGCGCGGCTGCCACGCCAGCACGTCTCTCGCCATATGTTTCAAAAAACGCTTCAGATCTTAAACATTAACGCTGCGTTGCACGTTACATTCGAGCTGAATTATAACAAGAATAATACTGAAAGCCTTCTGATTGTCACACTCCTGTGACTTGTATCGTCGCATTCAAGTCGTCGGCCGTCAGGTCGTCGGCGGGGTAGCAGACGCCCCCCTGGAGGCAGAGCTCCGTCTCCTCGGCGGAGGGCAGGCGCCTGGTTCGTGTCATCTGCTTGTACAGGGCGACGGAGTCCTTGGGCGTCCGCGGCCGCGCGGGGTCCGTGAAGTTGACGGTGTGCAGTCCGAAACGGACCCTGTGCGGTAAGCAGTGGCATTAACACACGGGGTGCTGCATGACCACAGTGTGGTCACGGTCTCTTTGGGGGGGGGGGGGGGGTCAAAACGCCAAGCACCGAGTATACGCGAGGGAGCTCAGGGGAAAACTATGAAGCGAGCAAACATGTAGCTGACCAATCAGAAACAGAAAGATGTGACAAAGAGGGGGAAGAGGGAGGGGGGGGGGGAGAAGCGCTGTGAATAGACAGAGGCGGGGTGGGGGGAGAGCGACAGAGACCGACGGAGAAAGTTTTCGGGAGCGACGAGGAGGGGAGATGACAGCTGACCGGCCCGACCTACAAGCAGGCCCCA
The DNA here is from genome assembly GCA_033675135.1 of Frankliniella intonsa. Lineage (NCBI taxonomy): Eukaryota > Metazoa > Arthropoda > Insecta > Thysanoptera > Thripidae > Frankliniella > Frankliniella intonsa. Next base: position 3,327,852 of record CM066252.1, on the reverse strand, counting down.
AAGAGAAAGGTGTTGGGGACCACGAGCGCATAGCGGCCCGTGGTCGTCTCATCGGCTGTCAGCAAGGTTCCATGGTGTAATGGTTAGCACTCAGGACTCTGAATCCTGCGATCCGAGTTCAAATCTCGGTGGAACCTTCTCTTTTTAGGCACATATTTTTTTTTAGTCAGTGGGTCAAGAGAAATAATCTTCAGTGTGTGCAACTCTGCTGAGCTCGGGGCACAGACAGACTCATGTTTTTAAAACTCAAAAAATGAGTTCGCAAGTTAAAAGTGAGTTTTAAGCAAACATCTAAGCAATTATATAATATTAAACAATCAGGAAATATTAAGCAATCAGCACATATTAATAATTGCTTAATTAATTATGCAGGCATTAAATGACCAAATCAAGAAAGAGTTTTAACCAAATAATAAGCAAAGATGAAGCAATCAACCCTTAAGGAATTGTATACTGAACTTTGCCAGCAATTTCAAGCAATCGAACGGATTCTCAGAAACTATCGTGCAACTTCGAAAAGAAACGTATGCCCTCAGAGAGAATTGAACTCTCGACCCCCAGTTTACTAGACTGGTGCTCTAACCACTGAGCTATGAGGGCTCCTGACGATTAGGGTAGCCGATTAGCCTGCTCGGTCAACGCCGAGCGGACCTGTCTGCCCCGCCTCGCCCCGCCCCAGTGTGTGCCAAGCGCCCCGCTCCGATCCGATAGCACAGCTGTCTCCGTTGCCGCCTATCCCAGCCCGGCGGTTCTTTCAAAACGGATGGAAATATGGAAACTAACGATTCTAGCGGGTATCGTGTGGCACTGTAAAATGTTATTGCGGAAAAGTAGAAATAAATCCGTGTGAGAGGAGGTGGTGCTCACGTGTATCCCAGCCTCCACTCGAGGTTGTCCATCAGGGACCACGTCATGTGGCCACGCACGTCGCACCCATCCTCGTAGACCGCCTTTAGCATCTGCTCCAAGTAGCTCTGCGGGTGGAACAAGACATGGAAAATAAGTTTTACTCTCTGCTACACACACACACACACTCACACAATCACCAACTTCTGACAGGATTCCGGCATGCTAATTTTTTTCACCGATGAATTTTAAGCAGCTCCCGCGAGGTTTTAAACGTAAGATGATAAGCTTTTCATATTGCAGCCACCTTATGCCGAAATATTTTTTATTGCAATTGTTTTCGCGTTAAGAGTGACGGTGACTGGCTTACCGTGGCGTACGATATCCTTCCGACGTCGTGGACGTGCCCGTGGTCCGCGTAACCGTTCTCCGTAACATACACCGGTGGGTTTCTGTACTCATCCCGTATCCAAACCAAGAGTTTTCGGAATCCCCACGGAACAGTCTGTGAGGCAGTATTTTATTTTTTTGTAAAATAAATAAAAATACACAAATTTGCTAGCTGGGAATGCATTTTGTGTGCGACGTACTGTACCTTTAGCCAGAAGGCCCCGCTCGAGGGCCACTCGGGGTCCTGGCTGAGGCTCACGCTCATGTCATTCGACCGGGACGTCTGCCTGATGCTCTTCAGCTCACCGGTCGGCGTTTGAACAGTGTCGCCGGAAGTTGCCGCGCTGGTGAGCATGGTCGTGTAGTGGTTCAGTCCGAAAAAGTCTGCCGACCCTGTCAAAAAGTGCGCGCACAATTAATTTTTTTTTTTTAATAAAAAAAATATCCTGGCCGAACGCCATGGATGTAGTCGCGTGGGCACTCTGTATTATTCCGCTGGGCAGCCGATGGTGCCCAAGGAGAACACTTGAAGTTAAAATGACTTCAAAGTTATATCAATTTCACATTTCTTGTCAAATTATAGTCCTTCAAGATGGGTACTTAGACGTTATGATGACAGTCAAGGACCCCATTTTGAGCCAATTTTGACATTATGTTTTCGTTGGGCGATGACACTCTAACCAGGGTGTCGCGCCGCCTGCTAAATCTCGTGACCACAGTGCGTAAGTGCGTACTGCCAGTGCGTACCTTTGAGCAGAGCGACTTCCTCCGGCGTGAAGGTCGGCAGGCGCGACCTGGTGCGCCCCTCCGCCAGACTGTTGGCCATCACCCTCTGCTTCATGATGGCGGGGTAGTCCCCCGCCTCGCTGAAGATGGGGTGCGCGAACCACCCAAACTGCGGACAAAAGCGGGGTTGGTGGCAGGGATGGGGTGGTGTGGGGTGGGGTGGGGTGTTGGGTCCCGCCCCGCACGTGGCGAGGGGACTCTTCCAGTGGCGTTAGGGTCCCCGCCAGGGCCGGGGCGCGCCAGCTCACGTAGAAGACGAACGAAAAAACCACGTGGCCATGGATAAATGTCATTATTACATAACCTCGCCGTTAACAGACGCTCCGTGCCAACAACTGGAGGGACGGCGATTTCCCTGTATTTGGAAAACAACATTTTCACAGACCGGTTTCCGGATTCAATCGGACACTTATTCTTGACAGCCGTCCAAAAGAAGCGGCCCCAGTGTTACATTTGGCGTGGAGGGGGGGTGGGGAGGGGGGGAGAGTCCACCACACGGCTGTTACATAAGGATCGACCTCGCTGACCTGGAACTGCAGGGCGCGCTCGGCCGCCAGGCGGTCCTCCTCGCTCGAGCTGTTCTTGGGCTCGTGCCACTCGGTGTTGAGCGTGATGCCGACCCTGCCCTGCTGCTCGGCGGCGTACTTGGCGTGGTACAGGCGGTAGACGCGCGCGTGCGCCAGCAGCGAGGTGTGCGCGCACAGGTAGTCGCCAATGCCGTCCTGGGCGATGGCCGGAGCCATGATGCCCGTGCCGTACCCGTCCCCGCACTGCTCCCTGGGCTCGTTGAACGTGATCCACATCTTGACCTGCGGCCCGGCAGAACGCGGCGTTACGGGGTGAGGTTAACGTTACGGGCAGACGCGTCGACGTCACGGGGCGACGCTGCGACGTCACGCGCTGGCCTTGTCGCCAAAAGTGCCAGTTTGAAACCTGGTACTTAACATTTCAAAAATTCGCTGTAGGTGGGACGCTGTATTGCCGCGCCGCCACGCTTACTCACCCGGTCGCCGAACAGCCGGAACGCGAGGTCCGCGTAGTCCGCGAAGTAGTCGGCCAGCAGGGGGTTGGGCCAGCCGCCCAGGTCCTGCAGGGCCTGCGGCAGGTCCCAGTGGTAGAGGGTCACCACGGGCTGGATGCCCTTGGACAGGAGCTCGGTGATGAGGGAGTTGTAGTAGTCCACGCCGGCCTTGTTCACGTTGCCGAGCATGCCGTCGGGCAGGATGCGCGCCCAGGACAGCGAGAACCGGTACACGTCCATCTGCAGAGAGGTCCCGGGTCAGTCCGAGTCTCAACACCTGAACGCGATGACCCGACGCTGCGCTGCGCGCTGCGCTCACCCCCAGGTCCGCGAGCATCGCCACGTCCTCCTTGTACTTGTGGTACGAGTCGCAGGCCACGTCCCCGTTGCCGCCCCCCACCACCCAGTTCGACCTGCTGTGCATCGCGCGGTCCCAGATGTTCTCGCCCTTGCCTGGAAGCGCGGCAGAGTCGAGTTAAGAGCGTGGTGCGGGCGGTGCGGTGCGGCACACCGCGCAGGAGAACAGGTACACTGTAATGTAGGGGTGTACTCTGAGAGTACGCCATAGGCGTATTGATCTGGCACATCTTTATCATGACATGCATAGCATAGCAGCCCCAAAGCACAGCCCAGAGGTGTCTGCATGGAACGCGCCTTGTGTGGCGTCTTTGTCGACTCGGTTGCTGTACTATACATGCAATGATAAAGTTGTGCCAGATCAATACGCCTAAGGCGTGCTCTGAGAGTATGCCTTAAGGCGCTCTGTTTCCTGTAGCATACGCCTATGGCGTACTCTCAGAGTACACCCCTAAACTACAGTGTAGGACGTCACCAGGGCGTCGCCATAAGGGCGGACACCGCCTACCGCTTTCGTTCCAGGCGCCCTCTATCTGATAGGCGGCCGTGGCGCAGCCGAGGATGAAGCCCTGCGGGAAGGTGCGGTGGTCGGCAGGCACGGCGCCGGCGGCCGCGGCGGCCTTCAGCTGCAGCACCAGCACCAGCAGCAGGGGGACCTTGGCCTTGGTCAGGCCGCGGGACGACGACATCATCGCCCACATTGTGTCAACGGCGGTGGCAGCCGAGTCGCACTGGTCGGAACATATCGCGTCCGCCTCCTATGCCCTCTGCTTCCTCCCGCCCCCGCCCCGCCCCGCCCCCGCCCCCGCCCCGCCCCCGCCCCGCCCCCGCCCCGCACTTCCGCGTTAATCCTCGGCATGCGCCGCGCCGGCGGGATGTTATCCCCGCGGTGGTCCGCGGTGCATGCGAGGCGGGACTAAGCCGGCTGTTGTTAACGCGGACGTTGAACGCGCGCAGGGCAGGGCCGAATGGGGCGGGTCGTGTGGTACATATACATACACGAGCGCCAACGTCCAATTCGCAAAAGTATTCGAAGACTTGTATTATTTCTTACGTGAGTGATTTCAATAGAGCGCATGCAAACTCAATCCTGCGTATCAACAATATAGACCAATTAATATTCCAACAATGCATATGGCAATGCCCATTTATACTGTGCTAAATTCGTGCCGCAATATTGGCCGGGCGGACGACGAAAGCTTTTTCGGACCTTGTCGGAGTGTCCTTTATCCTGGTCGAGCCAGGTTCAAGCTCAAGTTCTAGGATAGTTCTGTGGGCCCGCCCAATAAAATCAAAAAATCAGCAAAACAAAACAACACGAGGCCTGTGCGCAAACAAATGCATAAAGCCCGTTGTAAACGTTATCAACGGCTGACTGATTTTCAGGGTCGTCCTTTGTGTCACTAAGGTGACTGTGGACGGGCACGGGGCGGGGATTAGTATGGATAGGCCTGGCGGAGAGAGTTTGTCTCTGGGGGCCGTAGGCAGAGCCAATATTTTTCTTTGACTTGGATGTCGATGTCGAGGCGGTGTGCAGCAGTCTCCCTGAGCCCGGCCGCAGCTCCAGGGCCTCCAGGGATCAGCAGCCCCCCCGCAGGCCTGCGGGCCTGCAGCAGGCCGCGCACCGCAGTGTTCGGTTTCAGGGTAGTGTTACCTGTGCAGCCCGTGGGAACAGATCAGCGCGGAGCTCAAGGGCTCGGCCCTTGGCGTGGCCCCATGCCTCTGGTCGGGGAGGTGGAGGGAGGGGGGGGGGGGGGTACGCTTATTGCCAAAACTAGTTCGGCAGTCAATCGGTACGGTTGGCTGAGCGATATCGAAACCTATCGCCACACTGTAAAACGATTAGAGATAGCACTCTACGAGCTCCATCCACATAAGCGACTGCTCACCAGATTAAATTTTTGACACATTGTTGCACATTACGCGAGCCAAAATTGTGCTTCCTCTTCTTTTGTGCTCATCTTAATCCTAATTTCTACATTTGGTGCTGCTCGGGTAGGGCCGCCGGACACCTCCAACTTTTGGTCTGACGTAAGATTGCAATAAGTTGCATGCCTCAACGTCTCTGGCCTCCACGACCAGTGTGCGTGTGGGTTACTTTCAAGGTGATTAATTTTCAGTTCAAGGGCGACGGCGGGTTCATCTTTCGCATATCGAATTCCACCAACTCTTCTACTGACGCGATTGTGAGCTTTATCGGAAGACTCCAGTGAAGTCTGTGCAGAGAGAGCCAATCACTTGTTGCTTGTCACGAAGGCCGCTACGTTTTGAATCTACGCGCCAAACTGAATGCGATTGCCGCCTTCATGCACCGCCACCTTGTAACTTTTGTAGTCATGGCCTTCTTGATCCGCGTGCAGCGATCGCTGGTACCGCAGCACGTGACCAGCTCTGAGGCTGTGATTGGATACCCGCCATCTTCTTCTTGTTTTTTTCTTTCTTCTCGGCGTCAGCGGGCATCAGTTTAAAATTTTGGCCGTTATGTGTTAAGCTTAAGCAGGAGCCCGGGAGGAATTCGCTAGATGGACCTTAATATTTGTTTGTTTTGAGGTAAGTCTCTCCTCACATTGTTTTTGTTTACGTGTGTTCTGTGTAGAACAGGATATACCCCCTTTCAGTCTTCTGAACTCAAAATTATAACTGTTGAAAATAACGCCGTACCGACGAGGTTAGGGCTGGATTAGAAAATGTTTTTCTCCGATTTCGCAATTAATGTCTTACCTCTCTTCTAAAATTTGACCTGTTAATATTTCATATTTCAGTTGCCTTCATCTGCTTCTAGGGTATGTAATACATACAATCACCATGGCGCAACTCAAGCTATCATTACTTGCCCTCCTGGACGATCTGCACCGGTGCACAAACTCACTGGTTACTGCTGATGCACATTGTGAATCCGGTTAGTTTGCTTCTACTCACGCATGCTTGAAGTACATGTAGATTATTTCCTTCACTTACATTTTTTCTGAACCTATTTTAGAATTTCTCAAATTTATTCCTACTGTGGAGCAATTGTGGTTGCAATATTCTGAAGCTACAACAGAATGTCGGCGTCTGCAGAAAGCTTTGGAGCAAAGCCAACACAATTCCGCTAAGCTTGTTGGTCAGTTAACACAAGCAAGAAAAATTCTTGAAACAGAACAAAAGGCTCGAGCTGCTGCAGAAAGAGAAAAGCGAGCTGTGGTAAGTGCCTTATTAAATCTAGCATATTTCTACTCTTAGTGTTGTGTGCATTGTCCCATTAATTAATTTTCTCTTTCAGGAAGTGCAACTAGGAATCATTAGAGATGTTCTTCAAGACCCACGAAACAAGTTAAATGAAGATGTCAAAGACAAATTATCACACATCAATCAAACCATTGAGAAAATTAATTGGAATGGAATCCCTCAGTCTGTCACTGATCGATTGGACCCAATTGCTGAACTCGATTCTACAGGTCTGTTTTCCAAAGTAGTAGTATTGGTGGACACCCTGTTTTTTAATTGTAAAGTTTTGATAATGACCTTTATGTTATAGGATCCCTAATGTCAGAGTTAAGTTACTCCCGCTCTGAGGATGACTTGGATGTCAGTACTTCATTTCTTGATAGCAGGAAAGAATACAAGAAATGTCACCCGGCACCTGATGAAAGTGCACCAAGTCCCAAGAGGAGAAGATCTAATATCAGGAGAAGTATTGATGTATGTATTACAAGAAATGAGTGTCATTTTGTGAATTGTTTTGGGAGGTTACTCTAACATACCATATTGTTTCAGGTACACAAGTCGGAGATGACTTCAGAAGACAGAGTTGTTGCTACCACCACAGTAACTGTTCGCAGAGAAGGTAACATTACTGCTCACTCGAAAATCGAAGCCAAGCCATCTGGAAAATCTAAAGGAGCATCAGACGTTTTCCCCTCTGCCCCACCCATATCAAGTAAGATTTTTTTCCTACTTTGTTGGTGTTTTTAGTGTTGTAGAGCTAATGATGAGGATTGCAAGATGAGCTCTTGTTGGATTGCAGTCACTTGCCCTGACTCAGCCCAAATCCTGCTCCCTCCCATTGTAATCTTGGTGACAGTTGCTCCTTCAACTTTCACCGTAAGGCCAGTGGGATAGTGTGAACATTTCTTTAATCTTCAGTTATGCTTAAAGGCTATAGCATATGCTGTACAGAAATGTTAAACAATTTTAATTTTGCTAAATTTTTTTTATATTTTTTTTCTTAAATTCAAATGGGAGTTTTTTGGGTGTGGCAACTGATTCTCCAACTTGCAAGGATATTTCTTTAGTAATCTGAAGCTCTCTACATTAATTCAATATTAAAGTTGATAAATTTTAATTCAAAGTATTCTAATTAGAATGACATTTCCTAGTTGTGACAGATTCCAACTCGGATAGTAGCCCCAACAACAACAACTGGACAACTCCTCAACATGTAAAAGTGTCAATGGCACCTCCATCTGTCACTAGATCTACCTTGGATATCAGCCCAAGCTATGGAATGTCCAGAAAAAATATGAATTTTCGCACTCACACTTTTGTTAAAAAGACAACTATATGTCCAGAGGCATGTAATTACTGTGGCAAAAGGTAAGGATTCTACTTGTGTATTTAAAGATTTATCAAGTGTGTTCTGTTAGTACTTCAGTCAAAATTTTACAGGCTTAAGTTTGGAAAACTCTACAGTAAGTGCCAAGATTGTCGTGCTCCCTGCCATTTGGAGTGTGAAGGGCTGTTGCCTCTCCCATGTATTCCAGTTGGTAACACACCAGCTGTCAAAGGATCAATGGTAATATATTTTACTCCAACTTTTTTGAACTTGCTAATTTACTTTCTTTCTTCTGCATGATCAGGTGTAGACATGAATTGTTTGTTAATTCTGGTTGTGTGTTGTGGGGCTGTTTACAACAGACTCCTGCTCTATCGTTGTCATAGTTCAATATAGTTAATCAACTTAAATATTTTGCTTCAGGGAACTATTGCTGACTACACACCAATGTCAAGCCCAATGGTGCCATCGCTTATTGTTCATTGCATTAGAGAAATAGAAAGTCGTGGACTTAATGAAGTTGGCATCTACCGCGTACCTGGCGCTGAAAGAGATGTTAAAGCACTCAAGGTATGTCAATGTCGTATGCTCTGGTCCAATCCTTTCTAGTTATGATTTCCTCTAACTATAGCAATTTCTTTTCAACAACAGGAGAGCTTTCTGCGTGGTAAAGGTGCACCTAACTTGTCAAATGTGGATGTCCATGTTCTGTGCGGAACAGTGAAAGATTTCCTTCGCTCCTTGCGAGAACCATTGATTTTGAGAACATACTGGCATGACTTTGTACAAGCAACAGAAATTCCTGACCCTGAAGATGCCCAGGCTGCCCTGTATCAAGCTGTCTCTGAGCTACCTCAACCTAATCGAGATACCCTTGCTGCGGTTATCCTCCACTTGCAGCAGTAAGCATTTCATTAAATATGTACATTTGAGAGTTCCTTGTCCTGCTTTGTTAAGCATCTTAACTCTACTCTTGCTTTTTGTGATACCAGTGTGGCAGAATGCCCAGAATGCAAAATGCCAATTGGCAACCTCTCCAAAATATTTGGCCCAACCCTTGTAGGGTATTCATCTTCTGATCTGGAACCGGAAGTTTTACTTTTTGAAACGAGGAAGCAGGCAATGGTAAGATATAATTTATCCTTAAAATCTCAAAAATAATACAGTATTAGTAGTAATAATATTTTTAAATATTTTCTCTCTTATTTGAAGGTTGTAGATCAGTTGATGAGGCTACCTACTGATTACTGGGCAAATTTTGCCAATCCATCTGGAAGTGAAAACAGGGATCCTGCTGGTCTGTCACATACGCCCTCCACAGGCTCTCTTCTCAATGGCGCTCGCAATTTCTTAGGGACCACACCAAGGTGAGATATCAATTTTTTCTTGTTTGAACTCTGTTGGTTTGTATTATTTCAGTTTTAATTTTTATCTATCTACTCTCTGTCTACAGATCTGTGCGGGGAAAGAAACGATTCTTTGCTACCCCACCTCCCAACAAGTGATAAGTTAAAATTACGGAAATTTCTCTCTTTTATTTGACACATCACACTACACCCCCATGTTATGTATTATATTTTTCCCAAAACATCTTTTATTAATCAAGATTCTTAGGTATTTGCAGGGATTGGAATAGACCATTAAATCTGTGTTCCTGCCCTCTTTTGAGAGATGTTAAAAGAGGTGGAGGAGGACTTGCTAAGCTTCAAAGAAAGAAGTGGTAAAGATTGTGATCTCTTTTTTTCTAACTTGGGAATCATTTTCATGTGTAGTAGATGCTAAGCTTTTACAGTAAATTTTTATAGATCTGTTACCTTCTGTGATATTGCTAAGGCAGTGAAGGAACAAGTACATTATTTTTTTATTATAGAAATTAATTTATTTTTAATGATATCATTTTAACTGCTCTCTGTCTTGAAATAAAAATATATGTAATAGCTAAGCAATTAAAATTTTGCCGACATGTTTCCTGAATTGTATGAATCTCCTGTAAGTACCTTCATATGATATGAAACTTTCTTTATTTTAGAGTGGGTTTTACAACTTACCACAAGCCCTCACAACGAAACCTTCTGTGATTCCTAACGCCTCTCTTAATGTCAATACATGTAACTTCTTTTGCTCCATTGTTTTGTAACAGATGCTCTGATAGCTTTATCCTTCACTGACTGTGGAATAACAATTAAGTCTCTCTATGTACATGTAAGTTTATTTATCTTCAAGCATGTATTATTTTCTGCATGACTGACATGCTGAAAAAAAGTGTTCTTCAGTCAGGTCTGCTGATTTTGCACCTGTGAATTGAAGACTGCCATTTTTCAGTGTGCGCTAAGTCATGACCTAACTATATTTATTTTAAAAAATTAAAGCAATATGTAATCTCAAGCATTGCATGACATTTTTTTATTTTATTTTAGTGTAGTTCTTGTATGTTATTGCTATCTAGCTCTCTGGTGTTTGTGCTTTCTACTAGTCTCTAAAGCTCTGTATTGTCTCAATCTCATTTCTTTATAATCCCTTGTTTGTACCAGAATTTTAATAAACTTAATGTACTAACAAAACTGTTTTTAAATGGGGAAATCCCAGTATATGCCCCCCCGCCCCCACCCATAATAAAAAGGGGGGGAAAAGAAAGGAAAATACGTACCTGGAATAGCATTACTATCAAATCAAATTACTTGATAGGGAAAGATTGTTGGTTTTCAGTATTGACACAAGAAGATTAAAGGGAATGATAGTTTATTCACAATTGTCAAGTAACAAGAACTCTTCAACAAACTACAAACAGATCTACTAAGGTTGAAGGATAAGATTGATGAAGCTTCTAAAGAATTCTCACAAGTACTCAGTACATTGCTCCAATTGAAACTTTTCATTTCATTCTTTAACAAAACTACAGTAACACACTTTCATATAACAATTATTAGAATATATAACCCAACAACCACAGCCAAAAGCAAGGCCTTTACAAAGGAAGGGGGATAGTTTGCTTGAAACAGTTCAGTCAAAATCACACTAAAACATTTGATCGTGTAACGTGTTTGCTCACCTTACATAAAGAGCCTTTTCTTTTTATTTATTTGGCAAACAGGTTTGGCTCAACATCTGAACATACTCTTCTTTTGGTAAACGGCACAGTCTTCTATAATGATAAAAACATGCATGCGAATGATGATAGATGCACCACAGAGCTCAACCTCAAAAATGAATAATGTAAAAAAGGTACAATTCTGATTTGAAAAGTGTTACACATGACACACATTCAACTACGTGTCAACAATTGAGTTTTAAATATTTAATTTTTTTCTGAAATAAAAACAGCTAATTTTGCTTTTAAGTTAAAAACATACAAATTCATGTTGATTACTTTGGCGAAACATAAATAAATCACACTGACTCAAGAAAGCAAGTACTGTACAATTTTGTGCTATTGTCTAAAAACTACCAGGAAAAACAAAAACTTTTCACCTTTGAAAGATTTTATATTTACTGTATGTGCATGGCTGTATGTTCAGTCTTCATCATGAAAAAGAAAACAACTAGGAAACATTGTAATCAGGCAAAATCATTGCACTTGCTTCAAAGAGAGGCACAATACAAAGGTTACATCCTCACAAACATCATTATCACAGAAATCTCAAACTTGTAAGGCACTGGAAATAGGAAAATTAGAAACAGTACACAATAAATGTTAATAAACAAGAGGATGGAATACAGAACTACACACTAGGATTGCTGATTTAAGAAAAAAATGTCATTGGCATTTGATTGATTTGGGAAATACCATTTAATAGTGTACCTTCCCAACCAATTACTAACTAACATAGATGAACATTCCAATAGAAACATAATGTGGACTGTTAACCATATGTGAGATAGTTTCACTTTCACATGGAGTAGATTTATTGTAAAATATTCATTACCAAACTTGAACAATCTACTGAAATCTTGTTAAGCAGCCCTGAGAAATGGCTGATATGAAAGGGATGTTACCACCGGGTGATATATCTTTTTCTAGGATGTTTTATAACATTATAACATACAGAATTAGAAAGAAATATTGAATTGGGAATTACACAAGTTTCAAAATACTTCAAAAGTAAAATGTACTTAGAAGACACATGCAATAAATTTCACATAAACACCCCAGTACATATTTACATAGGATACACTAAAATTGGTTGCAGACACCAAGTATCAGTAATTGTTAGGGTCATTTCATAAGTTTAGAAACTAAAGAATTTACGCGCATTGGCCCAACCAGGCAGATCATATTCTACTCTAATTTGTACAAGTAAAGGAATGTTAATGCCAACATTATTCTGAAGGTGAAAGGAATACAATGCTTACCAATGTACCACTTTGATATGAAAATTTCTGTCACAATCCCAAAGAGTATCTAGAAAGAATATTTGTTCTGCCTTGTTCTTTCAGTTCTATACCTAAATTACTGTAGCTACACTATTCTTACAAAAAGTTGTAATTTACAAGAGTCGGCAACTGCTTAAAGAGATGCATTATTTGATTTTGCTTGGAGCAGTCTTCTAAAAAAGCATATATTGATTAAAATACTCTAAAATCTATATCAGAAACAAAATATAGCTGCAAGAACACAGTTCTGCATTGTAAAACAAATCTTCAACATAATTATAAAATACAGTAAAACAGTAAATCATTAAAATTATAACATTTGGTAAATGTCTCATGGGAAGTTACACTACCATTGTCTCCTAGACTATGTCCAAATAACTTCTCAAAACAGTTTGTTGAACAAACAAAGATAAAAGATTTGCTATCAATAAGTACAACTACAATGCATTTGTAACCATCTGAGCTTATAGACTAGAAAATGCAACAAAAAGTGGCCTACCTAGCCCTTGGTACTGCCAAAATGACCATAGTCATCAATAATAGATGGAAGAAGAGATAGGAGGGGTTCCTCTCCATCAACTTTTAAGAATGTATGGTGAAGCAGATCCGCTGCAGTGTAGCGTTGTTGAGGGTCATGTTGCAAACAGTGGTCCACAAAGTCGTATCCTTCATCTGATAAACTTGGAGGTATGGCTGGTGTTTCACCCATTCCAACTTTAAACATGACCTGGATGGAGAACAGAGAGGGCATACAATTAAATGTCTTTAGTATGACTAAAATACAACTAGATTTTTCCCAAACTTTACCTGATAGTTGGAATCCAGTTCTGCCCAAGGTCTCTTTCCACTTGCCATTTCAACAACAACACAACCAACAGACCATATGTCAACAGCTCGTCCATGTCCTTCAGTGTGCATTTTTGTGAACACTTCTGGAGCCATGTAAGCCTGTGTTCCAACAAAACCTTGCAATTCACCAGGCATTGTAGTGTGAGCTTTAATTTTCACAGCTGAACCAAAATCACCCAGTTTCAAACAATTTCCTTCATCTGTAAGAAATATGTTTGCACTTTTGATGTCACGATGGACTATACCATGGGAGTGGAGTGTCTGAACAGCCTAAATTAAAAATTTCAAGGAGATTAGACCAAAAACTGATATAAAGAAAATTTATTTTCTGAACAATCAAAACAACTTACTTGCATTAGTTGCAGAGTGAAGCGTCTAACAAGAGGCTCAGGTAAACCATTGGTAGTGGCAGCAACTAATGTTTCCAGAGTCCCTTCTTCACAAAACTCCATAAAAATGAGCATTTCATCTCGGTGAATTTCAACACCATAGTATCTTACAAGGTGTTTGTGTTGAATACCTTCAAAAATTGCCAGTTCTTGGGCAATTTTTTTAATTGTACGATGATCATTGGGCTGAAGTTGTACTTCTTTCATGGCCATTAATTCACCTGTTTGATTATTAACAGCAGTATAGACTTTGCCAAAGCTTCCTTGGCCAATCTTAATACCTCTTTGCCAGCTAAAATTAACTTGTCTCAAACGAATATGAACTCTGTCTTCTTTATGAACTGCTGTCACATAGCCAATGAGATTTTGTGTTCTAAGTTTGTGATCAATATTCCTCTCCAAACCATCCACAGATGAGCGCACTCTCTCCATTCGAGATTTTGGACAAACATAGAGCAACACATTTTTGCGCTCTTGAGGTGAGGGAGAATCAACACTGCCGTCTGAAGGTGTATTAATGCTGGATTTTCTAGTGGGAGTTTGAAGTCGAACATTGCCATCATGAGGTGAACGAGGTAGCCGGAATCTTGGTCTAGGTGTAGGAGAATTGGCCCTTGAGGAATCAGCTGTGCGAATGTCTTTAATTGGATCTGGCTGAAAATTGCCTATGATATGCTGAGTGACATCTTGAACTCGCATCTTCAGTTCTTCAAACTCTGCTTCAGAAATGTACTGGGTATTCTCTGTATCACATACTGACAACAAGTAGTCTAAGCCCTGATTTGCCCACCTTGGTCTCATGCCCCTTCCTCTTTCGCATCTCTGTTTCACAAAGTTCATCCACATAAGAGCAAATCCAATCAGGACCTTAGGGACACATGGCTTTATATCTCCTGTGACATTTTTGCAGACTTCTTTGTGGTACTCAAAACCAAATTTGTACCCCTGGTGCAAGGTTTCTCTAATAGTAGCTTGGACAGCTTCATTTTCCATAGCATCAATATCTAAGGAATCAGCAATATTCCATGTATTTTCCACACAAACCATGGCATATTTTATGACTTTGCACAGATTCAAAGCTTCATCCTTCAATGCATCCAAACAGGAATGGTACTCTGAACCCATTGCTTCAACATCTTTTTTTAATGTTTTTGTAAAATTAAATGCTTTTAAAAATCGCTCTCTCATGTCATTAAAAGCACACTGTAACTCTCTACATACAGTCAAAATCGACTGTTTCGTTACCTGATCTTTGCAACAATTATCTCCTGCATCACAGAATGGTTGAGTGAGAGCATTTATTTGGTTCTTCAGGATGACACCCAAGTTCTTGAGCATGGTCTTTGATATAGTACAAAACCTTCCAGCAACCATGCTGACACCAGATGGTATTTGAGTTGCCACTTGTTTGGCAAATATCCATTCTTCATCAAGCAACGACTTTTGGTAGCTTTCCTGCTCAACCAAATGGCACCATCTTTGCAAGTAATCAAGATAGATTTGGAAAACGCTCCGAGAGCTTTTGTCTAATTCGTGAACATCTTCATACAAATCTTGCTCGAGTTTTAAGTCTCGGAATGCATGAATAATAAGAAACGAAAAGCGCTCCCTGAACAAGACTGCTAGACGAAGACCTTCTTTCAGCTCTCTCATCAATTGCCTTAGGCATAGGTCGGACGGTTTCTCTGGTTGCTGCTCCAGTCTCATGTCTAGATATTCATGAATTAGTCGAAGAGGAATCCTTGCAAGGAACAGAAATGATGAATGATATGAGGGAAGACCAATCTCTTGCATTTCCTGGCTGTAAAATCCATGCCTCCTTAGTTCCTCTTCATGAGCACATTCTAGAGGCGCGTCATCTGGAAGAGGAATTTCACTTGGCTTTTCCAATGTGACACAAGATCTGACTAGAGTGTAACGATGAAGCCTCTCCAAAAATCGAACAGATTTTCTCAACCCCTTGGTCTTTAAGACCTCCTCAATAAAGAGTCGATAGGGAGATGATTTATCCCTCTTGTGAGGACAAATTGTTTTACTAATGGCTGCTAGAGCAGAGCTGTAATCAACAACATCTGGCATCTCGTAAATACTTTGAGAGCTAGCAGAGCTGGCAGAATCTGAGGGGCTGGAGCCTGTGTACTCTGTGTCAAATCTGACTGATGGTTTCCATTCCAATTTCTTCCTATGACTTTCCTCTATGGGTGGAGAATCCTGCTCACCCTCAGTGTTAGTTCCATTGGTTGAACCAACTCCAGAATCTGTGTCAATAGCAGGTGGTGCTGGCAAAAAACATGATTGAGCAGTACGTGAAATGAAGAGTTTGCCCAATATAAGCATTTTAAGGCGATGCTGTTTGGTCATGTTTAACCATAAGCACATTGATTTAACTCTTGCGATAAACTTTTCATCCTTGTACAAAGGATAACTGTTTGCAAAGTTTTTGCTTGAAGGAAATAAAGACTCTGCCTGTTCCAGCCTGTTACTTAGTCTCTCAATTTCTCTGATAGCAGTGTTCTGCCTTTCTATGCAATACTCACAATACATTGACAGACATTGGCCCAGCAGGCATCCTTCCTCATGCTCATGGGTTACACAATCATACTCAAATCGATACACCATTATGTCAGTAAGAAGTTTTTCAACTTCTTCTCGAGCCTTACACAGATACTCATCCTGATCATTCAAGGATCGGCTAGCATGCCAAGCTTGGAGTTCAAGCCATATGAGATCTTTCAATTCATTCTGCCAGCGAAATTCTTCATTACTCAATTGGCGGGTTGCTAATTTGTCTGGAATATTTTCTGGGCCACTTCTAAATGGAACTAGTAGATTGTACAATTCTTGCCTTGAGTTCATAGAACTGAGGTGATGTTTCATTTTCTTCACATTGTGGCATGCAACAAGTTTGGATGTTAAACTCATAAAACGGTTGGAGCTTTCAACTTTCATTACAGGTTGAGAATCCAATGGAACACTTTCTGCTCTATCCACTCCACTATCTACAGAAAATGAGTGGATATCAGGAGAATGAGAGAGATCTAATTTCATGTCACGTTCACATCCTCTCAGCATCTTCATGAATCTCTTGCATATACGCTCAGGAGGTTGTTCTCCATCACTTTCAACATTCTCAGAGTTCTCCAAATACATGGCATCAACGGTATTGCGTCTTGCCATTTTGAAAAGAGGAGGATTTTCTTTGCGCTCTATCTCCTTTTCCTTTCTTTTCCAATCCCTCATGTGCCTTGAGAGTCTCGTCCGAGGAGGAGTACTTCCGTACTGTTCGTACTTATGCAGAATGGCATCTATGCTGGACTCTGCGCTGCTGTTCTGGAATGTTTTACCTTCACATTCTGGAGACGTATCACCGTTCTTTTCTTCTACGATGACATTTGGAGTCTCTCCATCACTATCTGAGTGGTAATTTATGTTTACACCTACTCTCTTCTTCCAGTCGTCATCAGCCATCTTGACGACAGTCTGTAACTAAAAATAGATACCATCAGATAACTGACAGGTTGCCTCCAAACATTTGCTGTCGGTCAGACAAAAAGAAGAGAAAAAGAAAACAAAACGCATTAACGATATCATGATGCCACAATTGTGTAACCTAACCTAGTGGGAAGCGGGGGATGACTGACCTGTAAGAGTGATGTGTCTGTGATGCAATATCACACTGCACGTCTGACAGCCAAACAAACAGACTGTCACATTTCAAGCCACGCACGAATCGGCCCTGCCAGCGATGGTCACTGAGGTCTGCCAACGGGAAGTACCAGGGAGCCTGCGGAGCAGGCCTAATGACCACTTGAAGTTCGTGATCTGTCAGCAGGAACGCCGCGTCCGCCCGCGTCCGAGTGGCCTGAGGCGCCTGGGGTGGGCAAGACGGTGACGGTCATGGAGCCAGCGTCATCGGCGAGGACGCGGTGCGGCGCTGCAGCACCTGCGCGACACTGGCACCGGCCGATGCCAAAGTCATCACACAAAGTGCGTTGCAGGGAAGGGTCACGGAGGTCTTGTTCGTCCTGATCAGCTCAGCTCAGCTGTGACGGGACGAGCCGAGGACTGGGCCTCCCCACTAGCGCAGACGACACGACACGACGGCGCAGACGCAGACGCTCCGCATTGTTTTGTTTACTACCGAAACCAAAGCAAAGCACAGGTGGACCCGAGCGCACCGACATCCAACGTGGGTCAAAGCGTGTGGGCAAGTTTCTGACGGCCGTCATCTAGTTGACAATTTCTCAGCGCACTGACAGGTTTGGGCCATTGGAGGGATTTTCGACAGGCGGCGCGTTTTGTCCATTGTGCATGGTCAGGTCTGTTGGATTAAATGTGGCGAGGAAGTGTTCTTAATTTATAACCTAGCCACATGGGACAAGGCAAACACATTGTACAAGAAAGAAGGCTTTAGGTTCTATCAGGATGGCAAATATGAAAATTATGAACTCTCCAAACCCATTTATTAAAAACAAGAAAAGACCAGCTGTAGTACACTTTGGTGACAATCCTGCTAAGAAACTGAAACCCAATACGCCTGGAGTTATATCTGCTGATGGAAATCAAGACCGAGCAAATGTGGGACGGTTTGCTTTGATCAGTCATGAGCGCAGAAAACTCCCAATATTTGCTGTTCAGTCAAGGTGCGTATAGTTACACTAATTGTTAAAGGTCCATCAATATAATTATTACTATTATTATTTTCTTGTTTACAAATTATTTTTCTAAACTTTAGATTGTTGGAGGAAATAAAGAAAAACTCTATCCTTATTATTATTGGAGAGACTGGATGTGGTAAAACTACTCAAATTCCACAATTCATTCATGAGGCAAAACTTGAAAAGAATGGCATGATTGCTATAACACAGGTTTGTTTTTAAAAGAGTGGGGAAAAAACAGTGAGGCAACATACCATTTGTCTTTAATCTGTATGTCTGACTACCTACTTGATCTGTTCCAGCCCCGTCGTGTGGCTGCTGTCTCTCTATCGAAAAGAGTTGCTAAAGAAATGAATGTACAAATTGGTGATACTGTAGGATATACTATACGTTTTGAGGATGTCACTTCTCCTTCAACAAAACTTAAATACATGACTGATGGCATGCTATTCCGTGAAGCTATGTTAGGTTGTTAACACTTATTATTTTGATTTAGTACAGAAATAAGTGTTTTCTGTAACTGCATAGCCTCTAACTTAAAAAGAAATTTTTTAACTTTTAGATGAACTCTTAATGAAATACTCTTTCATTATTTTGGATGAAGCTCATGAGCGCAGTATAAACACTGATGTTTTGTTTGGTATTGTGAAGAAGGCACAGAAACTGCGATTGGAAAGCTCTAAACCTCCACTGAAGGTAACCTTGGCAAAATACTGGTTATGTCTAATTTTTTTATTTTTTTTCAATCATGTAAAAAGATAAAATTTTCTAATGAAGGTGATAATTATGTCTGCAACAATGGATGTTGACCACTTCAGTGAATATTTTAATAATGCAAAGGTACTCTATCTAGAAGGGAGACAGTACCCTGTCAACATATTAAATGCAAAACAACCTCAAAGTGACTACTTACAGAGCTGTCTCTCAACTATCTTCCAAATTCATCTTGAAGAGCCACCTGGGTAAGAAACAGTTAAAACGCAAATTTCCATTCTAATAGATGACTTTCATCTTAATTCACTATTTTTTTTTTTCTTTCTTACAGTGACATTTTAGTTTTTCTTACTGGTCAGGATGAAATTGAAAGTGTTGTGCATACTGTAAAACTGGCATCAAAGGTTTGTGTTGATGTATATTTATATTTTAAGCAAAATTCATAAAAGAGTTTGCAACTCTCCCTTTACCCAAATTTTTAAAAGTGTAGATAAGTATAGTTGAGTTATCTAAATGGTCTTACTCTTTTTTCTAGGAATGCAAGAAAACTTTGAGAGTTTTCCCTTTATACTCTGCAATGCCAATGCATTTGATGGAAAATGTGTTCCGCCTTTCTCCACCTAATGAAAGGAAAGTCATCCTTAGCACCAATGTTGCAGAAACATCCCTTACTATACCAGGAATCAAGTATGTAATTGACAGTGGACATGTTAAAGCAAGGTATGTCTCTTTTCCTTAGGTAAAATTGTAAAGTTTTAATCAAGAAATTTGCTTGATTTTAAAATTTTAGTTAATGTAACAAAATTACAAAATTTTAATTTTTTTAAATGCAGAGTGTTTCAGCCAAGTACAGGGCTTGACTTGTTAAAAGTTCAAAAAGTTTCCCAAGAACAATCTTGGCAAAGAACTGGTCGAGCTGGTAGAGAATCTGCAGGTACTTGTTACCGTTTGTTTACTAAAGAGGTAATTAAATGATATTTCCATTGAGATAAATAGTGAGAACCAAGTCATTTTAATTTACATAATCTGCCTGTTTATATTTCAGCAATTCAATAGCCTTCCCAAATTCACCACACCAGAAATTTTAAGGTGTAATCTAGCGAGTGTTATGCTGCAGCTATTGCATCTGGGCATTGATGCATATAGCTTTGACTTCATGGATAAGCCATCCCAAGAGGTGAGAAATGTCTAAATATCTATTACTTAGTCTGGTTTGCTTTTTACTGAAAAGCTGAAATTTTTGTCTTCTATTAATTTGTGTCAGACTCTAGAATCAGCAGTAACACAACTGAAACTCCTGGGGGCCATAGACTCAAAGGACACTAGGAGACTAACACCTCTGGGGAAAAAGATGGCTCAGTTTCCTCTGGACCCTCGCTTGAGTAAAATTTTAATATCATCCAAAACATACAATTGCGTGTATGTCTCCAAAGAATAGTTGAAACATTATTTTTTCTACGTTTTGGTGAACTGATATTAGATATTTATGTTTACAGGGAAGAAATCCTATCTGTGGTATCTTTACTGTCAGCAGAGTCAGTCTTTATAAACTCATTAAATAATCGTGAAGAAGCTAATGAGTGCCACAAAAAGTTTTTCTCTTCAGAAGGAGACCATATAACATTATTAAATGTCTACCATGCTTTCAAGTCATTCAAAACCCCTAAGGTTTGTAAAATTTAAATTTTGTTACCTGTCTCTCTTTTTGTTTAGTAATATGTAATAATCAAGATTTCCCTTCCAGAAATCGTGTGCTGAGAATTACTTAAATCACAGAAATCTCACATTTGCTTCTGATATACGGAAGCAACTGTCACAAATATGTCAGCAGAATGATATTCCTCTCAGTACTTGTGGACAAAATACTGATATGGTTAGAAAATGTCTTGTTAGTGGATATTTTATGAATGTTGCTGAACTGCAAAGGGACAAAAAATACATCTTGGTAGGTCAACTGTCATATCATTACTTCTAAAACTTAAACACACTTTTCCCTCATTGTTTCTTTGTGTGGTTTTTCACTTTGAAGTTAAGTTTGATCATGGTTTTCTGTTTTCAGCTTGATTCAAAACAAAGAGTAAGAATACATCCCTCTTCAGTCCTCCATAAGACTTTGCCTCACTATATCTTGTTTTCTGAAGTTGTTCATACATCTCAGTGTTATATACGGCAGCTATCCATTGTAGACCTTGATATGTTAAATGAGATAGCTCCAGACTACTTCAGACAGCATCGACTTGGAGTTAAAGAATAACTCATTCTACACTGTTAATTAAGTTCAACTGTTGAGTGCTGAGTGTTTTGGACAAATTCTTAAGATTAATTGAGTCTTGTTTTGTACATGCTGTATTTCTTTTAAAAATTTATCTATTCTATAACTTTGTTCATAAAAAGAAAAAACTTAATTTACGTCTATAATTTCTTTCTCTTTTACGATATATGTATTTTATGTGACTGTTAACCAGACTTGCTATTTTAGGAGTTTTAGATACTGTAGCTATTTTCTTAGTAGATTTATATTTATCCAGTTTAAAGGCTACTCCTCTTAAAGACAGTTGTGTATTGCCCACAACTTCATCATCTCACTTTCTCCTTATGATCAAGTCAAGTTTTAAGTTACATTTTAGCCAGTTATAATACAAAAGCAACAAAAATTATTTTGTAAACATTTTTTGTTTACTTTATTATTATCATCTTATTACCTTCTTTTCTTTCTTTAAAGTTTTGAGAGCGCAGCTCCTAATTTATTGTGTAGTTGGTAGCAATGATACACATTTTGTTACTTGTTCACTTCTGTTATCAATTTTAGTGTACTAAAACTGTAGGGTACAGTTACATCATGTTTGTGGTTGGTTATTAAAGAGATCTTGAAATTTATTTGATGTTTATTCTCAATTTAAAGTATTATCTTCCTATTGCAGCTGTACTCTAAAACCCAATTTAGCACTCTATCACAAATCTCATATTTTGCATCTTCTTCTAGTATGACTAGTTATCATAAGCTTACATTAAATAAAGTATCTAGATTGCTTTCACTTCAAAAATGGAGCAGAATCAACCCACCTCCAAAATGCACTTTTAATGTACTTTCTGGTGCATGTGAAAAGTCCTACACCAAGTGTTCTAGAAAATAAGCTCTCTATTTCCTTAAGAAGAGAGAGAAGTATTTGAAATAGAGAGTTAACAATTCGCACAATTTCTTGAGTTGATGTATTGTCTTTTAGAGATAATGGACTTGATTCTTCAGTAATTTTCTCAGTCACTGGAAACCATGGCTGCAACGATGTTATAAGTTCTTCCACATCAGTTTTAGTCAAATGTGGAATATCTGGGAAGTTCTGCCTTGGTTGCATTTCATCAGACAAGTCCACAGTTTTCATTTGCATGGCATAGTCTGTCATCATCCTTGCCTTTTTGCTCCAAGGGGGCGTGAAGAAAGGGATGTTCATGCCATAGGTCTCCGATATACACTTTGCGTAGTCCATCTCCACATGCCAGTTTTCATACGTAGTTTTAATAAACTTTAAGGTCCACCGGAAGCTTCTCACAAAGAAACAGGTGATGCTTAGAAAGCGGCTCTCATAGTAAGTGCCCAACCTGCAAAGACAAAGAGAGCCTCGTTCACAAGTGGCAGATGAGAAGATGTAAGTAAAATGCAAGGCAGGAGCAGGCAAAAGCCAGAGCCAAGGGGAAAAACTCTGAATTTTTTGTTCAAATAATATTTAAATTTTCTGACCTGTCTTGAATTTCCCTTTGATTTTTCTGGAGTTTAGAATTAATTCAATTTTTTTCTGAGTTGCGTGGCGTACAAAAAAATCAGAGCTGTTGAGGTTCCCCTTGGCCTTCCCTCCCCTCGGCCAGGATACCCACCAGTACGTCTCGTAGGGCGCCCGGTGCAGCGAGCGGAGGCAGGCGCTGCTCCGCGCGGGCAGGACAACGACGAGGCCGAGACCGAGGCTCAGCAGCACCAGCGCCGCCCTCATGACTCAGCCTCCAGCCCGGCTCCAGTCCAGGGCTGCGATCTAGATGCTGATCTCGCGGTGGGGCGGGGCGGGGCTGGCCGAGCCCCTAGGGTCGCCTCGCCAGCCGCAAGAGTTTGGGTTTGGTCCTTGGGGTCGGGCCGGGCTCAGCCGTGGTGCGATGCGGTGGCCCCGGGCCTCCGGGTCCCCAACCGCCCCGCCCCGCCCCGCCTCGCCCCGCCCGCGGGGAGACTGAATGTGCGATTGGCTCTTGAATCAATCTCTGTCCCTCTCGTCCGCTGGAGCTGGAGCTGGACAAGGGAGGACCGGCAAAAAGAGAGGACCGGGCTGGGCCTGAGGTCAGGCGGAGGGACGCGATGGCTCTCCCTCTCCAGCAGGGCGATCCGTCGACGCTCCTTCTTCAACACGAAACTCTTCTTCTCCGGCACAGGAGGGGCGCTTTCCCAGTCCGGTTGACAGCAGCGCGGCACTCTTCTTCTTCACCATCAGCCCCCTCTTCTTCTTCTAGTCCAGTGGGACGAGCGAAATAAGTACGAAACTACCCGGCCGGCGCTAGGCGAGCTCGGCGATGCGGTGGTCCGCGAGGTGAGTCCAGGTCCACGACAGAGACCCGCGGCCCTGCGTGTCGCGTACTGCCCTAAATGTGTAGTACTGCCCGGCCCGGCCTGCCATTCGCTGAGCCCCGCGCGGAGCCACGCAGACCCGGAGGGCCCGGACCGGGCGGGGCGGGGTGACGGGTCAGACCG
The DNA here is from genome assembly GCA_033675135.1 of Frankliniella intonsa. Lineage (NCBI taxonomy): Eukaryota > Metazoa > Arthropoda > Insecta > Thysanoptera > Thripidae > Frankliniella > Frankliniella intonsa. Next base: position 3,304,211 of record CM066252.1, on the reverse strand, counting down.
GCCCGCCCCGCCCCGCCCCGCCCCACCCCGCCCCGCCCACCCACACCCGTACCGATGCAGCGAAAGTGTCTCAGCCCCGCGCTGCGCCACGCCACGCCACGCCACGCCACTCCGCTCCCCGCTCCGGCGCGCGCGGGGGCGGGGTGCTCGGCATTGCCGAGGGAAGCCCAGCCTCTCCTCTCACCCTCCGCCCCCGCGCCGCCCCCGCGCCGCCCCCGCGCCGCCCCCGCGCCACCCCCACCCCGCGCCACCATTACAGTGACAACGTTCTAGCAGCGCTCCGCGCTCCGCTCCAGCTCCGGCCGCGGACAGGCCAGGCAGGCCAGCCAGCGAGGGCACTCCCGTGTTAGCCGTAATTTACAGCTTCCCCCTTCCCTCCCCCTTATGTACCCCCGGCGCGGCCCGCCCCCCTACTCCGGTGGTGCCTCAATTTCCCGACCCTACCCCATCTTGCAGCCCCTCTCCTCAAATCCCATCCGCCCCGCCCCGCCCCGCCCCGCCCCCGCCCCGCCCCCGCCCCGCCCCCGCCCCCATCCAGCGCGCCCTTCACCCTTCCCGCGCCGCGCATCTCGCCGAAACCAGACCAGACCAGGCACTGTAAAAGTAGGAATCTAGGCTGCCGGGCGTGGCACGGCACGGCGTCACGTGGTGGGGGACCCGATGTTGCAGAGCGCGGCCCGGCGGGGCGGGGCGGGGCGGGGCGGGGCGGGGCGGTATGCCCGTGTGTGAGCGCGGCCAGGCCCCGCCGGCCCGGGGGCTAGCCGTCGCGACAGGCCGCGGCCGGGCCGGGCCGGGCCGGGCCGGTCAGGGCCCCTGAGATGGTTACGCCCGGACCACTGTACTGTATTGCACTGGCGGGGTAACATCGCGACGGGGGATAGAGGGCAGGGCGGGGGGCTTGCAGGACAGGCTCTGTGCCCAGCTGGACCAGGCTCCGCCCCAGACTCCCCGGGGGAAGCCATGCCCGGCCCGGCCCGGCCCGGCCCGGCCAGCCCCCCGACCGATCCCGAGGACGACGCGGGGCCATGTCCTTGTCTCTGACCTCATGTCGACCGAGCCGAGCTACCGTGTCGGAATTCCACCCTCATGTTCGCGTCGGCAGTGCGACGTCGGCGTCCACACGCGGCGCGCACGTCCGCGCCCCGCCCCGCCCCGCCGCGCACTCCCCCGCACTGCCACGGCCGCGGATAGAAATTATAATCTCGAGGAAAAAATATAACGGCGTTACGTGAGGCGTGCGGGAGCGTGGCGGGGCGGGCACAGGGAACGCCCGCCACGCCACGCCACGCCACGCCCCGCCCGGCACCCGTCCGAATATTAATGAATCCACTTCTAGTAATATAACGTGTGCGCCATCATTTTTCATCCCCCTGGCCCTGGCCTGGCCCGGGCCGGCCGGCTGGCCTCCACCCGGTTTCCGCCAGTAATAAAGAGCTGACGAGGTGTCTCGCGAATTTCTATGCACGCTGCTGTGCTGGGGCCGTAGTCAGGGGTGCGGCGATGGCGCGAGAGGGGAGGGGCGTGGAGGGGAGGGGGAGGAGGAGCGTCCAGGAGACGGGAGGAGGGGCGACACAGATTTGGAGCACTGTTCCCAAAATTAAATAAAACAGAACAGTATAGCACTGCCGGAAACTGCTCGCCTTATTGTTAGTCAGCTGGGGCAGTAAAAATGTGGCAATGTCACACGACTTGTAATAATGTTTTGTTTTTGGGACAGTCGTCCTGGACTGTTGCAGTGTGAGGCGGGGCGGGGCGGGGCGGGGCGGGGGCGGCGTAGTACCACGCTGTGCTGCCTGCGCCTAAGGCCGCCAGGGCAATAATGGGCAATTTCGGATGATAAGCGGCTGGTTTTGCAGCCCCGGCCCCCCCGCCGACCCGGGCCGCACCTGCTGAGCGTCCGCCACGGGGCAGTATGAGGGCGTCAGTGGCCCGCCCCGCCCCGCTGTACCGATCCTTGTAATCCCATCCAGCGGCAATGTCATTATCTCCAGCCGTTCCGACCTCCTGCTCTGTCGCCCGCCCCGCCCCGCCTGCGCCTGCGCTGCGCCACAGCCCTCTGCGGCCGACAGCCGTTTTGAAAGTAACTAATCGAGCGGCCGGAATGGGGCGGGGCGGGGCCGCTCTTGAAGAGAGTTCGGCAGAAAACTGTTTGTGTTTCGAGGGGCTCTCCTTGTAGGGCCGCGGGGCGGGGCGGGGCAGGGCGGGGCTGGCGCGCAGCTCCGGCTGCTCAGCCTGCGCCCGCCCGGACCTTCCCCGACATCCTCTCGGATGCTGCCCCGCACCCGCTAGCCCGCGCCCGCCCCGCCCCGCCAAGTTTCATCGGGCCGCCCGCGGTTCTAAAGTTTCGACTGCCAAATCTTCTCTCGCGGCTATTGAGCTGTCCATTTCCCTCGCAGGGCTGAGCTGCCTCGTGCATGATGACGGCCCGCCCCGCCCCGCCCCGCCCCGCCCCGCCACGGCTACCCTACTGCCCCTTCTCCTTTTCCACCCTATTTCTCACTCCCCCGTCTACCATCTCGCCCCTCCCCGGCCGGGGCCTCCCCTTCGGACCTCCCCACCCACCCCAGCGTGCTAACTAACGTTAAGGAGGGGGATCCACTTACAAAGTTGTAGAATCAGAATCTTGTCGCCGTTTTCTAGGCGATGCGTGCGCGAGTGGGGCTCGGGGTTGTCTCCAGGGAGGGCGGCTGGAGCTGGAGAAGGTGGCTGAGTGCGTTGGAGTAGTGAGGAGGGGCAGAAGGAAATACGCGCGCGCGCGCGTGTGTGTGTGCGTGTGTGTACAGCTGGGGGTGCGATGCAAACACAGAGGGCCCTTTCCCCGCCCCAAGGATAAACGGAGACATAAGAATGGGGGAGTAGAAGGGGTATGACGTGTCGGGACGGCGAAAGTGAGGAGGGTGGGGTTTAAAAAAAAATGGAGGGGCGATCTTTGTCTGGTTCTTGGCCTTTCTGGTAATTTATGAATACTTACAATCAACAGAAATATTATGGAATTATTAAAATTTTTTTTTTTTTAAATGCATGTTCGTTTTGGTTGGTTGCCCTGTGCATAAATTAGTCGTTTTTAAGGGTGGAGGGTTGGGGGTGGGGGAGCAGGGAAGGCCAAAAGTTAGTATTTAAATATATACAAATCCCGATTTAAATTGTTTGTCTAGTATACATAGTTATGACACTTAAATACTGTCCCGAGGAGAAATAACGGACGAATATTTCGGTAAATCAAGTGAAATACCTTTTTAGACTTGGAACTGGACGGGCGGTGCGCACTGCGCATGCGCAGGCGCACTCAGTCAGTCAGTTAACGCCCGGCCAACGGCGCGTCGAGCGGCCGGTCGCGTTCGGGTTCGAATTTCCGCGGTTTTCGATGTTTAATTAACTTTCGGCGGTTGGAAAACAGATTTATCGTTGCATATAAATGTAATAATCAATTATTGTCGGTAGTACCGTTAGTGAAACGGTTTAATTCAAAATGTGATTCAAATAGGCCTACCGACCGGCTGTGCAAGATCTCTTTTTGTGGTACGTATTTCTCCTGTCATGCGCTTTTGAAACTTGTTCGTCAATTATCACTATCAACTTCATACTCTGCGTACACATCAGTTGAGGAGAAATCTCAACTTTTTGTCGTTTTCGGTTTAAATGAAAGTGCCAGAACCTAACCCCACTTCGGTGCCGTGTTGCACTGACCTGCTCTCCTCTCTCAGCTGATCTGCTCCATCAGTTGATATTTCAGCCTGGGGCGAGACGAGTCCGGAGTTCATACCTGTCTCTTTCACTTGCTCACTCACTTTCACTGTGGTTGTCGACCATTTTTACTCGCGATTGGTTTATTTCGCGCGAGTTCGAAACACGGAGCGGACCGGAGCGAACGCGGCTCTTGCGAACTGACTGAGGGCAAAAGCTCTTCGCAGGCAGCTCGGAGGTATTGGCAGTAAGCACTCTCGGGGGCGGGGCGTGGGGGGAGCTTGGATTTTCTTTTATAAATTTAATAATGAGAAGCGGAAAGACGAGGTTGGGACCGCAGTGGGGAACGCCAATGACCCGCGGGGATCCCTGGGGTCGGGGTGGAGGGTGGAGTTCTGAGGCGAGGATGCAGTTCCCCGGCGGCCCAGCGGCCCCCTCCCGCCCCCTCAAAGCAAAGAGGGTCCAATCTGGCAATCTTGAGGCCGTGACTGTATCCTGTCCAAACCCTGTTGACCCAACTCCTTTAGGACGGGCGGGGGAGCTCTCCAAGCGGCGGGGGCGGGGCGGCCAGGGCGGGGTGCTTCGCTGGGTGGCCCCGGCGGCCCCGCCCCGCCCCGCCCCGCCCCGAGTGTCTGTGAGTGGCCTAAAGCTGCAGATGATGCCAAGTCCATTTCGCTCAACCTCTCTCCAGCTCTCGGGCCGGGCCGCGCTGGACCGTGTGGGCCCTAGAGGCGGGCCTGGAGCAGCCTGCTGGAGCCGTCCCTGGAGCAGTCTGGAGCCGTCCCTGGAGCAGATCCGGAGCTCTCCCCTAATTGGCTCGACTGGAAGCTGGACGACCCAGTCGGTGTTGAGGTCTTGCACGCTCTTACGCCGGCCCCCGCCCCCTCTCTCTGTTGCAGCTGACGCGGTGCTCGCGAGGACCTCCCCGTCGGCCGGCCGACGTCACCCGTGGGAGTCCTGCCCGCTGCCGGCAGCGGTGACCGTGTGACGACCGTGTGACGACCGCCGTCAGCACAGCGCACGGCCGTGACGGCTGTGACGGCGCCCTCCCCTCAGGCGTCGACCCCTCGTTCCGCACCGCAGCCGCAGCCCCATCAGGTGAGTGACGGCCCGGCCCGGCCCGCCCGGTGGACTTGTTGTTGTTCTCTGCGACTTTCAGCTGGCTCAGCAGCAGCAGCGCTGCCGGCCTGGCGCGCTCCAAGGTTGCCTACCCCGCCGGGCCGGCGCGCCACGACCCTCTGCTACGTCACGGGCACGGCACGGCGCGCTGGGGTTGTCGAGGGTTGTACACGGACAGGACCAGCGGGGCCCTGTCCCGCCCTGCCCCGCCCCGCCCCGCCCCGCCCGCTCTGTAACTGTCTGCGTAATAAGATGAAGAGGAGGGGACAGGGGCACGGGCAGGACGGGGACAGCTGAGGTCGCCCTCTCCTCGCCTGCCCGCCTGCCTTGTGACCCCCTCCCCGTCCCCCTCACTACCACGTGACACATCGCACCTCTGCACTGCGCGCCCTCGACGCATTTACACCCGAGTCCTGCTCTGGACGGCGGGGCGGGGCGGGGCGGGGCGGGGCCGCACCGGGTCTGTCTGTACCCGCCTCCTCCCCCGCCCCGCTGCGGTTAAAGCAAAGCACCCTGTCCTGTCGGGTCGGGTCGGCGGCGCGCTTGCTCGCGAGCGTGATTGATAACGCGACAGGAGCGTGACGCGTAGCGTGACGCGCGGCCCGGCCGTATGTAACGCATACGCGCACCTTTGTGTGCACCAGCGTGACCCTGCCGTGCGTCTCAGCTCTAGTCCGTACACGGCAGCGTGAGGGAGAGGGTGTAGCTAGCGTAGGGGGCACTTGGTGGAGGGGGGGGGGGCGGTGCTGTCACCAGCCCGACTAGCCCGGGGGCGCTTTCCTGCAGAAGGGCGCTAAAGAGCGGCCTGGGGCCGGGCCGTGATGACGTGCAGCTGACACTGCAGGCGCGGCGGGGCGGGGTGGGCCACGAGGACCTAGCAGAGAGGAGAGGGCCTAGGGGCCCAGCAGCCGGCCCGGGCGTAGAACGTGACCAAGTCGCGGGACCTGGCCGTCTTTAAGATGGCCGTCCTCCTGGCCGTCAGCTGGTCGCCCGGCCCGGCCCCGCGGCCCGCCCGCAGTGCGCCCGCCACGCGCGGCTCCAGGCGGCTCCAGGCGGCTCCAGGCGGCTCCAGGCGAGGCGGCCCCACAGCGGCTAACGAGCACAGCGTTTGAAAGAAACTCGTCGCACTGCTAGGGCAGCAGCAGCGCGAGGCTGGTGAAGGAGGCCAGAGGTGCCGCCCCGCCCCGCCCCGCCCCGCCCCGCCTCGCCCTCGGGCTCGGGGGAGGAGTCACGGTGCGCGCGGGATTTAGAGGGAAATAGGAAAAGGCTCGGGGGAGGACGCGGTGGCGGTGGCAGAGAGGAGGGAGGAGGTGTTATTTCACCGCGCACGTGTGACTGCGGGCAGGACTGCGGGCTGGGGAGTCGTCTGCTTCGCACGACCTGAGCCGCGCCCCGCCCCGCCCCGCCCCAGGCAGAGCAGAGCAGAGCGGACTGAGCGGTGTGACGCCCGGGCGGGGCGGGGCGGGGCGGGGCGGGGCCGAGCTGTGTAATCGGGGCTTGTACACCTCACGGGCAGCCTCCTCCACCACCGATACCCCCTTCCCTTTCCTCTCCTCGCGGCGTGGCGGGGCGTGGCGGGGTGCGGCCCCGTGCCCCGCTGCCAAAATTATGTGGGATTTGCCTAGAGGGGCTGGCTGCCGCTGCCGCTGCCGGCGAGGCGGCCTGGAGCGCTTGGAGCCCTCTCTCCACCTTCGCCCTGGGGCCCCGCGCGGGGTAGCGGGCGGTGGGGTAGCGGGCGGCGGGGTCCTCCGCGCGCACAAATACGCCTCGCAGCGGGGCCGGCCCGGCCGGGCCCGCTCATATATCCAGGGAAAGCCCAGGTAGCTGGGAGAGGGAGAGACAGAGGGGAGAGAACGGGAGAGGGGGAGGGGAGACCACAGCGAGATAGAACGGGAGGGCGATGTTTGCGGATCGTTCTGCTTTTATTTTCCTCGTCTGGATTAGCCGCTTTGGGCCACCTAGTCGTCGGGATCAGTCGAGGAACACGCCCCTCCCCTCCCTCTCGGCGCCTTTTGTTGTAGTACACTGCCGGAAAACTTTCCGAGAACGGCGCCATCAGGGAGATTGGTAATGGCTTTTAACATGGCTGTTTTTGTTTTTGCTTCTTTTTTTTATTTTTTGCGGTGTGGAGTTTGCGACGACTCTCTGGTCTCTGCGATGCTGTTTGCGGTAGGGTTCCCCGGGGCGGGGCACCCGGTACCATCGCACTCGTAATCGCACCCCGCCCCGCCCCACCCCACCCCGCCCCGCCCCGCCCCACCCCGCACCACCCCGCCCCACCCCGCCCCACCCCGCCCCGCTCCGCTCCGCCCTGTGGCTCACAGCACTGCACAGCACACAGAGAAAGAGAGAGAGAGAGCGCGCGCAAAAAGAAGGGCTCCTCGTCGTGGCAGGCAAACTTTGTATCTTACTGCCATTAGCACTACTCCCAAACTGTATCCCAACGCGCAAAATCTTATGGCAATGACAACCGGACGGACAGAAAGTATGTTCCAGTGCCGGTCTGCGCTGCGCTGGGCTGCTCTGCGCGTGCGCGTCTTTCGGGGACTTTTTCCGCCCGTTGCGGATCGCCCTGGCGGGGCTGGTCGAGGCCGCGGGCCGGGCCGGGCCGGGTCGGGTGCGGGTGGCGCTGCTAGCTTTAACTGTACCCCCTCCCGCCCCGCCCGCGCCGCCCAGCCCCGCCCCGCCCCGCCCGGGAGGCGGGCTATGGTGATCGCGTTGAATTACTGGCGACACGAGACGCAGCCGAGACAAAGGCGGCTGAAGATGAGGGGGGCTGACATTTGCAGAGACGAGGGCCTTGGGCGGGGCGGGGCGGGGTGGGGTGGAGGGGGGCCGTCGCGCCCCTGCTCCTGCCCCTGCCGCTGCCCCTGCCCCTCCTCCAGCCCCTGCTCCTGCCGCAGCAGACTGATTCAGAAGAGCGCTCTCCTCGCTCTGTCTCTCTCGCACCTATGCGGCGCGCCTCATGAGTGCGAGAGAGACAGAGCGAGTAGAGCGCTCTTCTGAATCAGTCTGCTGCTCCTGCGCCTGTCTGCGACCACGCCTCTCCCGCTTGCCCTGCGGGGCGGGGGGGGCGGGGCGGGCAGAACTTCCGCTGCTGCTGCTGCTGCAGTGTGAGAACGCCCGTCCTGCGTGCAAACTGCGCGCGGGGCGGGGCGAGAGGAGCTTCTTCCTCCTTGCATCCGCCTTGCTTTTTTTCCCCGCCACGCTGCTGTTTTTTCCCCCCACTCCACCCCTTGACACCCCTCTCGCCTCGCATCCTTGAGGTGTTGCACCTTTCATGACGCTGGCGAACGGCTTTTCAGGCTGATGGTACTCCATACGGCCTCGAGCACCGCACTACCTGTCAGCGACAGCGCCCTCGGGGTGGGGGGCGGGGGGGTTAGTGCATTCCGCGCCTCTGCGCGCCCGCTCGCAGCCTCAGAACCCCCCAGCCTGCACTACGCGGCGGAGGGGCGGGCGGGTCGAGAGTGCAGAGGGTTAGGGTAGGCCGCCCGCTGGGTTGCCTACCCGCACGGCGCCCGCACGGTAGGCCGCCCGCCGCACGGGCGCGCACTGCCGCCCACAGGGTTGCCTATGCGCACGGCGCCCCACGGTAACCACCAGCTTGTTTGCCTACCCGCACGGCGCCCCCACGGTAACCACCAGCTTGTTTGCCTACCCGCACGGCGCCCTCACGGTAGGCCGCCCGCCGCACGTGCGCGCGCTACGACCCGCCGGGTTGCCTACCCGCACGGCGCCCCCACGATAGCCACCAGCTGGGTTGCCTACCCGCACGGCGGCAGACGCCATCCTTCCCCCGGGGGCACAAAGCGCCGCATTACTCACTCCCCGGCCGGGGCCGTGTTTGCCTCTCGCCCCCGCCGCCCCCTGAAAGTGGCTCAAGTTCCGGATCAGGACCGGAGGGCCGTCTGCCTGCCTGCCTGTCCGCTCGGCGAGTTTCTCTCCATCCGCTCTCTCTTTCTCACCCCCCCCCCCTCTCTCTCTCTCCGTTTCTCTCCCTCTCTCTTACGTATCCTCCGCCCCTGTTGTCTCGGGGTGTTGGGGCGGACGTTTACGTGACGCTAATGTCCCTGACAGTCACCGACATGATAACTGAGTACCCCTCCCTCTACAACCCGTCCCGTCTCTCTCTCGCTCTCCCCTCTCTCTCTCCCCCCCCCCCCTCTCTCTCTCTCTCTCCCGTCTTTCATCCGCTGGGGGTGGAATGCGTTGTGTTGGTCGGGAGCGGCGCGGTGAGTCGGAGCGAAAATACGTGGGTGGGACTGTCTCAAGACGGTCTCCCCCGTTCTCTTTTTTGTATTTTTTTTTGCCTAGGGGGAGGGCGCGGCTGCTCACCTTGAAGCGCCGCGCCTTCGTCTGCAGCCCGCCCCGCTCCGCCCCGCCCCGCCCCGCCCGCCCCGCCCCGCCCCGCCCCGCCCCGCCCGGCTACACCTACACGACCCTCCCTCCGCTACGCCTCCACTTTCTTTTTCCCCGCTCACTGACACGGTCGTTATTTATTGCTCTTTATTAGATGGGTCCCACCCGCCGGGCGCGCGCGTGTGTGTGACAGAGAGAGAGAGAGAGAGAGAGAGAGAGAGAGAGAGAGAGAGAGAGAGAGAGAGAGAGAGAGAGAGAGAGAGACCCACGAAAGTGTGACACACGCTGTCTGCGCTGGCGGCCGCGCCGCTGTGACACTCCGGCGCTCTCCTTCTCGCTCTCTCATGCAAGTGTGGAAGAGAAGGGTGTGGTGGGGCGGGGCGGGGCGGGCGCGGAGCCTGTTTGGGGAGGCTGCCGCTGCGGTGGGGCGGGTAGGCGGGACCTGTGAGTGCCCCCTGGAGAGCACCTCCCGCCCCCTCCCGCCCCCTCCCGCCCCCTCCCGCCCTCTCTCGCCCCCGCACTGGCGCCCCCCGCCCCCTTCTCCTCACCTTGTTCCTTATCTCAGCCTCTTATTCGTAATCCCTCCTAACCCCAATCCCCTCTACTACCCCCTCCCCCTCCCCCGGCCCCTCGCCTCCTGCCCGGAGCAAGCACCCCGCTCGGAGCAGCAATTCCTCATCACCCCCAACAACCTCACGCTCCCCTGGCCATGGAGCCCCCCGCCGGGGCCGCGCAGAGGGCGCTGCCTGCCTGCAATCTGCAGCAAACCTGATGGATATATTACCCCGCGGCCGGGGCTGGTCCGCGCCGCGCCGCCCAGGGCCGGCCCACCCCACCCCAACCCGCCCCACCACGCCCCACCACGCCCCACCCCGCCCCCCCCCGCTCAGTCGGGTCCGTGGTGCGGAACACGGAACAGGAGTCCGATTGAGGCGTGACGCCTGCCCGCCCCGCCCCGCCCCGCCCCGCCCCGCCCCGCCCCGCCCCGCCCCCCCAGAGCCATCCTGGATAGATACCCTTTAACCTCTCGGACCAGTGGGCCAGCAGTCGGCACAGGACGAATGATAGGGCGGGCGGGGCGGGGTGTGGTGGGGCGGGGCGCGGCGGGCTCTCCCTCCCTCTGGCACAGAGCGCGCTGCTCTTCCCGCCCGCCCGCCTCCCGTCAGATACCTCGGTACGTCAGGTGCAGTATGTTTGTTCGCGGACGACCTGCAGTCGTGTTGCACTGAGGGGCGGGGTGGGGCGGGGCGGGGCGGGGAGGGGCGGGCGGGGCGGGGCGGGGCGGGGCGGAGGAAGGGGCCACCGGCCACCGTTATGGGAAGAGGTCTCTTTTCTCGTTGGTCCGAAAGTCAGGCGGAGGGGAAGAGGGGTAGGGTAGGTCTCTGTTTGAGAGAGAGAGAGGGAGAGAGAGAGAAAGGGGGAGGAGGGAGGTTATCTCAGAAGTGCATCTTGTGACTCGCACCCACTTGGCTGGCAGGCAGACCTGCGCCTCCTTATCGAGTCCTGGTGGGTCGGTCGGGGGTCGGGGGCCTCTTCTGCTGTGGTCAGCGCCTAACTACACTGCAATCAAAATTTTCTGATGAAAAAAAATATAGTACTCGTGAGTTGGTCTTTTCATTTTTGAAAGGGTAAAATTTTCCCGTAAACGCTATTTTAACAATTTGTACTCTCAGATTCCCTATGGAGAGAGTTTTGATTTTTCCTATCAACGTATTTGTGCATTGATAAGGTATCAACAAAATTGTTGATAGTTTACCAACAAAAAGGTCACTACGGGATTAAGGGTGTGTTGACGTGGGAAGATTGATTGCGCATTTTGCGTCGCTCAAGTCTGAGCTTGGGGGTGTTCATTGCCACGCCGGGTGCGGCGCGGCGCGGCGCTCCTCCGGCGAAAGAACAAAGGTCCCGGCCGGCCCGGCCTGCGTCTGCGCGCCGCGCAGCGCCGTGCTTTTAATTTAGTTCTTAAGCATAAACTGCGGGCGTGGCGAGCGGTCGTAACTAGCGTACAGCGAGCGGAGCGGGTACAGCGACTGCACATTTTATTACGCCCTGTTAAGCGTACGGTGCGCGCGGGTGTGCGCCTGCGCCCCGCCCCGCCCCGCCCCGCCCCGCCTCGCCACGGCCCCCGAGTCCACTTGAAGGTCACGGGGTGGGGCGGGGCGGGCGGATAGTGGTGCGGTGCGGTGGTGGAATGGCGTTGGGTTTGGCGAGGTTTCGGTCGTCGGTGGTGTGGTTTAGGAGAGTGGTGGGGCGGGGCGGGGCGGGGCGGGGCGGGGCGGGGCGGGGTGGAGGGCATTGGCAGCGCCCGCCCGCCCGCCCTCGTCGTATCGATGCCTTTGGCGCCCCGCTACTCTGCACCCGTCCCCCACGCTCCGCCGCTCCCGCCATGACGAGTGGTGGACAGGAATGAAATCAAGCGCAAAGAAAATATGAAAACAACAACAACAAAATGTACGTATATATTTTTTTTGCCCCGTTGCATAGTATATGGTTCTGCCTATTCGTGCCCCACACCGCGAGGGGGAATTCACTGCCGTTATACAGTACACTGTACACCTGATCCATGTATTACGCCGTAATAGACGTATTGTAATACCGAAACACACGAGAATGTGCTTTAAAGTGATAAAATCTTGTGTGTAATACAGGTGTAATACCGTGTAATACCGAGTAGTCCGTACAAGATTTTCCTATGTGACTCCCCCCTCGCCGCGGCCGCGTGGGCGTGGCGTGGCGTGGCGTGGCGGGGCGGGGCGGGGCGCCTCACCTCACCTCACCTCACCTCACCTCACCTCACCTCCTCCGCGATGCACCCCCCCCCCCCTTCCTCTTCTTCGTTTTGATTGCCCCCGGCTCTGCCGGGACGCTTTCCACCGCCTCCTCGTTCGTCTCCAGAAAGGACGCAAGTCAATGTAGTAGTTGCGGGGCGGGGCGGGGCGGGGCGGTTGGCACCCCGGAGAGTCACTTTGGGGTCTCGGCCCGGCCCGGCCCTGGCGGTTTGTAACGACCGTCGCGCCTCCCTCCTTCCCCACCTCCTACTCCTTCCTATTCGCTTCGCTCTACTGCAAAAAAAAAAAGCAACTGGATGAACCGCAAAAATTTTTCACACGTTGTGTGATAAATTATTTGTGTCGCTCGAGGTCGTTGCATAATAATTTTCAAGAGCAAGGAGCAGATTGCGTGCCGCAGGTCCGTAAGGAGAGAGAGAGAGAGAGAGTGAGTGAGTGAGTGAGTGAGTGAGTGAGTGAGTGAGTGAGTGAGTGAGTGAGTGAGTGACTGACTGACTGACTGACTGACTGACTGACTAAGTGAGTGATTAAAGATAGGTCAAGTTGAAATCTTGTAATTTTACAAGTTGGTATTGTAACTTTGCGATATTTTTCATGGAGAATTTTCTCGCGTAAGGCCCTCCAAACATTTCTCACAGTGCCGCGTACAACCTAATTCTTTCTTCTCGTCCGTCCGTCCGCTCTGCTTGGCGTGGCGCGGCGCGGCGCGCGGGGCTGCGGCACGAGGCAAACTAAAATGGACTGAAAACGGATCTGCGTCGAACAAAAGGCTTGGCTAGGCTCGCCTGCCTGTGCGCGGAGCTATCCGGGGCGGGGCGGGGCGGGGCGGGGCTGACAGTCCGTGCGCACAGCCCAGCCCGGCTCGCCTGGGCTCGGGCTCGGCTGCCCGCCACGCCACGCCACGCCACGCCACGCCACGCCGCCTCACCGTGAAATCCCGCCGGCCAACTTTCTGGTTCCGCGACTCGAAAAAGTTATCCGCTCCATGTTAGCCGGACCGCGCCGTACTAGCAGGACGAGCAGGACGGGCCCGGCCCGTCACCGCTAGGGCGGAATGACCGGTCAGTCCCCGTACCGTACCGTACCGTACGCTAGTCTCTGCTCTGGAAAACCAAGTGTGTACATGTATTCATTATTTACTGCATACTTACAGGTATTCAGTAAATAATGAATACATGGTCATGTATGCAGTATTTGCTGAATACCTTGGCATGTACACACGAAAAATCACACAGAAACTATGTGTGTACATGCCAAGGTATTCAGCAAATACTGCATACATTGCAATGTACACACTATTTACTGCATGCATGGCCATGTATTCATTATTTACTGAATACCTGTAAGTATGCAGTAAATAATGAATACATGTACACACTTGGTTTTCCAGAGTGTCGCTAGGGTGACGCCTGATCCCGCGCGGATGCTGTATTGTGTACGTTCTTTACTGTGTTCACATTACTATGGGATAGGAAAATACACCTGTATAAACGCCAAAAAATGGGACTATGAACATACCGACTAATTCCGTGACTGTTGCACTTTTAGTCTCCCTTACTTTTCTTGTTTTAAGCTCTTTTCCGTTGTGGTTCTCGTTGAGGGTGGCGTCCGCGGAGGGGGAGGGGAGGGAGGCGGCGACGTTGCGTCTAGAAGCTAAACGCAATTCCCTCTTCTCTCCACCGAGAGTGACAATTTTTCCCGTCCCGCAGCGATGGATAACCTAACCCCCCCCCCCCCCCAAACCACTGCGCTATAAAACAATTTCTGCCGCTTTCATAACAGAGCCATTACGGCTCAGGCAAACAAAGGGAGATGCTATAGCACCCCCCCCCCCCAAAAAAAAAATGAAATAAGTGCTCGATTCAAGCGTAGCACTGGACTTTCAGCTGAGCGCGCTGTCATCTCACGTGCGTGGCCGAACCTCCCAAACTGTAAAATTTTAAGTCGTCACATCACGGTAAAACAAATGTCATGTGACGAAAAATTCAAGTCATGTGACGAAAAATTCAAGTCATGTGACGAAAAATTCAAGTCATGTGACGAATGATTCATGTCAAGTGACGAAATGTATGTCATGTCATGTGACGACATCACAGCTCTTGTGACGAAATATTCGTAGCAATATTTATCGTCACATGACAATTTGGTTTAACAGTGCAGTGCTATGGTTCTACCCTCCCACGACGGGTACGGTTGAGACACCCGCCATGGTGAGACATGGTCCCACTCGCGTCGAGCTTGAGACCATCGTCCTCAAGCGCTTACTTATTTTCCTTCCTCTCCTCTGCTAGTGGGTAGAGTGGCGTGGCGGCCCTTGAACAGACCAAGGCTGACGCCCGCTCAGCGCGTCGTCATGGGAACGCCCGGCGCCGATGAACGGCGAGAGAGCAAGAGAGAGAGAGAGAGAGAGAGAGAGAGAGAGAGAGAGAGAGAGAGAGAGAGAGAGAGAGAGAGAGAGAGAGAGAGAGAGAGAGACGGCTCTCCGCGCGCATAGCATGGCCGGCCTCCGCCGCAGTACAGCCACCGAAGTTGAGACTCCTCAATTCCAATTACTGTATTCCCTGGAGCCGGCGTGGCGCGGCTCGGGGCGGGCTGGGGGAGGGGAAGGAGATTGCCTGGAAAACCTCTGTCATGAGGTTTGTACTGGGCGCTAGCATCACGAGCCAATCGCGAGTTACACAACCGCTGCACACCCGTGCCGGTATGTGAGGTGAAGAAACTACCCCCAGGAGGATAATGATACCGGGGGTATCACCATCCTAGGACGATTGTACCCCACTGGTATAAAATACCACAATTTATCAACAGTACGGAACTGTTTTTTCTAAACACAATAGAAAACTGTTAAAATTTATTGTGCATTGTAGGGTACAACGAGCTGAATGTACAGTGTTTCACTGTTAATTTCAAGTACAATAACGGTTTGTACGGTTCGTATTGGCAGTATTTTTTACAGTGGCCCCTGCTAGGCGGTACCATCATCATAGGCCGATGGTACCCCCTGGGGGTGCGTTCCGGCAGCGCTTCGCCACACTTCTTACTTCTTTTTCCCTGGGGGTTATTTAGAGGTTTTTCTAGCCTAGTCCGACTTTGCGTCGGCGACGGCAGTTTTACGCGTCAGTGGCTGTGCACCGCTCTAGAGGCTCGTGCCACACGAGGCGCTCACGTGATGTGCCCCGCCACGCCCCGCCACGCCCCGCCACGCCCCGCCACGCGCGCCCCGCCCCCTGCGTCACGCCCCGCCAGTTGCTTCCCTGATGGCTCCGCCACGTAGCTGCTGTTCTGCCTTGGTGGCGCCACCCCGCCCCGCCCCACCCCGCCCCACCCCATCCCGCCCCGCCACACCCCGCCCCGCCTGTGCAAGGCGACGCCCCAAAGGCGGCAGGCTCCGCATGGATTTTCATTACAAAGTCAGCCTTAACGGCTTAAAATTATTTTATTTTTATAGCAGCCAGCGTGCTTGCTGTACCTAGGTGCAGCCACACCGGCCATCCTCTTCGTCCTACTGACACCACCCCACAGATTGAGCTGCACGAAATCATCCCCCATGTTTGTAGAGCGATGAATTTGTCCGGTGCGCGAGAAATTAGGTGTCATCATCTAGAGCTGAATACTGCGCGGGACAGAGGGAGACCAACGAAAAGCTTTAAGCAGCCCTGAGCGTCATTTCCTTCGTGAGGGTATAATGTCTTTTGCTGACCCCGACCTTACCTCGTCTCCGCCCCGCCCCGCCCCGCCCCGCCCCGCCCCGCCCCGCCCCGCCGCGCCGGGGGACACAGGGAATTGCTGTGGCGCTCAGTGGCCGCGTTGCGCCCTCCAACGTGACGCCCCGCCGCAGTCCGCCCCCTCCCCCTCCCCACCGCCCCCTCCCCTTCACAACATTCCTGCACCGACGCCTCCCTCCCCTTTCACTATATCCCGCGCCGCGCGCGCGTCCTTCTAGAGCGCCCCGCCCCGTCCTCACCCCCACCCCTACATCACGGGGGCGCCCGGAGGACGGCGACGAGGACGAGGGGGAGGTCCTCTGGAGGACTACGACGCGGACGGTGCGGGGCCGCCCGGGTGAGGACGCCGTCGGAGGGCAGGAGGACGGGGGGCTGTAGGACGGCGCGCAGGTGTAGGACGGAGCGGCTGGCGGCCGGTAGGACGGCGGCGCTGAAGGCGGGGCGGGTGTCCCTGCCGGGTGGGGCCGGGCGGGGCCGGGAGGAGCCGGGGGTATGTCGTCCGCAGTCGTCCCGGACCGGATCCGCAGCGCCCCTGGGTGGGGTGGGGTGGGGTAGGGGTGCCGGGGCGTGGCGGGGCGGGGTGGGGTGGGGCGTCGGGTGTGCCCCACCCTGCAGTCCCTGCAGCAGCCCCGTGACCCGGCACCCCACCACGGCCGGCGCGCCCCCACCACCGCCCCCTGGAGCCCGCCGCCCCCGCCCCGCCCCCCAGTGGTCCTTGGCGGGGGCTGCTGCGGGCGGGGCGGGGCGGGGTGGGGCGGGGCGAGCCGGGGGCTGGCTCCCAGAGCGAGCGGGAGCGCCGTGGAGAGAGGTTGGGCGTGCGGAGCCGTGCGCGGGGACCAGGGGGCGCCAGACTCACGCGCGCGGGGGACCGTAGGGGACCGTAGGGGACCGCCACCCGCGCAGCCGCTACGCTCCGCCACGCTCCGCCCCGACCCGAGCGTGCCGTGTCGTGTCGTGTCCGGCACGCGCGCCCGCGTGCGCCCGTGCGTGTCCGTGAGCGTGCCTGCGCCGGTATGACCGTGTGAGTGCGTGTGCGTGCGCGCGCGTGCGCGGCCTGCCAGGCCCGGTCAGTGTCAGTGTCAGTGCTTCGACTCGACTGTGCGTTTGGATTTGTTACTCCTCAGCCACGCGCTCAGACTGCTGGGCACCAGGTGAGAGACAACCCACGACAATTTTACAAAAATACGCTTTTGTATCGAGCACAGGCAAGGACATTGCATTGAATTTTTGCAGTGTTTTTGTTCGTTCTAGAGATGTTCGCGATTCAAAAACGGATTTTTTTTCGGGGGCGCACGCCTTTGTGCCTAGGGGAGACCCGCACCAGGCTGCTCTAGTCTCCGACGGGGATCTGCTTGCGTTTACAATTTCCCAATGTTCTTGTTCCCACTTTTTTGTCAGAACTGATTTTATAGAAATATTTTTAAAAAATTGACGGACTGCATGTGCACGCTGAAGGAAGCGCTGCCCTGTGTCTCCTCGTACCGGAAACCCACAAGTGTCTGAATGTCGCACACTTGTAGGTGTGTGAGTCTCCAATTCAATCTCTTTAAGTTTCTAAAATCCCCAGAAAAATTCCTTTATAAAAAAAAAATTCCACTTTTCCTCACACGAATATGTAAATGTGAATGCACACACCTACAAGTGCGTGACATTCCCAGTGCCCCG
This sequence comes from Frankliniella intonsa, assembly GCA_033675135.1. Classification (NCBI taxonomy): domain Eukaryota; kingdom Metazoa; phylum Arthropoda; class Insecta; order Thysanoptera; family Thripidae; genus Frankliniella; species Frankliniella intonsa. Next base: position 3,286,867 of record CM066252.1, on the reverse strand, counting down.
CTGGGCACGGGCGGGGCGTATCGCTTCGCCCACCCGCTCATGGCCGCAACTATTTTCATGCCATGTCACGTGACTAATTGCCCAGCGCATGGCCGAACGAATCAGCGTGCCAATTAGGTAGACCGCCCTGTATCACGTTACCCCGGGCGGGGCCGGGGAGGGGGAGGGGGAGGGGGCGGGGGGGGTGACGAGCCTCGGCGGAGCGGGGAGGAGGGGCGGGGAGGAAAAGGGGACATCTCCAGCAGGGTCCCCAGGAGGGTCTCCTTCTGCTCCGGCGAGGCGAAGGCAGGGGCAGGGGGGGGGGGGGGGGAGGGGGGCTGGGGGGGAGGGGGTAACGTCATGATGGTGGTGATCAACCCTCCACGGCGTGAAATTAGCGAAGCACGCGCACGCCGCCTCGCCGCGCCTCCTGGCGTCACTGGCGCCGCTGCTGCGCGCGGCTACTGTTTAAAAGCTCCTCACCCCCGCCCCCGCCGTGCGTATAGCGACTGCAAGATGCCGCCCGGCCCGGGCCCGGCCACGGTCTTTAAGATTCTCTTTTTTATTTTGACGCGTTTCTTCCTTTGCTTTCCGTCGGCGTCGAAGGGGTACGGTGGGGGTAAGTGGGGGGGAGGGGTAAGTGGGGGGGGGGGGTCGGCGAACGATTCATATTTTATAAAGGAGATGCCGCCCCCGCCGCCGTCGTCGGTTTGTGACCTCTCTCTCTGTCCGCTGTTTCTCTCTCTGCCTCTCTCTCGCTGTCCCACTACCCGCTCTCTCTCTCTCTCTCTCTCTCTCTCTCTCTCTCTCTCTCTCTCTCTCTCTCTCTCTCTCTCTCTCTCTGCCTCTCTCTCGCTGTCCCACTACCCGCTCTCTCTCCCTCTCGCGCCCTGTACCCGACTCGCTCGCCCCGCCCCGCGCGGACGGAACTTGTTCGTGTCTGCTTTGCATGTCTTTGACGCGACGGAGACATGCCGGTCGCGCGGCGCCTTTCGTTAATTTGCTGCCAAGTGGCGCCAAGTGAAGCGCCGCTGCTGATGCGAGCCGAGCGAGGGCTGAGGGCTGCCTGCCAGCCCTGCCAGCCGGCGCAAATGACTACACTGTGCGAAATGCTTACCGTTTTCCGAGCTATACGGGTATAGGTGTGAAGCGTTTCCTAAAGTGAAAAAAAAGGTGATTTTTCATGTTATTAAATTATGAATGCCGAGTCGCCTCGCGAAGGTCCGCTTTGCATTGAAATAATTTCCGTCTGATAACGCGTACCCCAATGTGGAGCGGCCGGCGCGCGCAAGGGGCCGGCGCGCGCGAGGGGCCGGCGCTTGAAAAGGAAAGAAAAAGAAGAAAACAAGAGAGAGAGATCGTTCGCTCACCATTTGCATGGGACACTGGCGAAGGCTGACATTTCTCTTCTCCAAGGCTCTACCTTTCTCGGCCGGCTTTTCTCTAGTGCTCCTGGAAAGCTATGAATCCAGACGCCTTCCTGCAGTGGGCTGGGCTCGCGACGGAGGACTCGCCGGGCATGTCGCCAAGATAGCTCAAAAAAAAAAAAAAAAGAAAAAAAAAACGGCGGCAAAAAAAAGAAGCCAACGTTTACCTAACATTTTCACTTGATATTCAGGCCTTTAAGCCCCCATCCATGTGAGCAGCGGTGCCATTATGTTAGGCGGTCGTGTTTGAGTTGAGAAGCTGACCCAATTTTAGCGGCCAGCTCGCTGGAGAAGGCGTTAGTGTGCGTGTGTACACGTGTATGTGTGTGTGTGTGTGCTTTGAGTGAGGAGGGGGGAGGTCCGAAGGGTGCCGCCGGGGTTGTGTGTGTTTAGGGTGCAGTTGCGTGCGTGTGTTTTAACGAGCCACGTGTGTGTGTGCGCGCGGGGAGGGAGCTCACACGTGTATGCGATGTACAAAACTCATAATATTTCTTATTTAAACTTTCAAGTGCTCAGGAGACTCCTGGCTTCGCGGTTAAAGTAGCTGCCTTACTATTAGACGCTTGTCTAGACGTTCTATTAGAGTTCTCTGAACTTTTGTCGCGCGTAAGTTGGATGACAAAGGAAAAAAAAAAAAAAAAAAAGCTTGACCCGTAAAATGTGGTCTCTTAAAAAAAGGAACGGGCAGCGGAATATAAACAAAATCCATAGGAAGAGATATAGGGGAGTGGGAGCGTTAAATGGAGATAGGACCTACAGATAGAGCCGTGGATTGAAAACCGCGTCCAGCGGGGAGACGGAAGGGGTAGGAGAGCGATAGAGGGTGGGGGGTGGGGGTGGAGGGGGGCAGGGCGTAACCATGGTCAGGCAAATGAGGAAGGGGTCCACGTGCATAAGGGTGCCAGTGTCATTGAGGTGGTGGTAATTTCAGGTGAGAGAGAGAGAGAGAGAGAGAGAGAGAGAGAGAGAGAGAGAGAGAGAGAGAGAGAGAGAGAGGGAGAGAGAGAGGGAGGGAGGAGGAGATGCGGTGAAAATAGGTAGGGTACAGTACTGGATACGCGGCTAGATGAGATGCCGACGGATCGGGGAGCGAGAGGAGAGGGGAGCGTTTTGACGACGACCGAGGGTTTGGGGGTGGACTTGGGGGAAGGGGGTAAACTCTCCCGCGTCCCCCAGCAGATCACCCTCTCGCTGCGCCGCGCGCCACCGGTCCCCGCCCCCGCCCCGCCCCGCCAGCCAGAGATAAGGGATGGGCTGTAGGCTGGCGTGTTGTTCGCAGGCGGGCGTATAAAAAGCGCGGATTAAGTGATTGCCTCTCTCTCTCTCTCTCTCTCTCTCTCTCTCTCTCTCTCTCTCTCTCTCTCTCTCTCTCTCTCTCGCGCGCTCTCGCTCTCTCTCTCTCTCTCTCTCTCTCTCTCTCTCTCTCTCTCTCTCTCTCTCTCTCTCTCTCTCTCTCGCTCCATGCGAGGGTGCCAGGGCTATATCGGCTGGGCCGGGCTGGGCGTTGCGTTGGCAGCACTGGGACTGTGTCAATGGCACAGGCCGAACGACACGCCGCTGTCGATGCAGTTACGACTTGCAGTCTGCTGCCGCGTCTCCCCATGGCAATAGTAATAACAGTAAAAGCAACAACAACAACACAACATCAACAGAGCTGTCGCAGACGCGCTGTGCAGCATGCAGCACCCTGCTGGGCGGAAAACGAAATTTAAGTAAATCAATCACGGTCTGTCCGAAATAACAATTTTAAAATAATATACAAGTTATTTTTGTTGAACTTAGTCGTATATTACCCGTTTGTAGAAAATTGTGGAAAATTTAAAACAATTTTTTTTACACTTTTTTGCGGTGTTGTGGTCAGCGTAGGGCAACCCGGCCTGGCCGCGCTATGGCGATCCTCCTCGGTTCCTGCCAGCCTTGTACGGCGAAGCTGAGATTTAATTGCCATTTAAAAGGAGGAAAAAAAAGGGGTGGGGGTGGGAATTAATCAGAGCCGGCCTGGCTGGATGGCGCTGTGTAAAAGCGGACCGTTCCGTCCCGTCCCGCCCGTCCCCACCGCGTCACTGTGTAATTAAAATGAGAAGGGCGCGACATCACAAGTTGTGGCGATAAGTTTTTTTTCACTTCTTTTTCTTGCTTTTTCTGTGCTCTCCCTCATACGAGCCCATATCGTTTGACGTCGACGCATAGAGGGTGAAGCGTGCGGCCCGCGGGGTTGTATAGAGAAAGAGAGAGGGAGGGACAGAGAGAGAGAGAGAGGGAGGGACAGAGAGAGAGAGAGGAAGATGGAGAAGTTGTCGGGGGCAGAAGAGGGAGGAAGATGGAAAGGTGTAGGCTCTCATATATGTGGTCCACTGTAAATACTTCCCCCTTCCGAGTCTCTGGTGGGGAGGGGTGGCCAGCTGGTTCGCTCGGCCGTGCCGCGCCGCGGTCTCCCCCGCCGGCCCGCCCGCCCCCGCCCCCACCGCAAGGTCTCCAACGCTGAGTGATGTCAGACTTTAATTGGTACGTGATTGGCAGCCCTGACCGAGGGACGCAAAGGCCGAAGGGGTGCTTCTTTATTCGAGGAAAATGTTTTCATTCCCGGAGGCGGGATGAAGAGAAAAAGAGAGAGATAGAGAGGCTTTTTAAAAAAATCTCTCTCACTCACTCTCTCTTTGCGACTTCCTCCCCGCCGCCGCTGCCGCCGTTCACGTACTCATCCCGTACCGACTCAGCGCCGCGGCGGAAAGTTTTGCCGCCTTATTTAATTAAAAATGGCCATTCAAGGAAGGAAAAAAACGCCGATTCAGCGGCGGCGAGCCGGATTCTGCAGACTTACTAGGACGCCCTACTCTCACTGAGAGAGAGAGAGAGAGAGAGAGAGAGAGAGAGAGAGAGAGAGAGAGAGAGAGAGAAAAGAAAAAAATAAGACTCCCCGAACCGCTGCCTCATGGTTGTGTGCGGTGGGGGGAATTGGCGGAATTGCAAACACGATAAGAAAAAAGATCTGCAATCGCACGACCCATACATTTCCCGACCGAATCGTCTTATTTTGCGCGTTTATAAATCTGCAAGGGCCATTGATTGCAGTGAGATAGAGGGACGAGAATGACAGAGGAGAGAGCGAGGAGGAGGAGGAGGAGGAGGAGGAGGAGGAGGAGGAGGAGGAGGAGGAGGAGGAGGAGGAGGAGGAGGAGGAGGAGGAGGAGGACGACGACGGGGCCTAGTTACTGGAGCTCCTGGTGGCCGGTAGGCAGGCACTTGCTGCACTGGTGACCTTTGAATAGTTTGGTAAAAGACAACCCCCCCCTCCCTAACGCCCCAGTAATCCGCCCCACCTCTCTGGAGCTGGAGCTCCGCTGGAGAGTGATTGATGGAGCAGCACTCGCCACGCCGCCCTGCAGGGCGCTGTGCAAAAGTCAAACTGTCACAAAGTCCCATATTCCAGTGGCGTGCCTGCCTGGAGCTGGAGGGGGACTCCAGGACGGCTGGAGAGACAAGGCCCGCTGGCCAGTGTGCTGGGCCTAGTTCTTTTCATTTTTAATTCGATGACATCACTCTTGATACGTGAGTGAAGTACACTTGTCACTTCCAAGTGTGTGAAATTTCGTAGGAAAATACACACTTTTACTTGTTCAAGCGTAGAAATGAAAACTTACGTGCATGGGGTTGTGTGACGTTTTCACACTAGGGTTTCCGGTGTATTTCTCGTCGCTGTTGAATCTTCTCTGCTTGATTGAAAATGTAAAGTGTGTCTCTCTGGAGTACACTTTTCCGGCGCCGCGCGCCACCTTTTGTCCGCCCGCGACAGTCGGGTCTAGGACCTCGCGGGTCGTGGCGGGGCGGGGCGTAGCGGGGCGGGGCGGGGCGGGGTGGGGCGTGGGTGTGGGGGCGCCAGGACGCCGGCGGGGCGGGGCCCCTCTTTAGCCGATTGCCTCGCCTGAGCGGGAAACTTGCCTAGTGAGACGAAACGCGAGTTGGCGGGGGCCGCCCGGAAGTGTTGTACGGTGCACAGCAGCTCGGTCAGCGCTGGGACGGAGCCAAAGTGTGCAGGGCTGCCGTGACTAGCGCGTGACGGTGCTGTGACTGGCGCCGTGACGGCGCCCCTGTGACGTGGCGACGCCGCCCGGCCGTGTAATCCCCCGGTGACGCGGGCACAGCGGCGATTAAAAGGGTCGCCGTGGCCTCTGCTCGCCTCCTTAACGCCTCCAACAAGTTTATAAATAGCTTATAATCGCCCGCCGCACCCCGCCCCGCCCCGCCCCGCCCCACCCCACCACCGGGCGACCCACCACACCCTCCCCCTCGCTCCCTTGTTCAGCTCAGTGCTCCCCCTTTCATTGGGTGGTGCCTTTTGACGCGCTTCTAGGCGCGGAGGCAGCCCGCTGTAGCTCGGCTGTAGCTCGGCTGTAGCTCGGCTGTAGCTCGGCTGTAGCTTGGCTGTAGCTCGGCTGTAGCTCGGCTGTAGCTCGGCTGTAGCTCGGCTGTAGCTTGGCTGTAGCTCGGCTGTAGCTCGGCTGTAGCTCGGCTGTAGCTCGGCTGTAGCTCGTCTGACGCCAGTGTATCTGCTGGCTGGACGTTCAGATCAGACCAGCTGAGCTGGTGCGGGGCGGGGTGCGGCGGGGCGGGGCGGGGCGGGGCGGGGCGGGGCGCTCCACTTGAGCCCGCAGCAGCACTATACCCGGATGGGATCTGGCGCTGGGGCTGGGGCTGGGGCTGGGCTCCAGAGAGTCGCTACTTAATCTCGGGCGCTGCGCGGCGCGGCGGCGCTGTCGGCCTGTCTGTAGCAGCCGACACTCTGGCATCAGGAGCCGCCGCGCACCGCCACGCCCCCACCCCCCGCTGCTGTGGCCGAGGTGCTTTTATTCCTGCTGCTTACCAGAGCTCCCGGTAAAATTTTCCCTCAATTTTGCTCGCTTGTCGTTCGCAAGGTTTGCGGGTGTGGGAAGGAAAAAAAAATTGTATTTGTGTATGGTGGGTGTGCTTATGTGGCGTAGGTGATACCGCGGTCCTTGATGTTTTTTCCTTCCTTTTCTTCCTCAGCCACTTGCTCCGTCTCTCTCTCTCTCTCTCTCTCTCTCTCTCTCTCTCTCTCTCTCTCTCTCGCCCCGTGAGTGCTCTTTTGAAGGACGTGGCGAGTGCCTCGCGCGCGCACGGAAGTCGCAGAGAATAGTCGCCCCACTTACCGGCGGGGGAAACGTTTTTTAATGGTCAGCTAACGAGAAGCGGCGCTTTTACAGACGAACAAACAAACCAACCAACCAACCAACCAACCCTGTCGAGCTGGGATGCTGTGTGGTGTTGGTGATGGTGCTGGTCGTAGAGACCCGCGGGGAGGCGGGGGAAAAATCCCTGGCGGGGTAAATTTCCGTGGGGCTGGGCCGCGGCGGGTACCGCACCGCACCGGGGAAAGAAGTGGTATCGGGGCAACTTTTTGGCAGAATCGTCTTAAGCGGGTCGTGAATCAGGGCCGGCCGGCCGGCGCTCGCGGGTTGTGCTTAATAATTACGCAAGTTTGCATTTGTAGGCGGGGCGGGGCGGGGCGGGGCGGGGCGGGAGGAGGCCAAGTTTACTCATTAAAAAACAAGTTTGGCCGCAGACGACACGGCCGCGGGCGTGGCGGGGCGTGGCGGGGCGGGGCGGGGCGGGGCGGGGCCCTACAACGGGTTTAATTGATTGTGACTCATTGCGTCGGACCCTGCGGCCGCACCAGTGCGCGAGCCCAAATATTTCATCAAGCACCTCAAACTTGTTGTGCTTTTGGCATATTTTATTTTTGCCCTGAACTTTTTCCTCGCACGTGTCCGGGCAGGGCCGGCCGCCGGGGCCCAGCCCAGGGTGCTGCTGTGGTGCTTAAAGCTCGCGAACATGAAAAAGGGCTCTTGTCTGACAAAAGCGAGGGGCGGGGCGTGGGCTTTCTGTTCCGTACATGTATCCACACTTAGAAGCGCCTAGACCAAGGGCGTGGTGGCGGGGCGTGGCGGGGCGGGGTGTGGCGTCCACTCATGAGAGAGGCATGTCGCCGGGCCTTGGGTGGGGCGGGGCGGGGGGCGCTCGAGAGTGGGGGAGTGGGCCCCCTGCCGAGGATGGACCGTGATCTCGCTCACCAGCAGTCCAGGAACCATCGGTCAATGAAACCCTTAAACATATAAAAAAAGCTTTGCCCACGCATTTGTAATTGCAGAGTAATTCACCGGAAAGGGTTAACGTTGATAAATTTCCGAGAAAGCGGCTACGACAATGCCACATAGCTGAAACGAAATAAAATAAAAAATTAAATATGGCAGCGGGAAGAGGAAAAGCTGGAGCACGGTGTGGTGGCGGCACTGTTGTAATCGGCTCTGGGAGGATTTGCTAATTGGTGCCTTTGCACTGTGCCTGCCTGCTCTATGGGCCGCCTCGCCCCGCATACCTCCGGCCCGCCCGCCAGAGCGCGCGCAGAGCGACGACTGATTAGAGATCTTTGTTTTGGCTTTACTATCCCAGAGAGAGAGGGAGAGAGAGAGGGGGAGAGAGAGAGGGAGAGAGAGAGAGAGAGAGAGAGAGAGAGAGAGAGAGAGAGAGGAGATCAACGTAAGTCGCGGAAATTCTCTTTCATGGCGCGTGGCGCGGAGGAGCAAGCAGAATAAACGTAATACTTTTTCCCTGCAAAGTTTCGCTCGACGAGTAAAGCCCTGGAGCAACCGACCCGCTCCCTCTGCTGCTTCCACCACCGCTGCGGGGAAATAATTGTCGTACAGGAGAGGAAAAAAAAAAGAGAGTCCATGTCCGTCCTCCGTACAGCACGTCTGTCCGTGCGTCCGTCCCGCCGTACGGCTCGCACGCCCGCGCTTAACGCCCGCATTTACGTGTTGCCAAGACTATATAAATTATGGCTGCCATATAGCGTGTGGTGCAGATTTTTATTCGCTCTGAATAGCGCCCTAGTTTGGCGTTTTCTTTCTTTATGAACTTTTTACTCCTTGAGAAAATCGCACCGTTAAAACTAAAAAATAACCACTGTAAATATTAGAATGAATATGAAGGTTATATGAAAGAAAACAATATTTTTTGAAAGTAGTACTTGCGCCCTTGTAGGCAGGGCGGGTGAAGAAGGAGCGACCCACGCACAGCCGTAATATCTCATTACGGCTTTTAACGATGAGAAGTAATTCTCCGGGCAGAGTGAATGCATGAGGAACGTAATTATAAGACATTCGTGCTGCGCCTCCGGGCCGCCTCCGGGCCGCCTCCGGGCCGCCTCCGGGCCGCCTCCGGGCCGCCTCCGGGCCGCCTCCGGGCCGCCTCCGGGCCGCCTCCGGGCCGCCTCCGGGCCGCCTCCGGGCCGCCTCCGGGCCGCCTCCGGGCCGCCTCCGGGGTTGCGGCGGGGGCGCCCCCCTTGACTGCTCGCCTGGCCGCCCTGGCTGGCCAGGGGGGTCCACTGCCGCTGGGCTGGGCTGGGCCCTGGCCGCCCAGCCCTCTTTGGTTCCGGGCCAATTTCATTCTGTCGGATGGTCTCAATAGCGCCCCGGTCTGGCCATGGCGGCGGGGGCGGCGCGGGGGCGGCGCGGGGGCGGCGCGGGGCCGGTTAACGATCTACTGCAAGGACAAGGACAGGCCGGGCGCGGCGCGCCACCTCCGCGTCGACAAGGGCGTATTAACATGCGCCTGACACGATAATGGATTCTTATCGTTACGCGCCGAGTGAATTGGAATCGCCTAACGTTATACTGCCGGCCGTTACCGCCCTGGGGCGTTACTGTATGGGGAGGGGCATGTCAGCGCACAGGATCAAGTTTGAGGCGGTGCCCCGTCTCTCGACTTGCTCGACTCCACGGTGCTTAGCCAGCTCCTCTCTCATCTGTTTCTATTTCTAGTTCTCCCCGCCCCCCTCTCTCTCTCTCTCTCTCCCCCCCCTTCCCCCTCCCTCTCTCCCGCTCCCTCTCTCTTCCATTTCATACCTTTGTCCCTCAAAATTCGTGGGAAAAAGTCACGTCATTGTGCTATTCAGGTCTGCGAATGGGAATCGAAACCCTTTTGTTTGCAGTGTAGTGTTTCTGCTGTGCATGCAATCAAGCGCAAAGCAAAGTTCCGGGGAGCGTGAAGCTGCGGTGGTGAAATTTGCTTGCGGAGTGCGGCGGTGAGATGGACGGTTGGATGTAGGGAGGCGGGGCGGGGCGGGGCGGGGTGGGGTGGGCAGGGGATGTCCGTGTCCGTACCGGCCGTCTGGCTGGCCAAGTTCCGTCCAGCAAAGGGGCGAGGCGGGCGGGGCGGGCAGAGTGGGGCGGGGCGGGCAGGGCGGGGCGGTTTCGAAGTGAGCGCCGCGTCAGCGGGCCGAACAGGCGAGCGTCAAGAGTATGGGAAGTGGTGGTGAGGGGAGGGGGGGGGGGGGGCTGGACCCTGAGCCTGCAGCTCCGGGCTCATCTGCACAGACCTTCCCGGCCGGTCGGCTCGGCCCGGCTCGGCCCGGCTCGGCTCGGCTCGGCCCGGCTCGGCAGTGCTCGGCTCGGCTCGGGACGGCCATTATAACTAGTCTATGGGCCCGACCCTACTCCAGAGTCCCGCATCATTAAAAGCATGGCAGCTGAGCGCGGCCCCGCCCCGCCCCGCCCTGCCCCGCCCTGCCCCGCCCTGCCCCGCCCTGCCCCGCCCCGCCCCGCCCAAAGGAACAACGGCTAACGACGGTGATCTACAGTAGGATTCTGGGGGCCGGGGGTGCGTGGCGGGGCGGGGCGGGGCGGGGCGGTGCCGCGTGCACCCGAGGGATGACTTATGTCGCGGCTGTGACTACAGCGGCGAGCTCCAGCACCGCCGCGCCCACCGCCCACACTCGCGGAGTAATGCATAACTCTCCGTAACGCGTTCAATATTTTGGAAATTTTTATTTCGTCGTGTTTTTTTGTGGTTTGGGAGTTATGAAAAGAGACCTGTATTGTAACCATTGGGGAAGGTTTACGCTGACCACATTCCCACGCGGTGCACCAAACGTGATGATCAAACGGACGGCTCTTTCATCCCACCTCTCCCTCTCTCTCTCTCTCTCTCTCTCTCTCTCTCTCTCTCTCTCTCTCTCTCTCTCTCTCTCTCTGTCCCCCATGAAAATCTTCCTCTCGAACGGACAAACGGGTGGGGGAAAAAAATCGAAACTCTGAAAAGGGATCGAGGGATGTGAATGGTATTAAAAAAGGTGAAAGAAAGCACTCGAAAAAGATAAAAAAGAAAGCGATCCGGGCAAAGCGAATGGATCGGTAGGGGAGGTATAGCGGTGCAGCGGCTCAGCGCCCGGGAGGTAGGCCGCGCGCGGACAGGCGTGTCGCCGGCGGGGCCGGCTGCCTACCCAGCACGGCGCTCTCTGCGCGCCGAGCCCAGCCGCGCTGTCATGTCGCACTCATTTCTCGCAAACAAAATAACCCTGGAACAAGCCGAGAATTAATCCCCTCGCCAGCAGCCCCTCACCGCCACGCCCCGCCACGCCCCGCCCCGCCACGCCCCGCCCCGCCCCGCCCCGCCCCGCCCCACCGCAGTTGACGAATGTGGTAGGGCCCCGGCCCTACCCCGCGCTCAGATTGAAGTCTCTGCACTGTTTACGGTGTCATCATCAATAATGATAAAGAATCTCGCGGCAGTTAATTAAGACCGTCCATTAATTATGCGAGAAAATTCTCAGACACTTATCAGGCTTCCTTTCCGACGCGACGCAACGCCATCCCCCCCCCCCCCCCCCCCGCACCACCACCACCGCCACTCCAACCCACCGGCCTCCGCACCCCATAGCAAATAACGTTTTTTCTTGACACGGATTCATAAATAGGACGTGGTGAGACATTTCTCCACGGTTATTCCCCACGTCTTCGTCCCATTCTTAAAATTCAACACATTTTTTAGGCACGAAGTAGCCTTATGGTTTTGTCGCAGGATGCGATTTTTTTTTTTATTAGCACGGCCCCTTATGTAAATCCTAAATTTTCTATACGATTTTGATAAGAGTTGGCAGAGAGGTAGAACTAAATTCGCTTAGTACACTGCTGCAATGGCATTCAGAAGTTAGCGGCCACTTTTGAGAAATTTTGAGTTAAAATCTTTGTTTCTATGGTAATACTCGACTCGTCATGGAAAAACAAACGTGGAAAGGGGAGCCGAGTCGGCTCTGGCCAATAACACTATTTCGCTCCTTTTTCCAACCAATGAGAAAGTTCGCCTGTTGCTTTGTACCTCGACGTCCAAAAGTTTCAACGCAAGGAGTGGTCACGTCAGAATCATCGCAGTTTCGCGCCGTGCGTAAGGATGCACCACGGGGACAGTTTCGAACGTGACCACTAGCTGGCCGCCGCGGCTCCTCATTGTTGGCTAGGACTGTCATTCGGCATTTCCTCGGCCATGTCTGCCACGGTCGTCGGCTGACGGCGTCCACCTCGCGATTTTAACTCATTGTTAAAAGTCATCAAAACGTTGACAAGGGGAACTGAATGCGGAAATATTAGTTTCATATCTGCGGAAATCGTTTGGCAAAATTTGACTTCAATCTGGCGAGAAGGAATAAAACTGGTTTACATCTGCGTGTATCTTTACGTAAAACATTTTATGGAACACTTTTTTTTCCTTCTCGACGAACCTTCGTGAAACTTTTCGAAACGTTTTCCGCAGGTCCAAAACTGATAATTACACATTTATTTAGACTGTGCAACATTTCGTTCACCTAATATGAAGAGTTAAAGTCGCGAGGTGGACGCGCTAGCCGCCGAGCCATCGGCCTTCTTTTGTCGAGTGGAGGTTCTAGCCTAGGACTACGCACTCCCACCCCAAACGCGCTCCGTTCTGTCTACCGCGACGCCCCTTCGGGTTGCCTACCCCCCAGGATAGTGCCAGTTCAGAAGGGGAGCCGAGCCCAATCGGTATTGTTGCAGGTGCTCGGCTCAGCCCCTCTGCGCGGTACGCACGAGAGGGGGAGGAGGACCGTGGCTGGGGACCTGTTGATTCAAGTCATGTACAGTATTTTAAAAACTAAAATCTGAAAGAACATGTCCGAATAAAAATGTGAATTCAGTGTTCGAACGCTAATTGCACAACGAGCCTGTAGTTTAAAAATCAAGCTGATCGGACATTTCCTTACTGAGAACCTATCTTCTAAGTCGTTAAAGCAAACGAGCTCAAGTTTCGCTTGTGACCTAATCTTATGGCGCTTATCAAACACTCGGAGGGAAAAAAAATCAATATTTTCAGTAAATTGGTTGGAAATTTTTAACACAATTTCTACATAGACCATCCACCAAAAACTCTGATGAAACCAAAACATACTTCGTGCCTACCAGGATTTCGTGAAATCGTATTTTTTTCTTTTTTTTAATGTGATACCTCGTGTACCCCAAGTAGTGCGTTACTTTTGTTGGCCACGTGCTCATGCGCTTGACTCTTATATTTGTAAGGAGAGCCCCCCTGCGTTGTTTTGCTTGTCTTTCTTGTCGCTGCTCCTCCCGGAGCCTTCCTCACATGACACACGCGCTACCAAAACAGGGCAAGTGTTATCAGTGCGTTGGAGCAGGGGCACGGAGGAAGGACGGAGGGAGGGAGAGAGAGAAAGGGAGAGAGGGAGAGAGAGAGAGAGAGAGAGAGAGAGAGAGAGAGAGAGAGAGAGAGAGAGAGAGAGAGAGTGTTTGGGCGACATTGTGGAGGGCCTCGTAATGAGATGAGAGAGGATCAACAAGAAGAAAGGAAGAGGGATGCGGGGAAAGGGAAGGTAGAAGAGAGAGATCGAGAGAGAGAGAGAGAGAGAGAGAGAGAGAGAGAGAGAGAGAGAGAGGAGACCACACAAATGATGCCCGTTCATCTTGCCTTATTACCAACACTTGCCGCTAATAACACCCCCTCTAGCCTTGTGTGTCGAGGGTGTTAAGTGTAGGGGTGTTGAAGTGGGGACGCGGGGGCGGCAGGGTGTTCGATCTCACGCGGGGGTAGGTTCTCCCCACCCCCACCCCCCACCCCCACCCCTCCGGAGGTGGTGGCCAGGGCTCTGGAAGTAATGCGCGGGCGAGCAAGCGGCTGGAATTTAAATTGGGGGAGGGCCGCCGCCAGGTTTATCCGAGTTGTAAGCAAAAAGGGTTGAGGTATCGGTCCCACGGGGGAGGGCCTTGCAGGGTAGGACCGTGCACGACCCGAGGCTCGACCCCGCGCGGGGCCTCGAAGGGCTCGTTCCGACCTCATTCTCATCGCTTGTCCTTGTCCCCGGGCCGGGCTGGGCTGGGCAGCCCTGCTGAAACCCTTTGGTGGGCCCAAAGCAGCCGAAGAGGAAATGAGATCTCGCAGCGGCGCGGGCGGGGCGGGGCGGGGCGGGGCGGGGCGTGGCGGGGCGGGGCGGGGCGGCGGTAAGCCCCGCCCGGCCTGCTGCTCTGCCGCCGTCCTGATCCCTGCGAGAAGGACGGAACCAGCGTCTCCGGCCTGTAGTGTTAAATCGAACGGCACTTTACACTCACATTGGATTTAAACGGATTTAAAAAAAAACACTACTATGAAAGTTTACAACAAAGACAGCGTAAATTTCTGTAAAACGTTTGTGATTTCGGCGAATATACGTGTTGTCTGGCAGAAAAATTGCGACTTAATTTCACAGGATGAGTCACGTATCACTGTGAGAAATATTCGTAAGAGTTACGGGAAAATTTTCCATGTCGTAAAGTTACGATATCAAATTGTAAAATTACAAATTTTTAAAGACACTTGGTGTCGACTTGTAATTCTTAAACGAGCACAAAGAAGCGTTCGTAAATTTACGATTTCGATTGTAAATTTACAACACCATTTGTAAATCACAAATTACGAAAAAAGTCGTAAACTTACAGACATATTTTTCACAGTGATCGATGGATGAGTTACGTTATTTTAGGGTGCAGCAGGGGAGGGGGCGGGGGTATGCGGTGAGGCGCTTAGTTGTGGAGCTGAGTGTCGGGTCACGTGGTGCGCGCCGCTGTGTAGCGAGAGCGTCGAGTGCCGCTCTTGTTTCCCTGCCCTCTGGATTGCATTCCAGCGCTCTCTCGGGTGTGGCGGGGCGGGGCGGGGCGGGGCGGGGCGCGGCGGGAGAGAGGAGAGGAGCATTTGGTGTGTTAGCCGCCCGCGCCAGTCCGGTAGAGCTGACTGCATGGCCTCTCCAGGAGAATGAGGGAGACTTTGCCACCAAGGATTTCTCACTTTCAGAGATTCAAAGAAGAAGCAAAACCATTTTGGTGTGAGCGCCGGGCCATTAGAGTTGTCATGTGATTTTGAATATTTCATTTTCCGTGCCAAGGTGACCTGTCGCGTCGCCTATGTTATCTGTTGCGCCCTCGGCGCGTGTGCAGGGCAAAAGGGAAAGGGGGTGGAAACGAGGAGGGGGAGGGGGAGGAGCTGGGGCCTGCCACACGCCATTTGCACCGCTGGCATAACTAGAATTCGCATCCACATGAGCTGGTGCTCCTCACGAGGGCGCGGGGCGGGGCGAGGCGGGGTGGAACACCCTAATCTGGTACGCCAAGGTAACCCGAGCCGCTGCTGCCGTTGGTCCAGAAACGCAGTCTGGCCCGGACGCGATTTTAGGGCACTGCTGGTACAGCAAGTGATTTCAACCCCCCCCCCCCTCCTCCAACCACCACCGAAAGAAAAGTAGAAGAAATTAATATGCTTTATTTTTCTGTCACTGACAATTGCATCATCTATATTTTCAGAATTTCTCTCTCAGCACGATGCCTTTAAATTTTTTGTATTTTTTTTCAATAGTCTGAATTCAATGTAAAATATCCGTAGAATATTTTAACGCCCCCACCCTTTCCAACGAACGCAAAAACGTTTCGCTCCCCTGTTTGGCCTTGTAATGAAGAGAACCCCGCCGTAATGCTGGTGAGTCCCTCCATGCGCGCAGCAGCCCCGCCGCACCCCGCCCCGCCCTACCACGCCACGCCCCGCCACGCCCCGCCACGCCCCGCCACGCCCCGCCACGCCCCACCAAGCTTCGCCCCGCCACGCCATGCCGCCGCCCTTGCTCTGCTCAAGTCCAAATTGCTTTGAGAATGCGCGAGGCTGGGAGATTCGCAGCCGGGACGCGAGAAGAAGCGTTTCTTGAATTCGGACACAAGTGTGTTCTAAACAGCGGGTGTGCTGCGCAGAGAGAGAGAGAGAGAGAGAGAGAGAGAGAGAGAGAGAGAGAGAGAGAGAGAGAGAGAGAGGGGAGGAAACCCACCCTACAGCGTAGATTGCTGGAATTATTTTGCCGTTTCCTCTCCCGACTGAAACAGCAACTGTCGCGTCCCGGAGTGGGTGAAGCAGGCGGGCTGCGCACACACCTTGTGCTCCGCCCCCCCCTTCTCTCTCCCTCTCCCTCTCCCTCTCCCTTTCTCTCGCACTCACTCGCGCTGCTGACAGCATCATACTCTTCCCTCTCCAGCCTGACGCTATCGTATCTTAAGTCTAGTTTGATGACAGCAGTTTGCGCGCGCGCGCGCGCGCGCGCGTGTGTGTGTGTGTGTGTGTGTGTGAATACCTGAGGGAGCAAATCTCAGTAGAGCTCAAGTTAAATTACATATTTTTTTTTTTATTTTTTTTAAATATGACTAGCCCCGCCGCAGTGCACGCCGGTGCACTGGAAAAAGGAAGGTAGGACCTAATGCTTTTAACAGGTGCCACACTCTAGTGCCATTAGAAAGGCGCTAAAGGTACTAAAATATAGCACCGTTCGGCCAAATGAGTGCCTCTGTAGGGGTGCTGTTTGAATAATGCCTTTGTAAGTAGCACCCCTAAAAGGGTGTTATGTCCCACCTTTGTTTTTCCAGTGTGGCAGAGATGCCTGGCCTGGCTCACGCTCCCCTGCCTCTACGCGTTCGGGGCTAAAGCCACACGGCTGCTTCGAGCAGGGCCAGGCAGCCAGGCACCGCCCGGCACCCCCAGGGCCTGAAACGTCATTATGTCCGCTTGTTTACGGGGGCGCCTGTGTGTGTGTGTGTGTGTGTGTGTGTGTGTGTGTGTGTGTGCGCGGGCGCGTTCTTGTCTGCGTACGGAACGCCACCGACGCACATGCGAATTCGAGTGCGTCTCTGTCCAATTGGGAAACGGTGGGGCGGTGGTCCCACTTTGTGGCTTCTCTCTCTCTCTCTCTCTCTCTCTCTCTCTCTCTCTCTCTCTCTCTCTCTCTCTCTCTCCCTCTCTCTCTCCCTCTCTCTCTCTCTCTCTCACTCCCCCTCTCCACCGCACCTGTTCACTTCTGATACCAGTGGTCGCTGCAGCACCCCCACCTCATCTGTCCCTAGTCCACCCCCAGGTCCCTGCTATACCTCGTTCTTTTTTCTAACTTTTCCCCCCGTTATAGTGGGGCGGGTGGTTGAAACCCATCCGCCCCCGCAGGGTCGTGTCCCCGAGGGAGAGCACTTTTGTTTGCCAGTTTTTTTATTGTGTTGATTCTTGATTTTTTTTTGGCGTGTAGGTACCGCGGCCGCCGGTGGCCTTGGCCCGGCCCGGCCCCGGCCCGACCCCGATAAGGGCTCTGCTGGTGGTTGGCGTGGGAGTGACAGTGATTTAGCATGGTGCAAACGCGCCAAGAATTTCGCTGATTTCGTTTCATCGTGCCGGCGAAAGTTGAAAAAAATAAAAAAAATAATGGTTGGCAAAAAGTAAAATAGCGCTGGCAAAGTTTGTTCATTTTCGCGTCGCTCAGCTGATTGAACGGGCTGCATCAGTGTCGGCCGCGGGGAGGACGGAGACGCGGGGAAATACTTTACGTGTCATGATTCAGGCCAACTTTGTCCGGGGCCTGGCGTGCACCTGCTGAGCGGAAAGGGGAGGGCGGCACAGGACCCAGCAGGAGCACAGCAGGAGCACAGCAGGAGCACAGCAGGTCCCTCACAGCAGAAATAACAAAAGGGTTCGCAGGGAAGGCCAGCCACTGGGAAGACAAGTTCTGCTGGGAAAATTCTTCTCGCCAATCACCTTTAATTTCCTGGTTTCTGTCATCTCTTTCTTTATAATTTTTTTGGCGCGCTGCTTTCCGCGGACTCATTCGTGTCGGCGAGCTCGGCCTTTCAGAAAGAACAATTGTCTCAACTCTTTAATTTCAATCATATAGACTCTCTGTTACGGTGATTATTTTTTTTCATTTGAGGGCTCGCCTCTACACTCACAATTGCGTTGTAGCTCCAAAAACGTGCATAAAGTTCCCGAGAAGTTGCTAAAGGCCTGCGGTCGTCGACTGACCAACGAGGGCACAAAAGCGACCCCTCTGCCCTGCCGTACCGTCCCCTCCCCGCGACACACCGCGACCGCTCGAAAATCCGTCCCAAAAGTTTTGGCCACCTTCCAAACTAGCGGCAACGTTTAATTGCAGAGTTTGTCATAAAGTAGTGCGGAGCGGAGGGGGGGGGGGGCAGTGATGGAGAGGTGTGTTCGAGTCACGAGAGAGAGAGAGAGAGAGAGAGAGAGAGAGAGAGAGAGAGAGAGAGAGAGGGATGTCTTCCTGCTGGCACTGCCGCTGGTGTTGCTTTTTCTGCCCTGGCTGCCCGGCCAGGTTCGCTCTCTGGTCGGCACACCTCTTCTTTCGGGAAATTGCGATTTCCTCGGCCAATGTTGACGCCTGGGCGCCGTTTCGTCTCCCTGAATCGGCTTTAATCAAGTCCGCTTCCTCCACGGCCGCCCCGCCCCGCACTGCTGCTGGCCGCGACCTGTCCCCCCCCCCCTCCAGCTCCACGTGTTTCTCACAGTGACCAGAGCCGCCTGCCCCGCCCCGCCCAGCGTGTGGTTGCGTCTGCTGCTCTCTCTCTCTTTCATATTATTCTCTCGCTCGCGCCTGCTCCATCTCTCTCATATTATTCTCTCGCTCGCGCCTGTTCTCTCTTTCTCTCTTTCTCTCTCTCTCTCTCTCTCTCTCTCTCTCTCTCTCTCTCTCTCTCGCGCGCGCGCGCACCCTTGGCTGGGAACATGAGGCAGACGACAACAAGGCAGCAACCCCTTTTTATTATATTCCTGGTAAGGAGCGGCTTGTACCTCATGTTATGTCTGGGACACGGGGGCCGCCGCAGGCCGGCCACCAGGGCTCACTCATGTGACACAGCAGGTGGCATTCGTTAGTCCCCCCCCCCTCCTCTCTCTCTCTCTCTCTCTCTCTCTCTCTCTCTCTCTCTCTCTCTCTCTCCCCCTCTCACTCGCTCTCTGTGACCGCCCTGCTTTGTGAATTCGTTACTGCGGGTCGGCTCGGGCTGTGGTTGGCGCTTCAGCCTGCGTAGGCTGCGTGCACGCAGGTGGGCAGGACAGTTGGCCGGCAATACTCATTCTGCCTGCAGAGTGAACCAACCAGTGTCATTCAACGACGAATCCGAGGAAATAAAACAAGGTCTTTGCCAACACTCTTTGATGGCATGGCGCTGCTCCTTTCGAAAGTTTTTTTTTCTTTCTTCTCTCTCTCTCTTTCTCTCTCTCAGTCTTCTTTCTTCCCTCTCGGCTGTGAGAGATAAGGAACGTCCGGATGGCTGTGTAGCCCTTGAGCAAGTTTCGATTAGCAGAAGACCTTCTTTTCATTTCGTGGAGTGCGCTTCATTATTGAGAAGGCCCTGCCCTGCATCAGAATCTGATACCGGAGCGAAAGAGAGCGGCGTTAGGGAGAGAGAGAGAGAGAGAGAGAGAGAGAGAGAGAGAGAGAGAGAGAGAGAGAGAGAGAGAGAGGGGGGTCAGCGGAGCTCCGTGCGGAGGTGGTTTAGGCGAGTAGATGGGCCACGCCCCACGCCCCGGCCCGCGCGCCCCCATGTCTACGCGTTATCGCAAAATCGTTATCGAATGTCGTGGGGCCCAAACTATCAGCGAATCGCGAGGTGAGAGAGTGAGAGAGCTGCGGGTGTGTTCTTGCTTCGCGAAACATCGAAGTATAAAAGGTGAAGTATGGACCGAGAGGGATGCTGTGTGAGGTACAACTTTGCGTTGCGGGGGAGGAGGTGCAGGGGCGTGGCGGGGCGTGGCGGAGTGGGGCGGGGCAGGGCGGAGTGGCCAATTAGTGTGAATAATTCGATTACCTTGGAGACCCTGGGAGCTGTTCCATCCTGTCGCCTTTCTCTCTCCTCCTTTCTCTCGCCCTCTCGCTCTGCCTACGCTCTTTCTATCTCTTCTATCGCTCGCCTTTCCCGCTCTTCTCTCCGTTGGCTCTCATCTGCCCGTGGTTGAAGCCCGGGGCATTCTTTTCTGGCCTTTTATTATGTATTTGGACGCTTTGAGGGAGTAAAGCTAGCACCCCCACCCACTCCTTACGCGCACCACAGACAATTTTTTTTTGGTCGATTTGGGCAAAAGAAAATCCGAGGGGTCGACCACTTGAAATATTTGTGTACATGGAATATATTCCAGTTGGAATATCTGGAAGGAAAATGTGAGAAAATATTTTTGGAATATCTGGAAAATGTGAGAAAATATTTTTGGAATATCAGGAATGTGTTGGAATATTTGGAATATTTGGAATGATTTTGGAATATTTGGAATATTTGGAATATGTTGGAATATTTGGAATGATTTTGGAATATTTGGAATATTTTTGGAATATTTGGAATATTTTTGGGCTGGAATATGTTGGAATATCTGGAATATTTTTGGTATATTTTTCAATGTGTACATGGAATATCCAAGTGGTCGACCCCTCGAGAAAATCCTATTGTTTTTAGGGGGAAATCCTTAACATATATTTTTAGAATATTTTTTTTTTGTACTTGTTGTCGATCCTTCTGCGGCGGCCTAACTTACCTCTAAGCAATACTTTCCCTTAAATCCCTGGTACAGATACGGTGGCGGTTCCGCTGTGTTCGTAGTATGTGTGTGTCTGTGTGTGTGTGTCTAAACTTCCACCAGCCGCAGCAGGCAAAAGGCGTAAAGGCCTCAGATCGCTTGTACGGAAGTGCGGGCCTCAGCAAGGCAACCGCACGAATAGTAACTCTCTCTCTCTCTCTCTCTCTCTCTCTCTCTCTCTCTCTCTCTCTCTCTCTCCTTTTCACCTCTCTGTGACTTTTCGTTCCCTCCCCCCTCTCACCCACCTCCTGACACCCGTTGAACTTTACGTGCGTATCCCCCACTCCCTCCCTCCACCCAAGGAAACCCCATCCCGCTCCTTGCGGGTTGAGAGAGGGGAAAACTTCCCTCGCAACTTTCTACTTACCTGCCTTTTCCCGCGCACTGCGTCAGACGCCCCGTATGGGGGGGGGGGGGGGGGCGCCTACGCTCAACACATGAGCACAATCTCGGCACCGGACAGAGCTATGCATTTCTGCAGCGCGCACTCGGCTACTTCGAAGATGAGGTTAAACATTATTGCCCGAGTACGGTACTCGCAGATAGAATCCTTTAAATAAGTGCTACACCGTGTGAATGAAAATGAAAATTTAAGAAAATCTCCCCCCTAAGTAGGGTTACTCAAATTTGCCAAATCCTTTAAATAAGTGCTACACCGTGTGAATAAAAATGAAAATTTAAGAAAATCTCCCCCCTAAGTAGGGTTACTCAAATTTGCCAAATGTGCCAAGTGTGGCGACTAAACGCTCTGGCGGAGCCTCCGGGGAACAATTCCCCTTGACGCCTGGAGGCCGTCCGGCCGGCCGGGACTGCAAAGTCAATGTTGTTGCTGTAGTTAGTGTAGATTACACGCGCTGTACAAGTTTAGGGACGGTGCAGCGCAGCGGCGGTCGTCATCTCAACTCGCTTTCAAACTTGGGCCGTCCCACGCGCGTCCGCCCCGCCCCGCCCCGCCCCCTTCCTCCTAAAGGTGTGTTGCTGCTGCTGTGATTTTACGCCCCTAGGATGTTTGTTTTATCGTTGCTGCTTCGCTCTCTCCCCCGCCAAACTTCATGCGTTTCCTCCACTCGAGATAAGCGCCTCTCTTTTCCGTCCTTGACTTGCGCGCGCGCCTCTGTGTGTGTGTGTGTGTGTGTGTGTGTGTGTGTGTGTGTGGCGGGAATTGTAGCTAGGTCATGCGTCACCGTGCCCATGTCCACTTCCTCCCGCTGATATCGGGCCGGTCTAAACGTTATTGTGCGCCCTCCGCTCACGGACTGTCGCTCGGCCGCTCGCGGGGTCAGTCGTGCCATTAACGCCCCCCATGTGTCTGCGTCCGCCCCCCCCCCCCTCTCAGGCACGAGCCTCTTCAGCAGCTTGACCCTCGTCCGTATATACGTCGGGCGGGGAGAAAAAATGAAGTTAATTTCTCTAGCTCAGCAAGTTTTGGCATTAAGTCGAGCCCCTGCGGAATAAGGCCACGGCCACGCGCTAGCCTTAGAGAGAAATATTTCTTCACTGAAACTACTTTTCCCCGTCCGAGACGATAGAATCTATTTTCATTCTGCGTACAGCCTTTACCCGCCATCTTGCCCGTGTATTTTTTCCCCCTCCTTTGCCGTCCCATTGTCTTTGCAGTATAGGCCTCTCTGGTTTCTCCCAACCCAGCGTTTTTCTTTTCTGCTGATTATTGATTCTCTTCGCTATGTGTCCCTCACTCCCCACCCTCTCCCCTTCCGCTCTCTCTCGCTCTCTCTCGCTCTCTCCCCGCTCACTCCCGCTCTCCCTTTTCTTGGACTGAATTTATTGACGCAGTGGGTAATGCGTTACCTGTGCAATCAGGCATAGGCTGACCCGAGGCAGCGTGACGGAGCGAAACACCATCACAGCTCCCCGCTCTCTCTCTCTCTCTCTCGCTCTCTCTCTCTCTCTCTCTCTCTCTCTCTCACTCTCTCTCTCTCTCTCTCACACTCTCTCTCTCTCTCTCTCTCTCTCTCTCTCTCACTCTCTCTCACTCTCTCTATTTCTCTCCGCCCGGCTCTCAGCACGCCTTTTCTAGCCCCCTCCATCTGACGAAGGCTCACTCACTTCCTGTCAAGATGAAGCAAGTTGAGCGCTAACTTTCCGGTCTGAAATAAAATAGGGAGAGGAGAGAGAGAGAGAGAGAGAGAGAGAGAGAGAGAGAGAGAGGGAGACGGTGTAACGCATCGGTTACACGCCCACGCGCGCCGAAGAGGAAGTTTCGAAAATATAACAAACGAGCGCGGCTAACTGCTAGCTAAAAAAAAAAGAAGGAAAAAATTAACAAAAGGTTTGAGGTGGAAAATAAGCAGTTGTAGAACAACCCCTTCCCTCCTCGATCACCGCGTGGGGCAGCCCCGCCCAATCACTAATGCAGCGCAGACACTGTTGCTCACCCTGTTTCTCTCTCTCTCTCTGTTGCAGGTAAGAGGCCGCTGCTGCCCCTGTCTATCTGTCCGGGCGTGGCGTGGCGCGGCGCAGCGCCGGGCCGGGCCACCGCCTTTGTAGAGGTAACTTGTCAATATTTTATAGAGGGCGTAGCGAGTCTCCCCGACATCAGGCGGTTTTCGCTCGTCTTTACGAGGATGAGGGGGGCGCCCTGCGGGCTGACCCAGCCTGTACTCTGTAAAAAAAAAAAAAAAAAAGCGAGATATAATAAAAACCGGCCCGTCGCGTCAACCCTGATCCACAGTCCCAATAAGTGTGGAACTGTTCAACACTTTCTCTGCACTATTAAAGAAGTGTCGCATACACTTTTGCTTTCGAGTGGGGAAAAAAAATACGTGAGTAGTGGGTCTGACAACCGGGAGAAACCGGCGAAGTTGTTAGCCTTTCTTCGCTCAGCTCGATCTCCGGGCACCCACCCGGGCTGGGGCGGGGGTGGTTCTCCCCTGTGCTCCACCTGCAGACAGCCGTGGTGCCTCCCTCCTCCCACCTTTCACCTCTCCCATCCGCGGGACGACAAAGCCTTTCGCGCAGCGCCAGCCGCCCGGCCGGCCGGCAGGCCTTTTCGGGGGGCGGAATTCGACTCATTTCCGGCTCCCTGTCACTTTCAACCGCCTCTCTCGCCTCCTCTTTTCCCCCCGGTGGACACGACGCCGGGGCGGGCCGGGGCCTCTTGTAGCGCGCCAAAAAGGAGGAGAAAAGTCTTTCTGATCTAACGATCTCTTGGCACTCGGCCCTTGGCGTCAGGTGGGGGGCGCGGCGCGGCGCTGAGTGGCGGCCTGGCGCCGCCCCCACCCCCGCCCCGCCCCCGCCCCGCCCCCGCGTCTCCCGGGGGTCCGGCAGGCGCCGCCGTCGTCTCCGACGCGCCGCCGCCGCCGCCGCTTCCGCGCATCGCGATTTTTTTTTTCATTTTTTCATTTTTTTAAGGAAATCATGACAATTTGAATAAGTTGCGCGCTGCTGCCGTGTCGTCGGCGTGTCAACACGCGGCGCGCCGGCGGCCGCGGAGAATGGAGAGGTTAACGGTGTAAGCGGAGCGGGGCGGGGCGGGGCGGGGCGGGGCGGGGGGGGCGGGTGGAATCTCATTCCCCCAGAGTGAATGAAATTTATCTGGAGATGAGCGCGGGCACGGCGGTGCTGCGCGCGGCACCGCCGCCGCGGAGAGGGAAAGAAAAACAAAGGCGGTGTGCGTACCCTCTCCTTCACCCTCCCCCTCCCCACTTCCGGCCCGCTCTTCCTCATCCCCTTTCCTTTTTCTTACGGTCCCGGTATGTACCCGACATGAATGTCTTGCAGTTTGCGCGCGTCTTTTGTAAATGCCTGCGGGTCGGTAAGACTCACTGTGTATTTTGCTTCACTCACTGGACACCCAACACTGTTTAATTTTAAGTCGTCACATTTCGACAAAGTCAGTGCTAAATTTTACTTTTGGAAGGTTCGTCACTTGACAAATGGTTAATCACAGTGTGACGAAAGATTTATGTCATGTGACAAAAGATTCATGTCAAGTGACAAAAGATTCATGTCAAGTGACGAAATCTATGTCATGTGACGACTGTTTCATCACAGCTCTTGTGACGAAATACTCGAAGCAATATTCATCGTCACATGACAATTTGGTTTAACAGTCAAGTGTGTAAACGTCGCACACTTAAACTGTGTAATTTTTTAATTTTGTTAAAATACTTTTTACGTTTGAAGAGACAAGTGTACCAGTCCATCCAGAGAAAAGTCTCCCTCTCAGCCCCCGCCGCCTATGCTGCTCTTCCTTTCCCCTGGTCGCGTAATTAATGTACGACGGGACGTCTTGGCCAGTAAATGGGTCAGGGGGGCCGGGCGTCCAGCGGGCAGGCCACCACGGGTCATAACTCCTCGCCCTGCTGCTTATGTAGGTGGGCGTTACACCGTGGCGGGGCGGGGCGGGGCGGGGCGGGGCGGGGCGGGGCGCGACCCCAGGAGCCGGGACCTTAACGAACTGTGACCCCCGGCGCCGCACCTTCCTGCCTACCCCCCACTCCCCACCGCACCCCCCTGATGGCGGAGTTATTGTGATAACGAGGGACTGAGATGAAAGCAGAGCTAAGCTGGAAATAAGGAAATAAGGTAAGGCTCGGGGCCACAGCGATTCTTAGTGCCGTTATTTGTGTACAAACAGCGACCGCCAAATTTATTCCAGAACGTCTCTGCGAATTATTTCCTCGCTACTCGCAAAAAAGAAAAACTCTGCTCAAAGTGTTCCAAGTTACATTAGAGTTTCATTTTTTTTCGCTCCGTGTTCTGGCGGGACCGATACACTGCCTTACAAACGCGAATGTCAAAGAGCTATAAAGGAACGTGTTCGCGTTGTATAAACTTGGCAAAGTCGTCCGCGCCAAATTCACATCTACAAATTTTGATTAAACTGCGCGGAATTCAAGTGTTATATATACGCCGCCGCAGTTATGGCGCTAGTGCCGCGCGGCGTGCGCGCCTGGCTTTAGTGACCCGTGCTAGAACAACACAATTCCGGCGCTGTTTTCTCTCGTAATGTGTCCGCATCTCTTTGAATGGCCCGCTGGGCCGGGCTGGGCTGGGCTGGGCTGGGCCCCCCGCCGGCTCGGCTACATCTGCCGCCCCCTCCACCTCCCTCTGGTCCCACCCCTTGTACTTCTCTTCTCCTGCCTTTATTACGGAGTGTTTCCCTTCAAAAAGTTTTGGAGCCCGAGAGTGCCGTTCGTTCGAACAAGTGCCTCTTGCTGTGTGTAACCTGAGACCTTGGAGCGAGAGCTACCCGCCTACTGCATGCCATTCCATCTTCTTCTTCTTCTTCTTCTTCTTCTTCTTCTTCTTCTTCTTCTTCTTCCTCTTCCTCTTCCTCTTCCTCTTCCTCCTCCTCCTCCTCCTCCTCCTCCTCCTCCTCCTCTGCTTGTTCGGAATTTTCGAATAAAATGGGCGGATATATTGTGACAACATTATCTTTAGGACGCGGCCGCCTGCCTGGTGGCTATAGCTATGAGCCCGGAGACGTATATTTGATGATGCAGCCGGATAAGAACGCGAGTCGCCGAAAGGCCCCGCCGTGCCGTGCCGTGCCGTGCCCGGCCAGACTCGAGGTTTAAGGATCCGGAAATGGGTCTGAGCGGCGCTCCCGGCGCTCTCCGTCCCTCGGCCTCACTTTTCCATGCTTCTCTCTTTTTTCACTGACCCTGGGAGGAGTTAGTGGACTCAAGGGGGGGGGGGGGGGGGGGGGGGGAGAGATGGAAAGAGAAAGAGAGGGAGAGAGAGGGGGGAGAGAGCAAACAGCAGACGTCGGAAGGCCAATGGAGAAGAGAGATGGTGGTGGCCGAGATCGGCATCTAAATGCCTCGGCCGCAAGGTTGTAAGCAATGCCTATTCCGATACAAAGTGATTTTTCTTTTCGTGGCGCGTCCCGCCCGCTGTCACCTTGTGCGCACGCGCGCGCGCGCAGTTGGCCGCCCTGTATGCGGGCCGTGGGGCTCGACGGAGCCCGCACTGCATCATGGGGGCCGCCAAATGAACGTCGATGGCGGGAAAATTTCGAAAGACCGCAGCTGTCGGGAAGCTCGCCGCTGAAGCTGCGTTAGGTTTTTATACCGCGCGTACCCGAAATTGAGTTCGTATTTCAATTCCCAGGCCAGTTTGGCGGGGGTGGCGGGGTGGGGTGAGATGGGGTGGGGTGAGGTGGGGCGGGGTGGTGGCTCTGCGGGGCTGTTTCTCACTGCGGCCACAAAGAGATCGCGCGCCCGCGCCTTTCCCGATAATGGCAAGCTGTGGTGTGGGGCCGGGGCCCCGCCCCACCCTGCGCCCCGCCCTGCGCCCCACGCCAGCCGGGCGGGGCGGGGCGGGGCCGGGCCTTTCAGGCGGGGGGGCTGCTTGACTTACCATGCAGTTGGGAGGCGGGGCCCCCGCCGCGCCGCGCCTCCTGCCGGGGCCCCCGGAGGGGCGCAGAGTGTACGAGAGGCGGCCGCCACGCCCCACCACGCCCCGCCACGCCCCCGACCTCTTGCTGCTCGCTTTCACCTTGGTCAAGAACAGTCTGCCGGCCACATATCTCTGGTAACCCGTCCTCCCCCCAGTATCTCTGCTGCAGCCCCAGCAGGTCGCAACTAGTGCTCTCCTCTATTTTAAACCTCTTTCTCTGTCAGACTTCTTCCTCTGTCTTTCTCTCTCAATATCCCCGCCCCGAAGTCCAGCCGCAGTATACCAACGACCGTGGGGAAATAAGAAAAAAAATAAAGACCTTGACCTGATAAATTATTGTTACAGTGTAGCGCGCTTGTCATCCACAGACTCCTGGGCGTCCTAGAAAAAAAAGTCACGAGCAGGCCTGCTATTACTTTTATTCGCATCCTCTATAAAATAATGATGAAAATGGTACGGGAAAGGTATGAATTGCAAGTGTCCTTTTTTTCTTTCTTTCGTTTTCTACTTTTTTTCACCCTCCTGCATCCCTTTGCGTTGTATTTCCCAGTAGCAGCAGGTGGCGATCGTAACGTGTCCGAGTCGATGATTTCCCTTCACCGACATTTTTTCCCTCTCCGATCCGAACGTTTTGTTTCCTCCCGAAAGGTTGGCAATAAGCTGTCGGTCCCGACGTTGCGCAGGGCCCCTCGCGTGTGATAAGGTCCCTACTATTGATACTGTGCAGGAAATGAGGGGCCTTGTTCCACCGACGCGCTTGCCGGCCGGAGTCGGAAATGGAGTGATCTTATTATTGTATTCCCGGTTTATTTTTTATCCGGCTTGTGATGAGGGAATTGGGTTGGGGTGGCGGCTTCTGTTTCGCTTTTTGTGAAAACAATGTTTAATTTTTTTGAGGGCGGAGGGGCTGGGCGAGTGGGTGGGTGGAGCGGTGGAAATACACGTTATACAGAGAGTAAATGATCGAAGTGTCGTCATTTAAAGGTCTTTGTTCCGTCAGCCTCGACGCTGCTCAGCCAGAGGGCCCCCCCTCCCCCAATCTCCTCTGCCCTTACCGCTGCCCTCGCCTCCGGCAATCTGACTTCATTTCAACTCTCAAACCAAACCGAAAGTCTCTTCTTTGTCGACCTGTGTTTATATTTTTCCTCATAGCTCTCTGAGTCATGCTCTTCTTCTTTTTACATCACCGGTTGTATCAGCAGGGAGATAAAATTGATTAAAACAAAGCAGGCTTGGAAATAATTTGCCCTGTGGTGAGGGAGGGGCTGACTTTTTCCCGTGTTTCAATCGCCACTCGCTCCGCGTGCCACTCCAGTACCTGGCGGAATAAAACGAGATGCAATTCGATTCCCTTCATCCGTGGCGTGCATTGCATTCACTACACTATTTTTTTTATCGTCCAAGCCTTCTTGTGCCGCACCACTCTGAAAGCCGTTCGTACTCCCATAACAGTGTTATTTTCCACCTGAGTTTTTTTTTCTCCGCCCCCTTTATATTTCATTTTGTGAAATGTTGCCTCTGACCACCAGCGTGTGCGCTTGCGTCCTCTTTTGTGTCGTGACGTTGACAAGGTTGGCAGCGCTGGTGAAAAGCCCCGGGATGACACGTGTTGGCGCGGCAGTGTCGCCACCTGCTCGCACGGGGCGGAGCAGGGCGCCGCCGCCTTGAAGCCCGCCGCCGCCGTGCTGCCATGTTCGTTTCACGGGCGAGATCAACTTTTATCTCGGCGCTGACAGGTATAGCGCGGAGATACCGCGACACAAGCGAGCGCGCTTTTATTCCCCTCGTGAGCACTGCGGTCTGCGTGGGAGAGCGAGAGAGAGAGAGAGAGAGAGAGAGAGAGAGAGAGAGAGAGAGAGAGAGACTAGTAGTCGTAGGAGCATATTGCTTTGGGGCTGTACTTGGCTTTCCGCAATGCTCTCTCTCTCTCTCTCTCTCTCTCTCTCTCTCTGTTTCGCCATCTTTTACGGGTTCGATTGGCGGTATGAACTGCACAGCCTCCCGCCCCCTCCTCTGTGCCGTTCTCGGTCGCCTCCCCCTAACCTTCTGCCTTATTCGAAGGAACCTGTCAAACGGCCGCAATTTCGTTTCGCCTCGGTATTGCCGGCTCCGCCCCGCCTCGCCCCGCCCCGCCCCGCCCCCCCGCCCCGCCCCGCCCCGCCCCGGCACGGCTCTGCTGCGCGCCCAGCCGGCCAGAGCAGAGGGCGCGCGGAGCGGATTACGTACACTGCTAAAAAGCGAGCTGATCTTCATGCGCGCGCATGTGAGGGAGAGGGAGATTTTCTGCCTCTACTATCGTGATATGCGTTTGACCGATTTCTTTGATCCTGTCCTTTTTCTTCGTTATTTATCAACCGCGTGGCGTTTAAAACAACCGGCCGAGTTCTAGTAAAGAACTGCTTTGACTTCGACTGGTTCAAAGGCGCGTTTCACGGTATGGCCTGGCCTGGCCGCCACGCACCACACCGGCGGGCGAGGGGACGGTCAGTCCCTTTTAACCTCCGAAATGTCCGGAGTGACAAGCCTCCCCGCCCCGCCCGGAGAGGAGACTATTCCAGTTGCGTTCGCATTTCGTATTCAGTGAGGTCTGCCTCGTTTAAACGGACCCCGCCCGCCCGGCCCGCCCGGCGCTGAGTGGGCCACTGGCGCCGCGGAGACCGGCAGACGGCTAACAAGCGAGAGCTGTAATATAAAAAAAAAATCCTATCTCTTTTTTTGCTCCTGTGAAGTCTTTAGGCAGCTTGACGAAAGTTGGTTGCACTTACAGCGTACTGCCGACGGCCACGTCGTAGAAACGCTTTTACAAATTCGACGGAGTATTTTACCCTCAGCGGCGAAAGCCTGCGCTTTTCATAAAATGTCTAGTGTAAATTGGCCGTAGACTAAAACCCTGGGCTAGAACGTGAAAAAAAAATTTGGTCTATAGTTGAGACAAAAAGTTGGAAATTATTTTACTTTGCTTGTTATGTACTTTTGCCAGGTTTTCCCCTCAGTGTAGGCCACAAACCCCCATAATTCCGAAGAGCCAGCGGGCCTGGACGGGCACTAGTCCGGCGGCCGGCCGCGGCGATCGGCGCCCCTCGGGGCGGGCGGGCGACTCCCGACCGTATCACTCCATAAAATCGATGACAAAGTGCCGCCATCTTCGCACCTGCGCCTAACATCTGGCACGGCAGTCGGACCGGGCCTGGCCTGGTGGGGG
Source organism: Frankliniella intonsa (assembly GCA_033675135.1). NCBI lineage: Eukaryota > Metazoa > Arthropoda > Insecta > Thysanoptera > Thripidae > Frankliniella > Frankliniella intonsa. The sequence continues at coordinate 3,257,161 of CM066252.1, read as the reverse complement.
AAGATGGTGCATCCCCCGGCGCGGAGGGGCGGGGCAGGTCAAGAAGTACCCCGACACGCTCAGAGGGGCTGTGATACAGTAGAAGCACGACAGCGACGGGCGCGCGAAAAGGGAGTATAACTTAGATAATTGAATTGAAAAGGGAGTTTTTTCCCCTCACGTTTTGCATTTTTTAAAAAGATCCGCTACATCACGCGGGAAGTGAGTTTTATCTGGTTACGTGACTTATCCAACACTACTGACTTTTAAAAAAAACTATTTTAAGCTATGACATTCAGTCGGTGAAGTCACTTCCCATATCTCCCGTAATAATGCCGTAGTTTGTCTCGCACACGCTACGCTACGCTCCTCCCCCCAGCAGCAGGGTGTGTGTGGGACGCCCCGGATGCCTACACACCCGTAATTTGGCGGGGGCGGCCCAATTAGGTGCGCCGTGGAATGTCTGCCAGCCGGCCTGGAGATGGGTGTGATGATCCTGGTGACGGCCCGGCCCGCTTGTCAGGCTGGGCACGACTCGCCGCGTGCAGTACTGCAGAGAGAGAGAGAGAGAGAAGGCAGAGAGGAGTGAGGAGAGGGGTAGGCAAAGGCAATAAATGAGACATCCGAGGCAAGAAAGAGAAAAGAGCATTTTTTTTCTGTTGTAACAGCATTTGACATTAAGCTGTTTTATTCGTTTTCTCGAAACAAATTTGGGTCGGGTGGGAGTGAGAGAGAGGTGGGGTAGAGTAAATGGGTCCCTGCTTCTCTGGGTTATTTTGTTGAGGACCCATCCAGTGCGCGTGTCGGGCGGGGCAGGGCGGATGCACCGATAAGGGGCGCAACGGAATGGCGGGGCGGGGCGGGGCGGGGCGCACTAGCGCTCGGCGTGTACCTGTCCTGTCGTTGCGACCCACCTCAACACCGCCGAGTTGCTGCCCTTCCGATACCAACCCTCCCCTACCCCCGCTCCTCCTCCTCCTCCTCCTCCTCCTCCTGTTCCCAAGCTCTCAGATTCAGCTGTTTCCTGCTGATGGATGCTCGCTCTCTCTTACTTATTCTCCGATTCCCCCCGGCGGTTCTCTTCTCTCGAGACCTGCTTCCCTTTCTTCGCAAAACCCGCCCTTTTTTATGTATCCCTGCTCGCCGGCGCCAAAATATACGGTGAATGTTTATGTAGTAATTGTTTATACATATAGCCTACGGAAATCCTTAAATGTCTTATGTAAAGAATTTTCCGTAAATATTTTCAGTGTGCGGTATGTAAAATTATTGTCGCCATTCTTTTTTTGTTTCTGTCGAAAATTCTAGTTTTTAGGCGTGTTGTTTATTGGATGGGTAAGAGGAGTTGGGGGCGCACCCAAGTCGTACTGCCCCTCGCAGCCGCTAACACCCCCCCCCCTCCCCCCCGAGAGGTCCAGGCAACTTCGGCAGTAGTAAAAGCACCCACCATCCACGCTGGGCTGGGCGAGCGGGAGAGGAGTCAACCCAAGGGCAACTGGCCGGTCCGAGTCGTGGGGGCGGGGGCGGTGCTGGGGGCCGGGGGCGGGGGCTGGGGGCGGGGGCGGGGGCCGGGGGCTGACCCATGCACACATTGTCACCTACTCTGCCGACACCCCGGGGTCCACCACCCACTGGCCGGGGGGGCCTCCTACTGTACCGGCAGGCCCGCTGCCCGCCTGCTGGCCACTCACTCTGCGCACTGAAAACCGGAGTGTTCGAGATTTATCTCTTGTGCCATTCACAAAATGAGTTTTCCTTTTTTAGTATCTTAATAAAGTGGTAGCTTAGTACTACAACAGCACAAACTCCTCGTAGACTACAAGACTATTTCATAGTAGTACGAAGAAATTTGGTAGTAAAAAGTTAAGAGTGTACGAAAATTCATTTATACACGTCATTGAAGTCGATAATTCGTGCCTGTAATTTGCTGCCCGATTTCGAAGCGTGCAGCCTAGAGCACAAAAGCTTCATGCGTTAAGCCCTTTGGCGGAGAGGGTCCCGGCGGCGGGGCGGGCGCGACGCCACAGAGGCTCTGTGCAGGCGAGCACCGCCGCTGATATGAAGGGAAACTTTGTCGTTTTGCTTGGGCTTTGGCTCCAGAAGCGACTGCGCAGAGGCCGGGGCGGGGCTAAAGGGTTATTGCAAAATGACATATTGACAACAGTGTAGCGCGCGGCACGCTTCTGCCGCTGGCGCCCGCCCAAGCGCCAGCTACCTGCAGCCGGGGGGCGTCTCCTCCTCCCCCTCTCCTCTCTTTCTCTCGCTCTCTCTCTCTCGCTCGCTCTCACCCTCTCTCGCTAGCTGCGCTGGAATTCTTGCCGTACAGAGGCGTGTGCTAGTCGAAAGTTTCCCGTGTTTGTACCGTGAAATATTTCAGTGCCTCTGTCCAAAGGGGCTCCTTCGCCGTGGTTTAGTTTACACACACACACCCACACGCGCGCGCGCCAAGCATTTTCGACTAAACGCATCGCACTATAGTTGTAGTTAAAAAAAATAAGAACAGGAAGGGAGGGTGAAGTTATGATATGCTCTCCCTACAACTTGTCCTAATTGCTAGACCGATCAGCTTTGGCCGAGCGGACTATTTACGCGCTACCCCCCCCACCCACCCCCTGTGTTGAAATCCTTTTGCGTTTCCCCTGCGCCCGACACAATCTCTCCCCTACCCTCTCTCCCTACCACCACACCACCCCCGCTGTCAGAACCTCGAAATAGCTCACTGTTTGTTTCCTCCCCCTCCCCACTCCCTGCACCCGCCCCTTTTCTCTCTGATTTTATTTTTTCTTGAAATACAACAGCGGCCGGCCGGAGGATCAAGCCGTGTCCATTGCGTTGCTGGATGAGGGGGTGGATGTGGTAGTGGGGGAGCGCGGGGGGCCGGGCAGGGCCGCGCGGGGCCGGCGGGCGCAACTTGTGCAAATAGTTGGACCGAGCCGAGCCTGGCTCATCCATATACGATCCACCGTCCCTCCAGCCCCCCTCCCTCCCTCCCTCCAGGGCTGGAGAAGGGCTGGAGAGGAGAGGGGGAGGGAAGGGCGTGGACTTGATCGTGATGCTGAGCTGCGGTCCAGAGCGGCAGGGCAGGGATGGGGCTGGAGGATGCAGGCAGGAAGTGCGGCCAATATCACTTGGACGTGTCCCTCCTCCCTCCCTCCCTCCCTCCCTCCCTCCCTCCTCCACTTGTTTGCTGCACATGCAGCCTCCTTTTCCCCCTTTCCCATGTCGGCGATATGGCATCGCTATGTATTTATTTTTCGGTGTCGGGACCGTTTTTTTTTTCCTCCTCGGAGGCCATTTGTCTGGTGCTGAGGGGGGCTGTTTACCTCACCTACAGAGGTCCCCGCCCTGCAGAGTTTACCGCCGTAGGTAGTAGAAGTTTATCATACTTGTTTACCAAGTTTGTTTTACAACTAGTTTTTTGTTTTTCGCGCAGTGTATGTGTGTAATTGTACGCGTACGTGCGTGGGTCTGTAAGCGGTGTGTTTAGAAAACTATTCGCTGTTGCAGAAAATTTTCAGTTTGCCAGCAACTTGGTATTGTCCACATTGTACACGGTGGGCGGGCGTGGACTGTGCAGCTGGGAGCTATGCGGTGCGCTATTTGCCTTTCCCCTCCCCTCTCCCTTCCCTCTCCCTCCCCCTCCCTCCCCCTTTCTCCCTCGCTTCCTCCCTGCTCCAGTATCTGGCTTTGCTCTTCTGCAAATGAATATAGTTGATGATATCAATCATCAGTAATGGCCAGTGGCCGCCATTACCTTATCAGCATACGCGTCGCGTTAAAGTATCGCGCCGCCGATAGACGAAACAAAACGAACTATCATCTCTCTCTCTCTCTCTCTCTCTCTCTCTCTCTCTCTCTCTCTCTCTCTCTCTCTCTCTCTCTCTCTCCCTCTCCCTCTCCCTCTCTTGTATTGCGGTCGGGCATGCGCGCGAGCAACACCACGGAGATTGCTGCAAATTGCCTGAAACGGAGAAGGGCGGGAGGGGCAAACGAAAACAACAACCGCGCAGCTCGAGTGCAAAACAACAACAACAAGTACTCGTTTTTATCATTACTTCGTTACGCGGCACACGGCGAGAGCTGTTGGTAGTGGCGGTGTGTTACTTTACCCATTCGTTTCCATTATTCTATTTATTTTTTATATTTTTATTACACCGTTTTACTGATATTTTTTTGTTTCCGCTAAAACGGGTTGCGCAGGCAGCTGCAGGCGGCGGCGGTGGGGCCGTTTGGCCAGCGGGGGTGTGCCACATGACCTTCCCTCCTCGGTCTATCTCCCCATCACGCACACACACACACACACCGCAGGGCTTGACCGCGTCCCCATTTACCATTGTCTCTGCGGTGTTGTACTACGCAGAGGGATAGGTGTGTGTGTGTGTCTCTCTCTCTCTCTCTCTCTCTCTCTCTCTCTCTCTCTCTGTGTGTGTGTGTGTGTGTGTGTGTACACTGGCGCATTAACCGACATTGTGGGTCGTGGCGTGGCGTGGTGCCCCAGTGAGACGGGCCGCCCGCTCCCTGTCATATCATTCACTGAGGCCCTACCTACCAGCCCCCTAGCGCAGCGCTGGCCGCACGGAGAGGAGACGTCTTGGGGCTAACAAGCCTTTGACCTGAGGCGGGGTGGGGTGGGGCGGGGCGGGGCGGGGCGGGGCGGGGCGGGGCGGGGGTGGAGGGGATCACCTTGTTCCAGGGCGCCACAAAGGCGCAGTAACCGGTGGGGTTTATCCCGCCATAACATAACGGGCAAATGAATAATGCATCTGGACCCCAGCCCGTCCGCCCCGCCCCGCCCCGCCCCTGACCAGCGGCTGGCCTCGGCAACCACCTGTCCGGCCGCCACCACGCCCGCCCCGCCCCGCCCCGCCCCGCCCCGCCCCGCCCCGCCCCGCCCGCCTCAACCGCGACTCAGCCGCGAGTCAACCGCGCCCGGCTCAATCACAGTGTGCGCGACCTACCCCTACGCGCGCGTGTACGGCTGGGGTGCGGCATAAAGAGTTTGTCAGTCAATATTTCACGATCAAAAGAAAAATTGTGAAATTTATTAAGATTCTGTGAAGTTACTTTAAAAATAAATTAACTGCTGTCCACCCAGAAAGCGTGTACTTGAATGTATCGAGTACAATTTTCGCTCAATCCAAGACCGATTTGGCATTGAACCAAGAACATGAGTTTTATTCAAGCGCGAAGGGGAACGATTTGAGTACAAATTCCGGTTGATTTGAGCGCAAATCTCAAGAACATGGTACTTGAAATCATCCTGTACTTTGCACTTGATTCAAGTACACGCCGTTCTGGGTGTCAAATCTTGTGACACTATTGTAACTTTACACTGTCGTACCGTAACACTACAGTATTTCCCTTAAAAGAAATAAAATGACTGTGGGTTTTCACCGACGCATGATATCTCGCGTTTCAATCATCGCCAGGCCCGGCACGGTTCGCGAATGCGCGCGCCCCGTTTCGCCGTTCGCGTGGATTTTCCGATGGGGAAGATACGTCGCGTCCTGCTGTAGGGCGCGGCGCGCTCCTCGCGTTTCACCTGCAAATTATTCATGGAATATTAATGATTCTCTGAATGCAGGGGGTCCAGTCCGCCACCAACTGCTGGAATAAGAAGTGTATAGGGACGCGCCAGACCCAGGCGAGCAGCGCTCTCTCTCTCTCTCTCTCTCTCTCTCTCTCTCTCTCCCTCCCTCTCTCTCTCTCTCTCTCTCTCTCTCTCTCTCCCTCCCTCTCTCTCCCTCCTCTCTCTCTCACTCTCTCTCGCCTCGGCCTCAGGGTGTTCTATCTTCCGTGGAGCAAAGTCTTTAATATCCTCATTGCATTTATTTGCCCTATCCCTCTTCTCTCGCTTTTATTCTCATCTATACCGTACCCTGCCTTCTTTCCCTCTTTTCTATTTTCACGCGTCCGTTCCTCTCCCCCCCTCTCTCTCTCCCACCTGCCTGTTGCTCTCGTTCACCTCACGAGGCCCCTCGACCGAGCGCATCAGGGAGGCCCTGCCCTGTCTGTAGAGGTCCGCCTCCATTCAATGTATTACACGGAGTGGCGTGGCGTGGCGTGCCGGTGGCTGGGAGGGAGGATGGGGGAGGGGAGGGGTGTTTTGGCGGGTGCGTTTGAACGGCGGAACGTCGAATGGTCTGTTATTAGTTGGGGTGGGGGACCGAAATGCTATCGTTTGCCTAAAGCTTCGCTGGTTCTAATGCTACCGCACGTAACGACCGAACATTCGGCCCCGCCCCTGCCCTAACCCGTTTAATCTTTCTCCTCTCTCTCTCTCTCTCTCTCTCTCTCTCTCTCTCTCTCTCTCTCTCTCTCTCTCTCTCTCGTGCTCCAATACACACACTGGCACCGCCTCTTACTCTGCTCCGCTGAACTGCAATCATTGCTGACAGGTAGTTTTTTCGTTTCCACCGCCCCATCCCGTCATCCCCACCTCCCCGCGACTCCCCGGTTATGAGATAACTCGCTTCACTGTTGTTTTTATAAAACAAATGATTGTCGTTTGTCCTTTTTTTTCCTGGCACCCCACCCCGTCGCTCACTGTAGCCCTTACCCTACCCATTCTTCGCACAACTCGCGTCGCTTTGCATTGTTAAAAAATAGTGTCACTGTGAAAAGTATCTTCGTAAACTTACAAAATGTTTTGTAATTACGATTTACAGAATATGTTGTAGATTTACGAACGACCATTCTTGCTCGTCTACGAATTCTAAGTCGGTACAAAGTACTTGTAATTTTACAATTTCATGTTGTAATTTTACAACATTTATCATGGAAAATTTTCCTGTAACCTTTACGAGTATTTTTCACAGTGGTACTTTTAGAACTTTTAGAATGCTGTATATTCCAATGTCAGTATATATTTTTTATTTCCAGTGTAGTGGTGAGGCAGGGGTGTCGGGATTTTTGGGGTTTGGGTTGCGGAGCAGCGTTGAGGGGAGGGGGGCTCACACGCGCAGACTCACGCTAGGTGCGGTTATATTTATGCGAGTCACGTGTCTTGGTGCGCACGCTGTGTGTGCGTGTGGGTGCATGCGTGCGTATGTGTGTGTGTGTGTGTGTGTGTGTGCGCACAACTGCCAGGGATTGAGATCCGTTCCCATCTCCACACTCCCATCCGCTCTCAGCACCACGACCTCTTCCTACTCCCCTCCTCCTCCTCCTCCTCCTCCTGCTACGTTTTTTCCTGCCTACAGGATTATCTCTTTTTCCTCGCGGGGCGGACGCCAGCGACAGCCAGCGCGGCGCCGTTTGAAACGTTCCCTTTTTCTTTTCTTAATTTGCGCCCGGTGCGACTGGATTTCCTCCGCGAGGGCAACGCGTTGGTTGCAAAGGAAAGGGGAACGCCCTGCACCCGCAGGAGAAACCTTATTTCTTTTCGTTCTGTGAGTAAGGAGTTTACGGCACGGCGCGGGGCGCGGGAAAGCTTTCACCTTGGTTCATATTCGCCCATGAGTGACTGCGGTCAAAGGTTTCTTTTTGAACTGGCTTCTCATTTACGCGTCTTATGAAAGCTCGTGAGTGATGAAGAAAAAAAAAACTCTGAATTTTGCTGTGCAAAGTTTCCCCTCGATTTTTTTCTTGATTCTATTTTTGAGCGGGTACGCAGAGAGAGGGTAGGGCGCGCGGGGGAGCTAGTGCTGTCGCTGGCGCGCCGAGTGTTTTCGAAGACTATCTCCATCGTCACGGCGCTCTTGGTGTCCGCGAGGATGCTTCGCTCTTTGTCCGGGCGCAAAATATACTCAAGGCAAAAGGCACAAAGATAAGACTGAACAATAGGAGCTCTTTTGTTCCTCCACGGTTTGGTGGCCGGCGCGGTACGGGGCCACCAGCCGGGTCAGCCAAAAGTGCTCGGCCATCCAGTGTACACAGTTTAAAATAAATACAAAAAACTGCATAATGGAAGATAACACGGTGCCCTCTCATGTGACACGACTGGCTATCTCCTTTTCAGGTGAATGGTTAATTTCCATTTTTTTTTTGGTGGTGGGAGCGGAGTGACCGCCCTTCCTACCTTATATCTGCGTCCTGCGTCGTCCACCGCCACGAGGGACTGGCCCTTTTTTTATATTTTTGGCAAGTGGAGTGGCTGGGGCGACCGTCTTACACAGCGGGAATACGAAGGGATGGAATCCCATTGTCTTTTCCTCTGAAGGAGAGAGGGAAAGAGGGGAAAAATAACTTCATTCCTGGGTTATATTGCCACTCACACACACAAACGCACACACGTGCGCGCACCCACCTACCGGGCCACGCTTTCACGAACAGTCAGAGACCTCCTTGACCTCACTCTTGCCTAGTAGATTTTTCACCTTATTTGCACTTTACCGTTACATTAAAAAAAAAAATGTTTTCGACAAAATTTAAATGTTTTTTTTTTGTACAAATTCCGAATTAAGTTTAAGTCATACATGAATATGTGAAGAGAAATTCGCACCGCTACGCTTCTTTGGTGGTGCACTCTTGTGCGAGGGGTCGACCACTTGGATATTCCATGTACACATTGAAAAATATTAGAAAAATATTCCAGATATTCCAACATATTCCTGTCCAAAACATTCCAAATATTCCAAAAATATTCCAAATATTCCAAAAATATTCCAAATATTCCAAAAATATTCCAAAATTCCAAAAATATTCCAAATATTCCAAAAATATTCCAAATATTCCAACTGGAATATATTCCATTACACAAATATTTCAAGTGGTCGACCCCTTGTGCCTCGCGCGTACCGGCGCGCACGCCATGCTCGGCCAGTTCGAGGACCGGCCCGACCCGCCCGTGTTTTTCGGATACGGCCAAAGTTTTGGCGTGGAGCAGGCAGAGGCAGGGCCGGCCCGTCGCGGCGAGTTTCTTTGGTCGGAAATAATATAAAACAGATTGACGTCCGGGACCACTTTAGTGTCGCCCGGGACGGCCCGCCCCGCCCCGCCCCGCCCCGCCACTCCCCCGCTGCTGTACACAATTTTTATCCGCGCTGCGGCTCGCAGGCCAGGGGGAATATTGGGCCATCTGATAAATTGTTGTTGGTTTTGCTTTTGAGAGTGGAGCCGTGCCGCGCCTGGCCGGGCCATCTGAAATAAATTGTAGTTATTGGCTCTGTGGGACGCGCGGCGGGCGCGGTGCAGCTGAAATATGACTACTTTAGCGGATGAGGAGGAAGGGCCGCCGATGCGAAAGTGGCGCGCCCTGGCCGCGTGACGACGCGTGACGACGCGTGACGTGCTTAATACTACGTTTTGTGCTTAAAACAATTTTCAAGGCCTTTATACTAGCTGGTAGCAGTTTGTAGATAGGTACAAAAATATGAAAGTATAAGGACAGGGGATTTCGAGCGAATTTGGCGCTGTTGGGCTGTCAGTCTGAGCTGCCCGATGTGTTTTACTCGCGTGTACGGCTGTGAGCGGATAATGGCGGTAACCACCAGCCAGCCGGCATGAGCCGGGCCGGGGGGGACGCGCAGGCCGCAACGCCTGTCAGTCTGTTTGTCTGTCTGTCAGAGCGTTTGTCCGTATGTCTGTCAGTCTGCGGGCGCGGCGCCGCGTTTCTCATTGGGGGTGGTGTGGTGAAGGGGATGAGGGGAGAGAAGGGGGTGAGGGTGGGGGGAGCACACCCCGCGCGCGAAACCAACACCTCTTTGCGGGGGGCCTAATGGAGGTTGTAGGTTTACCGTCGATGCTTCTGCCGATACCTCCATGATCTGGGAACTAATATGAGACCCGATACAGACGAATAGGGGGGAGGAAGGGGGGAGTGAGAGCCACCGCCGCTGACAGCGGTGGACGTGAAAAGGAGGGTGGGAGAGGGGTGGGGGGCTCATCGCCCCCAGAAAGGAAAGGGGACGACGAACACCCGATAAAACTGACGGAACAGATTTTACGGGCTTTCATAATCGTGCTGACGGATAGAAGGGAGTTGTGTGTGTGTGTGTGTGTGTGTGTGTTAAGAGGAGAGGGAGAGAAGGGGGGAGGGGAGGGGGAGAGATGGGTGCAGAAAGGAAAAGAGTGTGGGTGGGACTGGGAGACAGCCTTCAATCCATCAGCAGTTAATGGCCCCCCTGTCCAGCGAACACCAGTAGTAGCTGAAGGGGGGGAGAGGGGGGGGGGGGGCGTGTGACGTTCAAGTGAGGGACGCATGTGTGGAGAGCGTGGGAAGAGCGACTACGCTGCAAGGAAAAAAAATTTTTAACATAGGTGGGAAGAATACAGCAAGGGGCTCTAAAAAAAATTACAGTTTTTTTTAAATGTTGAGTTTTAACTTTTAAAAAATGGGAAAAAATCCAAGTTTCAATTTTTTTGACGCCTATTGCCTATTTTTGCCGTCAATATTTATTTTGCGGCATTTGCATTTTTGATCGGGCGTGCTGGCGATGTCACGTGACGGGGCCCCACCCCACCCCGCGTTGTTTGCTATGCGACACTGGCGCGCTAATCAATTCGATGATAATTTGCTCAACATATGGAAATGCCTTTGCTGTAGGGATGATCAGCAGGCCCGCCCCGCCCCGCCCCGCCCCGCCCCGCCCCGCGCGGGTTACTCCGCCGACTGAAGCTGCTTCCGGTCCGGGCATCAATATTCATTCCGGTCCCGAGCAGCGCTGCAGAGTCCCTTTGGCCGGCGCGGCGCGGGGGGGAGGGAGGTCCTCAGGACGAGGTCTTGCTGGCTCTGAGAGGAGGACTCGGTACTCGCTCGGGGCGGGCTTGGCGTCCTGGCGGGTACCCCTTCCCCGACGCGTACCTGTTGAGGACGCCGCGCTGCGCAGCGCAGCAGAGTGGTCAGTGGAAGACGGATGGCTGGCGCGGTAATGGAAGGAGGAGGGAGGACGATGAGAGCTCTTTTGTCACACTTTAGCGGAGAGAGAGAGGGGGAGAGCGCGCTCGCGGCCGAGCATTTCGCTGAAAGCGAGCTGAAAGCTTTGTCACACTTCAAGCCTGTACCTTTGCCGTTCCGTGTCTCCATCAGCCAGTGTGCTGAAACGGACCCGCCCCCTGCCGCCGCCCCTCGCCGCCCCACAGACCGCCCCCCGCGGGCCGCTGCGCTGCTGCCGGAGGCACTACTGGGGGGCACAGCGGACCCAGAGTGAGATTCAACTCGGACAAGACCGCAAACTTTGGGCGCATCCATAAACCACAGACATGTTGGGGGCGGCGGCGCGGTCGGCGGGGCGGGGCGAGGCGGGGCGGGGCGGTCTGGACGGTCGGGAAAAACAGGGACCCTCCTCCGACTAGACAGTGGACGATAACGGCACGGGGTGGTGCGGGGCGGAGCGGGTGCGGCCCGGGGTGCAAAGTTCAGAAATGTACATTACGTGTAAAGCGTGGGCGGCAAGAAAAAAAATGAAGTCACCCGGGATGCCGCGGACTGTATGGTAATGTCTGCGCCCAACAGTGTACACACGCACATATGGCGTGAAGGCAATATGGGCATCTAGTGGCGGGGCGGGGCGGGGCCTATACCCACCCCGGCATTAAGCTCCTTACAGATGTATCGGAATTCGCAAACCACATAGTTGGCAAAACTAACCCCTCCTCTCGTGTTCCGTCTCGCTCGCTCGCTCGCTCAGTAGCTCCTTTCCTCCCACCACGCTCCACGCGAGCACGACGGTTTTCTGCGTCTACATCTCCATATCGCGACGAGAAGGTGAACGTTTTTGAACACGTTTCCACGTCGCACACGTAGAGTGAACATCGACGTCCATGTTGGTACGCCTTTTATTTTTTTATTACGATTTGACCGCTCGCCTCGACGATATTCCCTTCCATTTTTCCGAGTTTGACCACCGACGAGTGACTCCCCGCAGCGCTGCTATGCGCCCGCCTCGCCCCGCCACGCCCCGCCACGCCCCGCCACGCCCCGCCACGCCCCGCCACGCCCCATACACCACAGGTGAACCTCTTTAGTTTTTCCGGGGGGGCTGTCCCCCACCCCTCCCGCTGTGCGGTCCGCATGGCGTGGGGGTTGCATGGGGGTGGTTTTGTGTGGGGTGAGCTGCCCCCCTGCCCCGCCCCCCACTTGCAGACGATAACTCTGCGGCCGAAAAGCCCCCTCCTAACTCCTTGGCTCGGCTATGGTCGGCCCGGTCCGTTTTTACGTCGAAGGACAGTTTGGGCTGAGCGGGCAGGGTCCCGCCACGCCCCGCCACGCCCCGCCCCGCCACGCCCCGCCACGCCCCGCCACGCCCCGCGGCCAGCGCGGCTCGGCCCGGCCCTAGCCCGAGCCGCCGGTGAGATGAGCGCCTAGGGGCTCATCCCGGGGCGGGGCGGGGCGGGGCGGGGCGGGGCGGGGGCTTACTCTGTCATTATGTCGACTAACTCCACGCAAGCCTTCCCTCGTGCATTATGTATCCTGCGCCAATAATCGTGGCCGGCCGGACCGGGGCGGGGCGGAACGCTTGTTACCGGTTATTCATAATATGCTCTTTAGGCCCGGGCCTCAGGCGGGAGACTTTATTTTGGCGCCTCCGCCCCCCCCCCCTCTCTCTCTCTCTCTCTCTCTCTCTCTTTCTCTCTCTCTCCCTCTCTCTCTCTCTCTCGCTCTCTGCCTCTCCTTCTTCGGCACCTCTCTCGATTTCCTCCTTTGAGCCCCCAACCACCACCCTTAAGCAGCATGCCCTTATACCCGCTGTTGCCCTAGTGAAATTTCCCCGCTCAACACTGGCAGGGCACACCCTTCCCTCTCTCCCTACCCTACCACGTGCCGATATTTTATTTGGTACAAAATTCATTACCATATTCGGGGGCGAATTATCTCCTCGACGCAACATGCAGCTGAGGGGTGCTGGACAGACTCGGCCCCGGCCCGCCCGGCCCGCCGCGGCCCGGGGCGCTGCAAGCTAAACTACTTGAAGTTTGATGAGGTAGTTAGGTATCAAGTTGCTTGCCCCGTCCCGCCCCGCCCCGCCCCGGGCCAGTTGGCCTAGCAGCGCCGGCTCAGGCCGCGGCTGAGCCCCCCTCCCCCCCCCCCCTACTCCCCCTCCTGCAGCTGCCGGAGAGACGCTCGAGACTCTGGACAACGTCGCTTTTCCGAATCAAATGGAGGATTATGCGTGCGGCTAATCCGTCTCGGACGGCGGCGGAGCCGAGCCGGGGCCGAGAAGGTGGCGACTAATCCAGAGCCGGGAAGAGATGGGCCGGGGGGGGGGGGGGGGACCGGAACGTCCACTGGAGGCCGTAATTGAAAATTTGAGGGTGCAGAGGATCCTTTGGAAGTGGGGGGATGGGGGGTCTTTCGTGAGTGCAATAAAGAAACCAGTTTTTTTTAAATTCTGGCGCTTTAGCTCTGGCGGCTAACTGAAAATCGGTCGTTTCTTTGATCCTCGATAGTCACACTGTCAGAAATTCTTTTCGCCTAACCTCGTTACTCATTATTTCCCCGAGTATATCGGCCCTGTATGTAGTCTGGCGGACACCTCGAGTAACCTCACTTGCCCCGCTCAGATGAACCGTCCGTAACGATCCACCTAAGTTTTTCTTTTCCCCGTTTTTCCTTTTTTTTTTTTTTTTACGAGGCTGATCGCGCCGAGGCGTCCGAGGAATTCCTGTTTGGCCGTAAAACGGTGGCGATAACGCACGCGGCCCGCAGGCGGGACCGTTTTACGGGCCGGCCCGCCGGTCGGCCAGTCGGCTGGCTGCGGTCTGGACTGGACACGCACACTCGCACGCAGTGGCAGTAATATTCTCTTCATTTTAAGCCTATTCGTGCCCGTTTAGGAATGGCAAGTCGATACCAAGTGTCTTATTACAATTTTTGTAATTTTACGATTCGACAATTTACGAGATTTCTCGTGGAAATAAATTTTCCCGTAACCCCTGCCAAACATTTCTCACCGTGTGGTCCGTGGTCATCATCGCGTGTATTTGCCATGTCCTGCCGCTGTCGCGGGCGGGCAGGCGGGCGGCGGTATGACTGACACAGACCCTCCCCGGCGGGCAGGGCCGGGCCGGCCGGAGTTTGCACAGCCAACGCATCTCTCCGTGCCGTGCTCTGTCCCACTCCACGCCTCCAAACAACTCGGCGGGTTTTCTTCAAATACGCCCCGCCCCGCCCCGCCCCGCCCCGCCCCGCCCCGCCCCGCCCGGGTCCAAGTTTGGAGTGCGTTCTCACCGGCGCGCGGCGCGACGCGGCACGAGAGCTAGCAGCCTCTACATTTTGCGCCGAAACTTGTTTGCGGTTTGCTGATGGAAGCGTCTCCATTTTGTGTTCCAGGTGAGGTGGGGCCGGGCGGCCCGCGCGAGTTTGTCCGACGGAAGTGAGACGCCCTCGAGCATCGCTCTTTCTCAACTTGTCATGCAAAGTGGGGTGCAGCCGTGGCGGCGGTGGCTGGAGGCGGCTGCGGCTGCAGGTCAGTGAGGCTGGCGCTGTCGCGCGCGCTTCGTAATACGCGGCCCGGAACCGGCGTCGCTTCCTTTCCCACCACTGTGTAGGAGGGAAGTGTCATCGCGCGATGATCCTACCGCCCGAGTTCTATGATTCCACCCTCCTGAATGCAGGGAGCACGGAGCACGTTAGGTCGTTTTCAAGTGCATCGAAGCGTATGCTAGGGAAAGTGTTCTAGCTGTGCATGTATAGGCGCGAAAGTCGGCCACCCCCGCATCTCTCTCTCTCTCTCTCTCTCTCTCTCTCTCTCTCATACAACTCTCTTCGCATCAGATCACGGCGGCGTGGCTGTGTGTGATGGGACGGGAAAACGAGCCGAGAGAAAGACACACATGAAAGAGGAAGAAGAAGTAGAAGAAGAATTTAACAACCCGGGCGCCGCCGCCTTGCCCCCTCCCCCGGTCCTCCCCCGGATAAAGTTGGTCTGTCAAAGCGCGCTTGTCACGCCCTGCGCCCTATAGTTCGCCGGAATCTGTCGGAAGGGATTTGCCCTGCCCTCGCAACGGATGTACACTCGTACTCGGAATAAAAAATACGTGGTCACTACTTCTAAGTTTCTGAACATCTAAATTATAATTTTCAATGGTATATCGTAAAATACATTTAAAAAATCGTAGAATAATTTATGCCATTTATTGTAGGGCTGATTCAATCTCCAAAATAAGAATCTCCTATGTGCCGCCCCTTTAATAGTTGTTTCCCCCTCGGTTTTTCGACCGACCCAACCAACCATGTCGGGTTTTTCTGGGCGCACTGGAGCCGTCAGCCCGCTCCCCTACAAACAGAGGGACATGAGGTACGCCGGCAGAGCGAGGGTGCCCGCTGGTACCCGACCCGTGCCGCTTCCCTTTGGCCCCCGGCTCTCGCGTAATTCACTTGGAACTCGGACGATATTGGGTTCCGTTGGTACGAGTCTTATCTCTGACCCCTACCCGTTCCCTTATCCCGTCCCTTTTACATAGACTATACTACAAGAATAGGGAGAGAGTATCTGAGTACAGATCGTGCTGTTATTTCTGTCCACGTCTCCGTTCGTTTTAAGCGTCTGACCGGGTGTCACAAAAGTTTGGTCACGAGAGAATTATATGAACACGGCCCTCTTATTCAGCTGGGCGGAAAGAGCCTGTGGCAGGTGTACCCCCGTGCGTGCGCAGGGGCTTAAACTTGCGAATAATTAAATCCTACATTGCCGTCGGAGCTTCATTCGGAAACCTTGTTCTTAAGGGTTGTCCGCGTTTGTCTCGAACGTTGTACACACACACGCGCACATGCGCGCGCGCGCGCACAGCGCACTACCCATTTCGTTACAATGTTGCGCTGCTGCAGTTGTTTGGTTTATGGCTTTCGCTGCAAATAGTGGTGCCATCATAATCGGCCCGCCAGTGCCGTGCCGCACAGTGGAGGTGCGGGTGACAATAGTGGCAATAGCGACAGCTTGTAGCGACGGCAGAGAGAGAGAGAGAGAGAGAGAGAGAGAGAGACAGAGAGACAGAGAGAGAGAGAGAGAGAGAGAGAGAGAGAGAGAGAGACAGAGACAAAGAGAGGGGTGGAACAAGAGAGACACATCAAAGTGCAATCGCAACGACGCGCTGCCAATCAAGCAATTAGAGAGGACGCTTCGACCTGCCCCTTACATTCCCCTCTCTCCGTACCCCTCCCCCTCCCCCCACTCTCTCTCTCTCTCCCTCTCTCTCTCTCTCTCTCTCTCTCTCTCTCTCTCTCTCTCTCTCTCTCTCTCTCTCTCATTGCTCTGGAGAGGAAAAAGAGGCGACCCGGGCGCCGGCACTATGCTCCTCCAGTGCTCCTCCAGGCTGCTACTCCAGCGGCAAAAGGGCAGAAGACGGCAGAAGAACAACAGCTGGCAGTATAGTTCCGGCGCACAATTAGATTTTCCAGCTGAGGTGACTATCCCTTTGTCTCGAGCACAATGAAGGGTGGTTTAATTGGCACCCTGGAGGGCCCGGGCGGGCGAGGGCGCGCTGGAGGGCCGGCCCGGGGCCTTGGCACTGAGTGAGTGAGCGGGCGAGTTCGACGCGGAGCTTATATAAAGGGCACACAAGGTGCTTTTCCTACCCTACCCTGCTCTCTCTTTCTCTCTCTCCCTCTCTCTCTCTCTCTCTCTCTCTCTCTCTCTCTCTCTCTCTTTCTCTCTCTCTCTCTCTTTCTCTCTCTCTTCCTTTTCCTCTCTTCCGCACGTCCTCTTTTTTCCGTACCCTCTCTGCGAGCGCGCGTCTTCCCTACGTGACCTTGTCGGGCCAATTTCCCGGCGCCGTGTTCCTGCAGGAAATAACGGACCGGGAATTTATCGCAGATTGGAACTCTGTTTCAAAACAGTTGTTAGAAAGGAGGTGGGGGAGGGGCGGGGTGGCTGCCGGGTGCCGCGTGCGGGTACGCCCGGGCCCGGGCGGGGTAGGGCGTGGCGGGCGCTTGTTTGAAGTCGGGCGGGGCGGGGCGGGGCGGGGCGCTCGTACCGTATGGCATAATCCCTTGACATTAGTCCGGCCTTGGCTGCGGGCCGGGCCGGGCCGCCGGGCCCCGGCCGCCACCTGACGCCTTGCAGCCGCTGCGGAGGACGCCGGGACCGGGGGGCGACACCCGGCCCCCTTACGCTTTGGGGGTGCCCGGGGACGCGCCCCACTCCACCCCGCCCCGCCCCGCCCCGCCGCGCAAGGAGCGCCAAAGTGTTTCTACGCGCGGCGCAGCACGCTCGGCTCGGCCGGGCCGCCTGGGAGGTAGGCAACCGCTAAGCTCGTGTGTGTGGCGGGACGGCCTATGCTCCGCTTGACGGGCGCTCGCTGCCTGCCTGCTGCTTGTGCGGGGCGGGGCGGGGCGGGGCGGGCCGCCGCTCGTCCCGCGGGGCTGGTCGGGTCGGGTCTCACGAGCCTCCCTCGGGGATCTCGTGAGGACAGCGCCGCCTCGACAGCGGGGCGGGGCGGGGCGGGGCGGGGCGGGGCGGGGTGGGGTGGGTATCTCGGGCCGCTCCGCGCGCCACACAGGCGACGCCTGAAAGCTGTTGCCGCTGCTGCATCTCTGCACGCTGCTACTGCACGCCTTAAAATCAAAAACGAAAAAAAAACGAATGGGAAACGAACACGTCGCGCTCAAACTGTATAGAGGGAAATAAATGTAATGGCGGCCGGGAGGAGACACTCAGTATCAGAGCAGTGCGGCGCGGCACCCACCAGAACGGTCGTTAGTCCGACTTGCAAGGGGTTTGTCGGGGGAGTGCTCCCGAACCCACGCTCTCTCTCTCTCTCTCTCTCTCTCTCTCTCTCTCTCTCTCTCTCTCTCTCTCTCTCTCTCTCTCTCTCACACACACAGGCGTGCCCGCGCAAGCGAACACTATCTCGTTTTTGGCCGCGCTGGTGTTTCTTTTTCCGCGCGTTCTCCTTTTTATAAATTTAGGGTGATGGAACGCCCCCGGGGCGCGGCGGGGCGAGGCGGGGCGGGGCGAGGCGGGGCGATTGATTTGTGGCCAGCAGCAGGGGTAACGAGAGACTCGCGTCCTCACTCTCGCCGACCGCACAATTTTTCATAGCAAGGGGCGGGGGGTGGCGGGGCGTGGCGTGGCGCGGCGCCCCGCAGCCGTGACGGACAAATTTGGGCCGTGTTCATTTATTTGCATGTAGCGGAGGAGGAGAAATATATGAGGGTTGTATTTCTTTTCGCGCGCGCGCGCTCGGCCGCGCGTTTGTCCGCTTGTGAATAATTTCCCTTATTGGGGCGCTCCTGGAATGTGTGTTGGTGCTGCTCCTCTGCTTTCACCTCTTTTCTTCCTCGTCACTGTCAAAAGATTTTTTTAAATATCCTTTTTTTGCGAAAGAAAAACCACTTTATTGAAGTCTGTATCGCGTTGAGGAATATACACACGTCCACCATGCTCATTTATTCAAACGGGTGCAAGCCGCGGGCATCCGTCACGATAAACACTCCTGTCCGCGAGGCGTAAGAGCGTGGAGAGAGAGAGAGAGAGAGAGAGAGAGAGAGAGAGAGAGAGAGAGAGAGAGAGAGAGAGAGAGAGAGAGAGAGAGAGAGAGAGCGAGCACGGAGAAGGCGGGGAGAGGGAGGCGGTCATGAGAACGACAGCCACATGTTTCATAGTAGAAAGCAAGGCATCTTTGGCACGCCACGCCGCCTGCCTCCGGAGCGCGCGTCAACCCTTTTTCTTCCCCCGCCCCCTCTCCCTCCCTCCCCCCGCCCTCTCTCCCTCCCTCCTCCTTCCTCCCCACACCCCTCTCCTGTCCCCGCCCAGATCCGCACAGGAAACGGCTGGGGGGCTGGGGAGAGAAAAATACCTGCACACTCTCCGGGCCCAGCCCAGCTCCGGCTCCAGTCGTGTGGAAACTGGGTACGGTATCAGCTGGCAGCCCGCCTGCCTGCCGGCCTGCCTGCCAGGGCGCGGTGCTGGAGCCAGGTGCAGCGCAGCGCGCTGGGAGGGACACCAAGTGTGTGAATGTCGCACACTTACAGGGGTGTGAATTTCTATTTGGTCCATCAAGTGTGTGTGAAATTTGTAGTAAATTTTCACGTAGGAGAGTTAAAGCATCGAAACGTGTGCGACAGTCGCGCTCTTTGGTCCCCAGGGCAGCGCCGCACGCCGACTCCCGACTCACAAGTGGGCGAGATCTCCATTACAACAAAAGCAACAAGGCCGCAGGGCGACGTGGAATATTTCCACGCTTGCCTTCACACGTTTTCGCTCCTTTCTAATAACTTCGTCATGCAAACATGGGGAAGCGGGAGGGAAAAAATAAATACTACAGGCCGTATGAATGGAACGCGCCAGCTACTGGGTGAACTCGGGCGTCTGCGTTTCGAGAAAGCAGTCGCTTACTGCTGGACCTCTGCTCACCCCCCCCCCCCTTCCCCCTCTCTCTCTCTCTCTCTTCGTCTGACACTTTCACTTTCTCCGCATCGCCCGCTCTTCTATATATTTACCCCATCCGGAACAAACCTACCGCCGCCGTTGTTGTTTCTGCCCTATATTTTGATAGTGTACCGCGGCGTGTAGGACCAGAGCGGTGCCCCCCCTCCTCTCTCTCTCTCTCTCTCTCTCTCTCTCTCTCTCTCTCTCTCTCCCTCTCTCTCTCTCTCGCGGAAACCAGAATCGCTCCGTTTATTCAAGCGCGGCCGGATTGTTTCCCATACAGCAGAGGAATGATGGGCCGCAGAGGAAACGAAATTTAAGTAATAGCCCCCTCCACCCCACTCTCCCTCTCTTCTCTCCAGGAGCACCCCGCCCACCCCACCCCACCCCACCCCACCCCACCCCACCCCACCACGCCCCACCACGCCCCACTGCTCCCCGGGCAGCTCGACGGGCCTCAGGCAGGCGCCACTGGGTGCCACCCGGGATGCCGTCTGGGCGGTACGCGCGCTGTGCCCCCTCCTCCGCCTCCTCCCCGCCCCCGCCCCCTCCCCCGCCCCCTCCCCCTTTAGCGGTAGGCGCGCATCCCCTCTCGGTGGTGCGGTGTAAGCCTCAAGGGGAGTGGTAGGGGGAGCATTGTGTAGGCGCCAAGCGAACCCTACCCTTGCTCTGCTCTCGTCCCCCCCGCCCCGCCTCGCCTCGCCCCGCTCGCCCCGCCCCGCCCCGCCCCGCGCAGGCGTTCCGCCACGCCGCGCCGCGCCACGCCCGGCTTTTGCGGAAAGGTTTTTGCGGCGCAGATTGATTTTGTTGCGCGACCCTCTTGTGCCTAGGCGGGGCGGGGCGGAGCTGAATTGAACGGGACACTATTCTAGCCGCCCCGCCCCGCCCCGCCCCGCCCCGCCCCGCCCCGCTTTGATCGATGGATGCTGGGTGACACACGTCTCGCTGCAGCACTCGCTGCGCGCGTGGGAAGGAAGATGTATCAGCGAAGTTACCCGCCCCGCCCCGGCGCGCCGCGACCCGCCCGCGCGGGGTCACACGCATTGCCTACCCGGCGCTCTCCCGCTTGGAGGCCCGCGTACTGACTTACTCCTATACGCCTATACTCCTATACACCTAGGTCGCGTTTTTTTTTTTTTTTTTAAATTTGTTGTAGAAAGTTGCAAAAGAAAAAGAAAGTTTTTTGTTTAGCTTATGGTTGTCAAGAAAGTTGACTTTCTTTGCTTTTACACGCTATCGGCCTCGAAATATTATTTTGACTGTGGCTGCGCCCTGCGCCCCGGTTCCTGTTCCGCTTTCCGTCCGCGTCACCACCTCGGCCGTGTCTGCCCAGTCACCCTTTAGAGAGAATCGGCCCGTCAGACACCGACCACAGGGGGAGGGGGGGTGACATGTGTGCGGACAAGTCCCGCTGCTAAGATGTGCAGCGTCAGCGCGGTCCGGCCCGTGAACAGGACCGGGGGGGAGCAAGGGTTCTGGGTGTTTTTTGTTTGGCTTGTTTATTGCGAAACATGATTTATGAGCTGTCGCCCCGGGCGTGTGCTGGGAGGGAGAGGTGTAGATAGTGTGTGTGGGAGGAGGCGAGCGGTAGCAGAGAGAGAGAGAGGGAGAGGGAGGGAGAGAGTGAGAGAGGGAGAGAGAGAGGGAGAGAGGGGGGAGAGAGGGGGGGGGGAGAGGTGGAGGAAGGGTGCAAGGTGTGGTCGTCACTTCTTTGAGCGCTGTGGCCGACCCGGCCCGGGTGCGAGTTTGAAGCTGTTGACCTCGGTCACGCCCCTCTCCCTCCCCACTGCAGCCGCGCGCTCTGCAGCAGAGGAGCGAGCAGGAGCGAGCAGGAGCGAGCAGGAGCGAGCAGGAGCGAGCAGGAGCGAGCAGGAGCGAGCAGGAGCGAGCAGGAGCGAGCAGGAGCGAGCAGGAGCGAGCAGGAGTGCCCCCGCACAATGTGATTCAGGTTAATCGCGTAACGAAGTGGAAGGAGCTGGGGCGCGTCTGCGGCCCCGAAAGGGTTCGGTTCGGGGGGAGATAAGGCGGGTATTACTCGCAATTAGGTGGCGGAGAATCTGACTTCGTTTTCCCGGGTGGGGCGGGGCGGGGCGGGGCGGATGTGTTGAAAGGTCGGCAACTTTTCCCCCCTGGGGTCGTCCATCGCTCCGGCCGAACCTCATCAGCCACTTAACAGGGACCCCCGCCCCGGGCGAGTTCCCGCCGCCACCGCTGCTTTTGTCGTGGTAGATATAAAAGAAGAAGAGGGCCAAAAATGTGCTCGAGCAGTTTTTATTTTATAGGGAAAAAAGCAGAAGAAAGTTGCCAGTTTTGTGAAAATGACACACGCTTCTTGTTGGAAACGTGAGCAGTTTTGAGCTGTGGCAGTCGTGAGCGGCGGCCGGGCTGGGCCGGGCTGGGCCGGGCTGGGCTGCCGCGGTCTGCTGCCGGCTGACTGTAAAACGAAACTCATCCGGAGGGATTCCCCCGGCGACCGCTGCGCTGCGCTGGCCACCCTTAGCCTGTCGCTCTATCTTGCTCTATCCTGTTTCTGCCGCACGGGCCTCCCTCCGCCTCCCCCTGGCCGCGTCTTATGTCTATCCAAATCCCTCCACTCCCACTTGATGTCCGCATCGCCCGGCCCGGCTCAGTCGTCAGAAAGCGGCAACTTCGATTTTGCATCTAAGAGTGTGTGGGGATTCGCAGGGGCAGGATGCTACCGATGTTTGGAAACCTGAAAGAAGTTTTTACAGTGTATGACTTTTTTTTTTGTACATTTACGTATTAAGATTTTGTATCGTAGGGGATGCCGATTGAGCCCGCCGCGTGGGGCGGGGTGGGGTGGTGGCGCTGAGAGCGTGGATAGAGGCCATTTTTCTGTCCTGACCCACCCCGCCCTGACCCGCCCCACCCCACCCCGCCCCGCCCCGCCGCCCCGCCCGCGACCCCGGCGGGGCGCGCCGCGCAGCACGGCGCCGTGCCGTGAAGAAGGCATCTCAAGGTCGGTCGCAAAGAAGCGGCGCGCGGACCCCCTCTCTCTCTCTTCTTCCTTACTCTCTCTCTCTCTCTCTCTCTCTCTCTCTCTCTCTCTCTCTCTCTCTCTCTCTCTCTCTCTCTCTCTCCTTTCCAACCCCCCGCCGCTTTCTCCTCCCATCCCCAAAGTTTGGCCATGTCCAGAATTAAATTCAGCCTCCTCGCTGCCAGGCTGGCTGCATAATTTTCTCGCTGGAAATGGGTTTTCAAAGTAAGCGTGCGCTCTCTCCCCGCCAACTTCAAAGCGCGGGTCCAGGACGCGCCGGGCGGGGCGGGGCGGGGCGGGGCGGGGCGGGGCAGGTACCTCCACTTGTGATTACTGTTTAGCTGGCCGCCGTCATATCCGTATCCGGTGCGGCGCGCCCGACACCTGCATCCTGCATCGGCCGAGAATCACACCTCGACCGAGCTAGTGGCAGCCTCTCTCTCTCTCTCTCTCTCTCTCTCTCTCTCTCTCTCTCTCTCTCTCTCTCTCTCCACCCCCCGTTCATAAGCGTCGGGGAAATTACAAAGCCACGTTGCTGAAGGCCAGGTGAAAAATGCCACCAAGTGACGGGCGGAGGCCACTTTGCCTTGCTCAACCGTTTCTTTTTCCTTTTTTTTTTTTGAGGTGGGGCGTCTTCTTTTTTTTTTCTCTCGCTCTGCGGCCGCCTCCGCACTCTCCCGTCTCACCCGCGGGCGCGCGCGCGCGCTCTGGGTTGCATATATTTTATGCCCCCGTTTATTAATTTGAGGCCGTCAAGCAGCCGTTTTAATAATATTCCGACCTGCGCTCTCCTCGGGCACTCTTTCTTTTCTCGCCCGACCCCCTTCCTCCTTACGCCGCCATTTTTTTCCCCTTTTCTTGTGTTTGCGCGGCTGTCCGGAAGCTGCCGCGGAGTGCCCGGCGGAATGCATTGTGGGCCTCTCGCAGGCTCCTGCCTGCAGCGGCGCGGAAAGAGTTTTGCGCCCTGCGGTTGGTATTACTCCAATTCATATCGCGGCGCGCGCGCCTGAAACCAGAGAGAGAGAGAGAGAGAGAGAGAGAGAGAGAGAGAGAGAGAGAGAGAGAGAGGGAGTTGGGTGCCGGTACACCGGTACAGCCGGAGGGCCCTCGCGGGATATGCAGCAGGTGTGTAAAGGTTTTTGCATGGCGGTAAAAATTTTACCCAGCTGCATACGGGGCCGGCGAAACACACTGGACATGGAACAAGGGGGTGCGGGCCTCATTCACGGCGGGCAAACGCCAAGAACAGTTTTTCCTCCTCTCTCTCACTCCCTTTTTTTTTACGTGACCTGTTTAGCAAATACACAAGTCTCTCGGGGCGTGTTTGGCCAACATTCCTAATTAGCCTGCACTCCTCGAATGTATAAACGCGGGTCGGGGCGTGGCGGGGCGTGGCGGGGCGGGGCGGGGTGGGGCGGGGCGAAGCGCTACATCCCAGAAATTAAATTTCCTTCCCGGGCTCGACTGGACGGCGTACAACGCGCGGCTCTGTCATATGGCCGGCTATTCGCACTACGGCAGTGACAGCGCGCTCCACGCACGCTCACATGTCGTGTCGCAGGCTGGCGTTATTATACGCAGCTGCCCGGCCGGCCAGCGTCGTCTGCTTGCTCTGCCAATAAGGCGTTAGGGCTGGGCAGGCCGCTCCTCTGGAGACTGCGTCTAATGGCTTTAATAGCGATTGCGGCAACAGACTGTTGGTGTGTGTTGCGGCGACACTGCAAGAAACTTTGTCTCATCAGTCCTGAGCGATTTAAGATTTATTTTTTTTGTGGTGGATAGTCAAGTTCAATTTAAGGGGGGGAAATGAAGCTATAGATTTTTACGGGATTACGAAAAAATATATTTTTTTCTATCGATTGACTGAAATATTTGTCCTGATAGTGCCTGGTGTTCTCATCAAGGGCTGCGTCTGAAATAGTGGCCTACGGCTGTTGATGGCGTGCGAATCGGCTCTCTGCGTCGTCACCATCGCGTCGTCATGATATCACGGACAGCAATAAAAAGAGAAAGAAAGGGGATAAAAAACTTTTTGATATCTCGACGAATGTAGATCCTCTCTCTACCGCCATCCGTCCGACGTGCCCTCCCCGTAAAGGTGGGTTTAGTGGAGTCTAGTGAGGCGAAGACGCGACGAGGCAATACGATCTAGGAACGCTCAGACTGATCCACAGTCGTTTACCTCAGAAATCTATATTGTCTGGAGTTGGGGGGCTGGATGAAGGCTTTTTTGAGACTTCGGACTTTAATATAAAAAAAAGCTGAGAGAAAAGCGCAGCAATATTGTCGAGTAGTCTCAGTTTTAAAGTTGCAATACTTTAGCTGCCAGGAAATGAAGCTGCAACAGTTTATACAACTGGCTTTTCCCACCATGACCATCACATCAGCGGGGCCTAAATAGGTGTCGCGTGTCGGGGCTGCAGCAGCTGTCTGAGGTCGGGGAATTGAGGCTGGGCGCGGCTGGGAGAGAGAGAGAGAGAGAGAGAGAGAGAGAGAGAGAGAGAGAGAGAGAGAGAGAGAGAGAGAAGGGGGCGAATCCAAGACTGTGCATTGCATAAATAATTCCCTCTAGCCGTGGAAACAAGGTGCTTCTGACAGGCGCACGAAATATGAGGGGGACTGCCAGCCCTTGCTGCCCTTTCTCTCTCTCTCTCTCTCTCTCTCTCTCTCTCTCTCTCTCTCTCTCTCTCTCTCTCTCTCTCTCTGTCTCTGTCTCTCTCTCCCCCCTTCTCCTTTGCCCTTCTAGTCCACACTCTCCTCTGCGGGCCTCCCTCCTCCTATAACCATAGACGTCCCACCTTTCTATCTCGCTCTCGCTCGCTGTACCTCTCTTACTCGCTCGCTCTCTCGCTCGCTCTCTCTCCTGGCGCGCGCGCTCTCAGGAGTCCGCCCTGGTTGACAAAAAGAGAGGGTAGAGGGTGGAATGATCACCCCGAGGGATCCAGCCGGGCCGGGCCGGGCCCCGCCGGGCACAGGGGGTGGGACGGTTCAGGGGCCGGCGAAGAGTCATGGAGGCGGTAATGGGGGGCAGGGGAGCCAACGGTAGGGAGCCGGCGAGAGAGAGAGCGAGCGAGAGAGCGCGAGCGAGAGAGAGGGGGTGGGGGGAAGAGGTTACGCCCCTGAGCGGTCCACTTGAGAGCGAGGGCGAGACTGCTCCAGGCCGTGGAAGCAGAGGCACCGCGTTCCCTTGCTCATTAGCGCACGTCGGAATACGGTGCGGCCTCGACAAATTATCGAGCCTCTCCGGCGTTCGAAAAGGAATCTCCGGAACGTGTAAAATAATTGATGGGGGATTGCGGGAAGTGCGTGGTCATACTCATCGGGGGTAGTTATCTTATGGGCGGGCGCCGGGCGGGGCGGGTGGGCTGGGCCGGTGGGGCTCCGTTTTTCACCCGGGCAGGGCTGGGCAGGGTGGAGTGAGGCGGGGCGGGGTGGGGCGGGGCCCGTTGGGGGCCCGCTAGCCGGCCCGCACACCCACCCTAGCGACCTAGCACAGTCCCCCAACCACCCCCGCCGCCGCGGCCGTGCTGTCCTCAGAGTCCAACTTTTCTCCCCGGTTGGGCTGTTCTATAGCGCTGTCGAATGTGTACACTGGGGGAGAAGGGTAACCCACGTCCTTAACAAAATTATTTTGTGGGCGTTTTTCATTTTTAAGAATGTCGGGTGTTTAAAAATAATAACAACTGCAAAAAAATATGAAAATAATAACAAGTGCAAAAAAATATGTCTCTACTCAAAACAAAAAATATATAAAAATAAACCGTAGCGTCTAGCAGCTGTCAATTCGAGCGGATTAAAAGTCTTGCGCTCGGAGCGGATATGCGGGGCGGGGGATGGCACTTAAATGCGGCTGGCAGGGTCGTGCGTCGGCAGCACTAGTGGGGACCGGCCGTAAAGCAGCGCGCGGGGCGGCGCAGGCTGGAGTGGGTCGTGGGAGAGGAGAGGGGAGAGAGAGGAGAGAGAGAGAGAGAGAGAGAGAGAGAGAGAGAGAGAGAGAGAGAGAGAGAGAGAGAGAGAGAGAGAGAGGCTTACGGGGAGGTTGATCTTCCGACAGCCAGGCGGCCGGGCGCAGAGCTGGCGCTGCCGGCGGTGTGTGTGTGTGTGTCTGTGTGTGTGTGTGATGCCTCATCAAACCCAAGTCCCGCGCCTGGTCCCGCCCCGCCCCGCTCCACCGCTCTCACACCGTTTCTGTTTCAAATTTGTTTCGCGTTTACTTATGTCAGTTTAATTATACGCCTTTTGCTCGCACGCGCGTACAGTACACACGTTTATTGCCATCGTTTGGAAAATATTTGACGTGTCCCTCCGGCAGTGCGACTTATTAAATTGGACATCCCTGTCGGGGGGTCGGGCGGAGGCGGGGCGGTGCGGGGCGGGGCGGCGTCGGCCGGGATTATCCTGACTTGTGCACACGTCCACATCCCGAGACGATGACAGCGGAGAGAGAGAGAGAGAGAGAGAGAGAGAGAGAGAGAGAGAGAGAGAGAGAGAGAGAGAGAGAGAGAGAGAGAGAGTAAATAATTTGTCGCACCTTCATATTTTCCTGTTTACCCTGCACGTAGCTAGAAGGGTGGCAAAGATTGTGACATGGAAAAGAGGAAAAGAGGGCATGTATGTGTTACGGAGAGAGAGAGAGAGGAATAGAGAGAGACGGACAGATGGGTGGAGGCGCAGGGGAGAGGTTCGTCGCTGGAGAAGCAGGAGAGGCGCTGGTTGGAGGGGGTGGGGACTCATCCAGCACTGTCTTAATGCCATGTCGCCTCGAGCAGCGCTGCCATGCCGCTCGCTTTCCTTTTTTCCTGTGTCTTTACATGTCTCTCTCTCTCTCTCTCTCTCTCTCTCTCTCTCTCTCTCTCTCTCTCTCTCTCTCTCTCTCTCTCTCTCTCACTCACATGACACTCGTTCGTTATGCGGCGACGTGCCTTGCTGCTCGTCGCTCCTCTGCAAAGAATGTTTCTAACTTCCCTCTGCCGCCACGCCGCTCGTGTCTGACTGACTGTGAAACCCGCGACTGCAGTGTGACTGCGTGTGACTGTGTGTGACTGTGTGTGACTGTGTGTGACTGTGTGTGACTGTGTGACACCGTCCGCGGGGACCAGCCGGTCTCCTCGCGTCCCTTGAACGACCGTCAAAGGAGTCCTGCTACAGCGATGCTCGGCTCAGCGGCCCTGGAGGTGCGAGACGCGGCTCCAGGGTCCCTAGCTCCCTGCCGCCTTACTGTCCCCTGAACCCATCCCCCACCACCCCCACCCCCTCCCTCATTGCCACCCATTGTGTTATCTGGAGCACGCACGACGCAGGTCCCCCTTACCTGCTGCTGCCATCTGCCGAGACTGTACAGCGCGGTTGTAGTACACTGCTAGGAATGGTTTTCACACAATTTGCGATTTTATTTTGACAGTAGGGAGTTTTACCTTTATTTACTTGACGAAAAATAGTTTCAGGTTTTCCAGTAAAACAAAAATTGCAAAAATTACAAGGAAAAAAAAAAAAAAAAACGTTTTGTAAATCTACGATGCTACCGATGCCTGCCGAGTGCTCCGCCACGCACTACACACCTTCACACACACACGCACACACACGCACTAAATTGTTGATTCGGTCGGTGCGCCGCGATACCGACTGCCCCCCGCCCCGCCCCGCCCCGCCCGCACTGCTTTGTATCATGGAGGCGTGAAAGTTTTAAAGCTCGGCCGGCGGCTGGCCTGCAGCGCTCTGGTCGGTCATGTTTTATTTTTAGCCGCGAGGGCTCCATTCCTCAGCGCATCCCGCTGCTCGGCCCCGCCCTACATAGCGCCCTCCCCCCTCCCCCTCCCGCGCAACCCCTCCCCTCCCTCCCTCCCTCCCCCTCCCCTCGCTCCTATCTCACGGCCTCGTCAGAGAAATTCCTCGCTTGTTGCGAAACGCGCGGCCCGCCGCACCGCACCGCTCCGCCCTGCTGGCCTCTGTCGAGGAGGTTAAGGTCAGGTGCGCGCCAACTGTTTTTTTTCTCTTTTTTTTTACAATTACTTTTTTTTCCCTTCTTTTGTGTGAGGAGAGTGTGTTATTAAAAGATTTGCCGACCACACTGTGAAAAATATTCTCGTAAATTTTCGATAAATTTTGTAAATTCGATTTACGAAATATTTTGTAAATTAACGACAGTCCAATCATGGTCGTCACTGAATTTCAAGTCCATAGGAAAGTGTTTTTAAATTTACGATCTGTGATTGTAATTTTACGACAGCACCTTGTGGAAAATTTTCCCTTAAATCTACGAATATTTTTCACAGTGCACAAATTAAATAAGATTTTTTTTTATTAAACGAAATTGTAGAGATAATGTAAAAGTATTAGAAATCGCTGTTAGGTGTGTCTGGCGTGCGACAGAGATTCCCAGACTGTCACGGCACGGCGTACGGCTCCAGCACCGCCCTGCCCCGCGCGGTCGGTCGGCCCCAGATTTCTCTCTTTCTTTATTCTTTTCTCCCCCGTGGGGTGAGCGGCGCCAGGAGCGCGACACGCCTGCGGGCCCCGCCGGCCCCACCACAGACCCGCCGCAGCGGCGGGGCGGGGCGGGGCGGGGCGGGGTGGGGCGGGCCGGCGCAAGCCGTTACCGTATATTTTCACCCGCGCGCGCCGGTGCCGGTGGAGGCGGTTAAGTGCCCTGGCCTGGCCTGGCCCGGCTGCTGGCTGCCCCCGGCTGGGCCGACACGTCCTGCACCGGGGCCGTCCCGTCCCGTCAGACTGGCTGCTCCTGCTGGACTGGGCTGGGCGCAGGCTGCCATGATTGTATCGATTTGTACGGCAGCTAAAACAACTCGCCGCCCGCTCCCTGGGGGACACCGGGCGGGGCGTCACTGAACGCCACACGCGGAACACCCTACCCCGCCCCGCCACACCCCGCCACGCCCCGCCACGCCCCGCCACGCCCCGCGCTGCTGCTGGCTGCTGTGGCCCCAAACCCATTCCCCGGACACCCAACCATGCCTCATTCGGAACATACGTCGCTTTTTATGGCTGTTCATTCTCCACGCATGGAGTACCGTAGGGGGTCGCGGCGCGCTCATACACCACGCACGATACGCGCCACGCACGCACGCACGCACGCACGCACGCACGCACGCACGCCCCAGAGTGTTATCGCACGCGGACCTCGCGGCGGACAGCGAATGCGATATCATCGGGTCGGGTGAAAAGGTCACTTTCATGCATAAGCGAAAGTGAACGGGAGATGAAGTGGCTATGTTAAGGATTTTCTCCGTATACTCAATTTTGTATGAAGCCGATCCTTATACGAACGGTTCCGTAATTTTTTATTTTTTTAAATCGAAATTGAAGTGTTTTTTCCACTTATTTTTTATGGTTTGTGTGGGTGTTGCAGGGCTGATGCGGGGGCGGGCCCGATGCCGTGACCGCTAATGCGTCCCCCGCCCTCGCCGTGCCGAGCGGGGGCGTCGCCGTGGTCGCGGCCGCCGTTATGCTGGGCCGCCTCCAGGGCCCCCAAGGCCGCCTCCAGGGCCGCCCCCAGGACCGCGACGGCCGGAGCATGCCGCCGACGGCGAGGCCGACGGTGGTCTCCGCCTGCTGAGTGGGACCGCCATGCTGTACAGGCTGCCCCCCGTCCAATGTCCTGGCGTCCTGGCGGGGGCGGTCGTCCTGCTGGTCCTGTTGTCGTCCTGCTGTCACTCGTCCGCGTCCTCCGGGCTGCCCGTGCGCAAGATCTCGACGCGCCTCGCGCGCACCAAGTACGGCCTGCTGCGCGGCGTGATCCTGCAGCAGCAGCCCGTCGAGGCGTTCCTGGGCGTGCCGTACGCCACGGCGCCCCTCGGCTCGCTCCGCTACATGCCCCCCGTCACGCCGTCCATGTGGAAGACGCCGCGGCTGTGCGACGCCTTCTCGCCCGTGTGCCCGCAGCGCGCGCCCAGCATCGGCAACCGCACCGAGGCCCTGCTGGAGTACCCGCGCGGCCGCCTCGTCTACCTGGAGAAGCTGCTGCCGCTGCTGGCCAACCAGAGCGAAGACTGCCTCTACATGAACATCTACGTGCCGCAGGAAGGTAGGCAAAGACACACATTTTTTTTCTTCCGCTCAAAAAAAAAACAAAACTTGTTTTTGTGGGTTACCTAGTTTTTAAAGAAACGTGTAACAACCTTGAGAAACATTTTTAAGTTTTACGAAAAACTTTTCGATGATGGGTGGTGTGAGATACGTCGTCAAAACCGTATAGGCGCAGCGTTTTTTTTTTAAAGCAATTTTTCAGGAATGTTGGTTTTGCAGGACGACCACTAATATTAAATTGACCCCCACGGGCTAGTGCCTTCCCCGCTGCAACCAACTCAAAACAAAACATTAAAAAAAGGGTGGTTCGCTGACAGAGTCTAACGGGGGGCGAGTGTTTCTCGACTAGCCCGGCCTCGCTCGTCCCGTGTCCCGGCCGGGCCCCGGCCTGCCGGTGTCTCTCCATTTTTTCCAAAACGATGTGCCCGTGACGGATGTGGCCGTCCTGTTCCGTCGGGTCGGGGCGGACGTGCTTCCAGCGGGCATGTGACGCGCGCCGGGCCCGGCCCGGGCCTGACGTCTCGCAGCTGAGACTACTTTGCTGAGATGACGTCCGAATGCGCCTCTCTCCCTCCTTCCGCCCTCCCTTCACTTTCTTTTTCCTCTTTCTTCCGCTGCTTCCATGTTCTTCTCGAGCGCCGCGCCGTACTTTGGCGCGCCCACGCCGATACCGATATTGTTTTAATGGCTCGCGATGGAGACTAATCGCGATCGGGGAAGCCATCGCCCGGCCGGCTTGGGGGGCTTGCTGTGTCGCTTATATTATACAAGCAGGCCGATTCTGCTCTGGGGCCATTTCGTTGCGCCTTGTACCTCGCGGGCGTAACAGTGCCGCGGGTCTGCCTACTCTAGGGGCAACGGCGCCTTACGGCTGGAGCGGGTAGGCAAACCCGCATACTGATGCGTGTTGTCTGGATCACCCGGTACTTAGTGGAAAACCAAAATGTGTGGCTCAAGACCAATACACTGTGAGAAATATTCGTAAGAGTTACGGGAAAATTTTCCATGAGAAATGTCGTAAAGTTACGATATCAAATTGTAAAATTACAAAGTTTTAAGGACACTTGGTATCGACTTGTAATTCTTAAACGAGCACAAATAAGCGTTCGTAAATTTACGATTTCGATTGTAAATTTACAACACCATTTGTAAATCACAAATTACGAAAAAACTCGTAAACTTACAGACATATTTTTCACAGTGTACATGGGTCTTTAAAAATTGAGGCTGTTGTTAGTTTTCATGCTTTCGAAAAATAACACCTCTAAAAGGATTTAAATCTCACCTTAGTTTCTCCAGTGATCGCATTGACTCTCCGGGCCCTATTCTCAGTTCACCAAGGTGAGCGCGAACAGCACCCCGTGCTCTCTCTCTCTCTCTCTCTCTCTCTCTCTCTCTCTCTCTCTCTCTCTCTCTCTCTCTCTATTCCACGCGCGGTTCTTGACTCACAGACGGCGCGGCTAACGCCCCCGACTCCAGGATCGGGCTGCTGGATAAGCTCACGCAGGGTGTGGATAAGCTGGACGAAACTGGAGCGGAGTGGGGGAGAGGGGGGGGGGGGTAGGTGAGGTCGTGGCGCGGCGGTGCGGCGCAGGCGGCGTTTGGCAGAATCCCAGCCACCCCACCCCTCCTACTTACATGCCCGGCTGATTCTCAACAAACAAAATGGCGATAATGTTGAGACAGTGAAAGATGTGCTGGATAGAGACGCCTTCTTCAGCGGGCGGGGCGGGGCGGGGCGGGGCGGGGCGGGGCGGCAGCCTCCACCCGTCTGTCTCTGTCTGGATGGAGCATATTGCCGTGCCCGAGCAGGAGCACCATTGCAAAGAGAATAAAAGTAAAGTGAAATAAAGTAAGAACAACTAAAGTAAAATGATCTACAATATATTGTTTGGATTTAATACTCCGTATTCAATACGATATGGTAATTCTCTTGCGTCGGGTTGTCTGCAACCCCAGGGAGTCGGTTCCCCAGTTTCTTTTTCGAGTGTCTCCCGAGGTGTCCCCGGGCGTGTCCCTGCGGTGTCCCCGGGGCCGGAGGCCGGAGGTGATCTCGGCGGCGCCCGGACCGGAACAAGTTCCTAATGAGAGCGGGATCACACTGCGCCGATGTTATTAGCGTCACCCACACCCCGCCCGGCCCGCCCGGCGTTATAACGTTACGGCGGCGGTGGTAATCGCGTTACGGTCTGCGGACGGTAATTCGGCATAATTCGGAATTGACTCGCGGACGCCTGCGGGTGCCGGCTGGGGCCGGGCCGGGCGCTGGGGCGTAGGCTGCACTGTCCTTGCGTCACGGGTCTGCAGAGTGAATCCGCTCAAATATTCGCCATCATTGTCGTGCGATTTCCTTTATTCTTTTCCCGTTGAATAGATTGAATGTAAGTACTCACGAGCTTGATACTCGTGGTTTATCGGCACAGCTTTGTCCTTCACACCGTTTCTCTTTTTATTTTACTTTTTATTTTCGGGGTCTGTCCCTCGTTCGCACTGTTTGCTGGCTCATCGGTCCTGCTATATCGGGCGGAGTAGCTCGACTGAAGTTTGGGCGCGTGCGTAAAGCATACGGGTGGGGCGGGGCGGGGCGTGGGGTAAGGGCCTCCTGCAGCAGGACGGCGCCCTTTGATTTGTCTGTGCGACGCGCTCGCCTGGGGACCCTAAGCAGCCGAGGGGAGAAAGAGAGAGAGAGAGAGGGAGAACTTCGAGGAATAAGGTAGAGAGCCAGGCGGACAGGGAGAGAGAGAGGGTGAAAGCAGAAACTGTTTTATGCTTTGTAAGGAGAACTGACCGGAATTCTCACAATGGAGAAAGCTGCTTCTGGGCGGTGGGGGGGGGGGGGGGGGGGGCGATGATGGAATGCCTGGGGCTGCTGCCAGCAGGTCCCCCCCCCCCCTCCGGCTGTGCCTCCAGTGCACCCTGTAGGAGAACCTGGAGGGGGACCTGGAGGGGGACCTGGAGGGGGACCTGGAGGGGGACCTGGAGGGTGCCTCCATGGGGATGGGGAGGGAGAATGGCTGTAAGGAGAGCGCATGGACAACACGGGGTGGGCCTAGGACGGGGCGGAGGGCCCCAGCAGGTCTGTATCACGCATGATAGCGGCCCCGACACCGCCAGGGCCTAGAGGGGCTACAGCAGCGCGCACCCACCCCCCTTCCCCCCCCCCCCCCCCTGGCCCCCTCCCCCGCCGCGCCTGACGTGTTTTGGATCGCGTCATGTCCACCCACATCGACACATCATTTACGCCCCTTAATCCACCCGGGCTTTAGCAGAGGGAGGAGGGGGGGCTGCGCCATTACCAAAGGGGTAGGGGGTGGTGTGGGGGGGTCCGGCTGAGAGAATAGCCCTCGAGGAATTCCGGAATTAAACTGGCGCCCGAATGGGACTCTTATTGAACGACGCGGTCGTCCCGTCTTGACGTGGCTTGGCGTGGAGTGCGGGAGGAGGGGGGGCGTCGCGGCGCTACCGGCGTCGGCGTCGTACGATAACTCCGCGTCTTTGTGCGCGGCTCTGTTTGTTTTGTTTGCGCCGACTGATCCGAGCGATCGTCCTACACGATGTGTGTGCCTTGTGTCGGCGGAGCGGACCAGGGGATGTGATGTGAGTAGAAGTGTGTGCCCATGGGCGAAGGGATCGCCGCCTTAATACACCCCAGGCTTAATACAGAAGTCTGTTTCATAAACGTTTATGTACGAGTTTTGTGCAGTTGTCATGCGCACAGAATTATTATACATCCGTACATTTTTGCGCAATAATTTTTTTAAAATTTTACCGCACATCTGCTCTAACGTATTACTTTTTGCATGCATGTCTCGTTCTGCATTTTTTTTTCCATGTTTGAAAAAAGAACATGGACAAAATTGTAACTGATCCGCGGTGGGTTGGTGTAACACCTTCCCCATCGTTATTGTCACGTTTGTACTCCATTTACACGTAACGCCTCACGCCCCGTGATTTGAATGGACCGCCGTTACTCTTTAGCGCTTTGTCAAGGCGCCCCGCCCCCGCCCGCCCCGCCCCCGCCCCGCCCCGCCCCGCCCCGCCCCGCCCCGCCCCGCCGCTCGCACTTGGCGCGCACTTATCTGGGCTAATAGATCGCGCCTCGCTGGGTTATGTGCTCAAATGGTTGTTGTTGTTGCTGGTCTGATACGAGGCTGAGGCGGGCCGGGCCGGGCGGACCCCGGTCCTGTCGGGTACCCTTTGCGCCGGCTGGGTCTGGCACGATACGGCACCGGGTGGCCCTGTCCCGCCCCGCCCCGCCCCGCCCCGCCCCGCCCCGCCCCGCCCCGCCCCAGAGCTGCCGGTTACACCCGTGTTTGCACGTCCGAGTTTGCACTTAGCCAGGCCCTCGCTGGTGCTGCCTGCTCCTGCTCCCGCTACCCCTCGCTAATAATAGACTGTTGCTCGATTCGCATTCGCGAGGCGCGCCCCGCGCTCGCCGATGTGAATCTGCAGCTCTGTCGTCTGCCGCGCTGTGCAGTTTTTGTTCTGCTAATCCCGAGCTGGTCCGCGCCATGGAGGCAAGTCTCTGGGTCACGGTTCTGTTATTTGCCTCCGCCCTATA
The DNA here is from genome assembly GCA_033675135.1 of Frankliniella intonsa. Lineage (NCBI taxonomy): Eukaryota > Metazoa > Arthropoda > Insecta > Thysanoptera > Thripidae > Frankliniella > Frankliniella intonsa. The sequence goes on along the minus strand of CM066252.1, from coordinate 3,222,333 downwards.
AGTTATAGGCGGCGAGGGAGATGGAAACGCATAGGCGCGGAGTAGTGCGTTGATCTTTCGTGTAGACTTTTTCGGACGCGCGCGCGGGCGGCCATGAGCGGCCACGTCATGGAATTGGAATGAGGGAGAGAGGAGAGGGGGGGGGGGGGAGACTGATGGAGACAGAGGGGATTTGAGTCGGGCGAGCTGCGCGGGCGGAAGTAGACTGCCAGTGTTTTCCCTAGCTGAGCTGACGCTTCAATTTATGACAATTTATTTTCCATGGCTGCAGCTAGCGCGGCGTGCGAGGCAAACTGATGTATTTGCCATCGCCGTTTTTGATCTTGAGGGAAAACTTTGCCGACTGTTATCGAGATTTGTGCGTCGCTGCGGGTGAAATAAGGCTGTTCTCGGGGTAGTATGGTGCGTGCGAGAGAGACAGACAGAGAAAGAGAGATAGAGAGAGCAAACGTCCTTGGTAACGACGGCAGACCTAATCTTCCAAATCCCAGCGAGGCGTGCTAACTTTAACACGGGTGATGTATATCTCGTAATATGTAACCGCGTTGCGGCCTGGATTGTGTACTTAGTGTTTGAAGTATTTGGCGTATTTATACATACCGCAGCATGCAACCGAAATGTAAAGGCCTCCTTGTATTTTAAAGCGAAAAACACAACAGTTTTCGCCTGACGTCTGTCGTAATTGTAAAATGATTTGGGTCGTTATAATTTCCACTCAGTCTCTGCAAACCCCCATCATCCGGCGGGCGACGACTTTTTGTTTTGTTTTAGAAAAAAAAAATAAAAGAGCGGCGGCTAAAAACGGCCCGCACATTTGAACTCGCTCCCCCCCCCTCTCTCTCTCTCTCTCTCTCTCTCTCTCTCTCTCTCTCTCTCTCTCTCTCTCTCTCTCTCTCTCTCTCTCTCTCTCTCCCCCGCTAATGGCGCCGGTCGTCAATGCGGCCGCATTCCAGTCACGCGCATGCAGTTTACGGCCGGGGATATGTTAAGCTAGCAAGTAGTTTTCCTCCCCGCGACAGTACTTTAGTCATGAGAGGGCTCGAGGAGGGGGGGGGGGAGAGAGAGAAATGGGGGCAATAGTGTGGCGCCCACCGCGCCCATAGCTCCATTTGCTTTGCAGTATTCCGTTTCAGCCCGCGCGCGCACTGCTGGTGCCGGCTGGCTTTGTGTGAGCGTTAGAGGATATGAGAGAGAGAGAGAGAGAGAGAGAGAGAGAGAGAGAGAGAGAGAGAGAGAGAGCGCTTCATTTGATGCGCGCCAGCACTCGGCCTAAAAATAATGACATGGTAAACAGTCTGGGCGTGCTCTTTATTGGGCCTGATATACAAGAGCGGTATGATTTACTCTGTCATGACTTCGGGGGATTAAGATTTTGTTGAGCGGCATGCCTTTTAAAGTTAATACTGTGGTCCGCCGTCTTTTCCGCTTGGAGAAGACCGTGGAGTCTCGCGGGGAAACCGCCACCTGTCCTCACCGAAATCTCGCAAGGTTACAAAAGCAAATTGTATAATTTACAAAATTAATGTCACTTGGTATCAAATTGTCACTCTTACATAAGCTCTAATATAGGCTTTCAAAATCACAGATTTCCCCCAAAAAATACGAAGACATCATGTTTTACAGTGACCGCTGCTAAAGTGAATCTGATGCCACGCATTACTCACTGAAATGTTGCGAAGCCTCCGTTCGTGTCCGTGTCATTTCTTGTTGACAGCAGTGTATGGGGGTGGGAATGGGAGGATCTAGGCTGGAGAGAGGGTGCGAGAGAGAGAGAGAGAGAGAGAGAGAGAGAGAGAGAGAGAGAGAGAGAGAGAGATGCGCACTACACGTGCAGGGGGCATGCAAAGCGCTGCTGTGGGTGACTAGAGTAACTGCCGGCTCGGCCCGGCTGTAGGTGGGGCTCACAATGGGGGAGAGGGAAGGCGCAATTATGTGACGCGCGCACAGACTGTCGGCAAGTTTTACTCGCACTATCCCGCCCATCTCCCTTCTCTTCCTCTCTCTCTCTCTCTCTCTCTCTCTCTCTCTCTCTCTCTCTCTCTCTCTCTCTCTCTCTCTCCCCCTCTCCCTCTCTGCTCTGCGCCTGATTCGCCTGCTCTGGCGGCACTCCCCCGTGCGGCGGACGCTTATCAGAAACAAAGCAAAATGGCGGAGAGAGAGGAGCGAGAGAGGCAAGGGGACCGAGACAGGAATTGATGCTGCAATTTTCTATCGGGGTGCTTTTGCAGCCCCATTTGGTTCGAGTCCTCCTCCCGCGGCGCAGCAGCCACTGCCTGCCTGCCAGTGTCGCCGCCGCGCCGCCCCGCCGCCGAGTGGTTAAGGCGAGGCGAGGCGAATCGGCAAAAACCTTACCAGCAAAAGTTTACTTTTATATTCCCACCATGAAGCAGGCCATTGTCCGTAAATTGCGTTCATTAGAATAAGATGTCATTTGCATAATGGTGGTATTTCGGCCGTTTGGCTGCGTTATCTTGGAGAGCTGCAGACATTCCGTCGTCTGCTGCAGTCCGGCCAGCGTCCACATTCGCGTCCACATTCGCATTGCGGTGCAAGGAGCAGCTGCAGAGCGGGAGCGGGAGCTAGATTGCGGTTCAGTCTGGCGATGTCGAGTTCTTTTCCCGCCCCACTTAAAATCCACCAAGAGCGTAGATATTTGAATCTAGGAAACGCCAAGTGAAAATAAAATCCCGACCTTCAATATAGGAGAAAATTGAATTATTTCTAACGTCACTCCCGTAGCCATTCACGTGGATACAAGCGCGTGAAGAGCCCGTAGTTTGGTGTCGCGTGTTTGCGCACTCACCGCCCGAGTGTCGTGCCCTACATGCGGGTGGATGACCCCGGTGCGAGCTTGCTCATGGCTTTATAATCAGATTCCCGGGCAAGATTTATGATTTAAAGAGCGCTTTGTCCGGGCGGGGCGGGGCGGGGCGGGGCGGGGCGGGGCTTAGCGGGTATGGTGTACTAGCCTGCTGCTGCTGCTGGATCGGCGGTATCCCGTTGCCGCTCTCCACCTCCTCGCCATTTTCCGGATACGCCCCACCCCACCCCACCCCGCCCCGCCCCGCCCCGCCCCACTCCACTCTCGCGCCACCTCACCCTCCTCAAGCTTTTAGCACCCTGTTTATGACTCGCCTAATCAATGTAAAATACTGAGCCGGAGTAAACAAAATAACGCGAGAGATACTTGGGCGGATTTATTAGTTGACCCAACTTGTGTCCAGTGTAAACTGGGGCAAGTGAGGGTAGAGTGGAGGCTTTCAGGCGGGGGCTTTATACACTTATTGGAGCACCAGGAAACAACTTTGCCCGGGCCGCACCCCCGTATGGGGAAACCGTCTCCGAGATGAGAGGATTATTGCGCAAGGTCGATTCGTGCATAAAAAAAAATAAAAAAAATAACACGTACGTAATACACACACTCACGCACGCAGGGACGCTACCACACCGCCCCTGCTTCCCACTTAACCGCACGCCCCACCCCGCCGCCCCCTCCTCGACCCCCGGGGGTAAGGGGGGGGGGGGGGGTAGCAGCCTCCCCAGGGCCGGGCGTACCGCGCCACTAGGCCTGCCTGACGGCTACCTTTTGATGGATTATGCATCATCACGGTCAATATGAATTTGCCTCCCCGCCCCGCCACGCCCCGCCACGCTCCGCCACCGCGCGGATGCCGACGGACACCCCTCCCCCGCTCAATTTTTTCCCCTCTTTTTCATACGTGTGCGGGTTGATGCCACCACCCTGTTCGCGCAAGGTCCCACGAAAAAAAAACTAACACCAACTTTAAGAGATAAAACTCCCTAATCGTTGTTGTAAATAGGGTGTTGGGAATTTTTTAAAGAAGTGTACACATTATAAAGCAAAAAAAAATCAAAACAAAGACTACAAACAAATTACCAAAAAATAAAAATAAAAAAATTCAAACTTTTTAAAAAATTGACAAAATTCTCCAGAATTTCAAAACATACCTATACTCTAAAAAAAAATTCAGAAAATATGTCCCCACCGTTATAACGCGGGCTGGCATCGAGGATATTCGAGTAGTTTTTGCCTCTGGTCTGAGCCAGAGCTCTGCGGTCCTCCCGGTGGGACAGAGAGGCCGACCCGGGCCACTCGGACCTCTGGCGACGAGTAGTGCCGACACATTTTAGGCTCGTCCGAGCCCCTTGCTCGGCGTAGTCCGGCCCCGCGCGGCCCCGCGCGGCCCCGCCCCGCTCCTGCTTTTACATACATGAATACATTCGGCGCACGGGGCCCTGCTGCCTCGAGCTGCTCCAGGCAGCGTGCCGCCCGCCCGGCTGCCGCTGGATGGAATGGGGTTGACTACGAAAGACCCGCGTGCACGCACACACACACACACACACGGAGGGAGTCTCAGGGCCCAACGGCAGTAGAGCGCAGGGGCCAACAATTGGCGATTTGCGAACGACCGTGCTAGGGAGGACGTGTGTGTGTGCGTGTGTGTGTGTGTGTGAAGGGCTCATCCGCACGTCCCTGCTCTAGTGCCCCCAGCGCTCGCCCTGCACGCCTGCTGGCTGGCCCGGCCCTCTCCGACCATTGTCCTACAGGACTGCAGACCTGCGGACCCGTGACCTCCACCTGCTGGCGTATGGGCGTGGGGGTGGGGGGAGCCTGCTCGAAAGAGGTTCTGCTATATCCTTTGGAGATGAAGCCGAAGGTCGCGATCCTGCGCGGAATGGCCACACCACGCATACCAGAATAACCGGAGATAAATATTGCAGAATTTGTTTGGGGGGGAGGCTCACTTGTGTTGCGCTGCTTTTGCGTTTTGACGTTGTGTGCTTCTCCCTCTGTTTGGCAGTGTAAGTGTGCGTAGGTGTGTGGAACCGCCCTTGCGGTTTTGAACAGAGGGGCCTCATTGAATTTAACGCCCTTGGTAATGCGATAACCCCGGCTGGCCCTCCCAGTCCCGCCCACGCCCGGCCCCGGCTGGCCCCTCGCGTCGGCCTAGCCCGGCCACTTCGGGCCGCACGTCCCCTCACGTGTAGGCCCAGGACCGCAAACACTCTGCCAAAAATGTGTTAAAGACACGTTGGTATCTTATTTGTGAAACAGGTAGCAGCCAACCCAACAAAGCAAAAAAACATCAAAATGGCTGTTTAGAGTGTAAAGAATAATTTTTAATCAAAAAACCTGCAGTTAAAATATATGAAGAATCAAGCATATACAAAACATTAAACGCACCCAGCCACAGAATGCATTGCAGTTCACCCAGACAAGCGTGTACTTGAATATATCAAGTACAATTTGGCGCTCAATCTAAGCCCAGTTCGGCCTTGAACCAAGAACATGAGTTCCATTCAAGCGCGAGCGCGAAGGGGAACGATTTGAGTACAAATTGGGGTTGATTTGAGCACAAACACTCAAGAACATGGTACTTGAAATCATCAAGTACTTTGCACTCGATTCAAGTACATTTTGCACGATCCAATTACATGCTTTTCTGAGTGTTTCTTGGTTTTCTGCCCTCCTGCGACTTGCCGCGCATTCAGAGCTGATCGTGGCTCTGGGCGCCGCGCCCCGGGGCGGTGCGTGGGGTGTAACCCGGCCGTCAAGGTGGTTCGCGCCGCTCTGACGGGCGGCACGTCGACGCCGAAGTATGATGGGTCTGGACTGCAACTCAGCAGCGGGGCCGGGCGGCCGGGCTGGGCAGCGGAGCGCGGGCGTGATTCACACCACCCCTCCACGCGCACCCCCCCCCCCCCTCTCCTCTTCCGCTCTCCGACTTCTTTCAGTCCGCTCTCCACTGGCGGGCAGACTGCCCCCCCCCCCCCCCCTCCTGCGGTGGAGGTTGAATTAAAAGTCGCCCCGCTCCCATCAGCATGGAAATAAAATGCAAATGAAGGCCACGTTGTCCGATACCTCGTGTCAGCCGCTGGTGAAAGGCACCAGGCCAAGCCGGTGAAAGGCACAGAGGCGCTCGCGAGCGCAACACGGCCGGGCCGGGCCGGCGGGATGAGCAGGGGAGCTCATTTTCCCCTCTGCTTCCGGGCATAAGTCATCGTCGCGTCAGTATTTCCTTTTTTTAAAAATGGTACTTTAGTAACGATACAAAAAAAAAATACTCGCAGAAAAATTCCTGCAGAGAGAAGCAGTGCAAGTGACGCGTAAGAAGGCGGAAAAATGCTGGTGCGGATTATATACCGTCGTCGTCGAGTTTCATCCGCGCCGGGCCGGGCCGGGCGGGGCGTCGCGGCGCCGGGCGTCGGGGCCGTAGGGACGGAGCGCGGGGGCGGGGCAGGGCAGTGCAGGACGGGCGTCGGACTCATCTCGGAGACGACCCCTGACAGCTACAGGCATTCGCCCGAGATACACGGAGAGACGCCGTCCCTTTATCTCTGATGTTTCTAACTTGCTTTCCGTGCCCGGCTCCCCTGACGCACTCGTCCCCTCTTTTTTCCCCCCTCTGGTACGTCCGCGCGTCTTCCTGTTCTGTGTCCCTTCTGTCTCTCTCTCTCTCTCTCTCCTCTTTATTCTTTTTTCTCCGCTGCGCGCGCTACTTTTCGACCGCATCCGGTCTCTTTCCCGCGGTACCAGTATACCCTTACCCGACCCGCTCGTATTGTGGAACCAATGCTGCTTGCCATTCAAATTGAGTGCCTCCCGCATCTCTGCGCGCGGTAGCGACGACGAGGCGAGAGAGAGAGAGAGAGAGAGAGAGAGAGAGAGAGAGCGAGAGCGAGAGCGAGAGCGAGAGGGAGCCGGAAGTATCGAGATTAAATTCTTTGACTTGCGCCAAGAGTCTAATTTTTCTTAACGAAAGGCTGCCGGCAGCAGCAGTGGCGGTGGCGGCGGCGGCAGGCCAGTAATCTACTTAACTTTGCCTGGATAGCCGACCAGCCCAGCCAGGCAGCCAGCCAGCCAGCCGACGGCACAAAGTTTAAATATGAAGTGCCGGGGATTTTCCTCGGAAATGTGTGTCGCCGAGCTGAACGTTATGTTTGCCTCGCCCGAGTGACTTTTGTGGGGTAAATGGTCTAAAGCAAAGAATCGCCCCCACTCGAAATAAAAAAACGTCCCCTCCTAAAAAAATTAAGATGTAGAGAAGTAAACCGTTAATTGTCCCGTCGACGGCTTTTCTTTCATGTTCAGGTGTATTTATACCTGCTGTAACACCACACCTGACTATACCTTGCGTTTTTTTCTCGTTTGTTTCAGGTGAGTGGTTCCTCGAGTGACTCGGCAAGGTGGAACACCCTCCAGGCGGGGCGGGGTGCGGCGGGGTGTTCCCCCCACTCCCGCCGAAGACGTGACCCCGCTGCGCGGCGTCAAAAGTAGGCCGCGCGCGCTGGGGCGACGCACAGCAGTCGTGGGAAGTATCCCAGGACTCTAATCCCGCCCAGGTCCAGCCGATAACCCCGCCCAGCTCTACCCCGCCCCACCCCACCCCGCCCTGCGCGCCCCCAGCACTATATTATTTCTCGACCTCGAAAGTTTCCCGCGTGGTTCCGCCGTGCCGATTACTGTTAGGGCCCCAGCAATTAACATGCAGACGCTCGAACCAATATCTGCCATCTCCGCTCGCGGGCGTGGCGTGGCGGGGCGGGGCGGGGCGGGGCGCGGCGGGGCGCGGCGGGGCGCGGCGGGGCGCGGCGGGGCGACAGGAGTGAGGGCCCCCGGACCTAATGGATTGGAACCGGGCAGGGCCGCGTCACGTCCTAGCGGGGGGCTGGGCTGGGCTGAGCGCAAGTTACCCGTTAGTTTTATATTCCAACGATATCGGCTCTCTCGGCGTAGTTTCTTACTACTTTTTGCCCTCGCCAGGTCGCGTGTGGCCGAGGACGGCTCTCTTTGCAGTCAGACAGCCCGGGGACCTGCTGAAATTTTGCATTCTTATGTCATCCCCCCTTTTTTTTTTTACGAGGAATTGCATTTCTTTACGTCCCCATGTCAGAGAATCGTTGCTGACGTTTGGCGACATTTCTCGTCCTCCTCCCTTCCTGTCCGTGACACCTGGCCGAGCCCGCGCCGGCCCGGCCCCCCCGGCCCCTCGAGGCGGGGCACTTGGCCGAACAGTCCCTGTGAATGTTTGATGGTGACGATGCGGCCACCGGACCGGCCTGCCCACCCGCTATATTGTACGCGTACGGCCATATGAGACAAAGGACACTTTTACGGCGTATAAAAGTTTTATCGTAACGTGTTGTTGGGAGGCACGGAGTGTTGTGCGAGGAGTGGCCAAGTTGTGAGTGTGCGGCGGCGGCTGGGGGGCCTGCCGAGGCCTGCGCGCCCGGGCTGTGCGCGCAGCTAGGAGGAAGATGATGCCTACAGGGCGTATAAAACAAAACGCCTGCGGGGGGACTCGAACCCGGGGCCGCGGGAGGCGGAGGTGCGGCGCGGCACGTGACTCGGTCCAGAATCAATATGAAGCCGAGCTGCGCCTTTCCTGGCCGGCTGCCACCCGGGCCCGTGTCAAGATGGCGCGGGGCTGGGCCCGGCTGGGCGCCTCCGCCTCCACCGCCCCCTCCCTCGCTCCGAACGGGTGCGCGACTCTGCCGCGGGGGAGATATTCGCCTCTGCGGGAGGGTACCCACCAACCGTATACCACTCCTGCGACCACTGCCACCATTTGAATAACTCCATTTCCAAAGTACTGGCCAACTTTTAAATTTCTCGGAAAGAAGATAAAATAAGAAAGAAAGAGAAGGGTAAAAACAGAGCACGCCAGAGGCAGGGGGAGGGAACACCCTCTCAGAGATGAGGGTACACCCCGCGACCCCTAGGTCCAGGCGGGGCGGGGCGGGGCGGGGCGGCGGCTTGTCGGCCGCCTTTGTGCCCGCCCCTACAGGAAATTTGCTGGACTTGAGTCTTTTAGCCGATACGAGATGGGCGATGCTAGATTGTGTTTCCGTTTCGTCCTTCGGGCAGCGTGTACCCTGCTCCTTCTGCGACGGCATCGGCTCCGGAGAGAGAGAGAGAGAGAGAGAGAGAGAGAGAGAGGGAGAGAGAGGGACGAGAAAAGGTCAGCCACGCCGTGCACAAGTGCGCCGTCTCGTCTTTCTGCTGCCACGATGTCTGTCTGTCTGTAGTGTCAACACGCAGCGCGAGATACGAGATCCCCGTCCGTCTGTCCGGCCGGCCGGCCTGTCACGGCTGTACTGCCGTTATGGTATTTTCGAGATGTCATATGTGCTATCGTCTCTCTCCCTTCCTCTCCCCCCCCCTTCTCTCTCTCTCTCTCTCTCTCTCTCTCCGCGTCCGGCCTACGGATATTGGCGGCAGGCTGCACACGCGCACGCAGCTAAGAGGTTTGTGGTGTTTTGCCGTGTCACTCGCACGGCATTTATCAAGCGTAAATTTCAGTTATGCCGCCATCCGTCGTGAGAGCAGAGAGAGAGAGAGAGAGAGAGAGAGAGAGAGAGAGAGAGAGAGACAGAGAGTAGGGTGGCAGTGTGTCGGCAGGGCGGTCTCTTTGGCTCCCTTCGCCTGCACCACGCCCCTTACACCACAATGCGGGTGCGGCATGCAAAAACTGCACTCTTTCCGTATTTTTTTTTTATCAAACTCTGTTGTACGTGCGTGCGTTTTAAAGTGCCTGTTGGAGAGAGCGGGTATTATATGCGGGCGTGTGTGTCTGCGTGTGTGTGTGTGTTTGTGTGACTTTGCCACCGCCCCGCCCCGCCCCGCCGCGGTTTGTAAGAGAGCGTTGCCGTGGAAGGAAAAGTTTAAGCGCATGCTCCTTTTGCGAATACCACTGTCGCCTTCTTTATATGTTTTCGTGTGCATACGTTTTCACCCCGCACTCTGACGATAATTGTTTCAAAGAAAACTTTTTCTTCTTACTTTTTTTAAAACAAATTTCAGCCTTTACCGCAAGGCAAAGTATCTGTAAAACTTGTTGTTTTACGCATGAGAGAGTGGCGTTCTTATTTTCTATCTCTCTCTCTCTCTCTCTCTCTCTCTCTCTCTCTCTCTCTCTCTCTCTCTCTCTCTCTCTTATACACACACACTCACACAGGAAAGGAACAAAGACAGCAGCCCTCGCACCTTGGCGGGTAGGGGGGAGGGGGGGGGCCTTGCGGCCTGATTTATACCCAGGCCTTTTATTTAGACTGTGATTGCACAATGGCGGTCGGCCGTCCCGTCCCGCCGCCGCCACGGCGATCCGAAGGGCAGAGGAGTATTGAATACCTCGCTGCTGATAAGAACGGCACCCCCGCCCCCTCTCCTTAATTGGCCATTGATTTATGTGGATTCGAAAGTTAAGGAGCGGCTGGCTCACACCCTATTCCGCCGGGTGGCCCTCGGCACGGCCCCCTTCCCTTCTCCGCTATTCCAGGACTCAAAGATGATGGAGATAACTCCCCCAGATGCTCCATGTCACTGCTTTCCCCTGCGGGGACGGCTACGCCTGAACGACCCCTAGGTTATGAACCCCCCCCCCCTCTCTCTCTCTCTATCTCGATCTCTCGCTGTCTCACTCTCTTCTTTCCGGCTCCCAACGCCCTTTTCTTCTCCCAGAACTTCTAAGTCTGGCACACTTTTCACGCTCTTTTGCATCCACTCCAGAAGCCTTTCTAGGAGCGGATATCATCTGGTAAGTGTAGTTATCGTAGTTATCATCAAAAAAAAATGTTTGTGTCCGGATTTTTCCGAGGGGGCAACCACTCCCCATCCTAGCGTACACGGGATTTCTACTGATTGTACAAGATTTCTCTCAGATTTTGAGAGATTTCTCAGAGATTTCATGAGATTTCACAAGATTTCTCTGAGATTTCTTGAGATTTCACAAGATTTCTCTGAGATTTCATGAGATTTCACAAGATTTCTCTGAGATTTCAATGAGATTTCATGAGATTTCTCAGTTAAATTTTCAAGCATTTCATCGAGATTTCCGAGGATTTCATTGAGATTTCTGAGGATTTCAGCGGGATTTCTGAGGATTTCAGCGAGATTTCCGCAGGTTTGTACACAGGATTTCCCGAGTGGTTGCCCCCTCGGATTTTTCTCTCTTCTTTAAATAAATTTCGTTCGGGGAGCGATCGCAGCGCGCCGCGGTACGGTACGTATTGAGAGTGAGTCTGATCTCCTCGTCCCGACGCCGGCCGACGCGAGACGCCAGCCTCTTCCAATCTGTCGTTGGGTCCTTCTGCTTCAATTCCGTAGTGCATTGCAGTGTTTGAGTTGTATCTGCAAGCAGTGCGGAACTGAGGTGGAAGAGACCTGGAAAGCATCGCAACGTTGCCATCTGCAGATGGTTGCGCTCCAGCCGAACTACCGCTCGACCCACGGGACGCCATCTGCAGGTGAGGAGTAGAGTCTCTCGCCACTTCCGGTCGTCGTCATCACTGCGGGTGCGTGTGTGCGGGGGCAGCAGTGAGAGCGCAGCTCACAGGTGGGGCCGAGGCGGTCTCCCCACCTGCAGGTGTGTCGTCAGCCATCATCATGATCCCGCGGTGCGCTTAGCAGTAATGGCAGCGCCCGCCCCGCCCCGCACCGCGGCCCCAGATGGGGTGGGGTCCCTGAGGACCCCGCAGGGCCCGCCCGCAGGTGGGAGGCGCGGTCGCGGTCCCTGCGGCCGCAGGTGTTGAGCCTATTTATTCGATTCTGCGGGGGAAAAGCGCAACACATCCACCTGAGAGCTGCTCCGGTGCCGCTCCGGGGTGCTCCGGGGTGCTCCGGGGCCGCTCCGGGGATCTGTTCCGGATCGTCGTCAATAAGTGATGCTCTAATGCGTCAGTCAGTGGGCGGGGCGGGGCGGGGCGGGGGGCGCGCGAGGTCGCCTCCGCCACCCACACACCGCTAATGTGCCCCTCCTGAATAAAATCGATCATTCTCTCCGCTCCTTCCGTAATTTTTTTCTTTCAATTCCCCGCGAAGCGGAGCGAAAATGCTGGGTTTAATCTGCTTTTTTCTTCTTCTCTTTTCCCTAACTACTGCAGTAGAGAGGAGCAGTCTCTGTCCTGCTCCAAGTTGGTCGCGACTCGCCAAGCGTGAAATTTTGAGCTGCTGCGAATGAGCGGAACAGGAAAGGGGGGAGGAGGGGGGTGCGGACAAGAGGGAAAGGGTGCGAGTTAAAGAGGGTATCCACTTAAGGCGAAACAATAGCTCAGTATTTCGGTCGGGGACTTCTTGGATGGGGGCTAAAGTTTCCTTCTCTCCTTGCTGCACTCCCATCACCCCCTCCCCGCTCCCTCTCCTCTCCCCCCGCACTCTCGCTTCTCGCTCACTTCCCTCCTCGGCGCGCGGAATTAGTCAGCAAGAAGAAGGTGACTCAGACACTTACGGTAGCAGCCTCGTCCGCTCATATCAAAGTTTCAAAGTACACTGGGGAGCCTCAAACCAGGCCACCGCGCCCCACCGCGCCCCACCCCGCCCGGCCACGCCACCGCACCCCACCACGCCACAGCGCACGGCGCGCCCCGCCTCAGCACGGCCCTAAGTCTCAATAATGCCGTGCTACAGGCCCCGCTCGAAAGAGTGCAGGCGGAAGAACTTGGCCCGGCGGCGAGAAAAACCGCAAATATTTTCCCCGTCGAAGAACAAGTACTTAAGTAGTACACTGTTGGGCGGGGGGCGTAAGACGCTGCGGTGAGGCGGGTGAGGGGGACCCAGCTAGTTCAAAACACACACACATACACACACACACACACACAGGCGCGCGCGCTGAGGGCAGGAGGGACGTGGGCCCTGGGCCGGGAGCCGCAGCTGCGCTGTTCATCACGGGTATGGGCCGCCGCAGCAGTACCCGCTACCTGCTGTGTCCCCGAAACGTAAATTTGCAAAAGGGACAACTCGGCTCTGCCGCCCCCGCGCCGCCCCCGCGCCGCCCCCGCGCCGCCCCCGCGCCGCCCCCGGCCGTACCCAACATGCCTGTTTGGCTGCTTTTTCCTCTGCCTCGCCTCCCTTACCCCTTTCTCCACCTTCCTCTCTCCCACCTGTGCTGCCCTCTAACCGATGCCACAGCACATCTTCCTCTCTCTCTCTCTCTCTCTCTCTCTCTCTCTCTCTCTCTCTCTCTCTCTCTCTCTCTCTCTCTCCTCGTCATCTGGTTTTGCCCTCATCCCCCCTCATCCCTGCCCCCCCTCGCTGTCTCTCTTATTTTCTCTCTCTCTCTCCCTCTCGGCTGCCAAACATGCGGATAACAAATGGAGTTCACGTACCCCAGCACAAGCGTGTGTGTGTGTGTGTGTGTGTGTGAGCCTGTGCATGAGCGCGCGCGCACAACGTAATAAAAATGCGTATTTTGTTTCGGCCGGGCTGCTTCGTTTTCTTTTCCGCCGGCTGAGCTCCCCCGCTCCCGCGGGCGTGTCTGCAAAGCATCTTTAAAAGATCCTGAAGCGGGGGGTAGGCTATCCCGCCCGCCACGCGTGCGCGCCCGCTTGCCTACTCTGCATGTCGCGGGCGCGGGTAGGTAGGCAACACGCGGTGCAGCCGTGCACGCCGGCTGCCTACCCCGCACTCCGCGGGCGCTTCGCCCTGCTGGCCCCGCTGGGGACGGAGGTTTTCCTTGTAGAGTGTTTCGTATTTCCGCGTCTGTGGGTCTTGTTTCTTTACCCGATTAAACACACACACACACACACGCACACGTACGGTTTACTTTTGCTCTTAGCTTAGTGCCCCTTGACGTGCACGCATATTCAGCCGGCTGTGCGCGCAGGGAACAATGGCTGGGCAGCAGGAGGTGCAGCGGGGGCGGCGGGGGGCGGCGGGGGGCGGCGGGGGCGGCTCGCCACAATGCGCGCACGTCCGGGACACGTTGTAGGGGAGCACGAGCACCAGGGCAAGGTTGGTCTCCCGCAATCAGATCGGAGTGGGGGGGAGCGCTCCTATGTGTCGAGTGGCTGCTGCCGGGCTCACCGGTAGAAGCGTCTGCATTATGGAAGGTGTGTGTGCGCTGGGAGTGGCGTGGCCACTGGCCATCCCCTCACATACATACGCCACGCCCTCTCTCTCTCTCTCTCTCTCTCTCTCTCTCTCTCTCTCCCTCCCTCTCTCTCTCTCTCTCTCTCTCTCTCCCTACCTCTCTCTCTCCCTACCTCTCTCTCTCCCTACCTCTCTCTCTCTCCCTCTCTTTCCCTCTCGTTCGCTCGCTCTCCGTCACACTCACAGCGGTAGAGGAGCGCAAGCACGACGGAAACAAGAGCATTCAATGAAAAGTTAACGCGGTGGTGGTCTGGCTGTCGGTGGCGGCGCGCTCCTTGCAAACACTGCCCCGCCCCGCCCCGCCCCGCCCCGCCCCGCCCCGCCCCGCCCCGCCCCGCCCCACCCCCGTCTAATACTATGTGAAATATCCGGTAATGGGTCGATGTGGTATGGTAATGGCCGCACCTGCACGGGGATATTGGGCCGGGCCGGACCGGGCCGTGAGTTACAGCCTCTTGGCGCCGGGAATTAAATTCGGCTGCTGCGGCGGCTCCGCTGCGGCCGCTGCGGTGAAAAGAGCGGGATATAAAAGGGGCGGTTAAAATGCGTGTTGCATAGCGGTGCCGCACGTTTAATATACGAGATAGAAAACATGGATTCGTCTCTTTCTTTATATAAAAAAAATTGTCATTTCACAGACCACAGTACTGAAGTATTTCTGTTGGATTGAAAAAGGCCTTACGGTACTATTTTTTATTAATTTGCAATTACCTTGGTTTTCTGAAATTTTGACGAGGTTTCACGGACAGGTAAACGTCACAAGTAATTCGCTCTTTCATTTTCCACCTCAATCTTTTTGTGATTTTTTTTCGTCGGGACGACAGGTGAATGCCCCACCAGGGTCGGGTCGGGTCTAATGAAGACGTGGATGACGTTGTAGCGCTGCCGTGCCAGCCGTCACGGCCATGTTGTGAAGACCCGGCCACCGCCGCCCTCGCAGCCAACAGGTCCCGCCTCTCTCTCTCTCTCTCTCTCTCTCTCTCTCCCTCTCTCTCTCTCTCTCTCTCTCTCTCTCTCTCTCTCTCCCTGTCTCTCTCTGTCTCTCTCTCTCTCTCTCTTTCATCGCACCTGCACTGCTCATTCTTCATTGTAGGTCAACACGACGTGGCAGCGGCGCCCAAGCGTTGTCTGCCGTGTCTCCCTTCCTCTCCTTCCCTCTCTCCCTCCCCCTCTCCCCCGCTCTCTCTCTCTCTCTCTCTCTCTCTCTCTCTCTCTCTCTCCGCCTACGCGCTGCTCCCCGAGCGCCTATACGTAACGCGCCACGGCATACTTGGACAGTGTACGGCCTCGTTAGCATGAGTCTCTCCCCGCTGCACTTCCGCCCTTGCGGTCACCCCTCCCCTCCGCCT
This sequence comes from Frankliniella intonsa, assembly GCA_033675135.1. Taxonomy (NCBI): domain Eukaryota; kingdom Metazoa; phylum Arthropoda; class Insecta; order Thysanoptera; family Thripidae; genus Frankliniella; species Frankliniella intonsa. The sequence goes on along the minus strand of CM066252.1, from coordinate 3,207,096 downwards.
CACCTGACCCGACCTACCCTAATACCCTCCCCCCTCCTCTCTCTCCTCCCTCTCCCTCTCTCTCTCTCTCTCTCGTACTCTCTCACTCCACCCTGGACGCAGCGGAAGCCTAACTCGACACAGCCGCAAAAAGTTTGGGATTAAAGGAGCTCAAAACTTGGTCTATTACTCTCTGCGGGCCGCGGCACCGCGCGCTCCGAGGATGAGGCCTCCTGCCGTGTTGCAGCCTGGTGGCGCGGTGGTCGAGTGGGCAGCGTGCGCCAACCCCGAACCGAGGATCGCTGGTTCGCGAACCCAGACGTAAACTTATTTTTCCTCTGCTTCCCCAGTGGCGTGTGCATCACACTACAGGCTGGTCAAGCCTTACTTATAGGATTCATTCGATTTGCGGTGTATACCGTAGCAGACGATAAATCTTCCGGCACTGCGGCCGGCGGCGGCGGGAGAAAAAAAATGTACAGAAAAAAAAAAGAGTACGGCGATAAATTGCGGTACGTCGTCGTCCGATAGTCCCTGCAGGGCGTGGCGGGGCGGGGCGGGCCCGTGGGCCTGTCACGTGCTGTGCACGTGCGACCCACATCCACTCATGCGTGCGCTGGGTGTACTGATTGGGACTGTCTCGGTCTCACTCTTTGCACTCCGGAGGGAGCGAGAGGGACTGTTGCTCTGGAGTCACTGGAATATCTTACAGGTCTGCTACATGTGTGATGCCAAGATGTTCGGTTCAGAGGTGTAAGAGGTGTACAATTTTTTTTTGTGTGGTGGTGGTGGGGGGGTGGGGAGGATCCTGAGGTAGTTTCTAATTTTATACTGGTAATTGTTTGGCACTTATCTGGAGACGATTTCCCCGTCAAAAGTTAACTCACGAAAAGCAATGGACTTATGTTTGGATCCAATCATCCGATTCGGAAAATAAAAAATAAATTCTATATATACCAGCAAGAGGATGCGTGCGCCTATACTTTGCCGCCACGCGTCGCGCCAAGAGTCAGGAATAACGAGGAGGACAAGGGATCGCACAGCGAGAGCAGACGCCTTTGTTACATGCTATCTCTGCTGCCCTCTCAATCTCTCTCACACTTCTCGCCCCACCTCTTCACGCGCGCCACATTGTTCTCTCTGTCTGCCTCTCTCTCTCTCTCTCTCTCTCTCTCTCTCTCTCTCTCTCTCTCTCTCTCTCTCTCTCTCTCTCTCTCCCGCTCTCTCCTTTCTCTCAGCTGAACCTATTTGTCTATTTCTCTCCTTTTCTCCACGACGGCCGTAAAGGGGCTCCGGTTAATGAATGAAGAGTAGCCCGGCGTGCTGTGAGGCGCACTCGTAGTACAGCGCGAGTGACTGCCGGCCGGGTCATTCATTCCCTACGCGGGAAAAACAAAAGTCAAAAGAAGAAACAGAAACCAACAAGGATGATCCTGAAAGTGAAGCAGGTTATTCAGACGTTTCAGAATGGCATTTCCGGGTGAAAATGCAAAGGAGGGAAAATAAAAGTGTTCGCCAGCCACCGCGGAGCGCTGCGCCACGCCGCGCCACGCCGCGCGACCAACTCGAGCTAATTAGAGGCGAGTTGCGGGGCCGTCAGTCACGGCCTCTTTGAAGACGTTTCAGTGCCGGGCGGAAGTGAGGATGGGGGCACGGCCTGCTGGAAACAAAAGTGAAGAATAAGGGAAGAGAGGAAGAAGAAAAAGGGAAAGATTTACCGCGCAAAGTGGCGGATGGACACACTGGCTGAGTTATGGACTGTTGTTGGGTCCGTTTCTCTTGGTTAACGTTAAACCGGCCACCATTTAAGTGATCCACTGACCACGCGGCAGCGGAGGGCGGGAGTTCAAACACCAACCCCTGCTTCCTATTTTTTTTTTGGTACATTTATGTCTTTTTAAGCCTCGACACTCTTCAGCGCAATACGAAATTTTAAAGAGAAGTTAAATATGATTTCAGCAATTTTAACTTAAAAAAAAAAAGATGTATTTGAGGAATAATTCAAAAACGTACCGCAATATGGAGGCATCGTTTATCGCTATCAGTTCCTTTCAGCATTAGCGTTTTATTTTTTCTCGCACTGGGACTAATTTTCTCCGTCGCATCAGAAATGCTTCTTTCAGCCGCACGAACGTATAACGGCAATTTTCAAAGGATTTTCGTCATTTTTCCCCTCTTGCTTCGCGCAACATGGGGCACGGGTACGCCTTTGAAGTCAGCGTGCTTATAGAGAGAGGGGGAAAGACTTCAGCCGCGGGGGCCGAGGGGCCCGCGCCGGGCTGGGCCGGGCGGCACTTCTCGTTAGCGCACATCTTGCAGAGCCGGGGTGGGGCGGGGCGGGGCGGGGCCTGCAGGGGCCGTCGCACACACGATAATAGCGGCGCGGAATGGGTCGAGCTCTGGCTAGGAATGGCCGCGGGGCGGGGCGGGGCGGCAGGTGGGCGAGCAGGCGGTCGCTGAGGTTCATTCCAAAGGGGAACAGACAATGCAGTGGCTGCTGGTGCCCCGCGTGCCCATCCGGAGAGTCCTGCAGGACTAGGCGCTGGCTCCCCAACGACTTCTCTCTCTCTCTCTCTCTCTCTCTCTCTCTCTCTCTCTCTCTCTCGCACTGGAAAGTCAAAGTGTGTGAATGTCGCACTCCTGTAAGGCGTGCCAGTATCCATTCGTATAGACTTTTCCATAATGCGTGTGAAATTGCTGGGAAAATTCACGCATCGCAAAAAAATCAGTTGTTTCAGGAGAACGCTGTGCTTTCCTTTCAATTCCCTTCACCTTCAATTCTCTCTTCCCTTGTTCAATTTTTAAATATTTTTTTTTTGTTCGGGATTGTGTGACGCCGTGCGGCACGGCGCGCTCATTGCGGAGTCGGCACGGCGTGTCGTTCGATTAGCCGTGTCGTTCCCATTCCACGCTCTGACAGCCGCGCCCTGCCGTGGCCCGGGCCGTGGGGCGGAAAACACACACACGCACACACTGGCCAAAAAAGGAGAGATCAAAAAGCAAACACGCGAAAAGGATGGTAGACCTATGAGGGGGCAGAAAAGTGTTGATAATTCCTATTGATATCAAATTAGCTAGAAATCCTCGAAAGGAAAATGTTACGCAGATAACCTTTCTCTCTGTTCATTTCGTTTCACGTTGGCGAATTTTTCTATAATATGCAGAGCAGAGAGCGTCGTGTGCTTCTATTTCATCGCCGATCCCTGGTTTTTCTGAGTGCTGGTGGGCCATGGCTGCCCTCCACGGAAGCCGCTCCCCTCCCCTCCCCTCCTCTCCTTCCCCTTCGCCCAACGCTGCTCCTTCGCGCTGTTCTGTTCTCTTTTCGCATTCAAATAGGCCCAACCATTGTTATAGGTAACACTCCCTTTAGATAAGGGGCCTTAGATTAACACTGAGATGGTATCGGTAGCAGGCCCGCCCGCGCCCCGGCTCAGCGCTGTGTCTACCCACGCTGCTCCCCGTCGTGTGTGTGTGTGTGTGTGTGTGTGTGTGTGTGTGTGTGTGTGTGTGTGTGTGTGTGTGTGTGTGTGTGTGTGTGTGAGCAGGGGGGCGTTCCTCCTGCCATAACCCCCATGGCTCGCTTGCTACGTGAGATGGCCCCAACGGCCACACTTGTTGGCAATGAGGGCGCCGAGACAGGAAGGTACGGGGACGGGCCCTAACGGCCGTTCAGAGTGCGAGAGAGAGAGAGAGAGAGAGAGAGAGAGAGAGAGAGAGAGAGAGAGAGAGAGTGAGGGAGAGAGAGTGAGGGAGAGAGGGGGGGGGCACAGCAGGTTAAAGGCATCCATTGCAGTGTAGGCGAGAAGAATGCGGATACGTAGTGTTTGATGAAAGGTCGCAGTTCCGAGCGCCTTTACGAGGATAATAAAACTTAAGCGGTCACGCACCGGGGGCGTTAATCTGCGCAATATGCTGTTAACGGCACGGTTAAGGCACACACACACACACACACAGCTTTAAGCTTTACACTAGCGTCTACCCAGACAGGCACCTCGTCCACTACTGTACCTCGCTTTTTCCCACGGCATTTTAATTAGGTGTGACACGCCCTCTTATTCGTAGAGGCAGCCTGAGGAAAGAAAAGAAGAAGACTCTGGTGAAGCAGGGTGTGTGTTGCCTCCCCCTCCCCTCCCCCAAATCTCAATGCTCTCGCTCTCTCCGCGCTACTCCCCCCTCCTCTCTCCCTCTCTCTCTCCCTCTCTCTCCCTCTCTCTGCGCCCTCCCCTCTCCGCGTGTGTAGCACGTCCGTCTCGCACAGCCGCCGTGTGTGTGATGGATGGCCCCCCGTTGTCTCCTTAATGAGGCGGGGCGAGAGACGCTCGGGTCGGAACACTTGATTTTAGACTGGAAGCGGAAAGAGATCGACGGCTGGCATCCTGAACCGTCCCGGACCTCTCCATTTTACTGTTTATTCACCATACTCTTATGAGTAAAAGTAGTTGAACGAAGCTGAACAATAAGCCATGTTTAATCCGAGCAGTGCGTACGGAGAAAGTGTGACATCCGTTTGGGTTTATTTATGTATGTGTGCCAGCTACTTACGACTTGAACACCAGACGAAGTCTGTCCAAATTCTTTGACGTCTTGTTCACACGTCTTCATGCTTCTTCCTCCTTTTCTTTGCGCTGACAATCACATCGGTGAGGAAAAGGGAAGGGGGAAGGGGAAGGGGAGTCGTCCAGACAAAAAAAAAACACAAACAAAAAAACAATATATACATATATACGGCTTGAAGGGCACAATATACACTTGATGTAAACAGGACCTGCCGCGGGCGCGATCCAGCGCGCGGCGCGGAGCCCTGGAGCCCCGTCCTGTCTCCCCACGTCACGCCACGCCCCGCCACGCCCGCGGGCCAGAGCGAGAGAGAGAGAGAGAGAGAGAGAGAGAGAGGCGCGGGATATGAGAAGCAGGAAACACAAATAGAAGGCAGGCACGCGACATGCCAACTCTCAGTGAACCGCGAATGACGGCAGCGCTCCGTCTGCTGTAAATAAAATCAACAGAAAGGGAAGGCTCGTAGCGTACCTAAAGGGGCAGAGAACAAGTAGTGTTTTGTTTTTTTTCTATTCTGGGTGGAATTTCCTTCGCTTATGGTCTGAGTTATGTGGCAGTGGTCTTTTACGGGATTCTCTCTCTCTCTCTCTCTCTCTCTCTCTCTCTCTCTCTCTCTCTCTCTCTCTCTGTGTGGTCAGGCACGTGCGAGGACACTTCATACATCATGTCGGCGAATCTCCTCATCTTCATCAATCTGAAAGAGAGAGAGAGAGAGAGAGAGAGAGAGAGAGAGAGAGAGAGAGAGAAAGAGAGAGAGAGAGAAAGAGAAAGAGAGCGGTGGGGGTGCAGGAGAAGTGTACGGGTAACATAAAAGAAAGGAGGAGGTGTGGTGGAGAATAGTGGGAGCGTATAGACGCAGAAAGTGAAAGAGAAGTGATGAACAGATTCAAGCGGCGTTGACAGGCCCAATGTTTGGTTTTAAATGAGAGTTCGATAGAAACTGAAGGGGAGAGTGGAGAGGCATGGCTCCATTCAGTCGGTAGTATGCGTCGCCTGAGCCAATTTTTTTTTCTTTTTTTAATTCTCTCGAACTGATATGACTTTTAGAAGTTTTTTTTTCTTTTGTTGTGTCTTTGTTTGGATAGCGAAGGAAAATACGCTAATGCCGGATGCGGGACTATTCGCGGCTGGATGCAAATAAGTGGTGGTGGGGCGTGGCGGGGCGTGGCGGGGCGTGGCGGGGTGTGGGCGGGGCGTGGCGGGGTGTCGTACTGCTGGTATTATTTGTCGCACACATATACTCTATACGCGGCCGCTGCTTTATTCCTGAACGCCACAAGAGACTCTGTGCGCGCTGATGATTTCCACATGGTGGGCTCGCTGCACCCCCCCCTCCCCTAGTCTCTCTCTTTCTCTCTCTCTCTCTCTCTCTCTCTCTCTCTCTCTCTTTCCGACACACATGGTAACAGGAGAGGGCTCAGCTAGTTTCCATTTCAACCACAGAGGCTGCGCTCGGCTCGGGAGTGAGAGGTTAGGGGCAGAGAAACAGATACTGCGGTGCAGTGGCGGGGCGTGGCGGGGCGTGGCGGGGCGTGGGCGCCGGAGTGGCGCGTAGGAAATTAAGAGCCTCTTGTCCCGCTCAGCCTCTGCTGCGGTCCAGGTGGCCTGGCCGAGGCCGGCCTGTCGTCGAAATTAGAGCCGCACCTATGTACTGTGTCAGTGGGCATAGACTCTGTGAAACGCAGATTTTTTTTTTTTAATATTTTCAATTTGTTTATTGAAATACTTTGTTGCTACAGAAAAAGCCACGGCTATCATTGTGTCGAAAAGCACTGGCCGGGCAGCTGCTGAAAATTCCCTGTCACCGTGTAGTAAAAAATGTGTAATATCGTCCAATTTTCGGAACAATGCTGTATCTCTATCTGAGGAAATAGATATTGATTTGAGACGGTTTGTGACGACAGGCCGGTGTTGAATGTTGTGTGTTGATTCAACTTGTTCAACTTTCCGTTTGCGCCCGTTTCGCGTTATTAGTTCTGATAAGAGGGGGACGGTCGGGCGGGGAACTGGAGAGGCTTAAAGCAGTAGTGGGCCTCGGCCGCCTTCAGGGAGGAAGATTAAGAAGAATGGATGGCCTGCCATGGTGTGTGTGTGTGTGAGCGCGCGCGCGAGAGAGAGAGAGAGAGAGAGAGAGAGAGAGAGAGAGAGAGAGAGAGAGAGAGAGTAAAAACGGACTGGACGCACATCACATCTCTCCGGAGCTCATATTGGGGGCTTAACACGTCTGGGCTCGGCGTGCCTCTCCCGGCGAGTGCCTCCTCTGCCCTTGCGCCATCTGCCCTAGCGCAGCGCCCATGTCTGCTGCCAACAAAAAAACGAAATTCCATTAAATTTGTAAACAATAATATTTAATTTTTTTTCTCACGAATGAATGAACCTGACTCTATAATTATTCCCGTGAAAAAAGGAAGAAGGGGTTGTTGCACTCTGAGTGAAATAACGCAAAGTGGCTGAGCTAATATAATTGAATGAGTACCCGTAGTGCGTAAAGCAGAATGAGGCCATCCGTCTTCCCCCTCCCCCTCCCTGCCCACCCCCTCAGTCAGCCCTCGCGGTGGATTGAAAGGAAAGGAACGAAAGTGAATTTCGGAAAGATCCTTTGGTGATTACGTGCTGCATAAGTCAAGCCATAAATATTCTTATCCGCCGCGCTACCCTCCGTACCCCAACCCTTCTCTCTCTCTCTCTCTCTCTCTCTCTCTCTCTCTCTCTCTCTCTCTCTCGCTCTCTCGTGGGTCAGCCGTATGTATATAGCTCTGATAGGATGTCCTCGAATGACCCGGTGTCGTCTACCCGACCCCCCACAACCGGAAGCTGGGTAGTGTGGTAGCTGCTCCCTGGGGGTGCGAGGGGAGGGTGGGGTAGTGGGGTAGTGCCGGCCGGGGTATGTGACTCAATCGAGGGAGTCATTTGTCAGCGAAAGGGATGGCACGCTGGGTTCGAGGTCACCCCTGCGCCCGAGTACCTCTCTGCCAGGCAGCAGCTTAAACAAAAGAACACGAATGATACCTTGCCTCCACTTATTTTCTTTTTGTTTCCTTAATTTTCTTTCCCGCCGCGTGGTCACGGTGGCGGTAAGTGTCAGAGACGAATGCAGGATGGGAGTGAAAAAGAAAACGGGTTGGGTCGAGGGACGCTGTGTCGCGCTACTCCCCGTGTGACTTTTTCATTTCTTTTCTCTCTTTTTTCTCCGTCTCTTTTTTTCCGGACGTCGCGCTGCCACTCTCTCATACCGTGTCGCCCAGGGCTGTCCGGCGGGGGTCCCGAAGAGGTCCGGTAGCACCCCCATCCCCTGCTTCATATTCCCTCGCCGCCGCGCCCCGCCCCGCCCCGCCACGCCCCGCCACGCCCCGCCACGCCCCGCCACGCCCCGCTACGCCCCGCCATGACGCCTTCCCCGTTTTTCTCCGACTGGACTGAACTGGCCGGTGCGGCTCGGCCCGGGCGGACAGCCGCGCGCGGTCAAACTTGTGAGTTTTATGAGCGATAAAAAAGAAGTAGAGGCCGCGACCATGATGTGCTGCGGGGGAGAGAGAGAGAGAGGGCGGCGGGATGTGGTTCCGGGGGGCTGACCTGCAGTGACCCGTGGGGGAGTGGGGAGGACAGCGTTCAGCCCCGCGGCGTGGGCTGAGCTGGCCCCCCCCCCCCCCTAACTCCACCTGAAACCTCGCGTGGGCGCGGAACTTTTAACTTATTGCCTGGAGCGGCCGCGCCCGCTGCTGCCTGCTTCCGATCCGCCAGTGTGCATGCGAACGTCGCGTCACGCCCTTGAAGGTGTGAGAATTCTCATTCGTTTATTTGAGCAAGAAAAAGTTTTGAATTTTTCTCGTGATATCTCACACGTGTAGACGTATGGAAATGAGCGTATATTTAAATTTTGAATACCACCGAGAAGCAGTGAATATAATACCAAATCATTGTTGGTAGATATTCAAACTTGGAGGCCCCTGCTCTGAATTTTAGCCATGTCCTTTCCCGCCATTTCCCGCTCTGCCGGAATACCTTTGCACGAAGGAGACTTTGCTGGAGAGAGAGTGTGATCTGGGTGCGGCGCCGGTGTCGTGGAGAGCGAGCGCTCCTGCCAACCTGGCCTGCTCAGGTACGTGGCGTGCTAGAGAGAGAGAGAGACAGAGGGAGAGGGGTGGAGGGAAGGCTGAAGGCGAGGGCTGATTCGCAGGGGCGGTAAAAGAGACGCAATACACGTGGAGGTTGGCGGGGCTGACGACGTCATAAGGGAGCGACGGCACTGTGGGGAGCGGGCGGGGGGGCTGCTGTGATGAGAGGCATTGTGAGAGTCGAACAGAGGAGGAGGAGGGATCTGTTTTTTTTTTCTTGCCATCTCCCGTATTGCTGTTGGCAGTGTAAAAACGGGGATGATGGGGGCCGGGGGGGGGGGGGGGGGGTGCAAGAAGGTCGTGGACGGCTGCCGTGCTGCAATTACACCGATGACAGATGGTGCCCCCGCAGCCCCCCGGGCCCGGCCGGGGCCCCGCCGGGGGTCGGCGCAGCCGTGGGACGTGGCGTAGGTTGGGGACAGCGGGCCGATCCAGCGTGCCGGCCGAAACATCGGCGCGCGGCGCTCGACTCAGACCAGCCTTATCCGACCATTATAAATCGATTTTGGAACGTCCGTTGCTTGAAAGGGGGAAAAAATGAGATGAGTAGCGCTGCTGCCGCTGACACAAAAGTGTGCCGTTTTTCCTCGCGGAGACCAAACCGGCGTTGTACATTGTAGGGGCCTCCTTGTAAAGGCTTCATGATGCCAACTCGAAAACGTTCCATAGTGAACGATTTTTTTTATAACATTTCTGTTTTTTGCTCAAAGCACGGACCTCTTTTAGCAGTGTGTACGCACATCGCGGCACTTTTCCGTCTGCGATGCACAAAAGTGCTTGCTGTCCCGTGCATCAGCGGATTGGTCAGCCCGCCGAGGCTTTTGGGCTGCGACCGGCTGCCTGCCTGCCTGCCTGTCCCGTCAACCTAACCGATAGTTTTCCTTATCCCCCCTCAACGACCCCAGCCAGGCCCGGCCCGGGTTTCCGCGGGCTATGCGCGATTTTGGGAGCCGCGGCGGGGCCTGGGGCTGCCACGTCCCGCCCCGCCCCGCCCCGCCCCGCCCCGCCACGCCACGTCCCGCACACATGGTCGGAGGAAGGCCATTTGTCAGGGCTTCAGCGTGGACTTATTGGAGGACGGCGGCATCCCCGGCTCTGCTGCTCTGACCTGTCCCACCCCACCGCCCCGCCCCGCCCCGCCCCGCCCCAGCTTCCCTACCCCAGCGACGGGGATGCGAGCAGTTTTGCCAACTTTGTGTGCCGCGCGTCTGCACAGCTTCCGGCGGTGGTGTGCGCGGCCCTGGGACAAAAGGGGCTGGGGACACTGCCGCCCCGCCCCGCCCCGCCCCGCCCCGCCCCGCCCGCGGGCTCACGGCAGCAGGCTCCTCGCGCGCAGCCGCCCATTGTCCCGGGCGAGGCGGGGCGGGGCGGGGTGGGGCGGTCCGTGCACCTCAGGGAGTTATTAGTTTATGAACTGGTCGAGTGATTAGTGCCCGCCCCGCCCCGCCCCGCCCCGCCCGGCGTGCCGGCCGCGGGCGAGGCGGCCTCTGTTTAATGTCACGTGAAATAAGGCTGTGGAGCCGCGCCGCTCCACGTGGTGGGGGTGGCGAGGTCACGTATACGCAGGTCAGGTCCGAGTTGGCAGGGAATAAAAAAAACATTTTGGCCTTTTTTTTAATGACAAAAGCGCGGTTGCTTTTTGCGCATTGTAATAATTCCTAGTTTTGCGCGCACTACGATGATTTTTTTTCAGATGTTATTTGCGTTGGACTAGTCCTGCTTACCCTCGCATCACAGACCGTCCCCATTGTATCTAGGGCTGCAAAACCTCCGTGTATGCGCTCACCACTCTGAGTGGCGCTGTGGCCGCCGAGGGGTCGGTCCATCACTCGGTTCGGGAGCGTAGCATGATTACCGAGTACCAGTGATCACCAACAGTTGTCAGTGAAATTTTTGAAGAAACTTTGAAATTTATGTCATTTTTTGCATATTTCTATAAGGGGAAACGCGAAACAAGCGCGAGAAACAACAAAAAGATATTTTTTGGGATGTGATTACCAGTGATTACCGGACAAAGTGTGCACAAGTTTACCAGAGTGGTGGACCCCTTGGTGGCCGCAGCTCGGCACCAGCGCGTCACCGCGGGAAGTATGATCAAAGCGCCCTTTTCGCGTGGGGAAAGCTGGGGGTCTAACTGCTGCCAGTGCTACGAGAGTGTGGTGAGTGGTGTTTGACCTCGAGCGTGATATTCTGACGCGCGTTGAGAGGAACAGGAAGGGCTGGAGAGAGAGAGAGAGAGAGAGAGAGAGAGAGAGAGAGAGAGAGAGAGAGAGAGGGAGAGAGAGACCCGTGCTCTACAGGACGAAAGTGCGATGGAATGTTTGTTTGTGCGCCGGACTGCATGCGCCATGATAAGTGGCCAGGCAGGGGGAGGTTCCGGCCCGTTGCGCTTAGTTTATTTGGTAAAGGGTCGTCATAATAATGGAGAACTAGATTTCGGCATGCTCTTGTTATAACACCCCGGCCCGGCCGGCCGGACTAACCATTTCCCCAGATAGATGTTTGCGGCGGGGAGAACTGTGTGGTGGAGAAGTTTCTGTCTCATGCAAATAACTGGAGTAAAAGAACAGCCGTAAACTGCGGCGGCTGTCTGGTGCTGCGGGGGGAAAAAAGTGGGCAGCAGAGTGACCTCGGGGTGGTTGAGAAATTCAGAGCGAGTCCGCATTAGACAGTAGGGTGCATTGCGCATAGGGTGGGCGGGAGATGGAGCGAATCCGGGGCAGAAGAAAAAAAAAGACGCTGTCCTCGCGTACCGTCACGTCGGCACTGCAGGGAATGCACCTGAATGCATACCAAGCGCGAAATTGGGCAGAGACGACGGTGAGGAGCGTGGGGAGGGGAGGGGAGGGCTGAGGAAGATCAGGTGCGGAGCCAGATCGCGGCGGGGACGTAAAAAAGGTCGATTTAAAAGACGGTTTCCAATAAAAAAAAAAAATTGGCAGAAAAATCATGGGAAAATCGGACGTTGGTCACAAGCGCTACAGATCACACACGCTACAGCTCGCTAAAGCTACGGGTCGCAAGCGCTACAGCTCGGTAGCGCTAGGGCTCGCTAGCGCTACGGGTCACAAGCGCTACAGCGAGAATCCGCGCGTTAGGCGGAGCCGAGCCGAGCCGAGCTAAACCTTGAAAAATTACGCACGTGGCGTGAAAACATGGAAAATTTTTGCGACAGTAAACCTCCCGAGGGAGGTTGCGGTTCCCGCCAGGCACAGGGCTTTTACACCCCGTGGCAGCCAACTACTTCGGTGTTCTTATGGGAACCGGTGCTTTTCTGGCATGCGATCCTGTCGCGCAATTCGACAGATTTGATCCCCGTACTGTCAGATTTAGTCGTACGGTGGTTAACCGAACTGCCCTGTCCCCAGGGCATGGAATAGCTATTTTTGGAGCCAGATTCTAGGACTTAGGACCCCACGACCGACCACCAGTCGTGGGCATGGGACGGAACTTCCTGGCAACCCGCTGTCGCTACCAGTGAAGAACCTACCTGGGATTGAACCAGGCCCCATGTGCCGAGTCTCACAGACACCCCACGGCTTTCGCGGCACTAAGACCACTAGACCGTCGGCTATTCCACGAGGGAGCTCGGTTGAAATGGGGGGCTTGAATTCCACTCTCCAAATTGTTGTCCTCAGAAAAATTAAATTTCTTGGTAAGATTCGAACCTCTGTCCTGCTACTCTCCGCGCGGACACTATGCCGGCACGGCTACGACGCCACGGTACCAGGTGCCGCACCACTAGGAGTCATGCTGCGCGAGAAGCCACAGTCACCGAAGACACGAACCCGGTGTCATGAGTGCGCCTGCTCTCCGGTCAGTGCTGGGCCGGCCGCGTAGCGTCATTGGTATCGACGCTGCTTATTGCACTAGGTGGGCAGAGGTTCAAACACCGCGTATTGTTTTTTGCTTGTTTTTTTTTTTTTTTTTTTTTGTTCCGACCATGTGCTCTTTCCAGCTATACCGTCCTTGTGACTTAGGCAACTGCAAAAAAGGCACTGGAAAGAGCACTTGGTCCAAGAGGGATGCGCGAGCTTAGGGGTAGTGATTTCTAAGTTTTCCTCTGGCATTTGCTCCGTCGCTTCTCCCGTGCGGTGGTCTTACCTGCCCCTCTTCATATTTTGCGCTGCTCAGCTCTATAATGGTGTCACGTCTGCTCCTCAGGAGGCGTGCACTGGAGAGGGAGAGATATGGAGAGGGAGAGAGAGAGAGAGAGAGAGAGAGAGAGAGAGAGAGAGAGAGAGAGAGAGAGAGAGAGAGTGGGAGGTGGGAGAGGGGCGGCAAGAGCAAGAGGATTGATTGCCCGTGACTGGAGGACGCCAATTGGATAGGGGATGCGGGTGAGGTGGGGGTGGGGGGCACATTCTCAATATGTGAGCATTGAAAAGCGAAGCGAGGAGGGGCGTGGCCGAGGCCCCCGCGAGGGCAGGGCAGGGCGCGGTGCCCGCACCCGCACCCGTCTCAGAGCCTTTGGGAAGGCGAAATATTTGGTCGCGCCCCCCGCCCCCACTTCTCTTTATGTCGTCGCCTTCCATTATTTGAGGCTTTCCACCAACTTCACTTTCCGGTGGTCCATTCAAGTTTGAAAAGCGCGCGCGCCGCCCGGGCTGAGGCCCCCGCCCCTCCCGCGCTGGGGACCGATGCCATGTCTGGCGCAGCCCACAGCCCCCTCTTACCCTCACGCCTTGAATCTTCTCCTTCCCGCTCAAATGCTCTGCCAAGTTTGTTTTCTCTTGCGCAACCCCCTCCGCCCCCGCCCTGCGCTGCGTCACCCCCTTCTTCCCTCTCTTGCTTGGGTTTTGCCTGATTGTTCCGTATTTCCCCACCAATTTTTCACCAGCCGCCTGATCTGTACAAAAGAAGGCAGGAAACATACGCCCCTGCCGCGCGCGCGTCCTGGTCCTGCGCTTTCCTGTGTTTGTTTTTTTTATCTTCTGTTTCTGTGTATTTTTTTTCGTCTGCGGCGCCGGCGCCCTGTCGATACTAAGGGGGGGCTCTCGGAACTGTCTGCGCCGCGGGCCGGGGGCCCGGCCGGGCAGCCCCTGCGACCTAATGCTATCCGAGGAGCACTTTTAACCACTGCGTGTGACTAATGATGTTGCCCGATACAGCCTCGAGCACTGGACTAGCAAAGTTAATAGGAGAAAGTAGGTAATTTCCTACAAAATTGTGGGACGAATTTATTTTAAGAAATGCAAGCTGCGCTTTTGATACCTACATTTTTAGATCATTATTCTTCCGTCACAGTAACAAACTCATTTAATTTTCTCATTTTTACGTTTAAAAGAAATTACATTTCTGTAAGTGCTATCCTTCTTTTTTTTTGGTTGAAACGGAGGGTTCGGCCGAACAGTGTACCGGTGTGTACCGAGGTCCAGCCGCGGTAAACAAGCAGACTGCGCTCGGCGCTCGGCGCTCTGGGCGGACAGGTGCAAGCGCCGCGGTGAGATTACTGACGAGGCGGGAGAGAGTGAGAGAGAGAGAGAGAGAGAGAGATAGAGAGAGAGAGAGAGAGAGAGAGAGGGGGGGGGGATAGTGGCGGGGGAGAAAAGAAGACAAGACATATTGTTTGCGTGCGCCGCTTACCCAAAACACATAAATCCCACGGCTGCTGGTGCGAGTTGAGAGATGACGCTTACTTTCGTCTCTCTCTCTCTCTCTCTCTCTCTCTCTCTCTCTCTCTCTCTCTCTCACTCTCTCTCTCTCCCTCGCACCGTCTCCTGCCGCTTGCCTTGGGCGTTCGACGCCGTCCCTCGCCTTCCCGAAGAGAGAAAGAGAGAAATATCCGGAATGAGCGAGAGGGACTGTGTGTCAGCTCAGTGGCGCGTTCCGTCGCGCACAAATTAAACTGCAGTTTACTCTTCCAATCGTCTCCCCCCTCCCTGCTCCCCTAAGGCCCAGGCGGTGTCGGTACCCTCAACGTCCTGGCGACAAACTTTGCGTCCCCGGCGCGACGGCCGAGGCGTCGTCTGCTACCGGCGCGGCTGGCGAGGGCCCGGCCGTCACGCGCCGTCACGCGCCGTCACGCGCCCTCGCCCTCTCTAGCCGCGCCGCCAGCCTCCAGCCGTCACTCAACGTCACCGCCGAACAATTTACAATATTGGTGCGGCGGGCACCCACACCAACTCTTGGTGAACCACCCCCAGCACTTGTCATCGTTCTCGCGGGGCGGAAGGTCTACCGGGCTGTGCGTGTGACATACTTTCATTCATGTAAGTTTAAATCCTTTCAAAACTATCTACACTCGGAGATATGGTTCGCAACCATAAAGAGCGTGGTAAAACAAAAATAACTGATAAATCAAAATTATAAAAATTGCAAGCAGCATGCCAATTGGCTTTGGTAAATTTACGACGAATTTTTGCATGAAGTAAATTGCAAAATATATTGTGCATCTACGAGGATATATTTTTAGTCAAACCAAAACAAGTTTAAAAAATGATCTACTTGTACTTTTAAAAAAATAAGTGACATGGCGCGATCACAGCCTTATTTAATTCCTCCGAATCACCATCGCATAAGTCGGCGAGACGGTAATCACCAGGAGCGTGTACCACGTGACCCCGGGCCGCCATCTCACCGCAGCGCTGCGCATGGCCCCAGGCCGGGCCTTTGACGACGTCGTCAGCGCGCTGCTGGCGCCCTCTCCGTCCCCCCGGGCTCCCCCGGGCCTGATTCAGCGCGGCCAGGCCAGGCCAGGCGGCGTATCGCGGCCCGGCTGCCTTTGATGGCCAGCCTGGCTGGCTGGCTGGCTGGCCGGCTGGCCGCTCAAAGCGTGCTGACCCCAGGCTGCAGCCGCGGCCCCGGTGCACTGGTGCTGCTGCGGTGCCTCAGGGTACCCCTCAGGCCACAGAACCAGCCGGAGCGAGCGCAAGGCGCCAGGGGTGGCGGCTGCGACAACCCTGGAGACCGAATTCCACGGTGCTGAACCATTGAGGAGCCGCGCTGCAACGCCGGCTATAGAAAGGGGGCGTTTGTATTTGACGTCTGCTCCGATCTTCCTGTTTCTGTGTCCGCTCCGCTTTTCCTCTTTCCGTGTCCGCTCATCTCTCTCTCTCTCTCTCTTTCTCTCACTCGCTCGCCTTCTGTATAAGACCTCTCTCTGGCTCTGCCATATCCATTAGCAGTGGATGCGTTTGCCCCGCGTATCAGAGCATCGGAGGTATGTGCCTTTGGCGCCCGGGGGTTGCGGGACGCCGTTGTAGCTCTTCCAGCAGCGCTATGACGGGACGGTCTCTGGAATTAATGAATTACAAATGCAAGCGGTTGCGTGGATCGAATTACGAAGTGTTTAAAATCAAAGACATTCAATATGAGTGACCACTACGATTGTTTGTGTGTGATTTACTTGAATCCTCGGCCACGCATCTTTTCCGTCCCTCCCCGTTACGTCACAGCGGGAATCAGACTCGCGGCCGGAGGCTATCGCCCGCATCACTTTCGCCGAATCAAACAAACCCCGACGGCGCGCGGGGGCGAGATTGGCAGTGAGTAGCGAGTGGCGATGGGGCGCGGCGGGGCGTGGTGGGGCGTGGTGGGGCGGGGAAGGGCGGGGCGGGGTGGTCTCGGCGGGGAGACAACGCTGCGGTGACGAATCGGCCGCCGCCGTTAGGGCTGGGCGCATACATCACCCGGCTGTGCATAATATCGCCATTTCCGATCACTCTGGGGGCCTCGTGGGGCGGGGCGGGGCGGGGCGGGGCGGGGCAGGACCCCACACGGCATGGCGGCACCGCGCCGGCCCGCCCCAATGTCATATCCATTGCCCCCGAGGGGCTATCTGGCAAAGGCCTGCTGCCATGAGGAAAACTCGCGAGCTTCGAAAGATGAGGGCAATTTCTTTCGAAGCGCGACTCCCAGTTGTTTTTTTTTCCTGCCACGTGACCCATACTAGAAATCGCAGAAAATGATATAGGAGTGGGACGCATTGGTTCGGCCGCCAGCGCCCCTGTAGAACGCCGGGTAGGCAAACCCGTAGAGCGCGTGTGCCTTGCGGGCTTGCCTACCCCGGCGGCCGCAGGCGTTCACTGCCCGCCGGGGACTACGAGGGCCGGGGGTCGGAGTATGGCGACAGGTGGACGCATCACAACACGCCTTATGTGTCCGCATGGTGACAGCTGGCCTCCTCTTCCGCCCCGCCCCACGCCGCCCGCCCCGCCCCGCCCCGCCCCGCCCTCGCGACATGCCCGCGCAAACGGGCAGCCGTAAAGTTTACAGTCAGCTGCGCCCCGCCACGCCGCCGAGCTGCACGCGGGGCGGGGCGGGGCGGGCGGGCCATCCCCGTGGCGGGCCAGGCCGTCACTTGTTAGTAGTGACTCCCTGCTCGCCCCGCCCCGCCCCGCCCCGCCCCGCCCTGCCCCGCCTCGACCTGCCTGGCCCCGTCCCCGGGACCGCCTAGGGCCGAGGAACAGAAGTTACGGCTATGAACAGGGCAGGCCGGGCTTAGCTGGGCGGGGTGTGGCGGGCGGGGCGGGGTGAGGCGGGGCGGGGTCAGAGGCAATAGTGCAGGGGAGCAAGGGGACAGGCAAGGGCCGTCGTGGAGGGCGGCAGTAGACTTGGGTGATGTAGGGGGAGGATGAACTAAGTAAGTAGCCTACCCATCCCGTCCCCTCTGCCTCTCTCTCGCTCTCTCCCTCTCCCCTCTCCCCTCTCTCTCTCTCACTCTCGTGGCCTGGTGACGCCTGGCGCAGATGGGGCACAAACACATCCGTTAATTTAGCACCCGTTCTCGTCGGATTAGATTAGTACCCTTCAGTGAGTTCTGGAAAGCAAAGGACAACTTCGACAAGCGGAGAGCGAGAAAGAGGAAGAAGAAGAAGAAGAAGAAGAAGAAGAAGAAGAAGAAGAAGAAAGAGAAGACTGAAGAAGAAAGAGAAAGAGAAGACTGAAGATGGGGACGAGAGGAGGGGACGCACATCTGCTTTACCATGGGTCAGCGCGCACTTGTAAACTTTCCCGCGTTAACTAGGTGTTCTTTTGAATTACGTTATAATCAGGTGAAAGTTGTCGGCAGCATGTGCCAGTTATGAGCTTGTAAGTAGCATAATTTCAAAGAGGCGAGAAAAAATATTTTTATATCCTTGTCGGTTTTCTAACGGCGAGCGGTTTGGAATGTCGTTTGGCGGAGCAGGCGAGCTTCCCCGCGGCCAAGCTGAGCGTCGTGCGGCCGGGTGTTATACTCAGAGACGCAGATACCCGTCGACCGCCGTCGGGCAAAAGGCGACATGAATATGGAGCAAACCCCCCAGGTGCTGCGAGCTGGTCGATGTGCGCGGCGTGGGCTCGGGCGCAGGAGATGTAAAAATATTTCTCTCGCAGCTTGGGACCCTCGTCGTCGCTCCTAGGGAACATGTCAACTGCAAAATTCTTTTTTTTTTTGTTTTTTGAATTAATATGGACGAGTGCGAGGAAAGTTTTTGGAAATTCTGACGTCTGCATACTGTTAAAATAAAGGCAGGACTAAAAGGATTTTAATGCCTTTTCAAGGGCATTAATAATTTGCTACTCTAGAAAGGCATTGAAACTACTCCAAGGTGCGCGGACAGTTTCGTGCCTTTCGAAAGGCATTAAAATTCAACGCCCTTTAAAAGGCTTCGAGTCCTATCTTTGTTTTACCAATGTGGTGATTTAAGATGAACACAAATTTCTCTTACCTCTTTTTTTCTTTTAAAGCTTCTTTTTCTGTCGTAGTGTTTGTTTCTGTGCCCTGAATCACGGCGCCAGTACAGAAACTTTTTGTATGCGCGTTAAACCCGACCTCTCTACTGGTATATGGGACTTTTGTTTGGGTGCTGGCCCGGGGTACGGTACGGTACGGGCCAGGGCGGGACGGGCCAGGGCGGGGGTCACTTCCAACTCGGCCTGAATTTTTGGGGTCCACGCACGTTTCCCGTGAAGAGGGGTGGCCCGAGAGCGAGACGAGGTTTGGGTGCGGCGGGTGGGGTGGGACGGGCGGGGCGGGCGTTCCAGTAACCCTGTAAGCGACCTGAACTTGGACCAATGGTCACTCTATAAACATACTTTTGTGTCGGGGTGCGGCAGCAGTAGGAAGTGGGTTTGTGGGGTACTGTGGAGGGGAAAGGGAGGGGGGGGGAGGGGGGGGAGGCGCCTCTGGGACAAAACACCAGAGGTGCTAAGTGCTGCTGAAACTGTGCGTCGGGGGCCGAAAGTGTTCATAAATGTTTAAAAAGAGGGCTGGGAGGGAAATTAAGAGCCACGGAGCGCGCGCGCCGGCGCTGACAATCCCCGCGCCTCGTGACGGAGACGGAAACGGCTACTGCCGGAGTGAAAGAGGGGATGGGGGGGGGGATAGAGAGAGGAAGTTAGCAGGCGCGCGGGCTATAGACGAGTGCGTGGCGTGGTGCGGGGGATAGAAGCGGCCGGGGCGCGGATAGAGGCTGCATAAAACAGCGAAGAGAGCCGAGCCGCGCCTCGCGGGGGAATCTGACTGGATAGGAGCCGCCCCCCAGCTCCAGCCCAACCTGCTCAAAGCAATCGTAAAGGTGTCGCCCCCGCCTCGCCCCGCCCCGCCCCTGCACTCCACTTCACGCCCCGCCCCCGCCCCGCCCCGCCTCCGCCGCGTCCCCCGGCGACAATCCCTTCCGCTCTGTGGTTGACAGGGCAGAGGTTGAGGCGCTGTTTATTTCATTATCACGGGGTGGCTTCTCTCTCCCTGTCTCTCTCTCTCTCTGTCTCTCTCTCTCTCTCTCTCCCTCTCTCTGCTGCAGGAGTGCTGTTGGTGGAGGCCGCAAGGGGGTGGTGAGGGTTCTGGGTGGGGTGGGGTAGGGGGGGGGGGCGTTTTAGGAACGAAGTCAGCAGCGGCAGGTCAGCGGGGACCTGCCCGGCCCACCCTCGCCTTGTGACGTAGCAGCGGCGTGGCGTGGGTGTGACTGTGGTCCCTAAGCTGCTCTCTCCCCAATTTCGCCCTCCTCTCTCTCGTTCTCTTTCCCTCTCTCACTCTCTCCGTCTCTCACTCTCTCCTGTTATCGTTATTACCGACATCGGCTGGTGCGCGGCAGCTGGGTAAACATAAGCGCGTGCCGAGCTGAGCGCATACATTGTGGGGGCGCCGGGGCGGGGCGGGGCGGGGCGGGGCGGGGCGGGGCGGGGCGGGGCGGGGCGAGGTGCTAGCGTCTTCCGATCCCCTCTACTGCAGATATCCTCTAGCCCCGCGACCCCAGCGACCTCATGCCAGCACCCAAGAGGTATTTTTTTCCCTCTTCGCTTTTCGACGACCCATATTACCGCTTGAATCAACTTTGAACCGATCCAAAATTTTGATGATTAAAGAAACCTTTGCAAATTTACAATATATTTTGAAACCACAGCAATATCAACAAACGATGTTGTCAATTAAAGATCGGTATCGGAAATTGCGACTGGTCGTATTTTTTAGAGCGGTGAAAAAAAGGAGGTTGACACATGGTGACTTAAAATAATTTTTAAAATTTTCATGACTGCAATATTTGAAAGATTGGAACTCTGCGAAATTTGTCACAGTGGTTTTGTATCGCTGTCGAGAGCAAGCCGGCTGGATATTGGTTCCTGGAGCCTGAGGCCAAATAAAAGATTTCTCCTGGCGCGCTGGCGCTGGTCTGGTGCCCGGGGTGCTGTGCTGTGCGCACGGCGCGGCTGGCGGTTTAGCAGGAGGCACCCGGTGTGGAGGGCTGGTGTGGCGGGGCGGGGCGGGCAGGGCGGGGCGGGCAGGGCGGCAGGTGTGCGAGGGGGCACGCGGGGGACCGCCCCGCCCCCTCCTCCCCCGGGCCGGGGCGTGAGTGAGTTGTTAACAAAGCCACGCCGCGCCACGCCGGTCGCAGGGCTGGCAACGGAGCTGCTGCTGCAGCCGACCCGGGCCCGGCCCGGCCAGTCCTGCCAACTTGCTAAACGCCCGCGCGCTGCCGCACGGCCGCCCTTGAGAGATGCGCCGGCAGGCGTGCGGTTGGTACCACTGCCGCCGCGCCGAGGCTCAAGTTGCACAAATTGCCATATATCTCTGGCGCCATAACGGGAGTGAGAGCTGTGCGCGCGCAGCCCTGCGGTCCCCGGCTAATTGTGTGCGGAGAGAGAAAAGAGACGGCTCGGCGCTCTGTCCTTGCCACGTCGGGCTGAGAAAGAGAGAGAGAGAGAGAGAGAGAGAGAGAGAGAGAGAGAGAGAGAGAGAGAGAGAGAGAGGCGCCGACAGACGGGCAGATTACGGCGTCAGACCAGAGAGCGGTTTTAGCGGCGGGTTCTGCCCCGCCCCGCCCCGCCCCGCCCCGACGCGCGTTTGTCCGGCGCACAGCACAGCACGGGTTATTGCGGCGAGCCTGGTCGGTCGGGCCGGCTGGTCGGCCAGGTCGTCGGTCTGACCGGCACCGGCGCGCCGGCGAGCACCTGGGGCCAGTGGCCAGTAGTGGTGATCCAACCTCTGATTGCAATCCAGGACACACCTCTGTTCAACGTGTCCTGTTTGGCTCGCTACGGGTATAGGGGGCGGGCCCGGGAGGGGGGAGGGGCGGGGACCTCTAATAAAGTGATGTTTTCTCGTTACGACCGTCTCTGAGGGATTCCGCAGCGAAACTGCAGAGTGGCGAAGGACGAAATAGGATAGGGGAGAGAGCGAGAAACGGGAGAGAGAGAGCGTGAGACACAGAGAGAGAGAGAGAGAGAGAGAGAGAGAGAGAGAGAGAGAGAGAGAGAGAGAGAGAGAGAGCGGCGGCGGCGGCTGGTGTCGTGCAGGAGACGGATGCGCTGCCCTGCCCACGGTCCACTTCAGCGCGCACGCCTCCCACCCCGCCCCTCCACCCCACCCCACCCCGCACCCATCCCGCCGCACCGCAATCCTGGCCGTCTCGAGCCGGCCGTTGCACTGGACTACCGCATCGTAAACCGACCCGTGAGAGGGAAAGTCACGAAACGTCTCGAATTTCTTTGACTCGTGGTGTCCTAAGTTGACTGTCGATTCAGGTGTAGCGTTAGCCCGGAATACAAATATTCGTGAGTATCGGTGATCGGGGCCGTCCGGTGCATTTTACTGCTTACACCGTGTCATTTCTCCATATCATATCGACAATTTTTTTCTCTGCTAGTATTGCATTTATTTTCTAATTCATGAATTATTTTATTCATTCATGTATTTATTTGGCAAAACTCTTAATATCCGCCTTTGCTCTGGAGCACAGTCCGTAGCGGCGCGCTCTCAGAGACCGCCAGCCCGACCAGCCCCCGGGCCACAGTCGAGACCCACCATCCGCCAGATCGAAGACACAGAAGGGGTGAGGGTGGGGGATGGGGGGAGGCAGGGAGGGAGGCTGGAGAAGGCAGGGTGGGGTGGTTGGAAGGGTCACGGCTAGCGATGCCAGGAACTAAATCTTCTGGCCACAAGCTCGCGCCCGGCCCTCACCATTGGCTTCGCGTGTGCATTCATCCCCGCTCATTTGTTTTCCTTCCTCCCCCTCTCTCTCTCTCTCTCTCTCTCTCTCCCTCCCGCTGTGTCCTCTCTCTCTCCCTCTCCTCGCCGTCTCGTCCTAGCTTCGCTCCGACCGCATGTTCAATTAATCTAAGTGGCGCTGTGTCGCCGACCTCTTGGTCTGCTTGGCCTGCGCCGGCCGGGGCCGGGAAGCAAATAGTAGCAATCGCTGAGCGCCTCGCCTCGACTCCCTGTGGCTGCCTGCTGTCTCGTGTGGCCAAACCTTTAAACTCCTTTTCTTTTTAACTTGCATAATTTGACGAATATCACGGATAAAACTGCGTCTTGGTTTTCAAGGCGCCACGGTTTTCTTAATGAGAAAATACATTGCAGCGTCTTGGTTTTTTCCAAAACATCTTGAAAATCAAGACGTGGTTCTTACCGTGATTTTTCTCTGGCATCGTGGTTTTTCAAGACGCTCTGCTGCTCTACGCCGCGCTCCGCTGCCCGCGGTTGTAGGTGGGGAGGGCCGAAGGGTTATGGCCCCGCCTCACCTCGCCCCGCCCCGCCCCGCCTCACCCCGCCCCACCCCGCCTTACCCCGCCCGCCGGGCCGGGGCCACACCGCTCCATCAAACCCCTTTGATGATGTCCCTCTGTTGTTGTTGTGGACCTTGTAGGCCTGGCAGGCGCACCAACTGGGTGCCCCGCCCCGCCCCGCCCCGCCCCGCCCCGCCCCGCCCCGCCCCGCCACGTCTCACCGACCTCCACCCTTGTCTCCGTCGTGCGTCCCCTCGCACAGCACAGCGTCTTGCTGGCCCGGAGGCGGGGCGGGGCGGGGTGAGGCGGGGCGGGGCGGGGTGGGGCGCTGCCCGGCAGGGGTGCAGAGGACGGCCGCAGCCCAGTTATTTATGGCGCGTAGCAGTGCTCGTCCTTACCTTCCCCCACCCCACCCCACCCCCTCTGGAGCAATCGGATATGGTGTGCCGGCCCTGCTGACCGGGGGCTCTCCTGAGTGTGTTACAGGAATCAGAAACTCCTCTGAAGAGTGTGCAAGTCAAAGACAAAAGAAATATAATCTGTCAATAGTTGGGCCGCGGCAGCTGTGTCTGGCCGGACGCCCGCTCCCCTCCCCGCCGCTCTTTCAAAATCCCGCTCCGTGGCGCCATTCTCGCCATGTGCACAACGACTTCCGCTCGCAGAGCGCGGGGAGAGGAAGTCGAGAGAGCGGGGAGTAGCCTGCGGATACTGCTTAGAGTGTGCTCGAGAGAGAGAGAGAGAGGGAGAGAGAAGAAAGAGACGGGGAGAGAAGCAGAAGCCCCGCCAAAGTTAAGACTGTTTCCACGGCGGAGATGGCGATGGTAGCAAAAGGCGGTGTGAAAGGTGAAACGCGTATGAGGGCGTGTCTGTGGGCAAGTTCTCAAAAACTCTGCAAAAGAAAGAATGCTGGTATCTCAGTTATTATTAACGTGCGTGATGTGTGTTCCAGCCGACTTCGACTCGGCGTCGCTGCCCACCATCGTGTACGTCCACGGCGAGTCGTACGAGTGGAACTCCGGCAACCCGTACGACGGTAGCGTGCTGGCGGCGCACGGCCACATCATAGTCATCACCCTCAACTTCAGGCTCGGCATCCTCGGTGAGTACTCCAGTCAACTGCGACCAATTTCCACTATTTTTTGAAGAATTTTTGCGAAGTTCGTTTAAAAGTATGAGAAATTAGGGGAGAAATTTAGGAGTGGCTCGCAAGCGCTACAGATCGCAACCGCTACAGGTCACAAGCGCTACAGCTCGCTAACGCTACGGGGTCACAAGCGCTACAGCTCGCTAACGCTACGGGGTCACCAGCGCTACAGCTCGGTAGCGCTACGGGTCACAAGCGCTACAGCGAGAATCCGCGCGTTCGGCGGAGCCGAGCCGAGCCGAGCTAAACCTTGAAAAATTACGCACGTGGCGTGAAAACATGGAAAATTTTTGCGACAGTAAACCTCCCGAGGGAGGTTGCGGTTCCCGCCAGGCACAGGGCTTTTACCCCCGTGGCAGCCAACTACTTCGGTGTTCTTATGAACCGGTGCTTTTCTGGCCGCGATCCTGTCGCGCAATTCGACAGATTTGATCCCTCGTACGTCAGATTTAGTCGTACGGTGGTTAACCGAACTGCCCTGTCCCCAGAGCATGAAATAGCTATTTTTGGAGCCAGATTCTAGGACTTATGACCCCACGACCGACCACTCAGTCGTGGGCATGGGACGGAACTTCCTGGCAACCCGCTGTCGCTACCAGTGAAGAACCTACCTGGTTTGAACCAGGCCCCATGTGCCGAGTCTCACAGACACCCCACGGCTTTCGCGGCACCACTAGACCACTAGACCGTCGGCTATTCCACGAGGGAGCTTCGGTTGAAATGGGGGCTTGAATTCCACTCTCCAAATTGTTGTCCTCAGAAAAATTAAATGTTTTGGTAAGATTCGAACCTCCGTCCTGCGACTCTCCGCGCGGACACTATGCCGGCACGGCTACCAATGACGCCACGGTACCGAGACGACCGAACCACTAGGAGTCATGCTGCGCGCAGCATGACTCACAGTCACCGAAGCATCTGGTACTGTGGCGTCGTAGGCGTGCCTGTCCGCGCGGAGAGTCGCAGGCCGCGTAGGTCTGAATCTTGGTATCGTCTTAATTTTTGCTCATAGCACTGGCGGGAAGCCCCATTTCAACCGGTTCAATAGCCGCGGTCTAGTTTTTGGTTCATTATTTTTTCTGTTCGACACAGTGCCTTGCCAGCCAGGTACCGTCCTTGTGACTGGGCAACTGCAAAAAGGCACTGAAAAGACGACGTGGTCGGTCGAAAAAAATAATCCTAGAAAAAAACTATTCCATGCTTTTGGGACCACTTCGCCCAGTGCCCAGAGCGGCGACGATACCAATGACGCTACGCGGCCGGCCGAGCGCGACCGGAGCAGGCGCACTCATGAACACCGAAGTAGTTGGCTGCCACGGTGAAAGCTGTGCCTGGCGGGAACCGCAACCTCCTCGGGAGGTTTACTGTCGCAAAATTTTCCATGTTTTCACGCCACGTGCGTAATTTTTCAAGGTTTAGCTCGGCTCGGCTCGGCTCCGCCTAACGCGCGGATTCTCGCTGTAGCGCTTGTGACCCGTAGCGCTACCGAGCTGTAGCGCTTGTGACTCGTAGCGCTTGCGACCCGTAGCGTTAGCGAGCTGTAGCGCTTGTGACCTGTAGCGGTTGTGATCTGTAGCGCTTGTGACCTACGTCCGAGAAATTTCGGTGAACTTAAGATATGATGTTTATGAACTTCCCGCCTTCGGCGTGTATAAATTTCTCTGGAAAAAAAAATTCCTTTTGTGGCGACATGTTGGCAGAATCCGAATGTGAAAAGAGCGCGCAAACGAGTCGTCCGATAGGTGCGGGAGCGAGGTGCTGTTTGATACGCGATGCCTGTTCATCAACGTCCGTGCGTACGCGTGATTTATGTCGACTTTTTGAATGGACGCGCGAAAATGTTGGTGTGCGGGGCGGCGGGGACGGGCCCGCTCCTACGCGCGGGTGGTGTGGCAACACTGCGACGCTGGCCGGGCTGGACGAGGCGGCGGTGCCGCGCGTGTGCTCCAGCCGTATCCAGCCAGATTTATGAAATTGATCTGGCTGAATGGCTTTCTGTCATTAGTCGCCACACTGCGTGCTTGCGGCACCTGGCTCCCATCCAAAAGGTCGTCCGATACCACCACCCCCTCTCCCGACCTCATCTACCCCTCCCCCTCTCTCCCGACCTCTCTCCCTCTCCCCCCTGTATCTCGCTCGTTCTCACGCTATCCCTCTTCCACCTCACACACAAAATACACTCTCTCGCCCTCTCCGCAGCCCGGCGCCAAGACCTCTGCCCGCCCCGCCACGCCACGCCCGACCGACACCAACGCCCTCCAGCTCCACTGCAAAATAAAATGCACGCAGTAGCAATAATAATTATGTGGCACGGGTAGGGGCCCCACCGGCCTCGTGTCCGCGTCGCACGTTCTATGTGCAGACCTCTGCTCTGGGGCCGGGGCCGGGGCGGGGGCCAGAAGAGACCCCCCCTCCCCCCCGGCCGCGCCGAAAACCCGTCGAGGCCCCCGAAGGCGCGGTTTATGAGCCTGGAGGTCGTTACGCGCCCCAAATGACCCTTCGGCAGAGATGCCCGCTTTCGCTTTCCCCTCCTTTATTCCCTGCTATCTTTCTGCCCTCTCTCTACCCCCGCCCCCTCCTCTCTCTCTCTCTCTCTCTCTCTCTCTCTCTCTCTCTCTCTCTCTCTCTCTCTCTCTCTCTCTCTCTCTCTCTCTCTCTCTCTCTCTGAAGCCGCTCGTTCGGCGCTCCGAAGCAAGGGCGGATTACGGTCCACCTGGCGGGTGGAGCCACGTATCGTGGGTTGCCTACTCACAGGGTGTTGGCCGTGCATATTGCCTACCTAACAGGCGGCTCACTAAAGGACGACACCCCCATCTCCCTTACACCGCCCCTCCCCTCCCCTCCCCCTACGGCTCGCTGCGCAATGCGTTGAAACATGAGCCTCGGCTGTGTGTGCAGCAGGGGTCACGTGTCCACCCCCTCTCCTCCCCGCCCCCCTCTCCGCCCCTCCCTCGAGGCCCTCCAGTCTTCTCACGTCAACCGAACGTCCTCTGGTGCCTTCAGAGCTCCCCCCCTCTTCCCCCACCCCTCCCTTTCCCATCACGAGAGCAAACAGCTCCGGATGAGTCGGGAGACTTGGCCGCCGAGCAGGCGCGCGCCGCGCATCGCTCGCTGCTGCTGGGATTGTGAATGTGGGAGGGAAAGCGCAGATGATTAAAAGTGAGAGAGGCACGGGCCCCGCCCGGCCCGGCCCGGCCCGGCCCTGGCCGAGGTAAGTTTCGTCTGGAAATGAGCCTCGAGTCAGACTGGGAGGTCCGCGGCCCCGCCTCGTCAAGTAACCACGTGTCTCTGATGTGTCAAAACTTTCTCTCCCTCTCTTTGCTCTAACCAGCCCTTGTCTTCTAAAGGTAGTTTGCTTAAGAATTTTTTTTTTTATGTGTTCCTTTCTATAATTTTTATATTTTGCGCGCGCGGACCAATCGTTTTGGTGAATTTTCACCGGGAGCTACGGTGAATGTCCCAGTGAGCTACGTTGTACGGGACTAATTCGCCGCAGTTTACGGTTTATAATCGCTTGTAAGCAACAGTGCTGTAACGTGCTCTTGATAAATATTCCGTTTGAGCGGACGACGCAATATCACTGCCGCCGGATGGTTTGCATTGGGCACCGACCTCCTTCGGGAGGGGGGGGGGGGGCGGTCGACCATCACTGGGCTGCGGGTACCCGTAGGTAGGGGGTTGGGGGGGGGGGGAGGGGCAATCGGTGATTCGACCGCATCCTGCCAGTGGGAGGGCTGGGCGCTGCGGTGCGCCCCACACCGGTGGCCTCTTCCAGTGTTTCCGGTCCGGTCGGTACGCCTGCCTCTGATCTGGGGAGGGAGGACTCGCTGGGGACGCGCGCGCGCCCGGCCCGGCCCGGCACGGGCTGGGGGAACACACGGGACCCGCGCGGAAAACGCAAAGGGATGTGGGCTTTAAACACGCCAAGTGCGACTGTTTACAGAGAAGTGTGTCCCGAGAACAAATATCTTGATCCGAGTATGATGCGGACGCAATTGTGAGGCAACTGGTCTTTTTAAGGAGGGATGACATACTTTAATCCAGAAGAAAAACCGCATCTGTCTGTACGTAAAACGTTATTTATTTTCCTCACAGTTTAGCTACTTGGCTCCAGAGATTATTTTTCGATCATTCTGCTGGGGATGGGGTTGGGGGCTAAAATCCGAATGGCGTGGGGAGCGATTAAACTGGTCGCCATCTGCTGCCTCTACGACCTGACTACCTGCTATTGGGTCGGAAGCCCACGCAAGCGTTTCTATGCGATCGTCCAGGGATTGAATGGCGCGGGCTGGGCCGGCAGTTGGCTGGAATCCGGCCCAAACATTCGTGTGGCCCAAAATTAATTCAGGTGTGTATACATTCTGCCTTACGTAATATTACGTGCCCTTGCCCGCAGCGCCCCGCTGGCAGCAGGGCCTTTTCGACAAAGTCAAGCTCACCGCGCCTCCAGAGGTCCACGGGCGGGGCGGGGCGGGGCGGGGCGGGGCGGGGCGGGGCCCTCAGCCGTTACCGCCTGTGGCCTAACCACACCGGCCAACTCGCGCGTACACGTCATGAAGTGGAGCAGGACGGAAACCCCATCGCGCAGACTGAGATGGTTTATTGATTCTGGTGACGACGCACCCCACCGCACCCCGCCGCACCCCGCCGCACCCCACCGCACCCCACCGCACCCTGCCACACTCCACCGCACCTCCACCCCACAGTGAAGTGGTCAAACGTGCCCGCCGCGCTGCGCCCTCCGGCGGCCCAACGGCCCGCCGAAACATTTATTGCAATGCAAAAGATGGCAAAAAAAACAACCCAAAAGGAAAAAAACAGCTCTCCATTCATTTTTCTTGAAACGGAATAATGCGCCGACAGTAGTAGCCGTGCTGGCTGCTGACCTGATGAATAACGCATCAGGGATCACTCGCACTACATCCGTCCCGATGAGCGGGCGGGGCGGGGTGGGGTGGGGCGGGGCGGGCAGAGCCGGCCGCAGGACGCCCGCTCGGCGCCGCTACCTATCGGCCGCATCAATATTCAGCACGCACAATACAACGCTACGTGGGCTTACGTTGTCCCGATATATATATTATTTTTTTTTCCTTCGTCTAGGCCGGCTACCGCCTCCGCCACTGCTGTTGCAAAAGGGGCCTTACGTGACTCCTGATTGCGATTGCGATCCGTTTTCAATTTCTGCCGCGCCGGCCGGCCGGCTGCGACTGCAGCTGGTGTTTGGGACGCGGGGCGAGCGCAGGGAAACACCGCCAGGCAGGGAGAGAGAAAACACAAACACGTGTTTGAGAAGGACTGAGGCGTGTGAGGACCTCGCGGTCCGCCTGGAGAAAACGCGTCGAGTTGTGAAAGTTGACGAGTGACGCTGAAAAATTGAGAGTTGGGCGTACGGCGCGAGCGGGTGTTATTCGTGCTGTGGAGTGTGGGGGGGGGATGCTGTAGGACCCCAGGCGAACCACAATGTCCCCTGTCTACTGCGGTGTTCTGTCTGTCCGGAGCAGGGCCCGCGCGTAGGCTTGAGGTTAGCAGGGTAGGGGCGAGGGACCAGAGAGAGGGAGAGAGAGAGAGAGAGAGAGAGAGAGAGAGAGAGAGAGAGAGAGAGAGAGAGAGAGAGAGAAAGAGAGAGAGAAGGGGGAGAGAGAGGCAGGTAGGTGTAGAGAACGGATGGTCAGGGAAGTGAGGCATCCCAATGTAGCGGGTGCGGGTGGGCTGACTGAGCGTAGGAAAGCTCAGAGAATCAGGATAGCGGAAGCAGGGGAGTGGAAACGGGCGGGTAAAAAGCCTTACGGGGAGGGGCCCGTAATGTTGAGGGGGGAGAGAGAGAGTGAGAGGGTGAGGGGAGAGAGAGAGAGGGGGAGAAGGGGGTAAGAAACACGAGAGGTAAACGCCACAAAAGCGGTCCGTGCACTCCACTCCTCTAGATGGGAGAGCAGAGATGAACCTAGAGTGCGTGTGGGGGAAAGAGAGAGAGTGTGTGAGTGAGTGAGGAAGAGAGTGAGGGAGAGAGAGTAAACGTTGGTGTGCGTGGAGAGAAAGCAGAGATCGCGGTAGGGGCGGTGTGCGAGATCGCGCTTGGCTGCTTAGACCAGCACGTGGAAACGCACGGACGACCGCAGCCTGTATTGAATGAATCTATGAGAGTGCAGGGACGAGATTGAAGAGGGACAAGAAGAAGAAGAATCTGAAGGAGAAGAAGAATGGAGGGAAGAGCAGGTAGAAGAAGGTCCCCCATGCTCCATCCATTCAGCGCCCCGCTGCGGGCCGTTTAGTTGAGCCGTTGTGTTTGGCCGCTGTAAATCTTGAGGTTATCGCGGGGTTTCCATTCCATCCAATCCGGCCGCGGCCGCGACAGGTGCGGCGAACGGTGGCGCCATCTATTCCCGGAACTAAATATAAGTGGTGGTGGGAAGCGGAATGGATGGGGGGGCCTCCGGTATCAATTGGGTGTCGTTGGAGTGGCGGGGCGTGGCGGGGCGGGGCGGGGCGGGGCGGGGCGGGGCGTGGCCGTGAAGCTGCGCTGCTGTGTTTCGCGCTCATAAATAAACCCGATGATGCCCGAGGAAAGTAGCCCAGTAGCCGTTGCCTCGCTGCCTGCCTCCCCTCCGCCGCTCTCAAAGCCCCTCCCTCCCTCCCTCCCTCCCTCCCTCCCTCCCTCCCTCCCTCCCTCCCCGTCCTCCCCTCCTCCCCTTCTCCGCCGCTCGGTTTGACTCGGGTAGCCTTTGACCGGCCGCTGTTCAGCGTCCCGGCCCGTCGGCCCGTCCGCGCCGGTATAAGGCGGGATATACCTACCCGCCCGCCCCGTGCTGCTCTTGCGCCCCGGGATCAGCGGGGCTAAAAGACTTCTGCCTTGTAAAAAGTGAGAGAGGGGGAAGGGGAGCGAATATCTACCGCGTCGTGCACTCACGTACCTCGAAGGCTCTAGACGATGGGGTATTCACTTCAGTAATACTCTGTACAGGTAACCCGAGTATTACAGGATATTACGCGTAGCGTATAATACCGGAAGATAATCAAATATGCTCTAAAATGATAGAATTTTTCATGTAATACCGGTGTAATACCGCGTAATACCGTGTAATACGGAGTACTCTGTACAAGTTTCCTTGCAGTGCATACCCCCTCGGCTCTAAACGGAGCAGAGCCTTGCGAGATGACTGTCTTGTAAAAGTGAATTCCTACCCGCTGCGATACTCCTCGGGCAACCTCAGCCAATAGGACTGCTGCCCGCTTGTAGATGTAAAAGAAGACCTCGGGGAAGTAGACGGGGCCCCCAGGCGCGCCCAGCGCAGCTGAACGACGCGGCTCGCCGGGGAAACGGGATCTCCCGCAGAGAAAGCTGCCTGCTTGTAAAAGTAAAAAGATATGACTCCATTTTTTTCTCTCCCTTCCGCTCTCGATTGACCCGGCCCGGCCCGGCCCGGCCCGGGGCCGCAGGCTGTTGAGCAGGCGGCGGCCGTGCGTTTTGCGGGATGAAAGGTGTTGGGCGGGCGGGGTTATATTCCCCGCCTCTTACCTCTAGCGGCGGCAGCGGCCTCAACCTCAGAAAGAAAACACGCCGCCTGCCGTACCCCAAGGCCACGAGCCTCTGCGCCCCTGCCAAGCGTGGGGTAGGCAAGCCCGCCGAACAGGTGTGCGCTGCGGTGTGGCGCGCCCCGCCCCGCCCCGCCCCGCCGCCGGGCCGGACGGGGTCCTGCCTGCCGTCTGCCGCACTCGCCAGACAAATGAGAAGGGCTGGCGAAAAAAAAAATATAGGAAAAAAAATCCTGTGGTTAGGCGGGAAATTTTTTTTAGACTGTGTCGAGCATGGTGGTTTCCTGCGGGAATTAGGGAACATGATGGCGAGTGGTGGTGGGGAAGGAGACAGATCTCGGTCCATTGGAAACAATGTTTGTCGTCATCATTACAGCTATATTGGATCAGAGGAGCTTTCTCATTTACTATTTACGATATTGTCTCGTGCTGCTTCCTCCCCCTCCCCTCCTCTCTCTCTCTCTCTCTCTCTCTCTCTCTCTCTCTCTCTCTCTCTCTCTCTCTCTCTCTCTCTCTCTCTCTCTCAGTTTTTCCCCTCTTGGCTGTCGCGGGCGGCGGGGACGAGGTTTTACATCTCCCATGCGTGTGTGCGACCGAAGACGACTCGGGGGGCCATTGTAGGGCTTTACTCCGGCTCGGCTCGGCTCGTCACGGCCGGGCGCGCTCTGCTGGGCTCGGCTTGGCTCTGCTCGGCTCGGCTCGGCTCGGCTCACATCCCGTGACGCCCATCCGCGTCCCTATAGCCTTGGGTCCGTGGTGCGCCCGTCGCCCCGGCTTTGATACGAGGGGCGTGGCGGGGCGTGGCGGGGCGCGGCGGGGCGCGGCGACAAAGTAGGGCGGCGTGGTCGGGGGACATGTCCGGGCGTTCAAGAATGACGAAGCAGTAAACCACTGCCGCTGGTCTGTGGACCGGGGCGGGCCGATCAGATCATAGGCACTCGCCCCCGCTGTTTTGGGCATCTATAATTTGAGCAAGAGTCACCGTCTGCATTTAATGATATGCTGACTTAAAAAATGAATATTCAATCGATAGTAAAAAAAAACAAAAAAAAAACGACCAATGTGACTAGTTGAAAGTTCCTACCTGTTGTAATCCGTGCGTCACGGTGGTGGCACCGCGTGTTTTCCATTCCTGGTCCGGTTCGGTATAGCCTCGGCCCGGGTCTCTCAGCGCGGGGCGGGCTCCACTTTCAGTTGCCGAAGGGTCGGAACCGCCGCGGCTGTGGCCCAAATTAATCAAAGCGCACTCTGTAAGCGCGCGGGGCGGGGCGGGCCAGCGCCGGACGATAACGTTAATTTACAGGGCAGTGGTTTCGGCTCCTGCTGCTGCTGCTGCTCAAGAGTTTCTCTTTGCCGAGACGAAACGGCTCAGGATTAGCTACTACTCTACTCCTTCCGCCCGTCTGTCTGTCTGTCTGCCTCGACCTCGCTCTCTCATCTAGTAGTGCCGACCAGTCTTATATCTCACGGAGGCGACTAGGGAGAGAGGGAGGGAAGGGGGGGGGGGGATTTGCCATCGTTCTTATTCGCCGGCCACTCGGGGCCTGCTGCCCGCCCGGCCCGTCCTCCCAATTGACGGTGAATAGCACCTCGCGGATCATATTTCCTGCCGCGCGCCTTCTGCGCTGCTCCCTGTAGCCGTCCTGCTGCTCCCTGTAGCCGTCCTGCTGCTCCCTGTAGCCGTCCTGCAGCTATCCTGTAGCCGTCCTGCTGCTCTTGTAGCCGTCCTGCTCCGTCCTGCTGCTATCCTGTAGCCGTCCTGCTGCTATACTGTACCCGTCCTGCTGCTCCCTGTAGCCGTCCTGCTGCTATCCTGTAGCCGTCCTGCTGCTCCCTGTAGCCGTCCTGCTGCTCCCTGTAGCCGTCCTGCTGCTATCCTGTAGCCGTCCTGCTGCTCCCTGTAGCCGTCCTGCAGCTATCCTGTAGCCGTCCTGCTGCTTTCCTGGAGCCGTCCTGCTGCTCCTGTTGCCGCCTCGCGAAATGAATGAACACCGGCGTAATTGGCGGAGCAGTGCCTGCCGCGCCGCCTGCGTAAAAAGAACAAAGTGCAGAGGCCCGCGGCTGGCAGGATTCGCGCCCAATCAGCTTTACGGGCCATAACGAGAGTGCTATTGCAGGGCGGAGGGGGGAGGGGGCAGGGGGGGGGGGAGATTAAACACGAGAGCATAATCCAAGTACTCTAATTAAGCACGGGGTGGTGCAGGCACCGCTGCGCGCGTCCCACAGGGATACCGCCGCTGCCGCTGCTGCCGCCGCTGCTGCTTGAGATCAAACAACAAATCAGGGCCGGATTTGGCGGAGAGCTAGCACGGGCGTGCCCCGGGGCCGCGCGCATATCCGGGCCTCTTGGCCACCTGCCAGCAGGCGCTGACCCCCTCCTCCCTCCTCCCTCCTCCCTCCCTCTCCCCGCGAGATCACAGAGATCATTTTCCCCCGCCTCATAGGCGGGTGGGCGGGCGGGGCGCGACTCAGTGAAAAGGAGAGGCTGGCAGGCAGACCCGGCCCGGCCCGGGCCGATGATAGTTTTTCGATTCCTCCCGCGTGACGCGTCCCTCATGGCAGCGCGCCGCGCTCGGGGGAGAGCCAGGGGTTGAATGTTTCGCGCGAAGCTCGACTCGCTGGTTGTGAGATTTATTGTGGCTTCCGCGAACAAAAAATTCTAAAGCCGAATGTTTGAACATAAATATTTTACGTACTGCGCAATGGAGAAAACTCTTCATCGGTAATTTTTTTTCATTATAAAAGAAATAAATTTGAGAAAGATTTTTCGTGGGGCTGCAGAAGCTTGTGTTTCGGCACTCGGGTGTGGGACGCGGAGAAGGTTCAACTTTAACTCAACAGCGTCCCGTACGAGATAAAAGCAGCCAATCCGAGCGGATTTAAGTCCCCTGCGGTCTCCTTCGGTCTCCGCCTGCGGTGCCGCCACGGCCTAGGCTGCCGCTGTCCACGATTTAGAGCGTTGCGTATTTCATGAAGCGAGCGATGTTCCTCCTTCCCAGGGGCGGAGCAGAGCGGAGCCGGGCGGGGCTGCTGCTGCTGGCTGTGGCACTTGCCATCACATAAGACCCGCCCCCTCCCCACCGCTCTCCCGCTCATCGTTACTCTTTGTCGTCGCTCTCTCTCTCTCTCTCTCTCTCTCTCTCTCTCTCTCTCTCTCTCTCGCTCGCTCGCTCGCTCGCTTGGCTCTCCTTCGCCTGCGTGTCTTTTTTCTCTCCACAAGCCATCCCTGTTGGCCTACGGCGGCAGGAGGGCAAATAACGCTACGTGCAGCGACTATATACACGCGGGGTGGCGGCGCGGTGCGCAGCCATCAGACAATCCCCCCCCCCCCTCCCGCTCGCCACGCCCCGCCACGCCCCGTCGCCCCCGGGCGTGGCATCGCCATGGACGGACAGTCCAAATGGAATCGCATTCCCTCGCCGGCATTCTGATCCAGCCGAGCTGAGCTTCGTCGTGGTGCTGTGCTGCTGCTTGGCATCGTGAGTTAGTCCCCCACCCCGCAGCCCTATCTCCGGCCGGGCGCCCGAAACCCAATGGGAATAGTAATTACTATTATTGGCATCAATATTATTATTACTATTATTATTATTATTGTTATCCCTGTATTGTTTGCAAAGCTACGTTTGTAGAAAATATGATCCGGTGGATAAGAAATCACGCTCTCACTCCTCTCTCTCTCTCTCTCTCTCTCTCTCTCTCTCTCTCTCTCTCTCTCTCTCTCTCTCTCTGCAGTTTTGCGTTGTGTTGGATTGTCGGCACCACAATGGTCCCGGCGTCCTGCCCCTAAACAATCACATCATGATGCAGGCGCCTCCACGCCCGCGGACACCACAAAAAAAAAAAAAAAAAATATTTAGATACAAAACAAAAGCTGAAGGCTATTTTTGGGCGTGTAGTGTATGCTGGCGCGGACCGCGGGTCGTTCCGCGCGACACACTGGCCGAATGACAGACTTTACACTCCCGCCATAGCGCAGCCCAGCGCAACTGCCTGCACCGGCGGCCTCGTTGTAGCGTAGGCTCATACACAAGTCCGGTTCGTGTGACACTCTTTCCTTCTCTCTCTCTCTCTCTCTCTCTCTCTCTCTCTCTCTCTCTCTCTCTCTCTCTCTCTCTCTCTCTCTCTCTCTCTCTCTCTCTCTCTCTCTCTCTCTCTCTCTCTCTCTCTCGTTTTTCTCTCGCGCGCGGACAACAACAGTCTTGCAGAGTGCCACCCGAAACAATTGGCATCAACGTTATTAAAAGGCACAAGGGTCTGGAAGAAAAGAAGCGAGCGGGATAAAAGGAGTAGGATGGGGTTGAAATAAAAAGCGAGGGAGAGAGAGAGAGAGAGAGAGAGAGAGAGAGAGAGAGAGAGAGAGAGAGAGAGAGAGAGAAGGGGGTGAAAAAGGCGGAGCAAAGAGGTCGACTGCATGTTGTTCGCCATCAGCTGTGTTTACTTCTGTCTCATTGTGCTCTGCACTCCAAATTAAAAGGGGGAGAAAAATAAGCGCTGGGACGCTTCTGTCTGTGCCTTTCTCTCTCTCGCTCGCTCGCTCGCTCGGCCGCGCTCTGTCCGCCCTCAGGCCTTGACATCGCGGGAGACAGCGCTGCTGTGGGTGCTGCTGTGGGTGCTGCTGGCGGCTGGCAGGCGGCGTGGCCACCCCGGCCCGGCCCGGGCCCGCTGGGCTGGGCTGGGCTGGGCTGCGCTGGGCTTGGGGCGGGCGGGCAGGCGGCGCGGCCCCCGATCGGCTCTCGGCTCGGCTTGCTTCGGATTGAATTCGTCACCGCCGTGCCACCTCAATTCGGAGGGAAGTTCCAATGGATCGGGCGCGGGGGTGTAAAATGGTCCCCCCTCCCCACCCCCACCCCGCTCAGCGCCTTCCTCTTCTGATAGCACAGCGGAGGGGTGGCGTGGGTGGTGCCTCCCTCCCTCTGCCGGGGGTAGGGGGAAGTGTGTTTGGGGTCCTGCGGCGAGGCTAGCGGGCGGCTCCCGCTCGAGATAAGTCACCAGCAGTCCCACTAACCCCCTCCCTCTCAGACCTCCCCCTCCCCCCTCCCGCGCGTCCCACAACGCCGCATGGGAATTTGATAAGACGGGGAAGTTAGCGCCACCAAACGAGGGCGACATTGCGACTTGGGAGCTGCTCTGCGGCGTTTGTCTCACACCCACACACGTTCACACCTACACACACACACAGCCCCCCCCCCTCCCCGCACACACACACACACACACACACAGACTAACCCCTCCCCCTGATTGCTGGGGCCGGCAAGTTTGCGTCATTAGGAAACGCACACGGCCCCGATGGCGCGTCGCTGAGGGCTGCGGCGTGCGGCGGGCGGAGGGCTATGGCAGCCCTGCCACGGCTGTGTCGAGGTCTGTCGGCAGGGAGCAAGATGTCGATTCACGTTCACTTCACGCGACTTTTATTTATTGCGATTCGATTCATCGCGGCGGGGTGTATAGACATGCCGCGCGAACAGAGTAACGGGTGACGTGTCGGTGAATGGGGCTGAATGAATGAAGTGCGGGGGCGACTGCAGCCAGGCTGATTGGACTCCGGGCGTGCTCCACGTGGGCTCCAGGTGTGTTCCGGGCGTGCTCCACGTGGGCTCCGAATAGGATCCGGGCGTGCCCTCCTGGCGTACTCCACGTGGGCCCCGGCGGGCGTGCTCCACGTGGGCACCGGGCGTGCGCTACGTGGGCTCCGGGCGTGCTCTACTGGCGTGCTCCTCGTCGGCTCCGGGCGGGCTCCATACGTCGGCTACGGGCGGGCTCCGGGCGTGCTCCACGTGGGCTCCACGTGGGCTCCGGGCGTGCTCCACGTGGGCTCCGGGCGTGCGCTACGTGGACTCCTGGCGTGCTCTCCAGGCGTGCTCCACGTGGGCTCCGGGTGGGCTCCGGGCGGTTTCCGGGCGGGCCGCATGCCGCCCGGAGGAGCTCGGAAACAAACAGCGGGTCTGCAGAATGGATCGGCGGCTTGATTAGTCGATGCTCAATAAGACAGAAGAGAGAGAGGGGGAAGAAAAGTAGGGGAAACGAGAGCCAGGACAAAAAAAGGACACGAAAAAACTGTCCACTTTGAGAGGAGAGAGAGAGAGAGAGAGAGAGAGAGAGAGAGAGAGAGAGAGAGAGAGAGAGAGAGAGAGAGAGAGAGAGAGAGAATAAAGGAAGAGAGTGAGGAGCGAGGGGCTGGATTGAGGAGGGTACCTCTGATTGAGAGCTTTCATCGGAGGGCCCCCGTGTGCTCTCTCTCTCTCTCTCTCTCTCTCTCTCTCTCTCTCTCTCTCTCTCTCTCCTTCTCTCTCCCTCTCTACGGCGGCCTGCACCACCCCGCCCCGCCCCAGCCCGCCCCCCCCCCCCCCCCCCCCCCCCCCCCCCCCGCCTCGACAGAGAGGAAACAGCTCACTGATAACTCGCATGTTTTTTCCGATATGCCGCGACGGTGGCACGCGGGCCGCCGGGAAACTATG
The DNA here is from genome assembly GCA_033675135.1 of Frankliniella intonsa. Classification (NCBI taxonomy): domain Eukaryota; kingdom Metazoa; phylum Arthropoda; class Insecta; order Thysanoptera; family Thripidae; genus Frankliniella; species Frankliniella intonsa. The sequence goes on along the minus strand of CM066252.1, from coordinate 3,169,393 downwards.
TGGGCGTGTCAGAGGTGTGATGGCGCGCGAATTGAAACAATGTTGGCAATCTGCAGCCAGCGCGCGTGCGCACACGCGAACTGAATCATTTTGTCCTCATGTTGTCTTTGGCATCTACAATTTTCTGAAAAAGGTGAGCAGTTTTTCTAGGAGTTTACATTACATTGCGGCTGCCTTAGACAGTCGGCGGCTGCGGCACGCAGAACAGGAACAGGACGGTCTTCGAGGGGAGCGGCTTGAGTTAAAGAAGAGGGAGGAGGAGGAGGAGGAGGAGGAGGAGGAGGAGGAGGAGGAGGAGGAGGAGGAGGAGGAGGAGGAGGAGGAGGAGGGGGGAAGGAGAAGCGACAAGGGAGGGTTCTGCGGCCGGAAATTGCACGCCTCGGCCGAGCTGTGCCCGCCCTGCCCCGCCCCGCCACCGCCGCACCTCTTTAGAAAACAATTTAAAGCGACGAGAAAAAACAAGTGTCTTCTGTCCCGAGCGAGCATAGCGGCGTCTCGGTGCTGTCACAGGAGCGTCTCGCGGAGTGACAGCAGAGAGAGAGAGAGAGAGAGAGAGAGAGAGAGAGAGAGAGAGAGAGAGAGAGAGAGAGAGAGAGGAGGGGGAGGCGGCCAGAAAAATGGCTTAGACTTTATGGGATGCAGACTAGGTCACTTAATTGGTCTGATTTGCGAATGAAAAGTCTTAGAGAGTAATATTCTTTGCAAGTGCTGGCGGCGGCTTGGAGTTCGTCGACACACTGCATAAACAATGATGGTGTGACTCAACACCTTTACAGAGGTGTTGACATTTTTTAAAGCGTAATTCCCTTGCAAAGGCGTTGAAACCTCAGTCCTGCAGGGCGGGCTCCCGACTATACATGTGACAAGCACGCTCTTTGTTGCGTCTCTACAATGGGCTCGACGATTAGGGCCGGGTCCACAGCGCCGCATCCCATCATGTTCGCACAGCAAAGAGGGACGGAGGGAGCTGGGCGAGTGAAAAGGATAGAGGGGGAGAGAGAAGAGAGAGGCGAAAGCGCGGATAGAAAAAGGCAGCGTGTTGAAAAATGAAGGAAGGATGCATGGTGGAATCCCGTCCCGTCCCGGCGTGCAGGCAGATATTGCCAAGCCCACTGTGCCGTGCCAGTGTGACAGCGGGCGGGGCGTAGCGGCGCATGTGCCGGCTGCACCTCGCACGCACCGGCGCTGCTGCAGCGCGGACGGCCCGGTCCTGGAGGACGTGAAGAAGTGGGGAGAGGCCAGAGGAACGACAGATTCTGGGTGGGGGCGGTCCAAAGATAACGGCTGACTGATGAGGGCCTGTCTCTCCAGCGGGACCCCTTTCCGTTAGGGACGAGAGAGAGGGAGAGAGACAGAGAGAGAGCGTGGAGAGGAGTAACCAGAGAGGGACAGCAAACTGCGAGCCACACCCTCTCATTCCTCTTTGTCTACTCTCTATCTCAGTTTCGCTCTCCTCTTCCTCTATCTTTCTCTGTCTCTCCATCCCTCACACACTCCCACAGAAGGTCCACTTATATGCAGGACATGGGCGGCCTAGTGGCGATGTGAGAGAGAGGCTTTGAACAGCCGCCCGGTCTGTCGGTCTGCGTCCGCCTGTCTGTCTGTCTGTCTGTCTGTCTGTCTGTCTGTCTGTCTGTCTGTCTGTCTGTCTGCTCCGCCCGGTCCTGCGGGATAAACCAGATGGTCCCGCGCCGCTCCTCGCATAGCAGTCCGTCAATTGGGTCACCACCATGCTGCCTTCCCTGATCGAAGCGCTTGCAAGTGTTCAACTGCCCCGTGCAACACCACTCTTGTTGAACACTTGCAAGTGCACAACTGTCGAGTTAAACAACAGGCGAGTTTGACACGTGAAATTGCAAAATTGCCGACTGCGAACTTGCACGTGCTCGGCTAGAAGTTGAACACTTACAAGTGTTGAGCAGTTGCACACTTCGTTTAACAGTGTGACAAACCTGCGTAACTGTGATGTCCCTTCACCTCTCTTACCCTCTCCTCTTACCATAGCGTTACCTCCGCATATTCCCCATTCCGCGCACGCTGCTGCCGTCGCCGCGCTGCCGGCCGAGGCGTTCCGCCCCACCGCGCCCCACCCCGCCCCACCCCGCCCCGCCCCACCCTGCCCCGCCGGGACGGGACGGGCGGAGACGAGACGCCTTCAGTTCCGACTTCATTTGGCAAACCTCCTAATGAAATTCTACACTGTCGTTGCCCGCCTCGCCTCGCCCCGCCCCGCCCCGCCCCGCCCCGCCCCGCCCCGCCTCCTTTCTCTCTCCACTACACTTCTCTGACGCCCTCGCTCTCTGCCCGGCCTCCTTCCGGATCCGTCCTGGACTAACCAGCACCCCTCTGCTCCTCCACCCCGCCCCCCTCCGCGCACCCCACCCCGTGCACCCTACCCCGTGCACCCTACCCCGTGACCCCACCCCGCGCACCCCACCCCGTGCACCCCACCCCGTGCAACCCCGCCGCCTTACCGCCACGCAGCGGGGCGAAGTCGCAGCCAGAAATGACACATCCTGTTAAATTTAGTGTGCTCATCCGGACCGCGATTTCGGCATTAAGTTGTAGTCTTGCGAATTATGTGGTGTTGGGGGGGGGGGGGTGAGAACGCCATGCGAATGTCGTGCGCTGTACTCCTCCTCCTCCTCCTCTCACTTACCTTCTCTTCCCACCCACCCATGCTTGGTCGCCGTTACTGTGTCGCGGCAGCAGGAAAAGGGACGTCACAAATGTCGCGCCGAAACACCCGGGGTTGGTAGGGCGAGGCTAGGGGCCCGGGGCGGGGCGGGGCGGGGTGGGGCGCACAGGGGATGACGGTGCTGGCTGACGTGCTCCTTTGAGCTGCAGCGCGGGTGGTGCGGGGCCCCTTAAGCTGGCTGCACTTGGATCGCGCGGCTAAACGAGTTGGAATATTGAGCAACCTCTGTGGTGGTTTAGGGCCCCTTGACGCCCGGTCCGGGGCCCAGGCCCAGGGCGAACCAGGGCACCTCTCTGGTCCCTCCCCCTCCCCTCTTGTCCCCTAATCTGCACTTTAGTACCGGTTTCGGGAAGCACCGCCGCCAACCGCTGGCAGACAGCGCCCCGGCCCGGCCCCGCCCCAGGGCCCCCGTGCACCGCACCCCCACCGCCGGCGAGCGGGGCTTCTTCTACGATCATGGGCGACCCGGGCGCTGAAAGGGGGCGGGGGAGACTGGAGGGAGGACGAGAGAGAAAGAAGTAAAAAAGGAGGAAGGACACAGAATAATAGGTGGGATGCCTGCAAAGAATTTCAACAATAAGTCCCCCGAGGGGGTTGGGGGTGGGGTTGGGGGGAGGGTCCAGAGGCCTTCTCAGACCGGGGCGGGCCGATGGCTGAGCGCAAAAGACAGTGGGCCAAGGGGGTAAGGGGCGGGGAGGAGGGGGTATTAACGCCGACGGGTTGGGGGGGGGGGGGGGCACGTGTGCGGGGAGGGGGAAGGACTCATTCGTCTTCGGCAACATGCAGCAGTAGCAGCGGCAGCACGGAATAAATCCGCAAGGGAACGTCTTTTCCGCAAAAAAAAAAAGGATGCAAAGGGATGGGTCTCCCTGTGATGGGGAGTGAAAGGAAAAGGGGGAGGGGGAGAGGAGGGGGTGTCTGCTGGCGGCGTATCGGAGCCCTGCCCCGGCTTCGATTAAGGGGGTGGGGTGGGCGCGATTAGGAGTGCTGCAGGTTCAGAGAGAGAGAGAGAGAGAGAGAGAGAGAGAGAGAGAGAGAGGGGGAGGGAGAGAGAGAGCACCGGGGTGAGGAGTGGGGGAGGTGGGAACGGGGCAGCTGCATGCCGGTACTCCCTCCTCTCCCGTCCGAACCCCCTGGAGAATTGACCACCCTCTCCACCCCTCTCTCCAGCCCCCTCCCCCCTGCTCCTCTTTCTCTCACTCTATTCGCTCTCCTGCCCCCCTCCCCGTCTCTCTCTCTCTCTCTCTCTCTCTCTCTCTCTCTCTCTCTCTCTCTCTCTCTCTCTCTCTCTCTCTCTCTCTCTCTCCGGAAAATGTCCCTATGCCGCCGTCATGATTTACATTGATTACACAATTACGAATTTAGCGTTTTGGAGCACATGTTTGGAATCGGTCGGTCATTTCATATACGTGCGTTAATATGCGTGGCGCTTTGGGACCTGCAGGTTCGCGGACGCCCCCTCCTACCCCCTGCCTCCCCTCAGTCCCCGCTGTCACGCAGCCCCGCTCCGAGTGTCACTTAATCGCTTATTTTTATCATGTAAAGCAGTACGACGAATATGTGATCGCGTTTAATTTAAATGAAAATGACCTTAAATTTTTTCATTTTACCTTTGCGAAATATTCATAGAAGCGCAGTAATATAAAGAAAAGAAAGGGTGTATAGAATGGGTAAGGGTTGGGTGTATATTTGTTTGGAGTTATGATAGGAGTGGCTCGCAAGCGCTACAGATCGCAACCGCTACAGGTCACAAGCGCTACAGCTCGCTAACGCTACGGGTCGCAAGCGCTACGAGTCACAAGCGCTACGAGTCACAAGCGCTACTGCTCGGTAGCGCTACGGGTCACAAGCGCTACAGCGAGAATCCGCGCGTTAGGCGGAGCCGAGCCGAGCCGAGCTAAACCTTGAAAAATTACGCACGTGGCGTGAAAACATGGAAAATTTTTGCGACAGTAAACCTCCCGAGGAGGTTGCGGTTCCCGCCAGGCACAGGGCTTTACCCCCCGTGGCAGCCAACTACTTCGGTGTTCTTATGGGAACCGGTGCTTTTTGGACTGCGATCCTGTCGCGCAATTCGACAGATTTGATCCCCGTACTGCCAGATTTAGTCGTACGGTGGTTAACCGAACTGCCCTGTCCCCAGAGCATGGAATAGCTATTTCTGGAGCCAGATTCTAGGCCTTATGACCCCACGACCGACCACCAGTCGTGGGCATGGGACGGAACTTCCTGGCAACCCGCTGTCGCTACCAGTGAAGAACCTACCTGGGTTTGAACCAGGCCCCATGTGCCGAGTCTCACAGACACCCCACGGCTTTCGCGGCACCACTAGACCACTAGACCGTCGGCTATTCCACGAGGAGCTCGGTTGAAATGGGGGCTTGAATTCCACTCTCAAATTGTTGTCCTCAGAAAAATTAAATGTTTTGGTAAGATTCGAACCTCCGTCCTGCGACTCTCCGCGCGGACACTATGCCGGCACGGCTACGACGCCACGGTACCAGATGCCGGACCACTAGGAGTCATGCTGCGCGAGAAGCCACAGTCACCGAAGAAACGAACCCGGTGTCATGAGTGCGCCTGCTCTCCGGTTAGTGCTCGGCCGGCCGCGTAGCGTCATTGGTATCGTCGCTGCTCATAGCACTGGGCGGGAAATTGTTCAAATACCGCGTAATTTTTCTTTTATTATTTTTTTGTTCGGACCAAGTGCTCTTTCCAGCTATACCGTCCTTGTGACTTGGGCAACTGCAAAAGGCACTGAAAAGAGCACTTGGTCCGACAAAAATAATAGTAAAGAAATAAAACTTACGCGGTTTTGAACCACTTCCCGCCCAGTGCTATGAGCAGCGACGATACCAATGACGCTACGCGGCCGGCCGAGCACTGACCAGAGAGCAGGCGCACTCATGACACCGGGTTCGTTTCTTCGGTGACTGTGGCTTCTCGCGCAGCATGACTCCTAGTGGTCCGGCATCTGGTACCGTGGCGTCGTAGCCGTGCCGGCATAGTGTCCGCGCGGAGAGTCGCAGACGGAGGTTCGAATCTTACCAAAACATTTAATTTTCTGAGGACAACAATTTGGAGAGTGGAATTCAAGCCCCCATTTCAACCGAGCTCCCTCGTGGAATAGCCGACGATCTAGTGGTCTAGTGGTGCCGCGAAAGCCGTGGGGTGTCTGTGAGACTCGGCACATGGGGCCTGGTTCAAACCCAGGTAGGTTCTTCACTGGTAGCGACAGCGGGTTGCCAGGAAGTTCTGTCCCATGCCCACGACTGGTGGTCGATCGTCAGTCATAAGTCCTAGAATCTGGCTCCAAAAATAGCTATTCCATGCTCTGGGGACAGGGCAGTTCGGTTAACCACCGTACGACTAAATCTGGCAGTACGGGGATCAAATCTGTCGAATTGCGCGACAGGATCGCAGTCCAAAAAGCACCGGTTCCCATAAGAACACCGAAGTAGTTGGCTGCCACGGGGGGTAAAGCCCTGTGCCTGGCGGGAACCGCAACCTCCTCGGGAGGTTTACTGTCGCAAAATTTTCCATGTTTTCACGCCACGTGCGTAATTTTTCAGGTTTAGCTCGGCTCGGCTCGCCTAACGCGCGGATTCTCGCTGTGACGCGCTACCGAGCTGTAGCACTCGTAGCGCTTGCGACCCGTAGCGTTAGCGAGCTGTAGCGCTTGTGACCTGTAGCGGTTGTGATCTGTAGCGCTTGTGACCTACGTCCGTTGACTAAGTGTTACGCGCTTCTTGCTTCTGTATTTCGGCTGCGATGTTGGCTGGGTAGCTTTACCGCAGAGTTGGGCGAGATGGACACTGTGGCAGCAGGGGCTCATGGGATCACGGCAACCTGGGCGATGAGTGGGTCGTAGGGCGGGGGCCCAAGGTGTGTTTGTGAGCGGGGCGGAGTGGGGCGGGGCGGTGCGGGTCGCTTGAATTGACCGGGCAGCCGATTTGAATGCTGATAAGACGTCGGCGTTGGCGGTCGCCGTGGGGTGATAACAGGATATCCGGGTGGAGGACGGGTGCGGGGGCTGTGGGCGGCACGGCTGATCTCCAGGCCGGGGCCGGACCGCGCTGTGTCCCAGAACCCCACTCCTACTGGGGTGTGCCCGGGCGGGGCGGTGTGGGGTGGGGCGGGGCGGGGTCGGGGCGGGGCGGGGCGCCCACCACAAGTGAACTAATGCCCACGCGATGCCCAGCCCAGCCCCACCCCACAGCTCCGCGTGTAGCGCCAGGGGGGTGGGAGGGAAAGGGTCCGACATTCCGCCAGCAGGGCCTAAACGCGCCAGCCGGCCGGCCGGCCAGCCGCGCCCGGGTGGTCCGGGGGGTCCGGGGTGGTCCCTTTGATGATCCGGACGTCAACAACAACTGCCTAACGCCGCTCGCACACCGCGCGCCGCCGCCCCGCCCGGCCCGGCCCGGCTAGGCCCTGCCGGGGCGGAATGGTATTTTACGCCGTCAGTGAATGTGTATATGCTTCCCACCCCATCCCTTTGCTCTCTCTCTCTCTCTCTCTCTCTCTCTCTCTCTCTCTCTCTCTCTCTCTCTCTCTCTCTCTCTCTCTCTCTCTCTCTCTCTCTCTCTCTCTCTCATTTCCCGCTTCTGCCCATTCTCCAGCTAGCTAGTAGTGGAATGTTTTAATGACCGTTTGGCATCTCCTCTTCCATCGTCCTGCTGCAGGGTCCTCCCCATTATTAATTCTTTTCCGTTTTTTTTTCAACTTTTTTTTTTTTAATTTGGACTTACGATGCGTTTATGCGGCACTTCGGTCTGTTTGGTGGAATGGGGAAGTGGAGTTTAGTTGTTTGCCGCAGGCCGCCGAGTTGTGGCGCCTCTCAATAACTTTTTTTACTGACTATAATAAAAAAAACTCTAATTTTTTTGCCCCTCCTCGGCTGTTTGTCGTCTGGTCGCTTGGGAGTTCTACTGCCATGCAGATCATCAGCGCTCGCATACTCACTCAGCCGCCGCCAGGTACTCCAGGGGTGCACTGGAAATCCAAGTGTACGAATGTCGCTCACTTGTAGATGAGCGAATTAGTTCACTCACTTGTAGGTGAGCAAATGACTATTCGCTCACAGGTGTGCGAATGACTATTCACCAACTGGTCTTTCGCACACCTACAAGTGTGCGAATAGTCATTTGCTCACCTACAAGTGAGTGAATTTATTCGCTCATCTACAAGTGAGCGACATTCGTACACTTGGATTTCCAGTGTGAGGGTGGGAATAGGGCTGTGGAGAGAGTATCCCTGGCCGGAAGATGAATCTGCCCTCCTCCACCCGTACCGCTTGCCCCCCCCCCCCCCCCCCTGAGCCGCCGCCATCCGCGCTCTGCTTTTCAATTTCCACTTTCTCACTGCAGCTGTCAGCTACATCGACCAGCCTCGCACAACATAGCGTTCGCTATTCGGCCTGCCGCTGTCGTGTGAAACATGTGTGCCAGCGCCAGCGAGGCAAAAAAAAAAGGGATAGTGTTATTACACGCCAACTCACATTCTCAATATTTTGCGCCTTCATTTTTTATTCATGCTTCTTTTTTTTAAAATTTTGTAACAATTTTTTAAAAATGATCTCTCGCAGCGTTCTTCACGGGTACTTGTAAATGTATGATACTCTATTTTTAGTTAAAGCCGAGAGAGCGGAGGGAATGAAACGGCCGCAAGTATCAAGTGAGTCATAATTGTGCGCCAGCCTGTCTCTCTGGCACTGTAGAATTGTTTCAAAAGAGTATAACCTTCGTGAATTTTACACCTGCCTCGGTCGGGGATGGGGGACTATAGCGTTTACCTGTTGCAGAACACACCTTGTGGTGGTGGTTGGTGGGAGAGGGGAGGGGGGGCGTCATAGCGCCACTCGAGCCGCTCTCTACGCGTTTTAAAATGCATAACCGCTCGGTACACACGCCCGCCCGCGGCGCGGGGCGTTTGTAAGTGTTTACGACCGTGTCCCGTGTCAGGCACAATCTGTCCTGGTCGTAGCCGACGCGCCCGTTTTAAGGGATGATGGCAGTATCTGCACTGCCACCGCGTGTCTCACTATGATCTCTTTCTCTCTCCCCTCTCTCTCTCTCTCTCTCTCTCTCACTCTCTCTCTCTCTCTCTCTCTTTCTCTCACGTCACTCCCCCCTCCCTCTCCTGACACCCTTCCCCGTGGGCAATGCCAGCATCTTTGTTTGCAGGCTCAAGGGAAATTACTGCCGGCTGTGACCACAAACGAGCCGGCAGCTCTCTGTCGGCGTGTGTGTGTGTGTGAGAGAGAGAGAGAGAGAGAGAGAGAGAGAGAGAGAGAGAGAGAGAGAGAGGCCACACATGAGAGACGAGCAAAAGCCTGCCGCTGAAGATTCAGGCGCGCGTGTATGCGGCGGACCTGCGCTGAATGGGGTGGGCTCGGCATTCCAGAGCGTTTGTGAAGGTGGTGTGTGGGAGGTGGGCGGGGGGGGGGGGGGAGCGAAGGGAGAAGGGGGCGGGGTCAAAAAGTGAAGGGCCTTGAGGGGGCGCCGCGGCGAGCGTGAGTGCGGGTGAGTGGGCGCGGAAAGAGGAGATTTTTCTTCTAGACGCTTGAAAACCTTTCACTTACCCCCCTCCGTATTCTTTCTTCCCGTCTCCCTCAGGGCTCCGCCTTAGTCGTGTTACACCCAGGTTATCGGTGGTCGATATATATCGGCGCGCTTCAACTGGAAACTTGGAAACCCACACTCTGAATGTAACTAGGAAGTTACAAAAAGTATCTTGCTACTTACAATATTGTATCTGAACTAGTTATGCACATAGATGTCCGGTGCAAGTTATAATAATTGTCCTTTGACATTTAGAGTGCAAGCGTGGTGCACTGAATTTTGCAGCGCAATTGTAGCACGGGGAGAACGACGTCCTGGTTTTCAAGCAGTTTTGGAAAAACCAAGCAGCTCTTATGGAGGAAATACACGGGGTTTCCGGGGCTGCTTGAAAACCAGGACGAACTTTTTTCCGTGAGGTGTATGAGTTGTTGTTTTTTCGTGCGTGAAATTCTGAGAAAAATTCACTCGGTTACATGTTGTTTTTGGCTTACACGCCATGCTACCTTTTGCTGTTTTACCTCTCTCCCTCTCCCTTTTTCATCCCTCTTCCCCCTCTCTTGGGGAGGAGCTAAAGGGTATGGGTCCGGTCGAGCGGCGGTAGGTCAGCTGGGCCGCTGAGCCCACCTCGACTCGACTCGACCAGACTCGAGGAGGGTAGAGGGCGGAGGGTGCGCTGTCCCGGCCGGTCCCGTGTTCGTCTCGGACAGACAGAGGAAGAAGCCGCCCTCCTCCGAGGCGATCAGGTCCGAGTTGGGAGGGGTCCAAGTATGCAAATGGTGCCCCCCGGCGCCTGCCCCGGCCCGAGGCCCCCTGTCGCGCCGCGCTGGGCTGGGCTGGGCTGGGCTGGGCTGGCCTTGAGCCCCACACGAGTGTTGCTCAGCCAACGTATGCGTAGCGATGCGCGTGGCTGGGGCCGGGCGTGTAACCCCCACCCCATCAGCCCCAGCCCAGCCCAGCCCAGCCCGGCACACATGTTTGACACAGAGTAATTTCAAATATTTGTTTCGCTTTTCATTTCGCGTGTCTCCAGCCGCCTGACTTCCCCCCCCCCCTCTCTCTCTATCTCTCTCTCTCTCTCTCTCTCTCTCTCTCTCTCGTACGGTGCAATCTCGTGGGCGGCCAGAAACATTTTTATCGAGAGATGGACGGAAAGAGGGCGGGCCGTGACTTCTGCGTCGGGCAGCTTAATTTAATAACGACCGATTCACTCACAACACACTGTAAAAATTTTTACAATTTGCCGTGCGATTCATTCGCGATCAGAGGGTTATCCCATGGGTGAACAAGGCCGAGTGACCCTAGTGAGGGAGAGAGAGAGAGAGAGAGAGAGAGAGAGAGAGAGAGAGACGGGCTCGGACTTTTGACCGCACTGGGCGCTGCGCGGCGGTGTGGGGGCGGGTCCGCAGCCGCAGCCATAGACAGGCAGACCCAGCCAGCGGGTTGGGTCAACCTGAGCAGAGCAGGCAGGAACCAGGCCTTTTCGCGCGGCAAACTTCATTACCTCTCTCAGTTGTGTCGCCGCCTCTCCATCTCTCTCTCTCTCTCTCTCTCTCTCTCTCTCTCTCTCTCTCTCTCTCTCTCTCTCTCTCTCTCTCTCTCTCTCTCTCTCTCCCTCTCTCTTTCTCACACTCTCTCTCGTCGCCCTCTCTCATACCACTTAGCATCTCCGCCAGCGCTTGCCTTGCCGCCCGCAACCACGCGGTCCCACGGGACTGAATTATACACGCGTACATCTTATTATCAGGAGAAATTGTCTCACCATCCCCCCCTAAACCTTCTGCACTGAAAATCCAACAGTGAGCAATGCAAGTGAGCATGTCCATGCACACGTTAAAAACAGTGAGCATGTCCATGCACACGTTAAAAACAGTGAGCATGTCATGCACACTTTATATACAGCTGCATTGCTCACTGTTGGATTTTCAGTGTCCTATATCATCCCCCAAAGAGACCGGTGAGATAGGGGAGTCTACTTTCTCTCTCCTTCCGCAAGCCGTTACGGTTCTCGGGGCTCTACAGCGGGAGTGACAGCACCTCCCACGACATTCCTCGATGGAAAAATACTCTCCCCTGACACGCGGCTCTCTCGCCGCTCGATTATCTGCCCAACAAAAAAGCGTCTGCAAAAATTGGCCTTTCAGTGATTTTTTTACTAATATTTTGGAGCAAGTCCCTTGATTACAACATGGCCACAGTAAAACTGCAGAGCCTTGTCGAATGTACTTTCTTGGGTGTTTCCCGCTGTTCCGCCTCCCCTCCCTGTCGGCTCGTCTTGTTCCCCCCGGGGGGAGCCGTACACTGCTAGTCGCCGTGGTTCGGTACACTTGCACAAAAAATGTGGCGGTGCCTGCTCCTTTGCTAACTAGTTACAGATATAAGCCCGGGGCTGTTTGCAAAATCAGGTCAGGCGGAGAGGGGAGGGGGAGGGGGAGGGGACCAGCCGGTCGGGGCACCTCACCCCTTGCCGCCGACCTTGGCCCTACAGCACCCCTCCTTAATGCCATCATTTTTCTACCCCCGCTCGTATCTCTCTCTCTCTCTCTCTCTCTCTCTCTCTCTCTCTCTCTCTCTCTCTCTCTCTCTCTCTCTCTCTCTCTCTCTCTCTTCTCTTCATGTTTCCCGCCGCGGCCGCGGCCGCCCCCAACGAGGGTCTTGGCCCGTACAAAGAGTTGGAAACCTTACCTTTGATCCTCCACGCTGCACCCGCCCCTCCCACCTAGCCTGACCGCCGCCGCCCCGCCGCTGCCGGACACGGGCGACCCCGGCCCACCAGGAGTAGAAGAAAAGTGTGAGCTGCCTTTGAATTAGGCGGCGATGTGCCGTGCCTCTGTCCCAGAGAGAGAGAGAGAGAGAGAGAGAGAGAGAGAGAGAGAGAGAGAGAGAGAGAGAGAGAGAGAGAGAGAGAGAGAGAGAGAGAGAGAGAGAGAGAGAGAGAGAGAGAGAGAGAGAGAGAGGTTTGCGTTACGTAACTCTTTTCGGCTGCGGAAGGCCACCTTGACGGCCTCTCGTATTCACACGGCCGCCGTTACCGTAAGTGTTTCGCGGCGCCAGCACCTGCGTCTCTCCTGGGGCCCCGCCCCGCCCCGCCCCGCCCCGCCCCGCCCCGCCCCGCCCCGCCCAGCCGCGCGGGTAGATCCGCAACTTGGGGGCGGGATACGAGATGCGTGCGCAGCCCGAAGATCCCTGCTACTGGGATGTAAGGGATGCGATAGCGCTGCTGTTATTTTTAGCAGATGATACATCTTACATCTTAGCAAAAAAATAAAATAAAAATAAACTAAAGAGATGTTTCATCGGCTTGTACTCTCGCAATAGTATAGAGAGGGCCGGGTTGTGACCGTGCTGCGGCGCGCCGTGTGCAGGCCTGGGGAGGGGGAAGCCAGGCGAGGCTCCTACCCATGGTATTGTTGCCTTGCGGCGCCCGGCGGCGCGGTTCTCCCGAGTGTAATTTTTACCCGTTCTCGGGAAAACGTTATAAAAATGAAAAGATGACGTGTGTATACAACTATATAAGACTTCAAAACGGTCACTTCTAAACAATAATAATCAAAATAAATATAACACCATAGAAATTTTCAGCTAGTACAAGATTTCAATATCATCTGCTTTCATTTCCAATCCTGATTGGAATTTTTTTTTGATGTGTAAGTGTAAAAGAAAATTTACCAGCTGGGCGTTTTTTTCTTCTACGTGTTACTTATTTCCTTCCCTTTTATTTGTGAGGTGGGTTTGTGCAGATCGTGCCCTAGTGACGGTAGTGACGGCGGAGGGAGCGGGGGCCGTGCAAAAGGGCTGGGCGTGATGGTATCGGGTAACGCCCCGTCCGTCACGGTCCGCCCGGCCGGCCGGCCGCTGTACAAACTAGCAGGCAGCTGCCGTATTACAATTGCTAACTCCGAGACGGTCCGGAGCGGCCCGCTGCGCCGCAAGGCACCGCGGGAATTATTCCCTGTAGGGCTTCGGCCGGCAGCCATGTCGCTGGGTAATTCCCTTTTCCTTTAAATATGTAGAGGTGCAGGCTTAAAATAATCGTGTTTATTAAGAATTTATTTCGTTGACGGAACAAGTTGTTTATATGACACACGGCACACTCTTACACTTCCATCGTGTTCATTGATCGTGTTTTACAAAGGCAGTTTTAAGTTTGTTTTCAAAAAGAAACAATTGAGTAAGCTAGGGTCAAATTGGGTGTATTTCTTGATAAAAGCAGAAGCGCCTGGTAGTTAGGCATCTCCACAGCGGTCGAGTGCAGCTGGGCTGAGCGGGCTTGCCTACCCACAGGACGGCGGGCGTTCCGACGGGCATGCTCGGGACTCGGCGAGGACGGTAGGGGCCTTGGCGGGAATATACTCGCCTCCGGACCGGGCGGCTGAGGAGATGATGCTCCGGAGGGAGGGGGCGCGGGGCGGGGCGGGGCGGGGCGGGGCGGGGCGGGGCGGGGCGGGGCGGGGCGGGGCGGGGCGGGGCGGGGCGGGGCGGCCAAATGGCTCGCACTCAGTCCGCCTGGACGGCTCTAATCAGCGTGCAGTTATTGCTGGCAGTTATGAAAGCGAAGTGGCTCCGTAGCTCTCTCTTCTACGCGCCGCTTCCCGCCCGTATTATTATTATTATTATTATTATTATTATTATTATTATTATTATTATTATTATTATTATTATTTAGTAACTTTTACTGTGAGGGTGTATCGACGAGAGATGCCCCCTCCTAAATCATCTCTTGTTCTTCGTGCTTTCGATGACGGCGAGCAGACGTCTGCTCCCTGTCCGACCGTCTGAATGAGAGGCCCAGCCGGCCGGTCACTCACGATGCTGGAGGAGTTAGCACTGCGGCCAGGCGGACGGGGCTCGAAGTTGGATGAGAGACAGACAGACAGACAGACAGACAGACAGACAGACAGACAGACAGAAAGAGAGAGAGAGATACCACTGAGGCGCGAGGCGGCCGCGGACCACCGCGAACGCCGAAACGCGATCACTCCCTTTGAAGTTTTGAATGGAATCGGCCTGGGAAAGAATGACAAGCACCCCTCATCTCCCCGCTCGCTCCCCCGCGGCTTCCGGTTTCCGCCGCCGTCCGGACGGAAGTTGGTTGTTTCCATGACGACAATACCAGCCCGCCGGCCGGACGGGTCCTCCTCAGCCTTTGACGTCCCACGGCCGCGCTGGCCGCGCCGCCCCGCCCCGCCCCGCCCCGCCCCGCCCCGCCCCGCCGCGCCACAGTGGTATTAATGGAAGTAATCGCGGGCGTGGGTTTCGCTCCCCAGCAGGTCCCTTCGCGGGTGAGAGAGGCTTCCTCTTCACTCGGCGACGAGCAGAGGTTACAGTTCCCTCATCATCCTCCTCGTCGTCGCCGTACCGCGAAAAACAAACACGCACCTCGCGCCCCGCGCCGCCCCGCGCCGCCCCGCGCCGCCCCGCGCCGCCCCGCCCCGCCCCGCCCCGCCGCGCCACAGTGGGATTAATGGAAGTAATCGCTGGCGTGGGGTTCGCTCCCCAGCAGGTCCCTTCGCGGGTGAGAGGCTTCCTCTTCACTCGGCGACGAGCAGGGTTACAGTTCCTCATCATCCTCCTCGTCGTCGCTGCGTACCGAAAAAACCCGCACACCTCGCGCGCCCCGCCCCGCGCTCCCGCCCGCGCCGCCCGCGCCGCCCCGCCCGCCCCCCCGCCCCCTCGCCCGCCCCGCCCCGCCGCGCCACGGTGGTATTAATGGAAGTAATCGCTGGCGTGGGTTTCGCTCCCAGCCCAGGTGAGATTCGAAGAGAGCTCTTCCTCGCGACGAGCAGAGGTTACAGTTCCTCATCATCCTCCTCGTCGTCGCCGTTACCGCGAAAAACAAACACGCACCTCGCGCCCCGCGCCGCCCCGCCCGCGCCGCCCCGCGCCGCGCCGCCCGCCGCCCGCCGCGCCACGGTGGTATTAATGGAAGTAATCGCTGGCGTGGGTTTCGCTCCCCAGCAGGTCCTTCGCGGGTGAGAGGCTTCCTCTTCACTCGGCGACGAGCAGAGGTTACAGTTCCTCATCATCCTCCTCGTCGTCGCCGTACCGCGAAAAACAAACACGCACCTCGCGCCCCGCGCCGCCCGCGCCGCCCCGCGCCGCCCCGCGCCGCCCCGCGCCGCCCGCCCCGCCCCGCCCCGCCCCTCCTGCCCCGCCCCGCCGCCGCGCCACAGTGGTATTAATGGAAGTAATCGCTGGCGTGGGTTTCGCTCCCAGCAGGTCCCTTCGCGGGTGAAGGCTTCCTCTTCACTCGGCGACGAGCAGAGGTTACAGTTCCTCATCATCCTCCTCGTCGTCGCCGTACCGCGAAAAACAAACACGCACCTCGCGCCCCGCGCCGCCCGCGCCGCCCCGCCCCGCGCCGCGCCGCGCCCGCCCCGCGCCCCGCCCCGCGCCGCCCCGCGCCGCCCCGCCCCGCCGCGCCACAGTGGTATTAATGGAAGTAATCGCTGGCGTGGGTTTCGCTCCCCAGCAGGTCCCTTCGCGGGTGAGAGAGGCTTCCTCTTCACTCGGCGACGAGCAGAGGTTACAGTTCCCTCATCATCCTCCTCGTCGTCGCCGTACCGCGAAAAACAAACACGCACCTCGCGCCCCGCGCCGCGCCGCCCCGCGCCCCGCCCCGCGTCCCGCCCCGCCCCGCCGCGCCCGTGGTATTAATGAAGTAATCGCTGGCGTGCGGTTTCGCTCCCCAGCAGGTCCCTTCGCGGGTGAGAGAGGCTTCCTCTTCACTCGGCGACGAGCAGAGGTTACAGTTCCCTCATCATCCTCCTCGTCGTCGCCGTACCGCGAAAAACAAACACGCACCTCGCGCCCCGCGCCGCGCCGCCCCGCGCCCCGCGCCCCGCCGCCTGGGGAAATCTTTTCGGTTGAGTAAACCTGCGACGTGACACGCGGCTAAATGGTCGGGAAGCGGCGGGGGATACAAACTTCGTCAGCGGCAGGGGCGTTAATCACCGTCAGGAGGGCGGCTGTGTCAATGCGGCGCGCGCGTCTATAGGGCCATTCACTATGTAAAGAGATGCACGCTCGTGTACGCGCGCGTGAGAGAGAGAGAGAGAGAGAGAGAGAGAGAGAGAGAGAGAGAGAGAGAGAGAGAGAGAGAGAGAGACAGCGAGCACCGGTCTGAGGAGTGGGGGAGGGCTAAGGAGCAAAGTGAGAAAGTGAGTGAGCGGCAAGGAGAGAGGAAAAGGAAAAATCAAGTGTTTGTGTACATATGAGAGAGAGAGAGAGAGCGGTGTGTTTGTGTGTCGCACCTGGGCACGTGCACTATCCTATTTGCCGTCTCGCACCGTGTTTGCGGCTCGGCGCCCGTTTTAAGCACGGTTTGTGATCACAGGGGCCGTGCCAGCCGCACCCCCACACACCACACTCACTACTCGGCAACAATCCCGCCGCGAGCGCCACCAGAGCGCCGCCCACGCCCGGCCCAGCTGCTGATGACTTTCGAACGGCGCGCGTCACCCCGTCTCTCTCTCTCCCTCTCACTCCTTCCTACCCTCTCGCGCCCTCTCACTCTCTCAGTGCTCTGCCTCCCGTTTGCACACTCTCTCACCTCTCTCAAATCCATTCTGCTTTCTCTCGCCCCTCTTCTCTCTCTCTCTGCCTCTCTCTCTCTCTCTCTCTCTCTCTCTCTCTCTCTCTCTCTCTCTCCCTCTCTCTCTTACTCTGCGACACGCAGCAGCTGCTCGGCGCTCGCATTAGTTGAATGTATGAGCCGAGCATCTGACGGCGTGAGCTCTGTCAGGGGGATAGGGCTAGTGATGCGGCAGGAGGAGAGGGAGCTGGGGGAGGAGGAGGAGGAGGAGGAGGAGGAGGAGGAGGAGGAGGGGGAGGAGGAGGAGGAGGAGGAGGAGGAGGAGGAGGAGGAGGAGGAGGAGGAGGAGGAGGAGGAGGAGGAGGAGGAGGAGGAGGAGGAGGGGGAGTGAGCGAGTGGATGGGGTTATCCGGCGCGCGGGTTCAGGACGGGCTGTTTGCATGTGACGGGCTAATTTCGAATGTTTTGCCCCGCTGTGTGTGTGTGTAGTGGTGGTGGTGATTCGGCCCGCGCGCGGGGAGAGTGCACACACATACATCTGTCCATCTCTCTCTCTCTCTCTCTCTCTCTCTCTCTCTCTCTCTCTCTCTCTCTCTCTCTCTCTCTCTATCTCTCTCTCGCTTTTAGTACTCCATCGAGTGCGCGCGGGTGGGAAATTAGGGCAGCAAGAAAGCAATCATCGGAGACAGGACCGCGCCAGTCAAATTAGCCCGCCTGATCGGACCGACTGTCACTGGGACTGGGGGCGGGGCGGGGCGGGGCGGGGCGGGGTGGGGTGGGCAGATGCCAATAGCTAGTGCGCATCCACTGCCGGCGACGGCGTTCAGCAGAATTTTTCATTTAAATATATATTTTTGTGAAGTTCGCGTGACTTTGACAATTACGATTCTGATATAAAACACGCTTGCAGGTCAGTTGCGCCATTAGCATCAGATATGCGGATTTATGTGATCATCCATGTGCGATTAAAGAAATACACAACTCAGCTGCACTCAGTGGATGTGTGTGTGTGTGTGTGTGTGCCGCGTTCGTAAAGCCCATTAGCAGTGGAAGGTTGTGTTTAAGCGCGGAAATGTGGATTACAGGGACAAGAGCCCAGGGGGTGGGGCGGGGAAGTTCAATCAGAGGGGAGTGTGGTGGCTGATGTGAGCCGAGCAGGGGGAACCCGAGGGGATCGGAGGAGAACGGTGCAAAAAAAAATGATGTGAAAGAGATAAGCCGGAAAGTGTTATAATCTAGCAAACGTTATTCGGCCCCATTGAGAGTTTGGCGCCGTGTCATTATGGAGCACTGATGGTGACCAGAGTGGACCACGGGAGCGGCGGGGCGGGGCGGGGCGGGGCGGGGCGGGGCGGGGCGGGGTGGCTCTTCCGACAGAGACAAAAGTGACGTTATTATTTTGACGACGCGACTCGCGTAAGGCTGGCTATGGTCGGTTGGAGTGAAAGAGAGAGGAAGTGGGAGAGAGAGAGGGAGAGAGAGCGAGAGAGGGAGAGAGAGAGGGAGAGAGAGCGAGAGAGGGAGAGGAAAAAGGAACGGGGATAGGAGACGCGCTAGGAAGGTGGTGTGGTTGAGGGTGGGGGGAAGGAACGACAAGAAAAAAAATACGGACGAGGGGATTGGTAGTAGGGGAGGGGGAGGGGGCGGGCGGTGGACGAGAAAAGTAAGTAATTGAACGTCACGTTCGGTCGCGGCACCTCTATCTCTCGACCCCACCCCACCCCGCCCCACCCCACCCCGCCCCACCCCACCCCGCCCCACCCCACCCCACCACGGCCCGGTAGACCGCCGGCCCTGCGGGGTCACATCAGGCGAAAAACCTCGGCTTTGCTTTGACCCCGCGGCTCTCGCCGGAAGGTAAGAGACGGGGCGGCCGATCGCGAAGTAGGGCGTCGTCGTACCGCGGCGCTTCTGGGAGGGAACGGGTATCTCTGCACTTGTTTCTTTTTTTTTATCATGACTTCCTTTGTTTTTGTATTTTTTTTTATCACGCTTTGGCGACGCCTAGCCGCCGTGGCAGTGTGTGCTCCGCCGCGCCGCACCGCGCTACGTATTGGAAAAGGATTCAACTATATCTCGACGTCGTTGGTCGCGCGCGGCTCATCGACGCTCCGCTCGCGGCAAAGAAAGAGTGCGCGAGAAATTGGCTGCTCGATGGTGCTGCTGTGCAATGTGCGAGGTGCAGACACTGTGCGGAAAACAAAATGGCGACGGACCGCGAGGGCTATGTGTGCGGTGCGCGTCAGGCCGCAGGCAGGCGATAACGCTCCACTCCCTGCACACGTGGCCACACGGTGGTCACACGTGGTGTAGCGTGACGTCACCGAGGAATGAATCGCTCCGTGTGATTTATGCATCGTCCTATCACTTCCGGGGGGGCGTGTCCCTGCAGCGGTTAAATCGGCCGTGTCGCACGTAACAGCGCGAGGTTGGCGGCGGTGCAAATCTCGTTACCCGCCTGTAATTGAGGACCCTTGTATTGTGAGCCGGTACGCTCACGCGGTACCTTGACGTACTCGTCGGGGTTCCGGCTGGTCGCATCCTGCTGTAGCACAAACTACTTACAAAATGAGGCCTCCTTAAATTGTGTAGTATTGTTTTACTCCCTCTATGCTCTTTAAAAAGTAATTATTTTGAGTTTTTTTTGTTTTTTTTTTGAACGCGAAAGCGCTTTGTTTTTGCGGCTGGCCGTAGGCCTGGATGTTCATGTTCGTAACACGGTAAGATAAACAAGTCGAAAATTAGAGGCTGTGCGTCATTGTAGACAGTCAAATCTTATCTCTCGTCTCTTTTTTTTTTTTTTTTTTTTCTTTTTTTTTTTCATTGTGGAACACGGTTGTCGCGCGCGTGTTGTCGACTCTCACTTTTATCCGAAGAGTCGGCGCCGCACCTTCGCCCGCACAATACACACACACACACACACACACGTTCAATAAAGCGCGCGGGGACAAATAGAGGACGAGCGCTTGTTCCTATCCATTCAAGGTTCCAGGAAGTGAACCGAGACGAAGCGGCCGCGTATTGTAGCTGGGATCCGTCTCGGAAACGAAAAGAATCCTAAGCCCTTCGTGCAGGGGGGTTGGGTAGACGTGTGTGTGTGTGCGCGCGCGCGCTCGTCTGCCGTATCTCTTACCCTTTCTCCTGCCCTCATCACCAACCTTTCGCTATCTTTTCTGCATTTACTCTGTTTCCAACTTTCCCTTTTCTTTATTACTTTTATCTTCGTCCTACCCCTCCATCTCTCTCTCTCTCTCTCTCTCTCTCTCTCTCTCTCTCTCTCTCTCTCTCTCTCTCTCTCTCTCTCTCTCTCTCTGTGCCTATCTTCCTGTCTCTTTACCTCTCCCACTCTCTCACTAGCGTCCTGATTGCGGTCCCAGGGGCGCGACCGCCACCCTTTCGCTTTCGACTTGATTTGCTTAAAGGCGGTGATTGGAGGTAGGCTCCTTTGCCTCTCTCCCTCTCTTTCTCCCTCTCTCTAGCTCTCTCTCTCCCTCCCTCTCTCCCTCCCTCTCCCCCAGGTAAAGTCATCTCCTTGACTCTCCCACGAGAGCGCACGTGAACCCGTTCTCTTACCCGCCTTCCATTTTGTTCCAGGTTTTCTGAAGACGGGCGCCAAGAGCTCCGCGCAGGGTAACTTCGGGCTGATGGACTTGGTGGCGGCGCTGCACTGGCTGCGGGAGAACCTGCCGGCCTTCGGCGGCGACCCGCAGCGGGTCACCCTGGTGGGCCACGGCACCGGCGCCGCCCTCGCCAACATCGTGGCCGTGTCGCCGGTGGCAAAGGGTGAGTGCGTGCACGGCCTCCGACGGGCCGGAGAAATTGTTGAAATAAAAAAAAAAATTCCATACGAGGAACTCTACGCAGAAAGGGATGTCAGTGGATGAGGAAAAGTTTTACTTATCCGTATTTTAAGGTTTAAACAAAAAAACGCAGCTAGTGAAAAGTTTTTTGGTTTTTTTTCTTCTTTTTTTGCCGTGTATTTCTGCCGCCCGTGACGACAGACGGCAGGCTAACGAATACGCCCGCCCCGCGCGCCAATCCGCGCGTTTTCCTTTTTCCACCCTCTCCTTCCAGTACGGACGAGGGGGTTCCCCCCTCCTCAGGCGCCACAGCCGCCCCGCCACGCCCCGCCACGCCCCGCCACGCCCCGCCACGCCCCGCCACGCCCCGCCACGCCCCGCCACGCCCCGCCACGCCCCTCCGAGTGCAGCCGCCGCGCAGCAGCCGACCTGGAGTCATTAGAGTTGGGAGTTGAGGAGTTGAAACCCTCGAGCGTGCGAGCTTTTGCGATTGCAGCGCGAGCAAGGCGTCTTTGCCACATAAGCAAACATGGCCTGAAAATATTTATAAGTGAGCCAAAAACAAAATGTCCTTTGCTGTTTCCCGCCTCTTTGCCCGATCGCTTTTCAATTCTTTTCTATCTCTTTCCTGCACCAAAATTGACTTAAGGCGGGACAAATAATCCTGTTTTTTTTTTTTATTTCGTAATATAATTTTGGTGGACAGCGTCGATTTTATTTTATATTTTATTTATTTTATTTTTCTTGTGAGCAGCGCGGGAAACTTGAGCCCTCCAGTTGTGCTCCGTTCGGTCCCTTTCAAGGCAGTATGGCGTCGTGGTCCCTTGCCCTCTCTCTCTCTTTAGCGGGGTGGGGGTGGCACGAGTTGTGTAGGAAACTGCCAACTTTTCAAGTTTTCAATGACGTTTTCACAACATGCTCCCCTCCCCCCCCCATCTCATCCTCTTCCCTCCTCCTCCTCCTTGCGCCCTTCTTACGTCGCCCTTTTTGCCGCCGCGCCGCGGATTCAAATCCCCGGGCGAATAAGGGTCAGAGGAGAGGATAGGGGATGGGGGGAAAGACTGCTGGCCAGCCGCGCCACGCCACGCCACGCCACGCCTCGCCTTAATCTGGGACAAGCTGTCAGCCTTGTTAGGACGAGTGTAATGTTCTCCAAAAGAGGAGGAAAAGAGAGGGGGCCGGGCCGGGGGCGCTGGTAGGCGCGCGTGACCACGTCCCTCGCGCAGTGAGCGCGCGGGGTGGCGCTGCTCCGGGCGGCAGCTCAGTAACGCATCGGTGCCGGCCGTCTGTGTTTTAACCTATAACGCTGCACTTAACAGTGGCGGATCCAGAGGCTGTCTTTAGGAGGGGCAAAGTATCACTTTTTGCCCACTTACAGGGGCAAAGTATGGTCTTTTGCCTACCTTTCAGGCAGCTTCCTAGGTGCCGGGGGGCAATTGACTTTATGCCCCCCCTCTCCCCCTGGATCCGCGCTTGGCACGTAACCACGATTCCTGCCTCACTCATCCCCACGGCATGACTGGGTGCGCCCCTGCGGTCCGAAGCATAGGCAACGCGCCGCGCGCCGCAGCCGAGCGGGTGGCCTATGCCGCGCTCAGCGGGCGCTGAAGGCCTCCACCACGGGGGCTGCTGGGAGGCGGACGAGAGGGAGAGAGAGAGAGAGAGAGAGCGAGCGAGAGAGGAGAGAGAGAGAGAGAGAGAGAGAGAGAGAGAGAGAGAGAATGAGAGGGATGGGCTGGTCCACATCGGTGCTGTGGTCAGCGGCTGCCTGACGGATGACCTCACTCCGACCCCGGCGCGCCACGCGCCTACATCTCTTTACACCGCCCCGCCCCGCCCCGCCCCGCCCAGGCTTTTGATAACCCCGTGGCGAGTGAAACGCCACCGTCGCCCGTAGACAGCCGACGTTATATCTTTGCTGGAGCCCGCCCCGCCGGGCTGAGATCTCCTGTCGCCGTTTACCTCTCTCTCTCTCTCTCTCTCTCTCTCTCTCTCTCTCTCTCTCTCTCTCTCTCTCTCTCTCTCTCTCTCTCTCTCTCTCTCTCTCTCTCTCTCTCTCTCTCTCTCTCTCTCTCTGGCTCTGTGCCTCTCCATCCTCCTCCTCCACCACCACCACCACACGGCCGTCGCTGCATATAAAACTCACGCAACAAAGTTGCCTGCGGTGAACGTTGTCTCGAGATATCGATCCTCAGCTCGTCTTTGGCGTAAATCGGCCCGCCTGATGGGCTGGGCATAGCCTGCCTCACCCCGCTTCACCTCACTCCGCCCCGCCTCACCCCGCCCCGCCTCACCCCGCCCCGCCTCACCCCGCCCCGCCTCACCCCGCCCCGCCTCACCCCGCCCCGCCTCACCCCACCCCGCCCCGCACTGCGGTTTGTTGGCCGGTGGATAAAGCACGCTGCGTGCTCGTCTGCTCGGGCCGGAAAGTTTGTCTGTTGATTGGGAAGCGTTGTGGACGGGGCGGGGGGGAGTAGGGGTTGAGCTTCAGATTTCGCCCGGCTTGTTGCCGTGCGCTATGGATAGATAATATCACTGTAGGCTTTCGGTTTCACTGCTTAACTCGTGGCCCGGTCTGGATGTGCTAACTTTTTCAATCGGATGCGTCTTGCTGAATATAGCGAGCCGGGGTGTCTCATCGTCAGTTTACTTAATATCGATCGCAATGAGGAAAGATAAGTTTGAAAGTTTCTGCGAGCCGTTTGATCGAGATGCTTGTATACCTAATGGTGAGTTTTAGTTTTTATTCACGACTAGAATACGCTGTGTCACTCGCGATACACATCACAATAAACAAAAATTTGTGCGCGATATTTTTTTTTAACCGTTCCAAGGACAGTTGAAAAAATTCTAAATTGGAATAATTTTTGTCGCAGAATTATGTCATGCGATTTTGTTCATCTCATTTGCTTTAGCACTTTTGAGACAAAAATTTGTCTCAGCTCGCATGCAAAAACCACCCCCTAATTTATGCAACAATATGCCTCGCGCCGCGAAAGCGATGGCGTTCTTTCTCGCGGGACAAAATTCGAGTCCGTTGACTGTGTACCGCAGCCGGCCGGGCAGGGCAGGGCTGGACAGGGCACGGCACGGGTCACAGGGGTCTCAGGTCGCACGGCACGCAGTCAGGTCTCCTCCAGGGTCGAATTATCTAGTGATTATCAAGGCCTGGCTCCCAATCACGGCGCTGGCCCTGCTGGGGTGGTCACTCCCCCGGCCGCTGCGCCGCCCCCCACCCCCACCCCCCGCTGCATAACACATGAGGGGGTGGTCCGGCAGGGCACGCCGCTCCCCCGCCACAGCACCAGGCTTAATAAGAATGCTCGCACGGCGGCGCGCCCCTCACCCCTACCCCCGGCCCGCCGGCCCGCGCAAATTTAAAATTTACGGAAGGCGAAATAACAAACAAGTGGGCTGTGGTGGCGGCGGCGGACGGAGAGCGGCGGTGGCGGTGCGGTGGAAGAGGAGAGCGCGGGGGAAAAAAAAGAAATAACAGTCCGGGAGGAGAGGAACATATATACAACGGAATGGTAAAGAGAGGCGACATAAAGTATCAGTGTAATTACATGTGGGCTCCGCGCTGTTATCAACAACACCCCCCTCCCCTTTTTTTCCAGCGAATATTAGACGCGTTGTAATACAGCATATCGCTGTCATCTGTTTTTTTTTGTCAAAATATATAATACGCATGCAACATTTTTACCGAGCTGCCGGTGTCGATCCAAGGGAATTCACATCGGAAAATCTTGTACAGACCACTCGGTATAACACGGTATTACACCTGTATTACACCTGTATTACACACAAGATTTTATCACTTTAAAGCACATTCTCGTGGTTTTCGGGGACGTAGGTCACAAGCGCTACAGATCACAACCGCTACAGGTCACAAGCGCTACAGCTCGCTAACGCTACGGGTCGCAAGCGCTACGAGTCACAAGCGCTACAGCTCGGTAGCGCTACGGGTCACAAGCGGTACAGCGAGAATCCGCGCGTTAGGCGGAGCCGAGCCGAGCCGAGCCGAGCTAAACCTTGAAAAATTACGCACGTGGCGTGAAAACGTGGAAAATTTTTGCGACAGTAAACCTCCGAGGAGGTTGCGGTTCCCGCCAGGCACAGGGCTTTACCCCCGTGGCAGCCAACTACTTCGGTGTTCTTATGGGAACCGGTGCTTTTGGACTGCGATCCTGTCGCGCAATTCGACAGATTTGATCCCCGTACTGCCAGATTTAGTCGTACGGTGGTTAACCGAACTGCCCCTGTCCCAGAGCATGGAATAGCTATTTTGGAGCCAGATTCTAGGACTTATGACCCCACGACCGACCACCAGTCGTGGGCATGGGACGGAACTTCCTGGCAACCCGCTGTCGCTACCAGTGAAGAACCTACCTGGGTTTGAACCAGGCCCCATGTGCCGAGTCTCACAGACACCCCACGGCTTTCGCGGCACCACTAGACCACTAGACCGTCGGCTATTCCACGAGGAGCTCGGTTGAAATGGGGGCTTGAATTCCACTCTCCAAATTGTTGTCCTCAGAAAAATTAAATGTTTCGGTAATATTCGAACCTCCGTCCTGCGACTCTCCGCGCGGACACTATGCCGGCACGGCTACGACGCCACGGTACCAGGTGCCGGACCACTAGGAGTCATGGTGCGCGAGAAGCCACCGAAGAAACGAACCCGGTGTCATGAGTGCGCCTGCTCTCCGGTCAGTGGTGGGCCGGCCGCGTAGCGACATTGGTATCGACGCTGCTTATAGCACTGGGCGGGAAGTGGTTCAAAAACCGCGTAAGGTTTTTTTCTTTTTATTATTTTTTTTTTGTTCGGACCACTCCTGTTTTCGGCATTACATTACGTGTATTACGGCGTAATACATGGATCGGGTGCACAGTGTGTTACGGAAGTGAATTTCCCCTCGTGTCGATCCGAACAACCCGCCCGACGAGCCAACGTTACGTTCGACGAGCGGAGCGGCCGGGCAATATTTTCACTTCCTCCCGTGTTGTCCCGCTCCGCGCCCTGCGCGCCAAGGGATTGCTTTTTCATTCTCGCCTGCACCGCGCCCTCCGCACAGCGCAGCCCTGCGCCCTCATCTGATTCTGCAAACAGTTTTAATGGAAAGCTTATAGCTGTCGCCGCAAAGTTTCTTGCTTTCTTTTTTTTTTTTTATTATCTGCTGCTACTATTTTTGTTCCGCCGGCAGAAGCTGCAGTGGCAGCAGCGGGAGCCATACGGCGACATGAGCGCGGCCTCGGCTGAACCGAGATGTACAAACACCACCGCGAGGAGAGTGCTCTGTGTGTGTGTGTGTGGGGGGGGGGGGAGAGGTACCAGAGGGGGAGGCACTCCTACTCTGCAAATAAGAGTGTGACGCGCAGAAGAGAAAAAAAAATCCTTTTACAACAGAACGACTCGCTGACGTACGGTGGAATGAGTGTTTGACAAGTGTATTCAAGTGCGGAGCAAGGTGAATACATACACTGTGCGTCACCGGCGTGTTTGTGAATTGATGACGGATTTATTCACGCGCGTACAATTTCTATCTCGACTAGCGTGTACCGGAGGAGGTTTCGGAAAGTGTCTCTCAGGGTGTGCGCGTTGCCCGAGGGGGAACCAACTTTGAAATTTTTGAACACCTAATAATTCAGAAAAAAAAACATATGAAAATTTCACGAAAAATCACAACACACAGAACATACAAACACGATATTAGAAAAAAGCAAGGCAAAAATTTTTTAAAAGTCAACAAAAGATCACAAAATTTACGATATTTGTACGCTAAAATTCTGAGTTGTTTCCCCCTCGGTACGCCTTGATGGGGAGCAAAGAGAAGGGAGTCGAAGCAAAAAGTTTCTTCGTCCTGAAGCGCTTATCCGCGCTCGGACCGGCCCGGACCCGGCCGTGCCGTAGGGCCTCTGACCCGAAATTAAACTTTTTGGCGCGATCGCTTCATCGCTGCCCCCGGCTGGTCCGGACCAGTCCGCTCCGCGGCGTGTTGTATATGTTTATTTAAGTTGGCTCTCCCCCGGCGACGGCCTGTGCCTAATTCAATGCGTGGAGAGACAGGGAGGGATGTAGGGGCCCCAATGAGAGAGACGAGAATTTTATTTGTGTGTTAGAAAAAGGGAGAAGGGGGTTGGACGAAGAGAGACGCAAATTTCACAGGCCGCTTGCTGGATCGAAGTGAGACAAAATGCGTTACACTTGTTTGTTTTCTTATTTTCCTTGTTTTCATTTCGCGCATTAAGTTCTCTAAAGTTTTGAAAATTTTTGAACATAATGTTAAAGTTTTGACTTTGTTTTTAAAAAATTTTGAAAACTTTTCTGCACAACTTTTTGAGTATATTTCAAGTTTTGAAATATTTTTGTGAACTAATACGAAGTGTTCAAAAATTTCCGAGCTCGTTAGACGATTGCCTTGTTTGTGTGTGTCCCGCAGAGCTGCTGCACCGCGTCGTGCTGCTGTCGGGCTGCGCGCTCAGCCCCTGGGCGCTGCAGCGCGACCCGCTGTCGGTGAAGCGGCGGGTGGCCGAGCAGACGGGCTGCCACGGCGACCTGCTGGAGGACGACCTGGCGCCCTGCCTGCGCGCGCGCCCGCTCCACCACCTGCTCGCCGTGCGCCTCGACCCGCCGCGCTTCCTGCCGGGCTTCGCGCCCTTCGTGGACGGCGCCGTCCTCATGGGCACCGGCTCCACCTCGCTCGGCGACCTGGGTGAGTACGCGGGTGACAGGTGACGGCGGGAAGAGTAGAGGCGTAGTGACGTCCGACGACGATGACGACCTTGCCGATGACGACCTCCACGACGATGACGACCTTGCCGTTGACGACCTCCACGACGATGACGACCTCCACGACGATGACGACCTTGCCGTTGACGACTTCCACGACGATGACGACCTTGCCGTTGACGACCTTCATGACGATGACGACCTTGCCGTTGACGACCTCCATGACGATGACGACCTCCACGTCGATGACGACCTTGCCGATGACGACGCCTACGACGACGCCGTCGCGACGACAGCGACGGAGTATCTATGACGGTGAGGGTAGGCGTGCGCGCGCGCGAGCGCTTGGAAAGGAGCGTTTCAGAGAAGAGGGTAAAAAAACGAAGGCGCTTCTCTCCTGCCTCGCCTGCCTCGCCTCGCCTCGCCTGGCCCGCTATGCGGAGATATAGTAGGATAGCGAGGGAAAGGGGCAACGACGAAAAGATGACGTTCGATACAGCGCGGTGCGGCCCGCCCGGCCGGGCCGCCAGGCAGGCAGGCGGTATCCAATCTTGCGAGAACTTTGAATCCAAGTGCTGTGAGGGCTCTTGGGGGCCGTGCTCGGCCCAGCACGGCCCGGCCCGGCCCGGCCCGCCCGGGGCTGCCGTATATGTATAGGAAGGGCACATCGCCGGCAGCGCTCCATACGTGCCCAACACAATACAAGGTACCCTCCCCCCTAGCTCTTGTGCTCTTATTTTCCCCCCTCCCCCCTCTTACCCCTCCTGCTCAGACGCAGAGTGTGTAAAGGAAAGGGGTGCTGTGTGGTGAAAGGCGTGGTGCGCTGGAGTGGGGAGGGCTGGGGTGGGGGTGAAGGGGGAAGCCCCCGGATGGATAGGGGCGGCGGGCGCCGGGGCGCGGGAGCGGGTCAGGCCAGGCCGGGGGACTCGCCAAACTCGGCAGTGTTGGAAATGTGGTGAACTCTTCAATCACGGCGCCTCAGCCCCCCCCCTTCCCCCGGAGCCCCCCAGGCCAGCCCAGACCTCCAGGCGGCGCGCGGGAATGGAAAACGGGCACCACCAGAAGACTCGCGGGGCGGCTCGGGGAAAAGGGAGGGGGCTTTCTTTAAATTCGCTCCTGGCGGGCGGGGGGATCCGTCGCCGTCCGCGTTTTCCCATTTTTTCTGTCCGCGGTCCCCGCCCTCGCGCACACACGACCCCGCACAGTCTCCCCAGTTAGTCCCCGCGGTATATGTCTCAGCCCCGCCCCGCACCCTCTGGGCCTCGTCCTGGGGAAGCAATTCAGCGCCAGGGGGTGGGGTGGGGGTAACAGTGGCGCAATGATGCGTAGTGCCGGCCCGCCCTCCCCGCCGTCGCCAAGCTCCCCAGCGGGCTGGCGGCGCGCCTGCCCGGGGCATGTGAGTGGGCACATTACTATGCCCGGGTGAAATTCGACCAGAGTGAGAGTGAGAGTGCCCCAAATAGAGTGTGTTCGTCAGGGCGAGAGCTAAACTCTCCTCGGTGCGGGGCGGGGCGGGGCGGGCGCGCTGGTTGCGCGCGTCAGGGAAGAGGCAGGCGGGTGCTTGGCTGCGCCTCGGCCCCGCCCAGCCCGGCCCTGCGCAACTCAAACTTCCCTCAGAAAGCCATTCAACAGTTGCGCGGGCCGGGGCCGGGCCGGGCCGGGCCGCTACCTGTGTGTGCGCGTGCGCGCGCGCGCCTTTGAGTGTGTTCGGAAATGGCACCACCACGCCCGGCGCCCGGCCTCTCCGCGGCGGGGCTCTACTCCTTGTCTCTAATTGCCTTCCTGGGGAGCGCGCTGTGCGGGAGAGAGGCGGGGCGGGGCGGGGCGGGGAGAGTGCGCGAAGCCAAGTGATGGCGCCGAGTGCCGCCCCGCCCCGCCCCGTCCCGCCATGGGGTAAGGGAATCTTTCTCGACTTACCCGCCCCTCCCTTATGCCTTCTTCCTCCCTCGTGCCCTCCCCGTATCCCTCCCCCTTGTTCCGCTCTTCCTCCCCCGTGCTCTCCTCCTCCTCCTCCTCCTCCCCCTCCTCCTCCTCCTCCTCCTCCCCTCCTCCTCCTCCCCCGTGCCCTCCCCGTCCTCCCCCGTGCTGCACACGTTGTCCCCGGAACGAGAAATATCCGTCCCCGAGTCCGTCGAGAGCGGAGAATGCTGATATATCGATGCTAACCAGGCAGAGGATGGCGACATAAGTTGGACGTCTGGCACCTCTAACGCGTGTCGGGGCGGGGCGGGGCGGGGCGGGGCGGGGCGGGGCGGGGCGGCGCGCCCAGCGGGTGCGCCGGGCGGGGCGGGAGTGGAGGGGCCACAGGGAAGGACTTCTTGTCGTTCCGCTCATAGCTGCCTGCTGCCACCGGCCTTAAATTTATCGCCTCAAGATGTCAGTGTACTGGCGGGCGGCCACATGCGTCGGCCCCCGTGAATATAAAGTGAGTTATTTGTGGGGGCGGTGGCGGCGGCACGGTGCGCCGGGCGCGGGGCCGGGGGCGGGGCGGGGCGGGGCGGGGCGGGGGCGGCGCGGGGGCGGCGCGCGCGTCGGGGCCGCTCGGCCGAATGGCCACGCACTTTGGGGTACTTTGCGGCGAGTAGCAGCCCGTCAAAGTGGCGCCGTGCGGGCTGCGCTCAAGTACCCGCCAGGCGACGAGACGGAAATGTAGCGATATGATAATTTACTTATATTTTTAATTTGTTAAAAAAGAAAGAATCATGCCAAAAGTATTTGCACTGAAAGTCCAACAGTGAGCAATGCACGCTGTATATGAAGTGTGCATGGAATGCAGGCTGTACGAGGCTGTACATAAAGTGTGCATGACATGCTTACTGTTTTTAACGTGTGCATAGCCATGCTCACTATAATTTCAACAGTGGGCATTGCTCACATTTTGTAAAGTGAGCATGGATATACACACATTATAAACAGAGAGCATGTCATGCACACTCTATATGCAGCGTGCATTCCATGCACACTTTATATGCAGCGTGCATTGCTCACTGTTGGATTTTCAGCGTATGTATTTTATTTCATTACATTATTGTATTGGTTGCGCGCGCGCGTGCCCGCAGGCGGCGGCGCCGAGCTGGCGGACTTCCCCACGCGGGACCTGCTGTTCGGCCTGACGACCACCGAGTCGTACCTGGACCTGTCGGCGCAGGACCTGGAGTTCGGCTTCAACGAGACGCGGCGGGACCGCATCCTGCGCACGTACGTGCGCAACGCCTACCTGTACCACCTCAACGAGATCTTCGCCACGCTCAAGAACGAGTACACGGACTGGGAGCGGCCCGTGCAGAACCCGCTCAACGTCCGGGACGCGACGCTCGAGGTGCTGAGCGACGGCCAGACCACGGCGCCGCTGCTGCGCGTCGGCCACCTGCACGCCGCCAGGGCGCGCGGCGGCGCCAGGGGCGGCCGCACCTACTTCCTGCACTTCAAGCACCAGAGCGGCGAGCGGGACTTCCCCCAGGTGAGTCGGTCCCACACTCAATAATCTCGTATCAACACTGTAAAAACAAAGGTGCTAAGTCCTACCTTTGAAAGGCACTAACAAAATTTAATGCCTTTGGAAAGGCACTGAGATTTAGTGCCCCAGAAAAGGCACTAGATTTTGTAAGTGCCTTTCAAAGGTAGGATTTAGCACCTTTAGCTGACCTGCTATAGTATGAGCTCCGAACAAATTTAGTGCCTTTGCAAAGGCTCTTAGATTTAGTGCCCCAGGAAAGACACTGACACTAAACCTAGCACTTGATTTTAGCGCCCCGGGAAAGGCGTTGCTTAGCACCTTTGTTTTTCCGGTGAATTTATTATTAGAGTCATTGGTGGTAGTGCCCCTGGGGTCATGTTGATTTTCGAGTTGCATATCTTTCCGCGCAAAGAGTATAGCAGCAGCGCGCAATAAAACAAGAGCTAACATAACAAACCAAAAAACTGGGCTGTATCTTTTTTTTTTTTTTTCCTCTCGGATACATCCTGACTGACAGTCGGTGGAAAATTGGGCGGCGGCCCGCTTGATGGCGTTAGCCGCGGCGGGCGGCGGCTCAACGCCCTCCTCCCCGCGGTCAAGCCCCCGGGGAGCCCCCCCCCCCCCCCCCCCACACACACACACACACACGCAGGGAGATCGTATTGCGGACTGCACAAAAGCGAGCGGCCGAACAGCCTTTGTAGCCCGGCGCGGCGCGGCGCGGCGGCCCAACCGGCCCACCGCACCGCGGACCAGTCGGGCCACCGCCTAGCCAATGCGCTCGTGTACCTGGACCAACTATTTAAAAAAAAAAAAAATTATGAAAAAAAAGAAAAAGAAACGGAAATGATATCTGACAGTCGTAACCCGCATCGTATCGGTTTGCAGTTGTTCTCAGTGTTGCTAGCATCATCACCACCACACCGGATTTCTCTCTTTCTCTCTAATTTTTTCGTCATTTATTTATTAATTTTTTATATTCATCATGGAGGCATTCGTGGGAACTTTTAGAACACTGGTCTTTTCCTGCGTCATATGCTCAAAAGTTTTGCATTGCTCGTGCCTCAAAGAAAAAAAAATACAGCTGGAGAACGCGTCGCAGGGCGCGGGCAGCGTTGGTATGGGCGGGGGCAGGGCAGGGCAGGGCGGGGCGGGGCGGGGCGGGGCGGGGCGGGGCGGGGGGTTGTTAGAATCTGAGAGAAAAGGAGCATCAGTGGTACGGACGCTATACACACCGTAGTAAAACGCGGCCCGGGGCGTCTTTGGGGACGATGGCGGGGTGGGAGCGCAGTTGAGCCGCCCCCACCCCCTCGTTCCTTACGACCTGCCCCGCCCCGCCCCGCACCACCCCGCCCCGCCCCTCTCCCCAGTAAAGTTCCAAGTGCTACGCAGGCTGATGTGAAAGGAATGGCGTCACTAGTTACGGTCGGTGCACGTCCCGCCCCGCGTGCACGTACGCCCGATTGGCACGTCGCGCCGCACGTAACGCACGTAGGCAGGTGGATCCGGTCCAATCAGCGCTGAGCTGCCGGGCGGGGCGGGGCGGGGCGCGTGAGTGTACCTGTCACTGCCGCGCCCCGCCCGCCCCGCCCCGCCTCCGCACTGGCTGGCAGGCGGGGCGGGTTGTAGGCGATTACCTGCGCCACTTACTTCTTTCAGGACAAGAGAGTCGCCTTCTTGACTTTGACACCCTGGCCGTTATTTACCTGCGCCCCGCCCCGCCCCGCCGCGCCCCGCCTGCTCTCCGGTCAGTGCTAGGATGGCAGTGGTTTTGTTTTTGTTTGGACCAAGTGCTCTTTTCAGTGCCTTTTTTGCAGTTGCCCAAGTCACAAGGACGGTATAGCTGGAAAGAGCACTTAGTCCAAACAAAAAAAATAAAAAAAATAAAAAATTACGCGGTTTTGAACCACTTCCGCCCAGTGCTATGAGCAGCGACGATACTAATGACGCTACGTGGCGGCCATGAAAAATTTTTGCCAGCACTGACCGGAGAGCAGGCGCACTCATGACACCGGGAATCGTTTCTTCGGTTGACTGTGGCTTCTCGCGCAGCATGACTCCTAGTGGTCCGGCATCTGGTACCGTGGCGTCGTAGCCGTGCCGGCATAGTGTCCGCGCGGAGAGTCGCAGGACGGAGGTTCGAATCTTACCAAAACATTTAATTTTTTCTGAGGACAACAATTTGGAGAGTGGAATTCAAGCCCCCCATTTCAACCGAGCTCCCTCGTGGAATAGCCGACGGTCTAGTGGTCTAGTGGTGCCGCGAAAGCCGTGGGGTGTCTGTGAGACTCGGCACATGGGGCCTGGTTCAAACCCAGGTAGGTTCTTCACTGGTAGCGACAGCGGGTTGCCAGGAAGTTCCGTCCCATGCCCACGACTGGTGGTCGGTCGTGGGGTCATAAGTCCCTAGAATCTGGCTCCAAAAATAGCTTTATTCCATGCTCTGGGGACAGGGCAGTTCAGTTAACCACCGTATTGCGACTAAATCTGACAGTACGGGGGATCAAATCTGTCGAATTGCGCGACAGGATCGCAGTCCAAAAGCACCGGTTCCCATAAGAACACCGAAGTAGTTGGCTGCCACGGGGAGGTAAAAGCCTGTGCCTGGCGGGAACCGCAACCTCCCTCAGGAGGTTTACTGTCGCAAAAAATTTTCCATGTTTTCACGCCACGTGCGTAATTTTCAAGGTTTAGCTCGGCTCGGCTCGGCTCCGCCTAACGCGCGGATTCTCGCTGTAGCGCTTGTGACCCGTAGCGCTACCGAGCTGTAGCGCTTGTGACTCGTAGCGCTTGCGACCCGTAGCGTTAGCGAGCTGTAGCGCTTGTGACCTGTAGCGGTTGTGATCTGTAGCGCTTGCGAGCCACTCCTCCCCGCCGCGCCCCGCCCCGCCCCGCCCCGCCCCGCCCCGCCCCGCCCCGTGACCCCGATCAGCGGGGAGGCACTTCTTAGCAGTGCGGGGGAAGAATCTTTAAGCAGACGGACGCGACGGCCGAGGCTTTTATCTTATTTCACCACTCTGTCTCACGGCGTGTCTGTCTGTCTGTCTGTCTGTCTGTCTGTCTGTCTGTCTGTCTGTCTGTCTGTCTGTCTGTCTGTCTGTCTGTCTGTCTGTCTGTCTGTCTGTCTGTGTGTCTCCTTCGCACGCTCATTTCCGAATACGGTGTGCCACGCCTGGTAGAGAAATAATTGAGGCTGGTGGTGCGACGATATGCCGCTTCTCGGGGGAGAGAGAGGGAGACGAGAAGAAGAAGAAGGAGGAGTAGGAGTGAGAGGAGCGGGAGGAGGCGGAGAGGTTACGGGTTAGGGCTTAGAGGGGCCACGACAGCAAATAAGCGAGGCCCGGGCCCCTACCCACAGCCTGTAGCTCAGCCGCGGCCCTGCCTGCCTGCCTGCTCCGCTTATTTATTTATTCGTTTTCGGCATTGTGTTGATTAGCTCCGCACCGCTGTGGAAATAAGGTGTGTGTGTGTGTGTGCGTGTGTGACACAGGCCATCTGTCACCCTGCTGTACGTTTCACTGCAAGGCATTTGTGAAAAATGTAAACGGTTGTAAAACTGTTTTTGCCAGTACGGGGTGTTTTTGGGGCTGTCGCCGCGCCTTTGGTAAAAGCCTCCCTCACTGCGGTCGTCCACGGCGTGCTGGCCCGCGGCGGGGCGGGGCGGGGCGGGGCGGGGCGGGGCGGGGCGGGGCGGGGCGTGCCGGCGCCTGCCTGATTCCAATAAATATTACAACAACGCTGGCAAGAGTGCTGGCGAGAGGATAAATTGGTTTCGCTGGTTTCGCATTGCAGGTAGCCTCCTCCTCCTCCCGAACCCCGCCCCGCCCCCCCCGCGCCCACGGCCCTCCCTCCCTCCGGCCCCTCGCCTCTGTCTCTCGCACTAGGCGCTTCTCCTAACCCTCCTCTCCCCTCTCTCTCTCTCTCTCTCTCTCTCTCTCTCTCTCTCTCTCTCTCTCTCTCTCTCTCTCTCTCTCTCTCTCTCTCTCTCTCTCTCTCTCTCTCTCTCTCTCTCTCTCTCTCTCTCTCTCTCTCTCTCTCTCTCTCTCTCTCTCTCTCTCTCTCTCTCGCTCTCTCTCTCTCTTTCTCTCTCTTCTCCTCTCTTTCTCTGAGGGCACGCAAACAAGCGGAGCCTCGCCACCATGCCACAACCACGCCCCTCGACGGGCCCAAAAAAAAAGGCAGACTTGGAGCCCTGCTGGGTGTGGCGGGGTGTGGTGGGGCGGGGTGTGGTGGGGCGGGGTGGGTTCCGCGGCATGACTAACGCAATCCTTCCTGCCGGCCTGCTTCACGGGGCAGCAGCAGGAGCGCCTGCTGACTAATTCGCTGTTCTAATCCTCTCCAGCGCCGCTCGTCCAGTTTTTCTTGGTTTTCCAAAGCTCCCCCGGTAATGGTGGAGGCTGCCCGCGTCCTGTTGGTGTGCTCCGCGGGGCGAGGCGGGGCGGGGTGGGGTGGGGCGGGGCGGGGTTGGGGTGGAAGAGAACACGCTCAGTGATGGATGGGGTCGAGCAATTAGGTTATTATCGAGAGGATCGTGGCGCTGGACCAACCGGCCCAGCCACGCCCCGCCCCGCCCCGCCCCGCCCCGCCCCGCCCCGCCCCGCCCCGCCCCGCCCCGCCCCGCCCCGCCCCGCCCCGCCGTGAATGGTCTGGGCGGGGCGGGGCGCGAGTTTATTGAGCCACGCAATAGGGACGGCGGTCGCCATTTTATACTTTAACAAAAAATTACGACGGGGAAAAACTGAAGGATATGATTAAAGTTGAGAGATGCCTGCCATTAGTCCGGGCCGGCTGGCCCTGTGGTGGATTGGTGATCACCTTGCTCCGTCATTTGGAACAGTCCCATACGTACGGGCTGCGGTCGCTTTCATTACGATGTATTTTTTTTAAATTTTGCTTTTGCGTGTTGACTAACCGAGCCTGGACCTTGACCGGCCCGTTAGTGAGTTGTCCACGGCATATTCGTGCCTCCAGCTCATCCAGTGTACAGCTATAAGCGGCAGTTTTTTTTTTGTGTGACGCGGGTTTTTCTTTCTGTAGAAAAAAAAATCGGCTCGACGAAAGTGATGCCATTTTTACGATCGCAAGCGGCCACAAATATCCCTTTAGAAATTATTGCTGACGTTCGTTCATACGTGTAGGCGCCATACATTCAGATTTGCGTGCAGCAGGTTGGGGCGGGTGCCCCGCAGGCTGTCCCAGGTGGTGGCGGGGGTGGGGCGGGGCGGGGCGGGGCGGGGCGGGGCGGGGCGGGGGCGGGGGCGGCTTAAGCCCTTCCTGTGCGGCCGGTTTGATCTTGGAGCTGTTTTGTCTTCCGGGACCCATCCGCGCCACCGCCGTGGTGGTTTGCGGGCTCCACCGCCACGGAAAACGCAGAAATAAAATAAAAACATGGCAGCACTTTGCGGCTGCCGGTGCCGGTGCCAAGCCGGCATCAAAACTATGCGTGGCTATGACCCGCAATTTTTATGTTTTTTTAAAAAATTTATTTTTATTTTTTAAAATATGCTACCGTAGTTGCTAAATTCCCCTATATTCGGTTCTGAAAATAAAAAGGGATTAGCGAGGTGGTAGTCGCGTGAAGAAGGGAGAGTCAGAGTTGAATGACATGACTACATCGGGGAGAGAAAGAAGAAAGAAAGGAAAAAAAACAGCACGCAACGGGGGGAGGGGGGTTGTTAAGGGATCGTAGGGGTAGGGGTTCTTGTTGAGGGGACGCAGGGGGAAGGGGAGGGGGGAGCGACGGCTGCATGAATGTGATATGGCCCGGGCCGGGCGGGCGCGCTCTCAAACGCCCAGGGCGTCATTGCTGTTCGGATGGCAAAGTTTCGACGAGTTGGCTGTGACTCGCGGCAGGTGCCGTGGCGTGCCGGCGTGGCGTGCTGCTTCCCTGGGGGGGGGGGGGGGGGGGGGTTTCTTCCATGATGCACACCCCGACCCTTACCTCTCCACTTCCTATCCATAGTTATCATAGCTCTTTGAATCACTTTCGACGTGCGCGAGAATTTCCAAAACTGCAAACCCAGGGGGTAAGAATGTCGTACACCGAGCAGTGGACAAGTGCTGCAAAGTATACGAGGTAGCTGTAGAGGATGATTATTTTGGTTTCCAGAAGCACAGTGATTCCGCTTCGCCCTTTCGATTTCACTTTCCGATATTTTATTTTCTTCCTCGCCGTGGTGGTACGGCGGGGCCTTGTAGGGTTGCAGTATGGGAGGCGGGCCCCTCCACTCGGTCTGAGACAGACAAAGGCTGGTTATCAATCAGCTGCAGTGGGTTATGGTCGGGTCCTTGGCCAGCTCTCGCAGCCCCACCCCGCCCCGCCCCGCCACGCCCCGCCACGCCACGCCCCGCCCCGCCACGCCGCCGCTGCGTCCGTCCGGCCGTTAAAGGTTATGAGTGCCTTGACTCCTGCGTTGAGCACCCCTACCTCCCCCCACCTCCTTCCTCTCAATGCCTCTCCACCAATCAGGACGCAGAGAATGCCGTCTGGACTGTTGGGCCTGGCCTGGCCGGGCACTAGGCCCGAGGCGAGGCAACGGGGCGGGGCGGGGCGGGGTGGGGCGGGGTGGGGCGGGGTCTGCTGCACAGAGAATCGGAAACCATTTGTCAAGAACACAACGAGCCATTGCCGAGACGTAATTAATGAAGGAAGTTCGGTGGCGACGCGACGCGTCAGGAGGAGCGCCCTCTTCTGCCTGCGGCCGGCCGGCCGGGCCGCAGTATCGCCGCACACTGCCACATTTGACTTTTTGTTTTTAACATTCTTTTTCTCTCTCTTTTTTTTTCTGTGGTCACTGTAAATTTCCAAGCGCCCGTTGACCACGTTTACGGTCATTTTTTATCTACTGCACGGTAAATCTGTTTCCTGGGGCCTCCCAGGAACGTAGGTACTTTTACAGGAAAGTTCCTGGCTTTTCCAGTAATTTTCCTGGAAATACCCTGGAACTTTCCTGGAAAAGTATCTATTTTCCTGGGCTTCCCAGGAAACAGATTTACTGTGTGACGATAGCCGCGCGTTCTTTGGTAGTCGCGCTACGACTGCGCTGCCCCCCTTGCGCCGTTCCTAATTGGAGTTAGATGTCACTTTGATGTAGCGTTAGATTTTACTTGTTCTAATTAAATCCAAGCTCATGACCTTCCCGCGTCCGTCGGCCCCGCGCGCCCCAGCAGGTAGTTTACCGGAAAGCGCTGTACCGTGTAATTTAATTAACGCGTGCTGCCCTTATTTTAAACACCAGTTTTTTTTTCTCTCTCTCTCCCGATCATATACTATAGTTTGACATCTGTTTCGATATTTTTCCCACCGCATGCACCCAGAAAAATGAACAGTTTCACGAACCGTCGCTCAGGGACAACCATAAAATTATGGTTGAGACAGCCATATTATCAACGTGTTGACCATAATTTGGTGAGCTCAACTGTAATATTGTTCATGATTTTCTGGTTGTCCCTGAGGTAACCAGACGATGGTTGCCACAATTTTTCATTTTTCTAGGTGTGATGAATACAATACAATTGCTAAAATGTCTTCTCCCGCAGTGGTGATGACGGCCTTGTCTGTGTTGCAGCGGTCCGGGTCGGTGCGCGGCGAGGACATCCCCTACGTGCTCGGCCTGCCGCTGGTGGCCGGCCGGCCCTTCTTCCCGCACAACTACAGCGGGCCCGACGCGCAGGTGTCGCTCATGCTCATGCGCTACCTCTCCAACTTCGCCCGGAGCGGGTGAGTCGAAACAACTCGATGCACAATCTGTTTACTATCTACAAAATACGTTGTGGATCGCTTGCCACAATCATGTCATGCGATTAAGTGTGTAAAATGTCAGGTTTTGTAGATTAGCAGTTGTTTTAATTTTTTTTTTTTTTTAATTTTTTTTTTTTTTATTTGGGAGGGGCGTTGTTGTTCACATTCCTATTATTTTCTGAAGAAAAAAAAAACGCACACACATACAGGCCAAAGATGTAGGAAAATGTAAGCACGTGTGGTAGGAGCAACAAACGTCTTGCGGTGTGGGGCGGGGCGGGGCGGGGGCGGGGCCTGCAGGGGGAGGAGCAGGCAGAGCTCGCCATAAATTGTGACCCACATTTTGTTTCGGAAGGACCGCTGCTCGGTTGCCCCTCACCCCTCCCTGCTGCTGCTAGTCGGCACGCACTGCGCCAAGATTCGAAAGCACGGATGGAGTGAGGAGGGCGGGGCGGGGCGGGGCGGGGCGGGGCGGGGCGGGGCGGGGCGGGGCGGGGCGATGGGGTGAACGGTTCTGGCGGCACGTACGGCACGGCGCGATGCAGGGAACGCCACAGACCTCACGCGCCCCTACGACACTGGTGAAAGCAAATGTCGTGGAAAACGCTGCCGAGACACACTACTTGTTGAGGAAGATACCGCGCGAGCAGTGAGCAGGTACCGGTACGTGAAAGGTAAACGAGCGAGAGAGAGAGAGAGAGAGAGAGAGAGAGAGAGAGAGAGAGAGAGAGGGGGGGGGGAGGGGGAGAGACGGGGGAAGCTACTTACCGTGCTGCAAACAGCGGCTCTCACCGTTCCCCACCCTCCCTCACGGCAAAGAGCAGCCATCGAATGACGCTTTTCCTTTCGGTGATGGCGGGGCGGGGTGTGGTGGTGGCGGGGCGGGGCGGGGCGTGGCGGGGCGCGGCGAGCTAGTAAAGCAGTCGGATCGCCCCGGCCAGCAGGCGCTTTAGTGCCCGCCGTGTCCTTATCGCCGACACTCAAACCTGCCGCCCGCCCCGCCCCGCCCCCCCCCGCCCCCCCCCGCCCCGCCCCGCCCCGCCCCGCCCCGCCCCGCCCCGCTAGCACCCCGCTGGCTGCTGAAAGCTGCTTTGCTTTGCGGCTATGCCGCCCGCCCCTTCAGTCATCTGTTAATTAGGGCCGTAGGTCTTCTTGGGCCTCAGCAGAATCCGCCTCTCCTAATTCCATCTTTCTCATCTCCTCATTCTTGTCTGCTCCCTGCATCCTCCTCTTCGCCCTGGTTGTACCCCTCTACCCCCCCCCCCCCCTCGCTCTCTCTCCATTGTCACGCCCGTGTGCTGTGAATGACATTTCTATGAATGGGTAGACGGAAAAAAAGTTTGTCGCATAGTAATAATGACGAAGCACCGTCAGTGCGTTTCGATCTTGCAACAGGTGGCCCCCTGCCCCCGCCCCGCCCCGCCCCGCCCCGCCCCGCTCTGCCTACCCGCGCCTCTTCGCCAGAGAGCCTTACGGTACGGCGTGAGAAGTGACTTGGTAACTTTGGAAGTTTCCACAGCGTCTTACCGCATCAATGTTAATGCGCCAAGCACCATCCATGCAAGTTCTCCCTCTCCCACCCCTCCCATTTTGAACCCCCTCCCTCCCTCTCCCTCTCTCTCTCTCTCTCTCTCTCTCTCTCTCTCTCTCTCTCTCTCTCTCTCTCTCTCTCTCTCTCTCTCTCTCTCCACGTGCTCACCCTCTCTCTCTCTTTGCCCTCGAGCGGCTGCAGAACATTTCTTTGTTTCTGCTACCATCTCTCTCTACAGCTCGTTTCTTAATCTTCGCCTGCTAAACCGCACTCACAAGCACCAGGCACGGCTCTCTCGCGATGTTTCTGTCACAAGAGCTCGCCCTGAAGGGTTTCTCACTTCTATAGCTGGCTCAGACGGAAAACCAGCTTTGCGAGGTATTTTTTTTTTCTGTGGCTCAGTGAATTAAGTCTCGTGGTGGGTGGTGGCCCTCGGCAGGAACGCCTGCAGATCTAACAGTATGCAGCCCGCCCGCTCCGGTGTCCAGACGGTGGCCTACCCGCCCGTTGGCAGGCGCTTTATCTGTATGAGTGCGTCTCATGTTTTCACCGGCGGGATCCTTAGAAATGACCTACAGTGCTTGGAAATTTCCCGAATATCCTGTGGTTTAGTGCAGCGAATTTTGTTTGTTTATGAATGTACACCCTAACTGTATTTGTATGTTTTTGTGCAAACGTTTGTGCAGAGTTAAACATGCATATAGTTTCACACAAATTTATGCGAAAAACTGTACGAGTTTATACAAATGTATGCACAAAATCGTTCAAATCACCGCACAAATATGTGCGAAAAATTTGATTGCTTAACTTTGTACAAATAAAAGATACAAATCCGGTTAGTGTGTAAG
Source organism: Frankliniella intonsa (assembly GCA_033675135.1). NCBI lineage: Eukaryota > Metazoa > Arthropoda > Insecta > Thysanoptera > Thripidae > Frankliniella > Frankliniella intonsa. Next base: position 3,128,497 of record CM066252.1, on the reverse strand, counting down.
TTTATGAATATCCGAAGTGCAACTTTTTAAGTGGCAAAGTAGGCTGTAATACTTTTGAGTGGGTTTGGCTCGCGTTAGGCCCCACCCGACCCGGCCGCTGCGTCGCCCGCAGCTCCCCGCCCCGCCCCGTCCTCACCCGCCGGTGGTAATCGTGTTGAGTTAGGTTAGGGGAGGGCGGGGCCGTGCCGGGCCGGGCCGGGCCGGGCGGAGGGTCGCAGGAAACATGTTTATTGTTCGGTCGAAAACTCGTCACAGAGTTTGGAATTCTGTCGGCGTGACAAGATGCAGCCGCTGCCGCTCGGGTCGGGCACGGCGACTCCGGAGGCGACGATTGGTCGGAACGGGAAGTTGCCGCGCGTCGCCACCTGCGCTGGCGAGGGGGCCACAACTCCTGAAATCAAGTGTTCACATACGTGTCGCAATCCATCCGCAATCCTTGCAATCTACCGAAATCCGGACGTAGGTCACAAGCGCTACAGATCGCAACCGCTACAGGTCACAAGCGCTACAGCTCGCTAACGCTACGGGTCGCAAGCGCTACGAGTCACAAGCGCTACAGCTCGGTAGCGCTACGGGTCACAAGCGCTACAGCGAGAATCCGCGCGTTAGGCGGAGCCGAGCCGAGCCGAGCTAAACCTTGAAAATTTACGCAGGTGGCGTGAAAACATGGAAAATTTTTGCGACAGTAAACCTCCCGAGGGAGGTTGCGGTTCCCGCCAGGCACAGGGCTTTTACCCCCCGTGGCAGCCAACTACTTCGGTGTTCTTATGGGAACCGGTGCTTTTTGGACTGCGATCCTGTCGCGCAATTCGACAGATTTGATCCCCGTACTGCCAGATTTAGTCGTACGGTGGTTAACCGAACTGCCCTGTCCCCAGAGCATGGAATAGCTATTTTTGGAGCCAGATTCTAGGACTTATGACCCCACGACCGACCACCAGTCGTGGGCATGGGACGGAACTTCCTGGCAACCCGCTGTCGCTACCAGTGAAGAACCTACCTGGGTTTGAACCAGGCCCCATGTGCCGAGTCTCACAGACACCCCACGGCTTTCGCGGCACCACTAGACCACTAGACCGTCGGCTATTCCACGAGGGAGCTCGGTTGAAATGGGGGCTTGAATTCCACTCTAAATTGTTGTCCTCAGAAAATTAAATGTTTTAGGTAAGATTCGAACCTCCGTCCTGCGACTCTCCGCGCGGACACTATGCCGGCACGGCTACGACGCCACGGTACCAGATGCCGGACCACTAGGAGTCATGCTGCGCGAGAAGCCACAGTCACCGAAGAAACGAACCCGGTGTCATGAGTGCGCCTGCTCTCCGGCCAGTGCTGGGCCGGCCGCGTAGCGTCATTGGTATCGTCGCTGCTCATAGCACTGGGCGGGAAGTGGTTCAAAACCGCGTAAGTTTTTTTCTTTTTATTATTTCTTTTTTGTTCGGACCAAGTGCTCTTTTCAGTGCCTTTTTTGCAGTTGCCCAAGTCACAAGGACGGTATAGCTCGGGAGGTTTACTGTCGCAAAAATTTTCCATGTTTTCACGCCACGTGCGTAATTTTTCAAGGTTTAGCTCGGCTCGGCTCGGCTCCGCCTAACGCGCGGATTCTCGCTGTAGCGCTTGTGACCCGTAGCGCTACCGAGCTGTAGCGCTTGTGACTCGTAGCGCTTGCGACCCGTAGCGTTAGCGAGCTGTAGCGCTTGTGACCTGTAGCGGTTGCGATCTGTAGCGCTTGCGAGCCACTCCTCGAAATCCTGTGCATCATAAAACATTGAAATCCTCCGCAATCTGCCGCAATCTCGCGGAATCCTCTTCAATCTCCCGCAATGCCCCTGAAATCCTCTGCAATCTTCCGCAATCCTCCGCAATCTTGGCGAAACCATCATCGCAATCTTGCAATCGTCCAATGATTTTCGTCGCCATCTAAGTGCAATCTTACAAAATCCATCGCAATCTTAGTAATCCTGCCTTCTTTGCAATCATGTGTTCACTCAAAAGGGGAGTTGTGGCCCCCTCGTGCGCTGGTGTACACTTCACTTGTAAAAACTTCATGTCTATAAAAATAAAAACTCATTCACTTTTTACTTTCGCGCTGGTCGCAGGGACCCCAACAGCGCCATGGACAACGTCCCCCGGGCGCCGACTGACGTCCCCGAGGACCTGAGGCACAGCGTGGACCTGGAGCCACCCCCCTTCTGGGACACCTACGACGCCATCAACCAGATCTACCTGGAGCTGGGTAAGTGCGAGAGTTTAAGAGGTTTTTTTTTACAGTATAGTAAGGACAAATGTACGTCAAAAACTTGTGTTACCAGCCCGTAAAAGTATGAAGGTAGGAAAAGGGTCGCGCATCCCCTCTGCTGCCTTTTGTTTCCGCACCCTGTTTGAACCGGATTTCCCGAAGTATTAGTCTCTGCTCGCCAGGCTAGGCGGGCTAGGGTTGCACAGGGTCGAGTGTGATGGACCCGGATGGACCCCCCCCCCCCCCCCCGGCTCCCCCCAGCCCCGCCCTATCATCTGCCTACCCACCCCCTACCCCTAATCAGATCCCGTCCCGTCGGTGGGTCGACGGGGGCTAATCCCGCGCGCGCCCCGCCCGCTCCCACCTGGGGCCGGGAACTTATTAAGGGCCTAACTGCAGCGGCGTCGTGTATCTCGAGAGGGAGCTTTGAGGTTACCCCCCACCCCCCGCACCGCCCCAGCCGGGGCCCTCTCTGGCTGCGTCTCCATCGGAATACGCCGCCGCGCCGCCGGTGGTAGTATTGGCAGCGCAGGGGATGGAGAGGGAGGGGGGGGGGGAGGAGGGGCCTCCATGGGACGCGATTCAGTCGCCGAATGGCGGCGGTCCTGTCCTGCTGCCCTGCTGGCTTTTTGTCTCGCGTACAACGCTTGGCCGCCACGGCTGCGCACAGCTAAAGCCTACGAGAGGGTCCGGCTCAGAGGGGCCCCGCCTCGCCCCGCCCCGTCCGGGGCTTGGTCGTCCTTCTGTATCCGCGTCTCCTCCTCTCTCTCCCTCTTTCCCCCTCTCTCTGTCTCTCTCTCTCTCTCTCTCTCTCTCTCTGTCTCTCTCTGTCTCTGTCTCTATCTCCTATGGTTTGCGTTGCCGAGCCGAGCATCCCCGTTTTCAAAGGCGAGCCAGAGGGACAGAGCAGGACGGGGCGCGGGGGCGTATTACAAATTTGCAGCGCAGCGGTGTGCGGTACGGTCCCCCGCCGAACGTGTTCCGGGGCGGGGCGGGGCAGGGCGCGGCGGGGCGGGGCGGGGCGGGGCGCGGGGGGGCGGGGCGGGGCAGGGCGCGGCGGGGCGTGCTATCGCCCCTCCCGCACTAGGGAGCAGGCGAGCAGCGCGCGCTAAATGCGAAAATGGTTTTCGGGAGGAAAGGAAACATTGCAGTAGAACCCCGCCCCGCCTCGCCCCGCCCCGCCCCGCCCCCCGCAAACCCTATTGCTGAGGGAGAGGTGGGGCTCTTTATGGTGCTAATATCACCTGGGCCTGGAACATCGGTAAAGAGGTGGCGGTGGGTGGAGCGGGGTGGGGCGGGGCGGGGCGGGGCGGGGCGGGGCGGTGGCGCCGACGGGGACCGTTCAAAGCGTGTTGTTTAGGGTCTGGAGGGAGCGCTGGAAAATGCTGCAGCGGGGCAGGGAGGCGACTGCGGCACAACGCCACTGCTGCCGACGGAAAAAGAAAACGAACATTAATCCAAAACCGTATTTCCAACCCAATGCCATAATTTTTCGTTTCCTAAAATAAAGAATTTTGCCACGTATCGCTGGCTGTTGCAGGCACGACGGCCAAGACGGAGAGCCACTACCGCGGCCACAAGATGTCGCTGTGGCTGAACCTGCTGCCGCAGCTGCACCGGCCGGGCCTGGACGAGCTCAACATGAGGCACCACCACTTCCAGGAGGAGGGCGCGCAGTACTATGACGGTGAGACGAGCGGTCACCGCGTCCTCTTTATAGCGCGATGGCAGTCTAGTCTAAATTGTCGGCGAGGGTCCGGCGGCGCGCGGCGGGGAGCTGGAGCAGGGACTGGAGCTGGAGTTGGGGCTGGGGCTGGAGCTGGGGCTGGATCTGGAGCAGGAGTAGGGGCTAGAGCTGACAAAGGAGCAGGGGCTGGAGCTGGAGATGGGGCTGGAGCAGGAGCTGGGGCTGGTGATGGGGCTGGAGCAGGAGCTGGGGCTGGAGCTGGAGCAGGAGTTGGAGCTGGGGCTGGAACAGGAGCTGGGGCTGGAGCAGGGGCTGGAGCAGGAGCTGGAGCTAGAGCTAGAGCTGGGGCTGGAGCTGGGAGCTGGAGCTGAGCTGGCTGGAGCTGGGAGCTGGGGCTGGAGCTGGGGCTGGGGCTGGAGCTGGGGCTGGAGCTGGAGCTGGAGCAGGAGCAGGAGCAGGGGCTGGAGCAGGAGCTGGAGCCAGAGCTGGCTGGAGCAGCTGGGAGCTGGAGCAGGAGCAGGAGCAGGGGCTGGAGCTGGAGCTGGAGCAGGAGCAGGGGCTGGAGCTGGAGCTGGGGCTGGAGCAGGAGCAGGGGCTGGAGCTGGAGCTGGAGCTGGAGCAGGAGCAGGGGCTCTAGCGATAAGTGTCTCCGGCCCGGCGGGATGTTTTATTCATAAATGATAATCAAACAGTGGCCGTGCGTTTACATAGAATTTGCCGCCAGTGACCTGGCTGGCCGTCGCGAGAGTTCGGTACGTTCCGAAAAGGCCCCACACGGAAGCGGGGAAGAAATCTTCGCCTATCAAAGTTTCATGCATTTTGCATCGCGAGCGGTACTGGCAAAAGTATATGGAAGCGGGGCCGGGGGGAGAGGGGTGGGGGAGCTGGGAAGTTGTGCCTGTGCCCGGGGCTGCTCAAAGTGTCACCCGGCAAAGAATTCCCCCTCCTTCCCCACGGCTCCAGCTCCTGCTCTACCTAGGGCGGTCCTTCACTTAATAAGCGCCCGCTCCGCCCCGCTCCGCCCCGCTCCTCCACTCTTTCGGGGCCTAACGCAACCCTCCACAACACGCCAAATATCCGCCGCAAAGTGCCTCGCACAGCAGACGCGCCCGGCCCCGCCCGGCCCCGCCCGACCCGGGGACCGGCGGGGACTGAATTTGCATGAGATAGTTGCAGCAGCAGTGCCGGCAGTGCATGGCACAGGCTGCCAGAGCCAGAACCGTACAAGTTGGTCCGGGGCGGGGCGGGGCGGGGCAGGGCGGGGCAGGGCGGGGGCGGTGTCGGGCCGGGAAGGACCACGAGGTGCTGGTGGGGGGCTCAACTTTTGTAATTGAGGGACGTGTGTGGATGCTCACGCTCACGTCGTGCTCACGCTCGGTCCTCTGGTTGCAGGCTCCGTGCGTCCGCAGACGCTGCAGCGGCCGACGCCTCAGCAGGTGCCGGCGCCGCCGCCGCCCAGCACTCCGACCACGCCGTCGGAGGCGCTGTCCTCGGCCACGCCGCCGTCGGGGGCGGCCGCCAACATCCCCGCGGCCGCCGCCCCCGTCACGACGGAGTGCCCGCCCAACGGGACGGGCCTGGGGGCGGCGGCAGCAGCAGCGGCGGCGGCGGCGGCGGCTGGTCCGGGCGCCGTCAGCGAGACCCTGCGGCCGAGTAACGGCAACAACCTCCTGCGGAAGTTCGCCAGCAGCCACTACCAGAGCTACACCACGGCGCTGTCCGTCACCATCGCCGTCGGCTGCTTCCTGCTGCTCCTCAACATCCTCATCTTCTTCGGCATCTACCACCAGCGCGACCGGTCCAACGCCGCCGAGAAGAAGAAGAAGAAGCAGCGCAAGAAGAAGGAGGAGCTGGCCGACAGCTGCTCCAGCAGCTCGGCCGACGGCCACCACCTCGAGACGAAGCACGCCCTGGCCGCGCTGGTGGACGAGATGCCGTCTGCGGGCGCGTCCGCCATGGGCATGGCCAGCATGGCGGGCATGGGCGCCACGGCCTCCAGCCCCATGCTGGACATGCCTCTCCAGGAGTTCAACTGCTCGCCGCCGCCGGGCTCCAAGCGGCCCGTTGCCGTCGGCGTCGGCGTCGGCGTCGGCTCCAGTCGGGGCCCCAGTCCCGGCCCCCTGGGCCCCATGGCGGGCTCGTGCTCTAGCCTGGCCGGGGTGGAGGTGGCGGTGGGCAGCGGGCTCAACAGCATGCACGGCTCACAGACTTGCATTCCCGACCCGCCTCCCCCGCCTAAGGGGCAGCCGCCGTCCAGCCAGCTGTGCAACAGCCTTGGCATCCTCAGGTCCCAGGGCTGCCCCTCCACCCCCGGCTCCACCAAGAAGCGAGTCCACATCCAGGAGATCTCAGTCTGAAGCGCCGCCCTTTTATGTTCATAGGTTTTGTGCGTGTGCTTGTGTGTGTGTGTGTGATAGAGAGAGAGAGAGAGGGGGGGGGGAGGAGGGAGGGAGGGAGAGAGGGAGAGGGAGGGAGTGAGTATGTGAGTGAGTGTGAAGAGATAGTTTTATTGTGCACAAGACTTCAAAGTGAAAGATATTCGTGTAAAACGTGTTTAGTGTTTGTGATAGGCAAACTCGTGGACAGAGCCCAAGCTGTGTGTGCTGCAGGCCTGTGATTTGCCCTTGTGACTTACTTGTTACCTTTGAGTGAAGTTGGGGTGTTGCACTTTCTGGAATGAGCATTTCTACATCGGACACAGAAGTTTCCTGTATTGAATTTCCCATGTGTTACATGAACAGGTGAATACTTTGAATGGTAATTCGGTAGGTGGACAAACTGTAACATAGAAAAAGTGCAATGAACATTATCCAGATCAAGTTTGCTCATGAAAAAGACATTTTTCTCTAAAGTATATAGTATTAATTAGTTTTTATTTTTGGAGAGTGCTAATGAGCAAAAGTATGTTTGTGCAAAATGAATGTCACAACTTCATATTTTAATTTTTAAAAAAGAATACTGCCTAAAAAAGATATGAATCATCCAAATTGGGCACAACCGGACAAACAATTTAAAGTGGTCTTCAATATGTTATCTCTTGTATTTGAATCAGAGATACATTGCCTCCAGCTTTGAGTGAATTGAATTTTTATTGTGACAGGTACATTCCCATAAAAATTTTACCTTTTCTGTATGGCATTTCAGAATGCTTTGAAAATTGTATCCACACCTAGCTATAATTGAACCTGGTAAAACACACATTAGATAGGTAGAGCGACAGCAAATAAATCAGGCCGATGTACAAGATGGGAAAAACTTATTGCCGTTTTAATACAATTAAGAGTTTTAACCCACTCCTTCATATAGTTTTACATCATAACATATTTTTCAAGATATTTCCAATTTTTTGTAAGAACGTGCCAAAATACTTTTAGATTTTAGTTCTGTTGAGTTCACCCCTGGCAAATTCCACAAAATTACACATTGTGGAAGGGAAACTGAGCTGTCTGTAAGGGATTGAGAGGTGTAAAATATTTGGCATATATTCTCTCAGATTTATGAAGTTACAAGATTTGATATTGTACAACTTGAAAATTTCATCTGATGATGTGACTGCAATTCTGTAAATGATTCACCTTTGTGAAGCCTTTTGTGGCGTGTATGTGGCATTTAATTTGTGTTACTCATATTTTTTACAGCGATTATCCGGTCAATAAACTTTTAAAATGACTGAGCAATCTTCACTTTGAAAGTGAATTTAATCATTAAGTGTTGACAGTAAACTTCAATAATACAGTTATCATGGCAAGATATTATTCAATTGTTTATCAGGAAAAAATCTGTCAGTGTTTTCCATTCTTAAAATAGTTACACAACATTTTTGAATGCTAAAATGTAATGACTTTGGAAATGGCATTGTTTTGTTGATAAATGGTTTTTAAATCCAAAAATAAAAGAAATGTTAAAGTAAAGCAAATTTGCTACGTACACTTTCATCAATCATCAGTTTGCCTCGTCTTTTCAAACCGATGATGCGGCGCGGCGCGCGTGCGCGGCGGGCCGTTGGTAGGACACACAACTCTCCCGTTGATCCCATTGATTTGGCGCGAAAAACCGCCGGAAAGCGGCGTACACCGAGTTTAAAACCGCTGACGTCAGATGACGTCAGAGCGCGAGAGCCCTCTGGCGGCCACACGACGAAGTATCATATTGGCGGGTGGAACCGGTGCACGCTAGTCGCTGTATCTCACGCTCACCGTCCGCGTTTCAAAATAGTCCCGCCGGTATTAACCCTGTACGAAAGTTGTTGACGTTTTCCCCACCCGATTAGTCTCTTATCGTCGTAAACTTCCTCGAATTTTATCTTCCAAGTTTGTTTGGATTTTTTAATAAAAAGTTATCGTTGCCTTGTCGTGGCCCGCGAGTTCAACTCAGTTCCAAGAGAAAGGGCAAGGATACACCAGTTACCAGTTGTCCTCAGAAAGCATATGGCCGATAGCCGGTTAGTGGTAGGACCATTGTAGAAATTTGTTAGAATCCCTTTTAACAGCGAAAATGAATCCCGAAGCAACACTTCATCTTACTCAAATATTGGAGAAGACAGTATCTGCAGGTGGGTATTGTGTTATTGACGACCGCAAGACCGCATTCATTGAAGGGTTTGCCTTGATATAGGAACAATGAACGTGGTCCCCAGATTAAGCCTAAGCAACTAAATCGATCATTGAATTCGTTTTCTCTCCCTCAACGGTCATGTCTGAAAAATCCGCACAGAAATATCTGTATTGCTGTTACTTTCGCGTCTAGAAACTCTGTCCTGATTGCTGTGTTTTTTGGCGCTATCATAATGGTTGAGTCAGAAGGGGAATAACGGCCATCAGCGTCGATCCTACTCAGTAACGAGAACTGAGTGTTTTCGCCGTAAATAAGGGGTCTCGTCCTGTTGAAAATTGCTTAAGTTTGTAGTAATCCTCTTCCGATCAGTTCTGAGTGACTGTCGTGTTGTAATCCTTGACTCACTGTACGAAGTTCTAACCTCTCCGGCCTAAGCGCGCCTTACTGGTATTGCCGCGCTTCCATGTCTATGAAATCAAATCGTTTTGTTGTTCTCTGTTTTGTTTGCGAAATTTTACTGTAACTTTGCTTCTTCTATGGTTTCCCGAGTAGTGTGATATTAATCAGACTAATGTTCCGTTATTGCACCGTGTGAATCAGTTCATGACCTAACCTTCACCACACTTGGTTGAGCGCCATTGTCACAGTGTGAGATGTGTTGCATTCAAATTTGTAGTCATTGAGAGGTGCTTCTTGTCCGGCCAGTATATTTTTGTCACCCAAATTAAAAATTGTTCTAGTTTGCACCCTTTGTTGATATACTAAATAATTATGTAATAATCGCAAATTGTGCAGATTCATTAATTTCTGTACTACTTTGAAGTATTAGTGTAATGAGTATCCTCATCTTTTTCCAGACAAAAATGAGCGAGAAGCAGCAGAGGCTTTCTTGGAAGAAGCAGCAAGAACAAACCTTGTAAGAATCATGTTTACAAACATTACAACACGTTCCAACTCATTTTAATGTTGTGACTACTCACCTGTTTGTATTGTATTTCAGCCAGAGTTTGTCAAAACTTTGTCTGAGATTCTTCACCATGGAGGTAATAGCCAAGTCGCCCGGATGGCAGCGGGTCTACATTTCAAGAACACGCTCACGTCAAAAGTTCAAGATCTAAAAGAACAACATCAGAAGCGGTGGCTTGCTTTTCCTGAAGATATTAGGACTTATGTTAAGAATAATGTGAGATTTGCATTGTCAGTCCCAGCGTCATTAACTAATCTTAGTTCAGTCAATTATTTAAATTCCATATTTTTCTCCAGGTTCTTGGTGCATTAGGCACTGAAAACAATCGACCCAGCTCTGCTGCACAATGTGTGGCCTATATTGCTGTAGCAGAACTGCCAGCTGGACAATGGAAAGATTTAATACCATTGCTCGTTCAAAATGTTATTGGTGGCACTAGTACTGAAATGATGAAAGAGGCTACTTTGGAGGCAATTGGTTACATTTGTCAGGAAATTGTAAGTTTCAAAGAGAATTGTTTTTTTATTGCATATTGTGTCTTTCCTACTTTATATTTTTTATTAGTTATGTGTCAACGTTTTATCAATGTTTATTTTATTTTTAGGACCATGATGTTTTAGTTGAACAATCTAACATGATTTTAACTGCTATTATTCATGGCATGCGTCAAAATGAGCCCAGCAATCATGTGCGACTTGCCGCCACTACAGCACTTCACAATTCTTTAGAATTCACTCGTGCCAACTTTGACAAAGAAGTATGGTGTTTTTCTTCTCTTCTCTTATATATGGGATAGTACACAGGTTTTGTTGATACAATATTTATATTTGCCTCTTAATCATTCCAGTCTGAGCGTAATTACATTATGGAGGTAGTTTGTGAAGCCACCCAGTCAACAGACATTCAAGTTAGAGTTGCTGCTCTGCAATGCTTAGTTAAAATAATGTCCTTGTACTACCAGTACATGGAACCATATATGGGTCAAGCCTTATTCCCTGTAAGTATAGCTCTCTTAACAGATTGATTGTAATCTTCTTTGTTGAAATTGAAATTAAGTTTCCAATTTTGTAATTTTATTTTATCTTTATTTCTTTAATTTAGATTACTTTAGAAGCAATGAAATGTGACAATGATGAGGTAGCATTGCAAGGTATTGAATTTTGGTCTAACGTGAGTGATGAAGAGGTAGATCTAGCAATTGAGGAAAGCGAGGCGGTGGAGGCAGGTAGACCACCAGCCAGGTGTTCAAAGTTTTATGCCAAAGGTGCTTTGCAGTTCTTATGCCCTGTTCTAATGCAGAAGCTCACTAAACAGGTGTGTTACTGCAGCAGTTTTAGAAGTTAATGTTAAAGCTGTACATACTCCTTTTTAAATCTGTGTTCTATTTGCAGGAAGAGTTTGATGATGAGGATGATTGGAACCCAAGTAAGGCAGCAGGAGTTTGTTTAATGCTTCTAGCTACCTGCTGTGAAGACGATATTGTTCCACATGTGTTACCATTTGTAAAAGAGAACATTACCAGTGAGGACTGGCGCTTCAGAGATGCAGCTCTGATGGCATTTGGTAATTTCACCTAAATCCCTGTCTCTCATCTATTTTTAAGAAATGTGTTTTACTTATCTGGTAATGATAAATATTTCAGGTTCGATTCTGGGTGGATTGGATCCTGCCAATTTGAAGCCTCTAGTTGAACAAGCAATGCCGACTCTCATCAAGCTTATGTATGACAGCAGTGTTGTTGTAAGGGATACTGCTGCCTGGACCTTTGGCAGGGTTTGTGAGATAATTCCTGATGCTGCCATCAACGAAACCTACCTTAAGCCTCTTTTAGAAGCCTTTGTTAATGGCTTGAAAGCAGAGCCACGTGTTGCTGCCAATGTGTGCTGGGCTTTCACTGGCCTGGCTGAAGCTGCCTATGAAGCCGTAGATGGCTCAGATGATCCAAACCCTGAAACCTACTGCCTGTCTCAATACTTCGAATTTATTGTTCAGCAACTCCTGGAAACTACGGATCGTCCCGATGGCGCTCAAGTATGTACTTGATGTCATTTTTCTTTGGATAACTTGAGTCATGTTATCTCTCATGAAAGACATCAAATTAATATGAATTTTTTCTTTACTAGGCCAACCTACGCTCTGCAGCCTATGAAGCTTTGATGGAGATGGTGAAAAACTCGCCAAGAGACTGCTATGTAACTGTTCAAAAAACTACTATGGTTATTTTGGAACGCTTGAACCAAGTGCTTCAGATGGAATCGCATATCCAAAGCCACGACCGTGCTCAATATAATGATCTTCAGAGTTTACTTTGTGCAACACTTCAAAGTGTTTTGCGCAAAGTTGCTCCTGATGATGCTCCTCAAATTTCTGATGCCATCATGACAGCTCTTCTGCAAATGTTTGCTTCCAATACATGCAGATCAGGAGGAGTACAGGAAGATGCTCTCATGGCTGTTTCTACTCTTGTAGAAGTTCTTGGTGAGGGATTCCTAAAGTACATGGATGCTTTTAAGCCTTACCTGTGTATGGGGTTGAAGAATCATATGGAACACCAGGTAATTTGAACTGATTTTGCTATATTTACTAAATCATTTACATGGGAAAAGATCTTTTACATTTATCTTTTTTCGTAGGTATGTGGAGCAGCTGTAGGCCTCACTGGTGATATCTGCCGAGCTTTGAAGGGCAAAGTATTGCCATTCTGTGATGAAATTATGACACTTCTTCTGGAGAACTTGGGGGTTAGTTGTTTTTATTTTAGGTTTGATGACCTATACTTTTTTAGGCAGATTGCACTAACATTCTCCTTTAGGCAGTACCAAAGTGCATTGATTTAATTTCACACCCTCTTTCCTCAGGATAATAATGTTCATCGTTCTGTGAAGCCTCAAATTCTTTCGGTGTTTGGTGATGTTGCACTCAGCATTGGGCCTGAGTTCAAGAAATATTTGGAAGTTGTTCTTAGAACACTCGCCCAAGCATCTCAAGCAACTGTGGATACGGTACTTATTGACTCCAGTCCCTCTGTGAACAATACTGGATTAAATTTCTTAAAATATCCTTTTTTTTTTTTTTTTAACAGAATGATTATGATCTTGTTGAGTGGCTGAATGAGCTTAGAGAGGGCGTGCTGGAAGCATACACTGGTATAATCCAGGGTCTAAAGGGTGACTCTGAGACTCCTTCTCCAGACATCCAGATCTTAGAGCCTACTGTTCCTTTCATTATTCAATTCATTATAGTTGTCGCCCAAGACAGTCAACATTCTGATGGTTGTATTGCCTCCTGTGCTGGTCTTGTTGGGTGAGTTGTGCACACTAATCTAATCATGTCTCAAGTTGATTCTTTGCATTTTTAAGAGGCTGTGTAATCAATTTTTTTCAGTGATCTTTGTAATGCTTTTGGAGCAAAAATCCTCCACCTGTTGGATGTGGATCCTATTAATGATCTTCTTACATCTGCACGTCGGTCCAAGGTTAACAAGACAAAAACCTTGGCAACCTGGGCCACTAAAGAAATTCGCAAGTTCAAGGCTGCTGCTGCAAGCTGGTAAGTTTCACATCAATTCTCGCATTTAAGTATGTGTTGACTGTGTGGCACCTGCATATTCATTCATATGCTACGCCATTTAATCGAACTGAAATCAAACATAGCATTCAATCTATTGGTCTGCTTTCACTGTCTTCTAAGTTCATGAGACAAGCTAGTTTTCTATTGCCGTTTATTTTCTTTGTACTCATTGGTACTGTTCCCTTCCCTGGAAAAGTAATTTTTTGCATAGAAGTGTGCCTGCCTGAGAGTGATTGGACGATGTGTATGCTTGTGTGATGTGTGACTCAGCTGTTGGGATGTATTTTCTATCTACAGACTTCTTTACTACTCACAAGGCTCAGTTGGCCGGTTGCAGATATTGATAATTCACTTTAGCTTCAATAGATCGTTGTGGGAATAAATTCTACCACTTAGATTATATAACACTTAATTTTTGAAAAATTTGCAATTTAGTTAATTTTGCTCTTTTAAGTTTTTTGAGGAGCAACTTATGCTCATCCGGGTAAAGCACTATCTTTTCAATTCTGACCAAGTTTTCCTTTTTCAGATGCATCGTAGGTCGTATTAACAAGCCAGAAGACAATCAGGCAAATTCTCTTTCTCTCATTCATTATAATCCTCTTTTTGGTTGACTATAACTGCAACCCCTCCATGCTCTGAAGTCTCAACTGGGTGAATGAACATATCGGTGCGAGTTGGTGCTTCATAGCAACAGTGTGTACAGTGACTACAAGAAGCTACATGAAGTGTGAGTGAGAGTGAAGGTGTGCAAGGGCTGAGGGACGCACTTGTAAGTGTGCATGTGAGAGTGAATTAGTGGACTCAAGACTATTGACTGCAAGACTTTACATCAAGACTGTGTTTTTTCTTTTTGTTTTTAATGTATAGGAAATTTTTCCAGAAAACTTCCTGACAATATATGAATGAATGTGGGAACTTTCTTTGCATGCCAGCTCTGGCATCAGACAGGTTAAGTTAAATGTTATGCAATTTCATTCTCAGGAATTCTAGTGTAAGTTGGCAAACACCCAGCCAGTGGAAGGCACAAGGGGAAAATGCTTGTTGCATTTGCAACTCACATATCTGCTGGTCATAATTGTTACCTTGCTTTGAATTAGTGCTGTGGACTACATTCCCCTTTATCCTTACTGAGGTGCTAAAGCCTAGGTGTCTCTTACAGCAGTACTGATTTCAAAGATAGACATTATTTTGCAGAACTGAGATTTGGAACTGTTATTTTTGTTTTATCATTGGGTATTGCTGTTATTTATTAATGTTAAGGTGTTCTTTTACAATCATTCGAAATTTTTATATCTGTTAATCAATGACTTGAACATGTACATCTTAATTTCATTTATATGAAGAAGTGCCTGGTCACATTAAATCAGTTATTACCTCAAAACTATACCACAGCAAGAACCAGTATTTCTCTTACTATACTGTTTTCTTATCATTGAAGAGATCTTTCTCTATTGCTCAGTTTCCCCAATTTGTTCCATATAGTTTAAAAACTAAGCTGAGAATGCTTCATTAACCTCCTTCAGTTCTGTTACAATTTTTAAATTAAAAAAATGTTCTTCCTCTTTTAAATTACTTTTGACGGAACTGATGTTTTGTGAATGATTTGTATACTACTTACTGTAATGAATGATGTGGTAAATAGTCCTAAGCTACAAATTACCATTCCTTTGGTGGAGACAACTGGCAGGCGGCTACTGACAGTTGCACTGTGAAACTTGTTGACTTAACCCTGACATACCTGTAAGTGTAGGAAGTATAGAAGTAAAGTAACTGTGATTTGGGGGTGTCTGAGTACTTTTTGGCACAAAATTGATCAATTTTGAATTGCCTTGACTGATTTTTCGGTCCAGATAAAATTAGGGAATTGAGTTCCCATTTTAAATGGATATTCTAAACAGATTGAGGGGCGGGCTCTTCAAACTGCGGTGAACCTGCTCAGACGCTCTCATTATACCTGACTGTGTGATAACATGCGTCCCTTGTAAATGTGTGAGAGATTCATGTTGGTGGAAGTGTCCAGGAGACCTTCTGAAGGCATGTTTGTTTGCATTGTATCAATGGAAATGTATGATTCTGTGAGTGTATGTGTAATAAGAATGAATGAGCAATAAATGAGATTTGAGCGAATCTATTTTCTCATTGAATGAGTGGTGAGTGATTATGTGTGAATGTGTTGTTTTTTTTTTTTTATGTTAGTGTTATACACTTCAGTCTCTTCTCAAATTGTGTTTATGGCAAACATTTTGATTGTTGATGAATTAAAATCAAGTTTTGAGAGAATGTTATTTTTTTAAATTACTTGAGTGATTGGTATTTCTTGTGTGCCATGACAGAGTTGATCAAAATGATGGTATGCCTGCCCGTCCTTTCATCTTTTTTAAAAACCTGTTAGTCTTTTACTTTTCAGATGCATATGATTCTTGTCAGTAGGTGCCAATTTACAGATAGAGGTCCTCAGTGTTGATTTTTTGTTAGTTCACAATGTCTAGTTCTAGGGCAAAATTTTCCGGTGAGTCATTACCAAAGTGCTGAGGGCTGTGGCACAAGGATAGATAGACATTAAAATCTGCTCTGTATCCTTAATTAAATCCATACTCAAAACTTCTGTTGTATTGTTTCCATTTTCCCTAAAGTATTTTGGGATCTAACTAGTAGACTGCACCATGACCTTTCTCATGCCTCGACATATTAAGTACACCTGAAAATTCAGCACACTGAAGCCGACGGTTTGACAAACTTATTGTGTTTGTGTCAAGTAGCTTGGATACTTATTTCATCAGCCAAGCGTCTGAGGAAGATAAAGTGGTCTATGTCCGCGGTCTGACGGAGTGACAGCCTAAGTAGTCGAAGTGGGGACCGAGACGTGACGGTGGAAGTGTAACGTGACACTATCACTTTGCAGGCGTGACGGGGGCCCGCGGGCTTGGGTCCCTGCTCTGATGGGTCAAGGCACGTATGATGGCGAGCGGAGCCCCTGCCCTGCCCAGCCCTGCCGGGCCCCAGCTGGTAGGGAGTTCGATCCTCGGCCCCACTTGGCGGGCTTCCTGTCCTGCTATGTCTT
This sequence comes from Frankliniella intonsa, assembly GCA_033675135.1. Lineage (NCBI taxonomy): Eukaryota > Metazoa > Arthropoda > Insecta > Thysanoptera > Thripidae > Frankliniella > Frankliniella intonsa. The sequence goes on along the minus strand of CM066252.1, from coordinate 3,112,416 downwards.
GGCTCGCCCTGTCCGTCCCGGCCAGGCTCTGCAGGCTCTGCCCTGCCGCGGGCACCGCGGGCCAGCACGCCCAGGAGCCGAGTCCTTCCCGGTGGTCGTCGACGCCCTGGACCTAAACATCGGTCATGACGGGGGCCGACGACGGAGAGGGTGCCGATGGCAAGGCGTCCGCGGCCGAGGAGTCCCTGGTGGCGCCGGCGCCGGCGTCCGCTGTCATCCAGGGCAGAGGGCTCACCCAGGAGGAGAAGAAGCGACTGGCCTTGCACAGGCAACCGAGCAAGGTGAACAAAACTAGAAAATAGTCTTTATACCATTAAATCAGTTTATGCATTTCTGCCCCTTTAAAGAATTATTTAAAAAATTATTAAATCCAAAAATTTGTATGCACTTTTTTTTCTTTGCTTCCTCCAATTTTTTTTTTTTTTTTTTTTTTACAGAGTGAGGAAACATGCCTTTTTTGTAGTGTTTTTTTGGTGCACACTAAGTGACAAGTGAAAAAATAATTTATTTTGTGGAATCAAATTGATTTCTCTGAATTACCATTTCCCACCAGGAACAATGGCTTTATAAATGTCAAACAATTACTATGAAAATATTACTGAACAAGTTTGACTTGTAAAACAGGTTTTGTTAAAAATTAAATTTAAAACACTTGACAAAAATGAATACTTACTGCTGTAGTGCAAGTTTTCATGTTAAAATCCATACCCCTATAATTTGATTATATTAATTTTCACCTCTTTAAAAGACACAAATTTTTTGTTTAGAAGTAGATTGTTGTTGAATATCCTGAGCACCCTAAAAGAAATGAACCACAAATTTTCACATGTATCTTTCTTAGGTATTTTTCTTTTCTTCTGAATGTTTTGTTTTTCTCATAGGAGATGGATCTGGATGACCTACTTCCACAGGTGGGAGAGTTTGGACGATACCAGAAAATCCTCCTATGGTTTGTGTGTCTGCCTGCCTGCATTCCATGTGGATTTTGTGCTTTCAATCAATTGTTCATGGCAGACACCCCACCGCATTGGTGCAAAAATGTGGAGCTGGAAAATATGCTACCTAACATATCCCAAGAGTACAGAAAAATGCTCTCCATACCTGCAGTAAGTTCTGTCAGGAAAAACTTTTAATTCTTTATTGCTTTTGAATGTATATATTTTTTATTGTTTTCACCAGGATGGGCCAAATGGCACATACCAGAGTTGTGCACGATATGCTGTTGATTGGGCTGCTTTGTTGAAAAGCACATCTCCCTATGACTTAGAGCCCAATTCGTCTTGGATTACTGAACCTTGCCATGATGGGTGGGAGTATGATACCTCTGATATAACTTCCTCAATTGTGATTGATGTGTGTACTGTTACTTTATTTATTTATTAATTATTACATCCCATTTTATTTGTCATTCTTAAATGAATTTTTTGGTACAAACCTATGAATTTTAAGTTAAGGTATTGCAATTTTTTCAGTTTAATTTAGTTTGCAGTAAAGATATCTACCCTACTATAGGACTCGCTGCACTCAACACAGGGGGACCAGTAGGAGTTTATTTGTTTGGTGTCCTGAATGATAGGTCAGTTCCAACACTTTTTGCATTATTGATGAGTATAGGCATAACGTAATCTACATCGTCTTTTTTCTTCTCTAGAATTGGAAGAAGATTGTCTTTTTTCCTTTGTCTCGCTACATTGATTATTGGAAGCATATTCACAGCAATGGCCCCAGAGTTTTGGTCTTGGGCTGTATCGCGAATCATTGTGGGGTTGACAATACCGGCTATCTATCAAATTCCATTCATCATTTGTAAGTTAGCTTATTAGTCATCTGCTCAGAATGTCTCTTGTCCTTAAGCGACTTTTTAAGCTACTAATTTATTCTTATCTTGCTCCCTTCAACACCCAACAAGCTTTGGAACTAGTTGGTCCAAACTATAGGTCATTTGTCACCGTTATGACTTGTCTCTTCTACACCTTAGGGCTGGTTCTCTTGGCCGGAGTGACTTACTTAGTTCGTGACTGGGTTACTCTGGCTCTTGCTACATCATTACCCTTTCTAGTGTACTTTATTTACTGGTGGTAAGTTGGTTCAGTTGCAATGAAATACTTATGAAATCAGAAGTTTCTAAGCAGTAGGATAAGTTTTGTTTAATGAGATTTTTGTCAAGGTTTCTTCCTGAATCACCTCGATGGCTTCTGGCCAAGGGCCGTCTTGAGGAAGCTTCAAAAGTATTGGAAACTCTAGCAAGAGTTAACCAACACGAACTTCCAGAAAGCTTTAAACAAAAGTTGAAAGTAAGTTTTCTGATTGAAATACAATTATAGAAATTTCATGCTTCTAGTTTGATGTATGTTCTTTTGTTTTCCTAGCAAAGAATGATGTTGCATCGTACGAAAAGTGAAGAAAAGCGACTTAAAGAGGGCCCAAGTGTTTTTGCTTTATGCAAAACACCAAATATGCGCTTAAAAACAACCCTCATCACCCTCAACTGGTCAGTCAAGAGACTTAATATAGATTGTATGTATATTCTTCCTTCTGCTTCAATTTTTCATTTCATTTCAGGTTTGCAAATAACATGGTGTATGTTGGTCTAAGTTATTATGGTCCAGCCCTAGGAAATAATGAGTACCTAAGTTTCCTTCTGTCGTCATTAGTAGAAATTCCAAGCTACTTGGCATGCTGGGTCGTCATGGATTGGTGGGGTAGAAGGTGGCCTCTTTCAATTTGTATGATTCTCAGTGGAATCAGCTGTATCGTCACAGTCCTTTTGCCAGAAGGTTTGTATCATGATGTTTAAAGACTTATGCAGAGTAAGCAGAATCCTACTGTTTCTTTTTATCTTTATCTGCTGTAACTTCTTCATTAGATGCTGTAACAGCCACATTAGTGCTTTACTTATTCTCCAAATTTGCAATATCTGCATCATTTTTAATTATATACCCATTTGCTGGAGAACTTTATCCAACCCAAATGAGGGGTGTTGGAATTGGAGCTTCAGGTTACATAGCAGGTCTTGGTCTCATTTTGATACCATTTATAACATATTTGGTGAGAGCGAAACCCTTGTCCGAAATGAGTTTTACTTATTTCATTACTTTTGTTGATACATTGTTTCTGACATATTTCATATTTTATTTGTCTTAGGGAAGAGAAAATTTAGTTTTGCCTCTGGTAATTATGGGAGCGATATCTGTGCTTGGAGGACTTACTGGACTGAGGCTTCCAGAGACATTGCACCATAGTTTGCCTCAGACGGTAGAGGAGGGGGAAGAATTTGGGAAAGATTGGAGCATGGCTGACTGCATTCAGTGTATTCCTAAAAGGCAAGTACTTTCAATTCCGCATTTCATTTCTAAATACAATTCATCCCTTTAGAAGTGTGTCCAGTCTAAACCGTTTTTCTGCTTAAACTATTGCTAAATAATCCTTTCTCAGTTGAGTCAAATTCACGTAAATTCACTTGCATAAACCGTTTCCGCGCCTAAATCATCGCGATCTTGTGCAAGTCAGCCGGCGAGGTTTAAAAAGGATCCACTTTAGTTGTTGAGACTATAAAAGTTTTCATGAATTTTTACAGGCCTATACCTAAGGAGTCATACGAAGATCAAAGTGACGTATCAGAAAATTTTGAACTGACATCGCTCCCAACTCCACTTCAACTGCCTGGTCCTCCAGATCAAGAAGATTCACCCCTGACACCACTAAATCGATCTTTTGAGTCAGCCGCGCGCCGATCCATGTCAGTTAGAGGCAGTAGAGGTTCAAAGTCAAGGCTTGTTAGACAAGCAAGCACCATGGAAACGCCCATTGACTCTTCTGGCTTTAAAATGACATATTGGTTTTGAACTTCTTGACCTTTGCATTCAGTTTCATTTCACAGAGCTTTATGACCAATTCCCTAAACTATTATTGGTGATTTTCACTATTGTCAATAGTGCAAGTCAATAGTGCCCTCAGTTTGATGATTTTTCTTTTTCCTCATGGGGAACATTACTTTTTCTGATGTATTTTGCACAAGTTTTGTTAAACGGGTCATCACAGCTGCTGTTGCAAAGGTCTTGTAGACCATTCCACCAAATGGAGAAGAAGAACAGAAATAATCAAAACGTGCCAGGAACGGATACTAAAATCAGCTTAAGTGTCAAACTTTACTAACAATTTTGAAAAGGAAAAATTGCATTGGATGGTTGTTACTGTCACAAAAGTAATGAAACGAGATCTACAAGCTGTTTTGAGTTGATTATTTCTGTTCTTCAATATTCCGAGGAATGCTCTTTTAAAGAATTTCATAGAGTAATGACTTTTTACTTCTTTTCATAAGACGCATAAGACATGTTTACATATACCAATTATCAAAGCTGTCAATATTTTGATATAAAACACCTGCATATTCTAAATATTGTTTTTCTTCATCTGGGTCTAAAAGACCTAAGACAAGTCAGAGGAGCCCGATACCGAATACTTCCTTATCCGATAATTGCCTCCGAACGCCTCGTTTCTTGTCGCGCCCAAGCGTCGAATGGGTTGCCTATCTCTCAGGCGCGAATATGGCTAGAATTTTTCTGCGCTCAAGAGCTATTTTCTCACAAAGTAAGGATGGTAGTAGCCACCTCAACCAGAGTCACGACAAAGCCAAGCTTGACTTGGTCGGACTCTGGGAGCAGAGCAGAGAGGCCATCTCTCAACCCCGGGGCCACGAGCGCCTGATCGCCCAGGTCTGAGGTGGTCGGAGGGGTCTGAGCATTGGAAGCCTGGGGTCGGCTTGGCTGCTTCGACCTTTCCCTCCGCCGGCAGGCTTGACTATATGAGTTAGTTCCAACTTTCCACTGGTGCGAAGACGTGTTAGCCGAGACGGCTAACAAGTGAGGTGGCTCTGGAACCGGGGTCCTTGGCTCAACGTTTTTCGTGAAAATCGCTGACTTGCGGATTTTTCGCATGGCTAGTCGCCGGGTTGCTCGGGACCACGTACCTGTTTGTGGCCACAAAGTTGTGGCTACAACAGGCGCCCTAACAGTGGCGTATTTAGTTTAGACGCGCTTGGCCCAGAGCGCGACGGCGAGGCGCGAGAGCGAGCGCGAGAGCGCGGCTCGTATGCCCCCTCCCTCACCCTCCCTCCCCTCACTGCTCCCCGAGCCGCGCAGTCGCGCTCAGGGCCAAGCGGGTCTTAACTAAATACGCAAAAACCGGGTTTTCGGACGAACTGACCCTTGGGGGTTCGTCTAGGGGTACGTTAGAGTCCCCCTGCACAACCCGCGTCATTTCGGAGCATATTAATTTTCGGCCAAAAATCGTAAAAATGCAAAGGCTATAGCCTTTGCGTTTTTGCGATTTTCGGTCGAAAAAACTATGTCTCCGATTTCGACCAAACTCACAGGTTACCTTCTTCTGGGACCAAAAAACACATAGCAAGTCCTAGGAGTCCTGTTCCGGACTTCTTTAGTGAGAAAATAGGCCCCTAAGGGTGGCCCCACAATGAACCGCGCGACGCTACCCATCACGCCCATCATCCATCATGATGGTTGGTTTGAGGTTCACATCACGGTCCGGCCGCTAGATGGCGCTTTGACCTGACCCAGCGTTGTTGTGCGCGCCGTGCTAGTAAAGCCTACTCGCGCATAAGTACTGTATGCATAGCGTCCAGATCAGACCGATGTGCTCAGCTGACATTCTGTTGATGGACGGAATGTCTGAAGCACTACAATGACGCCCGTCTCGTAAACAGACGTTCGTCTCATTTTTGAAAACAAATCTGGAACTTTATGCAGTCTTTGGTATATGTGGAATTTGGTGCAACAGCGGGAAGCAGCGGGCGTGCCGTGGCTGGTCATTGGAAAGAGCGGGAACATGTATTGACGCCCAAAGCAGGGGCGGCCACCAGATGGCGCCTTGGCTTGCCCATGCGCTATTGCTGCGCGGGCGGTCCTTGATACGCCAGAATATATAGTGCCCAACACCCATCTGGAAGGTTGATGTGTGGCTCACACCACGGCACGGCCGCTAGATGGCGCTTTGGCGCTGTCCGTCTACCTAACAGACATTCATCTCATTTTTGAAGACAAAGACGAAACTTGAGGCAGTCTTTGGATCATGTGGGATTTCGGAGCAACAGCGGGAGGCAGCGGGCGTGCTTGGTCATTGCTGAGCGTGGAAACATATGTGTTGGCGCTTAAAGGCTGGGCCAGGTTGTGTTTTCCGGGTCGGCCACCAGATGGCGCCTCGGCTTGACCATGCGCTGTTGCTGCGCGGGCGGTCCTTGATACGCCAGAATATATAGTGCCCAACACCCATCTGGAAGGTTGATGTGAGGCTCACACCACGGCACGGCCGCTAGATGGCGCTTTGGCGCTGTCCGTCTACCTAACAGACATTCATCTCATTTTTGAAGACAAAGACGAAACTTGAGGCAGTCTTTGGATCATGTGGGATTTCGGAGCAACAGCGGGAAGCAGCGGGCGTGCTTGGTCATTGCTGAGCGCGGAAACATATGTGTTGGCGCTTAAAGGCTGGGCCAGGTTGTGTTTTCCGGGTCGGCCACCAGATGGCGCCTCGGCTTGACCATGCGCTGTTGCTGCGCGGGCGGTCCTTGACACGCCCCAATACATAGTTCAAATTCTCACGGGGGGCACCCGTGAGATCGCTCTTGAAGGGTGGGCGGGCCTTTCTGCCACACCAACTCTAGTTGAGTAACTTATATGCACGGATTTTTACTTGGAGAAAGTCAATGATGAGTGATCACAACGTTAGCTCTCGCGGCTGACATCAAACACTCAAAAAGCCTAGTCCAAGTGTCTTTTAGTAAGGGTGGGCTCAGGGTGGGGCTTTTGCGGCCACACCAACTCTAGATGAGTAACTTATACGCACGAATTTTTAATGTTGATTGATAAATTTAATAATTTGTCTTATTTTACCTTCAAAGACACTGAAGAAACAAAAATCGTGCGTATAAGTTACTCATCTAGAGTTGGTGTGGCCGCAAAAGCCCCACCCTGAGCCCACCCTTACTAAAAGACACTTGGACTAGGCTTTTTGAGTGTTTGATGTCAGCCGCGAGAGCTAACGTTGTCATCACTCATCATTGACTTTCTCCAAGTAAAAATCCGTGCATATAAGTTACTCAACTAGAGTTGGTGTGGCAGAAAGCCCGCCCACCCTTCAAGAGCGATCTCACGGGTGCCTTACCAAAAGAATTTGGACTACTTTTGAGTGTTTGATGTCAAGGACCGCGCGAGAGCTAACTTATACGCACGAGACGACGTTAGCTCTCGCGCGGTCCTTGACACGCCCCAAACACTCAAAAGCCTAGTCCAAGTGAGATCTTTTGGTAAGGGTGGGCTCAGGGCTTTCTGCCACACCAACTCTAGTTGAGTAACTTATATGCACGGATTTTACTTGGAGAAAGTCAATGATGAGTGATCACAACGTTAGCTCTCGCGGCTGACATCAAACACTCAAAAGCCTAGTCCAAGTGTCTTTTAGTAAGGGTGGGCTCAGGGTGGGGCTTTGCGGCCACACCAACTCTAGATGAGTAACTTATACGCACGATTTTTGTTTCTTCAGTGTCTGATTGATAAAATTAATAATTTGTCTTATTTTACCTTCAAAGACACTGAAGAAACAAAAATCGTGCGTATAAGTTACTCATCTAGAGTTGGTGTGGCCGCAAAAGCCCCACCCTGAGCCCACCCTTACTAAAAGACACTTGGACTAGGCTTTTTGAGTGTTTGATGTCAGCCGCGAGAGCTAACGTTGTGATCACTCATCATTGACTTTCTCCAAGTAAAAATCCGTGCATATAAGTTACTCAACTAGAGTTGGTGTGGCAGAAAGGCCCGCCCACCCTTCAAGAGCGATCTCACGGGTGCCCCCCGTGAGAATTTGAACTATGTATTGGGGCGTGTCAAGGACCGCCCGCGCAGCAACAGCGCATGGTCAAGCCGAGGCGCCATCTGGTGGCCGACCCGGAAAACACAACCTGGCCCAGCCTTTAAGCGCCAACACATATGTTTCCGCGCTCAGCAATGACCAAGCACGCCCGCTGCCTCCCGCTGTTGCTCCGAAATCCCACATGATCCAAAGACTGCCTCAAGTTTCGTCTTTGTCTTCAAAAATGAGAATGTCTGTTAGGTAGACGGACAGCGCCAAAGCGCCATCTAGCGGCCGTGCCGTGGTGTGAGCCTCACATCAACCTTCCAGATGGGTGTTGGGCACTATATATTCTGGCGTATCAAGGACCGCCCGCGCAGCAACAGCGCATGGTCAAGCCGAGGCGCCATCTGGTGGCCGACCCGGAAAACACAACCTGGCCCAGCCTTTAAGCGCCAACACATATGTTTCCACGCTCAGCAATGACCAAGCACGCCCGCTGCCTCCCGCTGTTGCTCCGAAATCCCACATGATCCAAAGACTGCCTCAAGTTTCGTCTTTGTCTTCAAAAATGAGATGAATGTCTGTTAGGAAGACGGACAGCGCCAAAGCGCCATCTAGCGGCCGTGCCGTGGTGTGAGCCTCACATCAACCTTCCAGATGGGTGTTGGGCACTATATATTCTGGCGAATCAAGGACCGCCCGCGCAGCAACAGCGCATGGGCAAGCCAAGGCGCCATCTGGTGGCCGCCCCTGCTTTGGGCGTCAATACATGTTCCCGCTCTTCCCAATGACCAACCACGGCACGCCCGCTGCTTCCCGCTGTTGCACTGATATCCCACATAATTCAAAGACTGCAGAAAGTTCCAGATTTGTTTTCAAAAATGAGACGAACGACTGTTTACGAGACGGGCGGCATTGTAGTGCGTCAGACATTCCGTCCATCAACAGAATGTCGGCTGAGCACATCGGTCTGATCTGGACGCTATGCATACAGTACTTATGCGCGCGTAGGCTTTACTAGCACGGCGCGCACAACAACGCTGGGTCACGTCAAAGCGCTATCTAGCGGCCAGACCGTGATGTGAACCTCAAACCAACCATCATGATGGGTGATGGGCGTGATGGGTAGCGTCGCGCGGTTCATTGTGGGGCCACCCTAAGCCACCCCGCCCGATCACAATGCGCGCTATCAGAAATATTGCATTGTTTCGCAGACAAACCGGGTTTTCGGACGAACTGATCCTTGGGGGTTCGTCTAGGGGTACGTAAGAGTCCCCCTGCGCAACCCGCGTCATTTCGGAGCATATTAATTTTTTGGCCAAAAATCGTAAAAATGCAAAGGCTATAGCCTTTCCGTTTTTGCGATTTTCGGTCGAAGAAACTATGTCTCCGATTTCGACCAAACTCTCAGGTTACCTTCTTCTGGGACCAAAAAACACAAAGCAAGTCCTAGGAGTCCTGTTCCGGACTTTGTTAGTGAGAAAATAGGCCCCTAAGCCATCCCGCCCGATCACAATGGGCGCTATCAGAAACACTGAATTGTTTCGCAGACAAACCGGGTTTTCTAACGAACTTACCCTTGGGGGTTCGTCTAGGGGTACGTTAGAGTCCCCCTGCACAACCCGCGTCATTTCAGAGCATATTTATTTTTTTGGCCGAAAATCGTGAAAAATGCAAAGGCTATAGCCTTTGCGTTTTTGCGATTTTCGGTCGAAAAAAAATTGTCTCCGTTTCCGACCAAACTCACAGGTAACCTTCTTCTGGGACCAAAAAACACATAGCAAGTCCTAGAAGTCCTGTACCGAAATCGTTAGTGGGGAAATAGGCCCCTAAGCCACCTCGCCCGAACACATTGCGCGCTTGTAGGAATACTGCAATGCCTCGCAGACAAACCGGGTTTTCGGACGAACTGACCCTTGGGGGTTGGTCTAGGGGTACGTTAGAGTCCCCTGCACAGCCCCCGTCATTTTGGAGCAAATTCGTTTCCGGCCGAAAATCGTGAAAAATGCAAAGGCTATAGCCTTTGCGTTTTGCGATTTTCGGTCGAAAAAATTGTATCTCCGTTTCCGACCAAACTCACAGGTAACCTTCTTCTGGGACCAAAAACACATAGCAAGTCCTAGAAGTCCTGTACCGAAAATCGTTAGTGAGGAAATAGGCCCCTAAGCCACCTCGCCCGAACACATTGCGCGCTTGTAGGAATACTGCAATGCCTCGCAGACAAACCGGGTTTTCGGACGAACTGACCCTTGGGGTTGGTCTAGGGTACGTTAGAGTCCCCTGCACAGCCCCCGTCATTTTGGAGCAAATTCGTTTCCGGCCGAAAATCGTGAAAAATGCAAAGGCTATAGCCTTTGCGTTTTTGCGATTTTCGGTCGAAAAAAAATTGTCTCCGTTTCCGACCAAACTCACAGGTAACCTTCTTCTGGGACCAAAAAACACGTAGCAAGTCCTAGAAGTCTTGTACCGAAATCGTTAGTGAGGAAATAGGCCCCTAAGCCACCTCGCCCGAACACATTGCGCGCTTGTAGGAATACTGCAATGCCTCGCAGACAAACCGGGTTTTCGGACGAACTGACCCTTGGGGGTTGGTCTAGGGGTACGTTAGAGTCCCCCTGCACAGCCCCCGTCATTTTGGAGCAAATTCGTTTCCGGCCGAAAATCGTGAAAAATGCAAAGGCTATAGCCTTTGCGTTTTTGCGATTTTCGGTCGAAAAAAAATTGTCTCCGTTTCCGACCAAACTCACAGGTAACCTTCTTCTGGGACCAAAAAACACGTAGCAAGTCCTAGAAGTCCTGTACCGAAATCGTTAGTGAGGAAATAGGCCCCTAAGCCACCTCGCCCGAACACATTGCGCGCTTGTAGGAATACTGCAATGCCTCGCAGACAAACCGGGTTTTCGGACGAACTGACCCTTGGGGGTTGGTCTAGGGGTACGTTAGAGTCCCCCTGCACAGCCCCCGTCATTTTGGAGCAAATTCGTTTCCGGCCGAAAATCGTGAAAAATGCAAAGGCTATAGCCTTTGCGTTTTTGCGATTTTCGGTCGAAAAAAAATTGTCTCCGATTCCGACCAAACTCACAGGTAACCTTCTTCTGGGACCAAAAAACACATAGCAAGTCCTAGAAGTCCTGTACCGAAATCGTTAGTGAGGAAATAGGCCCCTAAGCCACCTCGCCCGAACACATTGCGCGCTTGTAGGAATACTGCAATGCCTCGCAGACAAACCGGGTTTTCGGACGAACTGACCCTTGGGGGTTGGTCTAGGGGTACGTTAGAGTCCCCCTGCACAACCCCCGTCATTTTGGAGCAAATTCGTTTCCGGCCGAAAATCGTGAAAAATGCAAAGGCTATAGCCTTTGCGTTTTTGCGATTTTCGGTCGAAAAAAAATTGTCTCCGATTCCGACCAAACTCACAGGTAACCTTCTTCTGGGACCAAAAAACACATAGCAAGTCCTAGAAGTCCTGTACCGAAATCGTTAGTGAGGAAATAGGCCCCTAAGCCACCTCGCCCGAACACATTGCGCGCTTGTAGGAATACTGCAATGCCTCGCAGACAAACCGGGTTTTCGGACGAACTGACCCTTGGGGGTTGGTCTAGGGTACGTTAGAGTCCCCCTGCACAGCCCCCGTCATTTTGGAGCAAATTCGTTTCCGGCCGAAAATCGTGAAAAATGCAAAGGCTATAGCCTTTGCGTTTTTGCGATTTTCGGTCGAAAAAAAATTGTCTCCGATTCAGACCAAACTCACAGGTAACCTTCTGCTGGGACCAAAAAACACATAGCAAGTCCTAGAAGTCCTGTACCTAAATCGTTAGTGAGGAAATAGGCCCCTAAGCCACCTCGCCCGAACACATTACGCACTATCAGGAATACTGCATTGCCTCGCAGACAAACTGGGTTTTCGGATGAACTGACCCTTGGGGGTTGGTCTATAGTTACGTTCGAGTCCCCCTGCACAACCCCCGTCATTTTGGAGCAAATTCGTTTCCGGCCGAAAATCGTGAAAAATGCAAAGGCTATAGCCTTTGCGTTTTTGCGATTTTCGGTCGGAAAAAAATTGTCTCCGATTCCGGCCAAACTCACAGGTAACCTTCTTCTGGGACCAAAAAACACGTAGCAAGTCCTAGAAGTCCTGTACTGGAATCGTTAGTGAGGAAATAGACCCCAAAGCCACCTCGCCCGAACACATTACGCACTATCAGGAATACTGCATTGCCTCGCAGACAAACTGGGTTTTCGGATGAACTGACCCTTGGGGGTTGGTCTATAGTTACGTTAGAGTCCCCCTGCACAACCCCCGTCATTTTGGAGCAAATTCGTTTTCCGCCGAAAATCGTAAAAAATGCAAAGGCTATAGCCTTTGCGTTTCTGCGATTTTCAGTCGAAAAAAAATTGTCTCGGATTTCGACCAAACTCACTGGTTATCTTTTTCTGGGTACAAAAAATTCAAAGCAAGTCCAAGGAGCACTATACCGGACTTCGTTAGTGAGAGAATCAGCCCCTAAGCCACCTGGCCCGGAGTCGTTGCGCGGTATCAGATATAAGAATTTTCCCTGAAACTCCCGTTTTCCGTGCGAACCTACCCTCGGGGGTCGATGTAGGGGTACATTAGAGTCCCCCTGCACAACCCCCGTCATTTTGGAGCAATTTTTTTTTTAACCGAGAACAGTAAAATTGCAAATTCTTATTGCTGATAGCGCGCAAGGAGTCAGGGTCAGGTGGCTTAGGGGCTGATTTTCTAACTAAGGAAGTCCGGTATTGGGCTTCCTGGACTTTCTTTGTGTTTTTTGGATCCAGAAGAAGATAATCTATGAGTTTGGTCGAAATCGGAGACAAGTTTTTTTTCTGCCATAAACCATGGGAGGTGTTTTAAAGTTGATTGCACCCGTCTTTCAGGAATTCGTATATCGTAATGTTGAGAGCAACACACACTATGCCGTCTTTCATGTTTTTTATTTTCATGAAAGTCAACTATAATAGTAACAGTTTTCGCAGTATAATTACAATAATTTCATAGAAAATGTACGCGGATAACAGTCAAACACATTTTTCCGTAATTGAAAAATAACACTAGGTAAAGACGTAAATTATAAAACATGGCGAGACTCAACAAATAACTTTCTGTTTGTAATGAGGTACTGAAGGAGACGGACCACATGCAAACACCGGCATTCCAATTCAACCAAGAGCGAACAGAGCAGAGCAGGTAGTTGAGCTGGATATTTGGATTTATACTCTTCTCGTTTTTCTATAATGCTTCAGTTTTTAAACAATTTTCAGTTTTAAAAACTTTTGAATACGGCCTTTACAAAGGTTGAAATTTGCACTTTCTACAGCAACGTTGCTCGTGTGGAAAAGTCAACACAATGCTACCATTGAATAGGTGTGCTTAAGTAGGTAAGACAGGCGGAAAAAATTAATTTATATATGAAATGGAATGATCAAATTAATGGAGCAAGGAGCCGTGTTCTGTGTCAACTATAGCATGAAATGCATCCAATTGGATTTTGGCAGTATTCAGATAAATATTATTAAGGAAAAATCCAAAGTGATAACAAGGTTTTGAGTCCTTCGTTTTCTGAAACTAGTCTACACTCCACATGGAAACCAGTTTTGACATGCATTTAGCCCATTTTTGTAGAGCAGCAATGGAGGATATGTGAACTGTGATGGTAAACAAGGTTCAAACCATTCATGCAATACAAGCATATTGCGAAAGTTTAGAGCACCAAGTAAAAGTATTTAAGAAGTGAGTAGCCCAGCATCAATTTAAAAAAATGTTATTAGGAATTTTATAATTTTTAGGAACAGTCGTCGAAATTGTAGGAGACATTCCTCAATCATTGACGAGAGGGCACTAACGTCATAAAGTTCCGACAAAAGGGTGAGTTCTTTTTTAAATCATTCTTAAACCCAAGATTGATTTTATCGAGAGGAAGTCGCCTCTCTTTCTCCTTCCGCGGCCCAGGTATGAATCGCGTATCACGCCTCAGACCACATAGAGTACTCAGCGAATGGGACAGAAAACTATAAATAACGAATGGTTTGGAATGTTTACATTACCCGAATCAAATGTTTTTCATGGACATCATGTTATAATACTAGTAGTACCATAAAAAAAAAACAGAAACAACAACAAACGACCAATATTCCTGAAGCGAAGCAACCTTTGCAGGGAGACATAGGAAATAATATTCAAAATACACGAACTCAATAAAACCAAAAAGTAAATGCAGTCGGCAAATTTTGCAGCGAAACACGCATAAACGAACACCAGTCATTCCATGTGGGTGGGGATGAAAACACTCAAGTTGCAAATGCTTATAACTTGTAATTATCACTTTAAGTCATTTCCGAATATAGGCCATCGTATGATTAAGAAAATTCGTCAAGGTCCCATGTCTACCACTTTCCTACAAGAGGAGATTTTGCAATGAGGAACGGTGTACTAAGTAGACTAATTAAAAAAGACTTTTAAATAGTATAGAGAATATAGGAAATATCTAATCACAAACTTATTAAATCTCCTACTTTAAGATTGAGGATGAGTACTTCCAGCTTCCCTTCAGCTACTCCGACGCAATACATATCTATACACACGAAAAGAATAAAAGAGGTCCCTCTTGTTCGCCACTGATAATTTACAGTCGAAATATTCGTGTTTGTTTTGTTTACTTTCTCAATCGCGCATTTGGGTATGTAAACAAACAGCAACAAATTAAAGTATTTGCAAGACATAGTCAGATTGATGAGACTTACAAATATTTGGATGGGTAATTATACTATATCCTTTAGAAATAACATTTCGTCAGATTGGAGAAGGCTTACACATATTAAGAAGATAGGAAATTATCGCTATTGCAAATTTTAGTAACAATAACAAGATATCTTCAGTTTGTAGGCGGCTTACAAAAATTTAGAAGTGGAAATAAGATGCGACTTTGACAATAAAAATAACTATTATCACGGCAATGCGACATATCGAACTGGCCATCAAGTTTCTGTGGTTACGAACGGAGAGGGTCGTCGGGGATATGCCACTAATTTCCCAACATTCAATCTCACACCAGGTGAGCCCTCGATTGCCATGCCCAGCCCAGCTACACTTAGTAGCTCCAATCGCCCAGAGAATCCTAAGATAGCGAGGTTCTGCGGCTGTTCCACACATCTGGTATCATAATTAATGTGTCACATTGCACTTCTATTAAGTCCGGCTTTCCATTGTATTTTATCCCCGACTTCCAATCGTGTTGCTAGCCAGTTAATCACGGCACGCTGTCGAAGTGCCTCTTCATGGAGAGGCTGGACGGAACACTGAATTCTTATTTAAATCTATTTCCTCATGGGTTTCCTGGAGTTTGGCTGTCGACGTAAAGGTACTTACAGAAGACGGAAGGGGCCATTTTACAGAATTTCCTCTCAAGCGACCAAAAGCATCTATAAAATGACTTGAGGTTAACAGATCGTACAAAACTCAACTGGTATCTTAAATATAAATAGTACGGAACCACCAAAGTGACTGTAAAAAGTTTGAAACAATGCCAGGTATTAACAGCCGAGAACATAATCGCAATAGATGCCAGAAAGGTCGAAAGAATATAAAGCCGTCTATGAAATACTCTTGGCAAGTCAGAATTGGTCGCGCAATAGCGAGAGTAAATGGGTGTACAGCTAAAACTATAAGAGCTTTTCAAAAGATAAACAGACGGTATTGGGGATCGAGAGAACAAAGAATTTTGAGCATAATAAAAATAACATCCGTTTCGAACGGCTGGTCCTACACTGGTGAGATTCTGAATAGAATTTTGAAAAAGATCACGAGAACAAAATATGGAAACGCGAGGCTTGCTCCTTTTTCGCAAAAGCCGCGAGATTAGAAATCAGCAGTCAATATGGCTGAAGTCCATCGAACCTACGTAAGGAATAATTTGGTGCTACCCATTTGCCTCGCAGTACCCGTAAATAATACAGAACAATTTAAAAATGTACGAGAATGCACTAATTAAATACAATATCAGGATTAGAACAATCAGAGCCGCGACGTCACATTATATCCTATTTACAAACCAAAAAGCAAAAAGTCATACTCTACTATTATTTAGAACCTTTCTAGTTTTTGACCCAAATAATGTCTTCGCACTCACGAAAGTTTTAAAGCTAAAATAATATCACAATTAAAGACTACAGGAGGTACAAAATTCGTGAAAGCGAAGAAATCCACTCGTTAGTCCATGTTATTCGCCCAGTTCCACCTGCTCAACGTGATCACCTGGAAAGCATAAGCAGTTCCAATGTCAGTGATAGAAATGAAGCTTCGTCACGGGTTTGGGTAATTTGACCAAAAGAAACATAATTTTCACGTCTGATCATAGCTATTTCAATTTGGAAACAACAATAACGGATATAACGGCGCCCCCACAATGTACGTTACCGCGGCGGAGCTAATGAGAGCGCCCGCGACACTGGATAGGCCAACCCGCCAAGCACTCCTGTGACGTTGGCGGCCTACCCGGAGAGCCCAAGCCCAAAGGGAAGGAATTGAGGTCCTGGTACCCAAATTTTCGTGCCGTCTCCTCCCGAAGAGTTCATTGTGGGGGCACCTCAAGAATACCAATCAACTTAGAAACAGTGTGCAGGAGATCTGGGAGGAAAAAAAAAACAGCTCTAAAACAATTTTAGGATGATGTTTTTTTCTTTTTTTTCCATTACTTCTTTAAAATGACCTTAGCATCCATAAGTCTCTGTACATATCACGTAAATAGTTCGTTTGGGGTAGCTTTACACCCACTGAGGAAACTGAAGAAACACGACACATTAGACGTGTCCTTGTGTCATGAAATGGGATGTATGTCTACTGTTTATAAGTGTTGTAGGCTTAGTTATAACGACTTGCGACTTTTACTAAAATAGAACACCAGGACCTTAAGAGAGTTCTTATAACAATAACGGTCCGCAATAAGGAGATTGAACTGGATCAGGGTGATTTAGTATGTGAGATATACTGGGTTATTGCAAAGCCTCTCCAAACCACAAAAAGAAAGATGCCTGGAACGTGTGCATCTCATTTGGTAGAATCGGATCCTGACTGCTTATTAGGTATTCACAATCGTCATTACTTATTCCAAACATCGACTGACGAACACAATATTTGTGGAAACGTGTAGCTGCGCCTTCCCTTCCAACATCCCAAATATTATGAAAACCCGACGGTAAACAATTCGCTAGAACACGTAACATATAACCACGCTTGGTCTACCTACAGAAGGAACATACTAGCTTCCACATTGAGCTCGTTACAAAAAATCACTCTTGTGATCTAGTCCAACATTGCTAAAATACACACCTTTTACCTGACAAGTGCGGTCTACGAATGTTTCTGCTAACACTGAATGTATCACATTGTTAAAAGTTAGAGAAAATTAATTTTAAAACAATATGCCAATGAGAAAAACAAGAGGCAACAAAACCGATAAAAGAACAACACAGATTTTGGTTGAATTGGAATGACATGAACACTCTTCAGTGTCCGTGAAATAATCACTTTCACTTAATCAAATTTTAAGTTCACAAAGCCTCAGTCGATAGAGCCCGTGATTGAACAAAGCACTAGCTTCGTCGCTGAAGAACGTAATGATCCGGGAGTTGTTCCAGGGGATCATGTTGGCAGCCAGATTGAAACCTGTGCACACATTACTGCAAATTGTTGTAGCACATCTGATTACCATGCTTAATGCCATGCTTCCCGCAAACACACTTAAAGGCGCCACTGTGTTTCTATCCCTAAAAAAAATCATAGTTTATAAAATAGAAACAGCTCTACAACTGGGAATAAGGATATTTAAAGAGGAACAATGAAAATTCTGATAATCTATGATTCCCGGAGTCAACCATTCTTTTAGTCAGGATACATAAGTAGGGAAAAAAATTTTAACCGAGTTAAGAAACTGTTGAGGCACGTTTGCCACGCCGAGCCCGATTTCTGGGGGACAATCTTTCATGAGAATGTCCAGGACGTCCCCCAGGAGTACCGGTACCGGAAAGAAGACGATAAAGAAGAAGGTATGGAGGGCACTGGGCACCAAGCACCCCGAGCCCAATACAGGAGAGATTCAAACTTAACACACACTTAGCTGTCTTGCACGCACTGGTAGCACTGCCGAACTGATATGTGGCGACGTTGAGCTCTGCCGCCTGCTGGCCTGGCCTAGCCTGGCCTCGTTTCCAAAAGTCCCGCTGCCCCCACGCCTGCCTGCTCGGCGTCAGTGCCTTTGAAACTCAAGTTCAAGTTCGTGAGGGGTTCAATGGGGCGTTCCCTCGCCTCGCCTTGCCTCCGCGTGTCGGGCCCGACAGATGGCTCGTGAAGTGAGAAATGCTATGCCGAGTCTGTAGTAGTGGCTATGCTGGTACTGCATCAAAAGGGTGCGGTACACGAAATGGAAGACTTGTGAGAAAGAAGTTACGAGAAAGGCGGGCACCTAGCATCGGTCCGAGAGAATCCGTACGTAAGATTTGATATTATTACTTTTAATACCAATCTAGTACGGCCTGGATAGGTATGAAAGAAAAGTACTAACTTACGGTACATCTCAGACGGCCGTGGCCGAGCTCGTGTCCACCCTCCGAACAGTGCTTATTGCCACACAGACTACCACAGGCTACGCATACCACTCATTCAACGATCAAAATTGGACGAATTTCCTTTACAGGGCATATGTACATTAACAACATAAAATATTCATTCTAATAACAATAACAAGAAGAAAATTCGCCAACAGCCGAAGGGCATAATCACAGAGAGTAAAAACAAGAAAGGGTGAAGGTTTTGGTTTTGTACGATTGAAAATAAAGATGCTCTATCACGATAAAAGGAAATAAAGGGAACAACGTGACGGGCATCTCAAGTTGGCAGTCAGAGGGTCCTAACCAAAATCTACATCACCCATTCTTCTATATATATCGCAGACATAGAGCCATCTGTCTCTGGGCTGCGGAACACTGGGGACACATCTCATATCAACGACCCTAATATTTCTGCAAAAACTAATGACTTTGAAATATGCCATTTTTCTTAAAAACGTCATTGACACTGTATTTGAGCAAAGTGATATGTGATGGCAATCACGAACACGCTGTCTGCCAATAATCCGACGCGCCGTCCGACCGAAACTCGAAGCCAAAGTGCTATGCCATCTTTTAACACATACAGTCTTGTTGAACGAACCAACAGTCATTTGCAGAAGTAAATCGATGTACGAATAGGCGGGACTTTGAGTCCCGCGCCATGCGCACGTCATCGTCCAGGGGGAAGAAAGAGAGTAGGAGTCGCCGCCCAGCTCAGCCCGCCGGCAAGCTCTTAGAAACGATACGAGACAATCGCAGTCGGAATCAATAAATTAACAGAGTAGCTCGGGTGGGCGGCACAGGCGGCGGGCTGAGCTGGGTGGTGGGGATGTGACCCAGAGGTGACCCGGGTGGCCGGGGGCGGCGGGGTGTGGGTGGGGGCAGGCTGGCTCGTCACTCGTTCTCCTGCGGGTGGTCAGCGAGTCGGCGCGGGGGCGGCGGGGGCGGCCGGGGGCGGGCGGGGGCGCGCGCCGCGGGCCAGGGCCAGGGGGCTCCGCAGCGGGGACGAGCCCGCCACCATGCGGCAGCGCACCGTCCGCACGGGCTGCGGGGTCCCCCACGGCGACTCCTGCTGGGGGTGCTCGTGCCCGCTCTCGCCTCATAAGGACGAGATGCGCACCTGGTGCTGGTCCGCCCCCGGCCCCGCCCCCGCCCCCGGCCCCGGCCCCGCCCCCGCCGGCGACTGCTGCTGCTCCAGCTCGGAGGCCGCGTCGTACGAGGCGGGCAGGTTGACCACGACGGACGTGGACGCGTTGACGCTGGGCTGCGGCATGAGGGCGTTGAGCGAGGCCCGCGACGTGAGCGGCGCCTCCAGCGGCGACCGGGCCGTCTGCAGCCGCAGCGCCGAGTCCGTCAGCTCCTCCTCGTGCGCGGGCTCGATGGCGGGGTGCTGCGGGGGAGAGGGAAAACCACAACTTAACAAAAATAATTACCTCAAAAAAAAAAAAAATCGATTCTTACGAGGGGGAAACAACTCTGAATTTTGGTGTACAAATGTCGTGAATTTTTGTGAATTTTTGTGAATTTTTATTGAATTTTTGTGAATTTTTGCTTGAATTTTTCCTAAATTTTTGTGAATTTTTATGAATTTTTGTGAAATTTTTATGAATTTTTCTGAATTTTTCTGAATTTTTTTGAATGTCTCTGAATTTTTCTGAATTACTAAGTGTACAAAAATTTTAGAGTTGTTTCCTCCTCGGATTCTTACAACAACTTGTAGAATGACAAGAACCCCAAAAATACCCGCCCTTTAAAAAAAAATCCCCCCAAAAAACAAAAAACCGTTTTTTGGCTGGAGCGGACGGGTCTGTCCTTGCGGCCCTAGCGCGTCGCCTCCCCTTTTGTACTTTGTCCGTCCTGTTCACCGTGCCACAAGTCCAAGTCGCGAGGGGCAAATAGCAGACTGTGTCTCCGCCCGGCCCGGCCCGGCCCTGCCCTGCCCGGCCCTCCGCGACAACATCCATCACACTTTTGTGAGCAGCCGCACCGCACTATCAAGTTTCCCCCGCAGTCCTACCCCCTCCCTGGGCGCACAGGGAATAGCGCGACATTCAGCATGCAACATTCAGTGTGTGTGTGTGAGTGTGTGTGCGCGCGCGCACGTGTGTGTGTGTGTGTGTGAGCGTTATTACTGACACAGTAGAGATCGCGCTAATTCCGTCGCCTACGTGTTGGAAATGATTGATGGTTTTCCGGGGCGAAATAGCACTCAAGTTGATCCTGGGCGCCTAACGAGCGCTCGCGGGTGTGAGAGAGAGAGAGAGAGAGAGAGAGAGAGAGAGAGAGAGAGAGAGAGAGAGAGAGAGAGAGAGAGAGAGAGAGAGAGAGAGAGAGGCGCCCGCATGACGGCGCCGCCGCCCCGCTGTGATTACATCACGCTTGTTCGCCGCGGGCCCCGCGCTGCGCCCCGCGATAGTGTCTGCGCCGCGTACGATAGGCAACACGTCTGGCGCGCGGTTTGGCCATGCTGGCCCCGCTGCTCCGCTAAAAGCTGTCGTCGGTTAGCGGGCTGGGTTTCTGTAGTTTATACTTTTGGTCGCGTACACTGTGAAACCAAGTGTTCAACTGTTCAACACTTGTAAGTGTGCAACTTCCAGTATAACAGGTGCAAGTGCGCAACTCGGTATTTGTGCAATTGGAAGTGTCAAACTCGACAGTCGTACACTTGTAAGTGTTTAACTCGACAGTTGTACACTTGCAAGTGTTCAAAGAGGGAAATGTTGCACGGGGAAGTTGAACACATGCAAGTGCACAAATGTCGAGTTAAACACTCACAAGTGTACAACTAGTAAGTTTGACACTTGGAATTGCACTAATACCGAGTTGTACACTTGGACGTGTAAGACTGAAAGTTGCACACATTCAAGTGTTGAACAGTTGCACACTTGGTTTAACAGTGTAGAATATTTCTTTTTAAAGGGAGGTCGAAAAAGAGGTGACTTACCTTAGCTCTAACTTCTATCTTGTCGCTGTAGACCAGGACGACGCGGTCCTTGCCCGGGCTGGTCGCGAGGAATGGTATGCTCTGTGACAAAGAAAACGAACGGATCAGTTAGACACGAATTCAGCATTTGACGGGAGCGGTTTGAGTTACCGGGATCGTTCGATTACAACGTAATAGGTTACGTCCAATCTCACTAGCGATAGAGTTCTACACACCAAAGCCACGAGGAGTCTGAGATAGGTCATACAAAGTGGACTGGATTATTTCAAAAGTTTACTCCCACGTCCTCTTCGCGTGTGAGGAAACCTAAGCCAATGAGGCAGCGTGAAGGGTGGAAGAGGCACATAGTATCACTGGAATGATCGTGAAGACACAGGTAGAACAACAGTAGAAGCGAGAGACTAGTCCAAAAACAGTCAGCAAGGAGACAGGATGATAATTTAAAGGAAATGAAGAGAGAAGCGGTATGAAAACATCCATATAGTCCATGATGCATTTAGGCCGACACACACATGCTCACCCTGCGTGCAACGTGTACTCCAGTCGCGGCAACCTGGAATTATTTCACACAAACTGCGCAGCCCAACGCTTTAGCGTTGGGCGCGTCAGTACACGGGAACCCACAAAAGCCTGTCATCTCCTTAAAAATAATTCTTAATTAAAAAAAAAAATAAAAAAAAAATGTGTAGATGACTTGGCGGGTTTGATTTTTTTTTCGCTTAAGGATGAGATATAGAGAGTGGGGTTGAGAAAAGCGTGGGCTAGAGCCGGGCCTACAGAATGGGGGCATGGATGGATTGGTGTCCAGGAGAAACGATGGGAGCGAAGGGGAGGAGAGGCGAGGGGAGGGGGAAGCACCAAAGTAACCGGTGTATCTCGCAACGTCATTTCCTGCCCGCCCCCGCAGCTGCCATGACCCAGTGCCGCTCGCCCTCAGCGCGCCCCGCCCCGCCCCGCCCCGCCTCAAGGCTTTGGCAAGCGTCCTGGGCCCCGCCCCGCCCCGCCCCGCCCCGCCTCAGATGTCAGATGGCGTAGGGCCCGGCGCTGGAGCCCGCTGAAGCCAGCCAGGACCGCGGTGGTTCGGGGACGCGCGAGTGGTGCGCTGGGCCGCGCTGCGCCGGAGACCCCTTTGGGGATCAACCCCCAAAGGAGCCCGCCCCACCCCGCCCCCTGCTCCGCCATGTACACAGTAGGCAACAGCGAAGACATGCACATACATTCTCTTTCGCTATCTTAAAAAGAAAACAGGAGGTGTATAATACCTCTGCTTTTTCCACACACACATCCGCGACGAGACACTTGTGAATACTATATTATTATGAATTCTTTTGCCTTTTCCGTTGAGGTTCGGATTAATTTTTTTCTTTGTTTCGAACTAATGTCTGCACGCGGCGGGTTTGGAGAGCGTGCTCACCGAGGTGCAAGCTATGCCCCCAACCCCGCCCCCCGCCCCGCACACGCGCGCGCGCGCGCCCCGTGAAATAGCTAGCAAAAATGAGCATCTCCGGCGGGGGAGACGAGAGCAGGGAGCCGGTGCGACCCTCTTCGCTTGTCCCCCCCCTCCCCTCCCCCGCCCTTTCCCCTCCCCGCCCCCCTCACGGACTCGACCCAAACGCCCTGCATGCCGAAGATAGTTTGTCAAAATGGAAGGCCGCCGGTGATATAGACGCCTAGCCAGCCATGTGAGCCCCGCCCCGCCCCGCCCCGCCCCGCCCGGCCCGGACAGACTGGCGGCCAGGCCAGACCAGACCAGACCGGGCGGCACAAAAGAAAAGTAGGCAATACCAAACCATAATGGGATGCCTGGGGGGCGGATGGGGTTGGTAATGGCTAGAGGGAGGGGGAGGGGGAGGGGAAGGGGGAGAGAGAGAGAGAGAGAGGGCGAACAAGGCTAATGGAGAGAACAAGCAAAAGAGAAAGACATCGGATAGTGAAAATAAGACAGGAGGTAAACGAAACAAGTGGAAGGTGACAGAATCGTGTCCGCAGCGCGCAGGGGTTGACCAGGCCACGCACGGGGAAGGGTGAGGGGGAGAGAGAGGGGGAGTGTCAGCGGGTGAGAAGGCGGAGGCGAGGATCTTGTTCAAAGTCGAGTCGCCCGAATGGAAGGCGCTTGATTGGTGGAGACTCGTCCATGGCAGCCGCCGGGCTGGCGCGCCTCCAGGCCACCCCGCCCCGCCCCGCCCCGCCCCGCCCCGCCCAACCCTACCCCGCCCCGCCCCATCCCGCGCGGACTGTCAAACGGCCTTCCGACTGGCCGACGCGGGAGATTTTAAAGTGGTGCGGCGAACAGTGTCTGATTCCGTCCACGAACGTTTCCACCACCGTCCGCGCCGGCTGGATGTTCCTATTCTACTATTTCAGCCCGGTGACGTAAGAACTCCTTGCTACATAACACTCAAGTGCCACTAGTGCCCCCCTTCACCGGACCCGGAAATCGACCTCACGTAAAAAGTGAAAGCGGAAGCGTTGGCGAGAATGTAGTTATCATCACGCTAATGCGCCTAGCGTCGTGGTGAAGGTGTTTTTTTTTTATTTTTATATGGGACCAAGGGTAGAAACAGGTATGCCCGGCCAGTGAGGGTTGCTTCTGGGTGAGAACACCCCGCGTCTCTGCGGGTAGCGAGACGCCCAGGCCGGCGGGGCGGGGCGGGGCGGGGCGGGGCGGGGCGGGGCGGGGCGGGATTGACGTGTTGTTGGCCTTTGCAGCCCGTGCTGTAGGTGAATCGGAGCGTGCGGGGCGGGCGCGCCTTCAAAGCTCTGCTCTCCTTGGGCTGTCCTGTCGCACTGCGGCACGCCGACGCCACGCCCCACCACGGGCCGGGCCGCCACACCAGACCGAGCCGCGCCATCTTGGCTTGTTGAGTGTCTCCCACAAACCTCCTCCCCGGCCGGCCCGGCACTAGTAAGTAATGGGTGACCCGAGACTAGCCTCCGCAGACACAACCGCTTACTTCTCGGTTCTCGCTATTCATCAATGGAGACTCTCTGCGTTATTTTCACCAGTCCAACGCGAGTATTTTCGACTGGGGTACTTCCCCAGTTTTGCCATGGAAAACTCCAAAACAAGGCGGGGGAATTGTGAGAAGAAAAAAAAACTTAGCCTCTCGTCGGAGCGGTGAGCGGGGCGTCCAGGAGAGTTTTAGTAGGCTTCCGGCGGCGGCGCCTCTTACGGCAGGGGAGGGGGGGGGGGGGGTAAGCTAGCGAGGCACTCCGAGATACGTAGTTACGAGGTCGCCGCTCCGCAACGACCGCCTCGCCACGGGCAAAATTAACTCGCGAGAAAACAGTCATCCGCGACAGCGATTGATATTTTTGCTTTCGACGCCGGCCCGGGCCCGACCCCGAGGATAAGAATTGCGGTTTTGAAATTCCTTGCGCGGAGATGATAGCTATTTTCTGGGAGGTCAATATTATATCTGTGCCGCTTGCCTATTTGAGCTTTTTGTAAAGTTTTACTCGGCCTTCCCTCTACTTATCGGAGAAAGTAGGTCGCCATTTTGTCGGGGGCGCCTGCCGCGCGGTTGGGGCAGGGGCAGGATAAAGGGGTACGGGGGAGGGGGGGGGGGGGGGCGTCGTGGCGAGCGAAATGACAAATGGTAGGACGGTTCATCCCGGGGCTTCTCAGATTGAGGCATTCCAGTAGCCAAGGAAGGTAATCCCCCTAACTTGGTGGCAACTACTATTCTGTTGGTCATTAGTAGCTGGGCGAGCTGGGCCAAACGCGGGGCGGCGCGCGTGGAGTGGGGGAGCAGGGGGGGATCTTGATTAACCGAGTTTTGCAGGGGGCATCGGTCGGTAGCCAGGCGGTAGCCAGGCGGTAGCCAGCCGTTAGCCACTCGTTTAGCAGCGGGATCGACTGCTGAGCCGAGGGGAAACGACGCAGTCGGCTCTGATGGGCGTGGATGGAGCGAGGGTTCGGAAAACGCAAGATTTACGGGGCTAATTAATTGAGGGTCGTTTATAAGGGCGAAAACAAACCTGCAGTGACCCACCGGTCCACTAGGTGGCGTTGGCATGCATGACACAGAGGCAGGAGAAAAGATGAAAGTAAAGTAAAACGAGAAAGACATTAGGCACAGAAATAAATACAAAACGAAATCCCACACTAATAAAATGGTAGTTACAAAAAGAAAACATAGAGACAGGTTAGACAGGAAAGCGATGTTTCTTTTTTAATATTCATGGCTCGTAGGGATGACAAACTTCGGAAGCGCGCCAGGTTCTTCAGGTGCAGTACGTTTGATCACAGTTGACCCAGGTAGGCGGCGGTTTACCGTCGGACAAACTTGCTACCCGCGTCCTGGGTAACTTTTTCCTCCTTTCCCCGTTACCCCTCCTTGCCCCTTCACTGCTCGCAAAATAAGAAAGAATCTGTATTCTGTGTGGGACGCGGGGGAAGTTGTCTGCTCATGGGATATCGGAGGTGTGTTCCCTGGGGGGAACTCTCCTCCAGACATATATTTATCGCGGGTCAGGGTATCGGAATTGGAGTTGGAAACTGAAATGACTCCAGCCTCACTTCATTCCCCCTTTTTTTTTTCCTCTTTCGGTCGCGGGCAGACTGTGCTCAGAGAGGACTCGACGCCTGTAGTCCAGAGCACAAGAGTGACTGTGGCTGCACTTTACTGCGAGTACACTCTCAGGGCATGCGGAACATATTCCCTTCCGGCGTCAAATCGTATCCTATTCCTGGTACCATGAAACTTACAACATTGTCGGCAAACATTCATAGCCAGTGATACACAACTAAACGAAGCGACACAACTACAGTCTAAGTCACAATGGAACCCATGCAGGAGAGACAAGTCAATCTGGAAGGCTAATCCAGGGCCTGTTAATAGTGGTCTGTCCGCCGCAAGCAACCAAGCAGCCTCTCGCATCCAGCACAACCATGAAAAAAAAAGTACAGGTAACAGTTAAAAAGAAAGCACTACTCCACTTATAAACATTTCGGACACAGAGCTATGCCCATCCATGCCATGCGGCCGCATACACAACGAGAAGCCTATTCCACCACGCTCAGGGGAAGGGGGCCCAACCTCACGACCACACTGCAAAACAACATCTCAGTAGAAATTGAGAAATTTTGTTTCCGGCATGCAATTATAAAACGAGCGAGGAAAAATTTCGTCTAAATCGCATAAAGCTCGCACCTAGCATGTTCTTGCAGCACAAAAAAAAATGTTACGAAAACGAACATTGTTTCAGCAGCATCATTCCTTCAAATATCTCAAATAAAATAAAGATAAAAACACCAAGTTAGGAAACAAAATTTCCACACGTGCAAACCCAGAGTATTTAGATTATCCGTGAATCACAGGCCCTCAAGAGGGGATTTTTAAAGAAACATGAATGCCCTGCAGACAGGGCGGGAGCGTCGGTCGTGAGGTGCTGGGCGACTAGGAGTGCTAGGTGCGGGTGTGGACTGCACTGCTTACGGGTCGGGGCGGCCCCGCACACCGGCAGCCCCGCCGGCAGGGGGCCCCACCCCACGGGGGCCTGCTCCGCCTGCACACCGGGGGGCCTAGGGCTCCTGCCGCAGCGCCCCGTGCCGCGTCCGGGAGCTCTTTTCGTCACGACGAGGGCGCCCCGGCCACCGCGGCAGCTGATACACACACACACACAAGTCAACAACCCAGCGACCAACCGACCACCGCTGGATGGAATAGACATCAACACAGGTTTGTGGCTTTCGTCTCATTTTTTAAATTTCTATTCAGTCGTAGGGCCAACCAGACCACTTATCTTTTTTTTGGGAGAACAGTTCAGTGGAAGCATTAGGAGATTTTTTTTTTAAACGTGCAATAGTTGTAAGGAACCACAAGAAAATAAGATCGTTCCAAGGAGAAATTCTCTTTCCTGCTATTCGCCTCCTCTAATTCATCGGAAGAGGTGCCAACAGTTCTGGCAGTGGTTCTGGAGCGCTGTCATGGCCAAGCGCAGTCTCTCGTGCTAGCTTTTATTTACGTTTCCCCCTAAAGTATTTTTTTCTTTTTTTTTTTTCAAATTTTGGACCTGAGATTGCCACTAAGTCCTGATGACAAGGATACCGGAAAATAGACTGTGAATGAAAACCTGCCATAGCGTTGCAACTCAACAGAGAACCGACTTATCAAAAAATTGAAAATATCAAGGAGATTCGTTTGTTGCATGCTTCTGCCACTCTATTCTGCTGGAATGTTTTTACTTTCACGGAGCTCAAATTGTGACATTGATCAGAGTAAACCACAAGGCAGTTTAAACTAACTCAGTAATTTCCAACTGTCATAGCTACTGCAGAAATTAACAAGAGACGGAAGAACAAACAAGTAAAACGAGCGTCGCACAACTGGTCCCATAGTCTACACATCACATTGGTAAAATAAATTCTAAATAAAAGAGTCGTACAACGACAGGACCCTCCATGCAAGTATTCTTCCAACAAGAGGGGGTGCAAGGTATGGGGTACGGATTTTTAGGGAAGGAGAAGGAAAAGAAGTTTTCTTGCGTGCTTCCACAGTGTTGAAACAGTGTCAACAAATGATTCAATACTACAGACAGACACTCCAACTAATATCCCAAAATTTCTCATTCAGACAACCAAAGAGTTATTTTTCGTTTGACGAGCCGTTCTACTCGGGCCCCCCACCCAGCTCGCGTTTTCGGCTCGCTAAATATCGCGAGCGGAGAAAGTCGCCGTTTTATTTTTCAATCGTAGTTCGCTACCATCCCTATTCAAATAACTCACTCACTCTCGGGACAGTTCGGGCGCGCGTCGCGTCCGGCCTGAGCGCCTGCGATGTCTCGGGTAGGCCGACCCGCGCGACATTCCAGCCGGCGGGTTGCATACGTCCCAGGCGCTATGCGCCGCCCCGGGCCCGGCGCGGCCCCGACCCGCACCAAGCCACGCGTGCCGAGCCGAGCCGAGCCGAGCCGAGCCGAGCCGAGCCGAGCCGAGCCGAGCCGAGCCGAGCCGAGCCGAGCCGAGCCGAGCCGAGCCGAGCGCATCTAATTTGTCGTCGGGGGGCGGGCCCCGGCGTCTTTGTGCGTCACTGCATAGTCCCTTTGATCTATCAGCAGGAAAAATGCGACAAAGACGCGTGCGCGGCGCACTGCTCCGCGACCAAAGTCGAGCTGAACGAGCGAGCCAAAGCGAGCACGGTGAGGAGCTGGAGCAGGAGCAGGAGCTGGAGCTGGAGCAGGAGCTGGAGCAGGAGCAGGAGCAGGAGCAGGAGCTGGAGCAGGAGCAGGAGCAGGGGCAGGAGCAGGAGCAGGAGCAGGAGCAGGTAGGGGCGGACGTACAGGAGAGTCCGCCCGGCTCGGCTGCACTCAGACTCCCCCGCCTGCCTACGCCCCGGCAGGGTTACTTACTCTACAAAAGAAGACATGGGCAGAGAGGGTAAGGAGCCGGGCCGGGCGCGGCGGAGAGCAGGCGAGCGCGCGGATAAGGTCATTTTCCTTTTTAATAATCCATTATAAAAGCGAGCGAGGGCTGAATTAATCAGGCACCGATTAACCCCGTGGGCTGTAGGCCGCTGAATTATCAACGAGTCGAGATCAAAAGGTGTGCGAAGCGCCCCGCGAGCCGGGGCGGGGCGGGGCGGGGCGGGGCGGGGCGGGGCGGGGCGGGGCGGGGCGAGGGCTGGCCGCGAGCGCAGCGCGGAGAGCGCTCATGCACGTGGTGAGCGCGGGCGAGAGCGCTCCGCACCGGTGCGTACCGGGATAAAGGGATAAACTGCGCGGGATACAGCGATATAGTTTGGAAATCTAACTGTATCGCTCGCTCGCTAGCAGATAAGCTACTCTTTTTTTCAGTGACATCAAACGACTCGTACCGGGCGTTTCCGAGAACTCGTAACAGTATTGCGGGTCTGCCTAGCGAGGGGGCCACGGCGCCTGACGGCTGGAGCGAGTAGGCAACCCCGCATAGTGTCACGTGATCTCTGCACTGTTAAAAATCCCGTAGCACATTACGGATGATACTACGGAATGCTCCGTAATTTTTTTACGGAGCCGTCCGTACCTTTAAAATACGGGAGAAACCGTAGTAGTAAATTACGGGCGTTTCCGTACCTACTTAGATGCAAAGTGTCCAAAAACCAGTTTTCATCAAAAGTTCTCTGGGAGTCATAAAACAAAAAATACGGGATTTTGGTGTACGGGACGGTCCGTAATTTGAATGTACGGGATGGTCCGTATTTTTCAGGTACGGTCGTCCCGGAAATTTAGAAACGGTTAAGACCGGCTCAAAAATTACCGGGCCATCCCGTCAAAATTCCCGTTGTAATTTTTAACAGTAAGAAACACCCGGTATATACAGTTGAAGGTGGGGGCATGGATAGAGAGCGCACAGGACGGGTTCTTCACTCCGTCACGTGTGTGTAACGGGGCGGGGGCAGAGAGTGAGACGGGGGAGCGAGAGAGAGAGAGAGAGACAGCGAGACCAAAGGGTTGGGTAAAGAGACTCGCTTAAGCGCGCGGTTTACATTTCTGACTGGCGCGGCGCGGATAACGATGAGGAGAGGGGGTGGAGAGGGGAGGGCGGGGACAAAAGGGTGGAGTGGAGGGGGTAACGAGAGGGAGGCGGGGGCGGCGGCCAGGTTTGGGTAGGGAGCGGGAAAAGTCAACAGGCCCGCACTCGGTTCATTGTATCCCTGAATGAATGACAGTTGGCGGTATTTTTCCCGGGCGAGCCGCACAAAGGCGGGCCGGCGGGGAGGCGAGCGCGGCCTGGTCCGGGCGCGGAGGGGTGGGGGTAGGCGGTGGGGGGAGGGGGAGGGGTAGGTAGGTGGGCGGACGGGCGCGTTACAATGTGTCCGCACTTCGGCGTTATTTTCCCCTCTCAACCTACCCCCGCGCACTCGCTGTGTAAGCTACCCCCGACCAACCTGCCCTCCCTGCCTAACCTATCTCACTCTGTACCATCGTTACTTGCTGCACCCCGCTACCTCCCCCGGTACCTGTCCAACCTACCCGCATGCCACCGTCCGTCCCCGTGTCGGCACAGGGGTAGAATTTGACCGCCCATG
Organism: Frankliniella intonsa; assembly: GCA_033675135.1. NCBI lineage: Eukaryota > Metazoa > Arthropoda > Insecta > Thysanoptera > Thripidae > Frankliniella > Frankliniella intonsa. The sequence continues at coordinate 3,081,972 of CM066252.1, read as the reverse complement.
AGGCAGAAAACACACAAACCCCCGGCGCGCGCGGCACGTCTCCGTGCACCCCACTAAACTTCCGCGCCCCTATCACGGATCCCGAGTCGTTAACTCCGTTAGCCCCATCTTTCAAATAATTTGCGGCACAAACAGTGTTGGCACTCCTGCTGCCGCCAGCCCTACTCCCGCCCTGAGCCTGAGCCTCGTCTCGCCGAGGGCGGGAGGGGAGGGGAGGGGAGGAGGGGATTAATCACGGGAGACGCATTCAACTTGGCAAAACGCTGACTGTCCAAAGACTTACTGCTTAGACGGCAGGCAGGCAGGCGTCGGTGCGAAATGACTTTCAATAATGTGAAGGGCTGGACGGAGGGGGGAGGGGGGGGGGGCGTCAGCAGTCACGTCGCTAGGGTGAGAGACTGCTGTGCTGGCTAGGCCGAATACTCCTCAGCCCCCGAGGAGAGAGGCAGGGAGAAAGATAGAGAGATTGATAGAGATAGAGGGGGAAAGTGGAAATACAACCATTCGTAATCGTAATTCATGGAAAAAGTGGACGCTAAGTTTCGACCACCAGAATCACTGTGAAAAATATGTCTGCAAGTTTACGACATTTTTCGTAATTTGTGATTTACAAAAGGTGTTGTAAATTTACAATCGAAATCTTAAATTTACGAACGCTTATTTGTGCTTGTTTAAGAATTACAAGTCGATACCTAGTGTCAAAATTTTGTAATTTTACAATTTGATATCGTTACTTTACATTTCTCATAGAAATTGTTCCCGTTACTCTTACGAATATTTCTCACAGTGATAGAGCCTTCTGAAAAAATGAAAAGAAAAAAAATATATTTATTTATTTTTTTACTTTTGCAGGTTGGCCTTATTGAGGTAGGTACACGAGCCTCTCTCTCGAGCCCTACACACCCCAACACTGACATGCACGCCCTACCCACCCTTACAATTTCATTAGGGAAGCTCCACACAAGCAGCCAGCCCTATGCCCTATGGCACTGTAGAGTTTCCTCTTTTTCACTCTATGCCCCCTGGCCTGCTCACGCTACTCTCTCTTTTTTTTTTGGTTTCACTTCTCTCTGTCTCTCTCTCTCTCTCTCTCTCTCTCTCTCTCTCTCTCTCTCTCTCTCTCTCTCTCTCTCTCTCTCCCTCTCTCTCTCGCTCATCTCGTTCTCTCTGAACAAGCTGGGTGCATCGCGCCCCAGCGCAGCAGCTCGCGTGAGCGCCCCCTACTGTGTCTGTGTCCCATCTCTACCCTGTTAAAATCTGCCAAATTGCAGCAAACTACAGAGAGGGAGAGGGAGGGGGAAAGAGAGAAAGGGAGAGAGAGAGAGAGAGAGAGAGAGAGAGAGAGAGAGAGAGAGAGAGAGAGAGAGAGAGAGAGAGAGAGGGGGGGGGGGCAGGGATCGCGAACGTGAGCAGCGGCAGCACTTCGATCCGGCTCACGCGTCTCACTTTTGACAGTGTACCCGCGTCCTCACTGTTTATCCTGCACAGTGTTTTCCTTCCATTCCCCTCCGCCCCCCTCCCCGCTGTACACGCGGCGGATACGTCGGACGTGGATCATTTCGATTTATTCCCCGCCGAGGAGATACGCGAGCAGGTGAGGCGGGAGGCAGGGATACAGGGGAAGTCCCCCGTACAGTCACACGTGAGGTGGGAGGCAGGGATACAGGGGAAGTCCCCCGTACAGTCACACGTGAGGCAAAAGGGGGGGATTCCGGGTTCGTTTTACACATTTCACGCAAGAAAAAAACTTTTTTTTTTCCAACGGGAAACTGAAACAAGGCGTCAGCGGCAGCGGCGCTAGGCCAACAGCTAGTGTAACTCCAAACAGAGTAAAGTTGGATACAAAAGCCGCGGGTGGGGCGGAGGCGGGGTAAGACAATTGACACTGCTGGAAAGGCTTTCTCCGTCCGCCGGGTGACTGATACACGGCGTGAAACTGCAGGCGGAGGGCGGGACTGACGTGAGCGCCGGAGGCCGGAGGAGGAAGGGGAGGCCGAATCGAGATCGGAAGAGGAAACGCCTTCAGTGTGGTGGTGGTGGCGAAGATGTGCACGTCTGTGTGTGTGAGAGGGGGAGAGAGAGGGGGAGAGGGAGAGAGAGAGAGAGAGAGGGAGAGAGAGAGAGACAGAGAGAGAGAGAGAGAGAGAGAGAGAGAGAGAGAGAGAGAGAGAGAGAGAGAGAGAGAGAGAGAGAGAGAGAGAGAGAGTAAGTAATGTTGGGAGAGAGGGGCGGAGGAGGGTAGAGGCAGAAGTAGGGGAACGGAGAGGAGGAGGAAGAGGGACTGCGAAGAGGTGTTCGTTTCCGGCCCTGGAACAATCCCGAGGCCAGACGGAGCTCGGGGCGGGGAGGGGCGGGGCGGGGCGGGGCGCGGCGGGCCGCTGCAGGGGGTTCCAAACAGACTAAGGAGCTGGCCGGGCCCGCCCCGCCGCGGCGCCAAGTCGAAAGGCGGCGAGTCCAGGCGCCCTGCTGCCCTACTCCTGCTCCGCAGGGAGTGTAAAGCTTCTTCTCCAGGGCGCCCTTCTCTCATGGCCGGGCCGGGCAGGATGGCCCCGCGCGATAAAGGAAACCGATCCCTGCTGGTCCAGCCGCAGCAGCCTGGCTCCCCGCCCGCCCCGCCCCGCCCCGCCCCGCCCGCCCCGCCCCGCCCCGCCCCGCCCCGCCCCGCCCCGCCCCGCCCCGCCCCGCGCTAATCATTAGTTCTCATCTCGTTGTGCGCGGCCGCGGCGTCACCCCGCGCGAGCCAGGATGAGAAATTGAGAGGAGGCGGTGGCGGGCGGAGCAGGACGAGCGGAAAGAGAGAAAAAATGAATAATTTAAAAAAATAAAAAACATAGCCAGCAAAATTATGAGGGTGCAGTCGCACGGGACGGGGCGGGGCGGGGCGGGGCGGGGCGGGGCGGGACACGGGACCTGCCACCTGTCACAGGGAAACTTTGTCCGGCAGGCAGACGAGACGCGGGAGCAGCGGGCGCTCGGCTCGCGAGGCGGGGAAAAAGAAACAGCGTTACTGAGCTGTACCGCGAGCCACGCCGCGGGTGAAGAACATACTTACCACAAAGAAAAGGATGGCGGATTTTTTCCCCAAGAGTTTTTGTAAGCAGACATTTTTTATTTGCATGAAAAATTGTGACTTCAGATTTACAAGGCTATCTTTTTCATCACAAGGCTATTTTTTTTTAGAAGAAAATACGCAGTACTTAATTTCTTTATTATTTTTTAAAGGGAAAACGCAGAAACCAGATACGTTCTATAATAAAAAATATGGGTTGTCGAACACGATTCCCGAAGGTACGCCGAGGTCCTGTTATCGCATCTGCGCCGTGCGGCGCCAGCCTACCGCAGAGAAGTGAGCGGCGGGGGGAGGGGGAGGGGAGGGGGAGGGGAGGGGAGGAGGGGGAGGGGAGGGGGAGAGTCAGCATCGGCCCGAGGAAGGGGCCCCGGACCGGAGCGTCCGGAGGCGTCCAGCTGTCCCGCCCATCCAAAGGGAGAATTATTGCCTCCCTGCGTCCCCTGAATTAGTTCCATTTCAAACGTGATTTATCCTCTTTTACGCGAGAATATACAGAAACCTTTTGAAAAAGGGTAGAGCAAGGGTACGGGTGTCTTTGTCGTCAGCGGTTCGTTTGCGCGTTCGAGTGTTGTTGCTCTGCTGCTTTGCGTTCCGAACGAGAGCTCGGCGCGGCCACCCCGACCCACTTCTGGTCGATGTGGGGCGGGAGGGTGGAGTGAAAGTAGCGGCAGGGGCCCTAGCGCCCGGCTCGGCCCGGCCCGGCCCCGCCCGCTCTCCGGATGGAGCGGACTTAAATTCTCACCAAACGCGTCGCATATCCGGGAGAAAGCGTGCGGGTAAAGTATAGCGCCAGAGCGCGGGAAAACGGAGTGTAAAAAAGAGAAGGAAAAAAATACAACATAGAAATGAAAAGTATATGGGGGATATGGCGGCCTGCGAACTTGTTCAATTCGATAGGGGGGGTGAAGAAAACTTGGGGGCGGCTCGGACCCCACGAGGCTCTGCTAGACTTGAATTCGGGGGCCGCAAAACGAGGTGTATCCCCTCGGGCAAGGGTGGGTCAGGGGGAATATCCTGGAATAAGGTGCTCAGTGCTGCCACACGAGACACGGTGCCCCATAACACAGAGTGGCCAACACACAAAAACACGCCAACAAAAACAACGATAACACACACACACACGCATAACTCAGTGCCGAGGGCGTGTCCTACGGCGGGCCCAGGATGGTCCATCACATTTTTGTTATTTTATTTTTTTTGAAGAGTGAGACACTTGTTTTAAAACCAGCATGGGTAAGATCTGGGTCTTTCTGTTGTCCGCAGGCATTCGAGGCAAATTTGAACGTGCCAAAAGGAAAAGGACTCACAGCGGACCGAAGATTCTTGTCGCCATGATAGGGTTTGTATAGTGCTCGTCCTCGTCCTATTCCTGGGCCCAGCCCTGGTACTACTACTTGCAAAGCACTCAGGCCGGCTCTTAGGATGAGAGTTATGGCGAAGATAAACTCATGCAGCCCGTCTAGCAGCCGACTCGGTGGCTTTCCGGGGAGCACATCTTTTTCAAGCCACAGTGTTTCTCAAACCGGCAGATGTTAGTGACGTGACCGAGTGCATCGCCGTAGCATGCTAACCTTTTACTAGGCACAGAAGTCGCCTATCAGTCGCAGCAGAAGAATATCACAGATGAGTGGCGGCCTGAAAAGTACAGCAGCATTTCTCATCAGCCGATATAGGTAGATCCAGTTCAACAGAGTTGGTCAAAATGTTCAGTCAACAATTACAATTTCAACGCGAGGTTCATTTCGACATGCAAATACTCTTACTCATACATTAGTTGCCAAATGCGCGATATAATTTTCTCATGCTATGAATAAACGACCGCGCAAAATCCGCGTTACATTCATCCGAGGGAATTGCGATGCAAAGGAATCCAAAAGAAGAAGTTTAGAATTTTTCATTCGACGCCTTTGCATGCGCTTGAATAGCATATTTGTTGTACGCAAGAAAACAGGCTAGAGGTGGGGATAGGAATGAGTTGAAGGTGTGAGGTACAGGCAGAGGATAAAGATGCGGGGAAAGAGGACATTCAAAATGAGCATACATCGATAAGCCCACAGACCAAACCATCAAGGCTCACACAGCAAGTTGATAGTTTACTCCACAGTCATCGAGGCAGTGTTAACAGGGCCGCATTCGCACACGACGGCACTGCATAACGGGTAAGGCGAACACAAGAGCATGAGAATTGGCTGCAAGAGAGATGGAAAAAGTAGGCCAAGACACAAGTCAAACACCGATCAGCCGCAGCAGAGGGAAAGGGGTGCGACTCTACAAGCCAAACTGGACCCGAATCTCTCGTGAAATACTGGAACTCAATATAAGATTAAAGTAAGACTTTAATAATGTAAGGGCACATTAAGGTCTCAACCAAATGAGAAGTTGATCACTAGGTATTGAGCGACAGAAGACCTGATGTCTCGTCTTTTCAAAAATAAAACATTTATTTAAACATTCTATTTGATTCGGTTCAGTTTGGTGACAAAACAAAATGACAGAGAAGGAAGTAGGGATTAGAATCTGTAACATCACATGGGATGAAACCAGTGCTGAAAAATAAAGAAGGGTTCATCCACCCATCATAACGAACGCAAATAATCTTCCAATACAGTAGCGTGAATAAAATGCTCGACATTGACTACTGACCAATGACAGCCATACCAGTCATTCCGCTCTGAAAAAATAATGAAAAAGAAAACAAGAATCGAAAAACACGGCTGTTACTTTATCCGCTTTCGTTCAGCACTGGAGGTATCCCCCGATAGAGCACAGGCCAAAGGGCTGCCAAGGGCGAAGCATACACACTGAAAAACCACGCATGTTAATGCCGCACGCTTGTACATGTTTGAATCCCCATTCGTACACTTGGACAAGTAAACGTGTGAATTTTCCTAGAAACTTCACACACTTGGAGGAGCAAGTGCACGTATGTCAATGGACACCTCAGAGTGTGAGACATTCACACACTTGGGTTTCCAGCGCAAAAAAAAACAAAACAACACACGATCCAACAGTTCAAGGCGATACCTGGGTGAGCGCGGATCAGACGGGCGGCTGGGACAACCGAGTCTGTGCTTCCCGCGCCTGGAAACGACAACGTCAACAACCTCAACTTTGAGACATATCATTGTGGACAAAGTGCAGCAAGAGAGCGGAACAAACGAAGAGTCTGGCCGCACGGTGGCTGCAAGTGCGAGGCGAAAGGTCGGTCAGAGCGGAAGAGCTGGTCCGTTGTTGAAAGGAGTGCGGGGGGCAAGTGCGAAACAAGAGCTGCAGGGCAGTGGAGCAGTCACAGGGGGGGGAGATAGACCCAGGCGGGTGGAAGTTGATGAAGGCTTGGGAAAGTGCGATGAAGATGACGACAGTTAAAAAGAGACAAGAAAATGGAGGGGCGGAAAGGGGGGGGGGGGGCAGTGCCCCGTGTCGCGAGGGGGCAGAGCGAGCGCGAGCCCCGAAGTGTGACTGCTGCACCTCTGCAAAATGAATCACACTTACTGCACGCAAGTTTTAATGAAAAAAGTTGTTGTTGTGGCGGGGCGGTTCCTCAAAATAGTTATTATGCGCGAGTAGCGGGCTGCCCGGCCCGGCCCGCCGAGTTCATACAGCAGAGCACCACTGGGGGGCCCGGGTGGGGGGGGGGGGGGCTCGGCAGCAGGGGTGGGGGGGTCTAGTTAGACTGCTGCGCGGCAAAATAAAGGAAACAGACAGACGACAAAGAAAGGGTCAAGTGCAAGGGAGTATATGCGCTACACAGAAAACCAACTGATTTGGTTGCGACGTGGAATGTCGTTACTGAGTGAGCCAGGGTGGTGGGTGCATCACCGTAAATCACAGCGGTACAGCTTGCGGTAAAAGTTACCCGTAACTTCTGCAGGGTTTACTGTAACTTGTCGCGGTGAGCTTTCAATTGTGAAAACCAAATTTACAGAGTGTTTTTTCTTTTTTGTAAAGCAGATCACTTACGACCAAAGAGAAGCGATAAAAACAGCCATGGAGTTAGGGATGGGGTTTCAAAATAAGCTGCCGGGGCTGGGCCGGGCGGGGAGTGCGAGGGGCTGGGCTGGGGAGCTGTTTGTGATACTAGACGCCCCACAGTTGGCACGCCTGCCGGGCGCGGCGCGGCGGCACAGGCCTGCCACATGTCTCTAAGTTAGTTAGCGTAGTTAGGCGGGGCATGGGGAGGAAATCGATGGATGCGGAGTGAGTGGCGGAATAAGAGGCAAGGACAGGGGAGGGAGGGTGTGATCTGCCGCCACGCGATCCACGTCTAATATCATGATTGGCATTAATTTGTCATTCTTAGAAAAAAATGAAGAATATTAGATTGTATGCTAAGCTAAAGTCGGTCTGAAACGACCGCCTAAAAACAGCAGGTAAAATTGTTTGCACTAAAGAAGCACACACTTTCCCTGTCGTTTAACGATGCTCAGTCAACCTGACTTTTCACCGCTGATAGCGGGGCCAGTCGGACGTGATTAAATCATTCGTCGACGAAATGGTAGCGGGATAGGAATTGTGAACGACATTTACAATTCAATGCGGTCTCTCTCTCTCTCTCTCTCTCTCTCTCTCTCTCTCTCTCTCTCTCTCTCTCTCTCTCTCTCTCTGTCTCTGAACCTCGTCAGCCGCAGCAGTGGGGTCAAGAGTTTCGTCCTCTCTGCTGATTCCCCCAGCGTGTAACGCCGCAAACGGCTTAATTCTGCCGCCGAAGCGATCGGCCCCGCCCCGGCCCGGCCCAGCCCCAGGGCGCTGTTACAGCACGTGCCTTTTAACTATCGGATGAGCAATAATGAGAGCCCAAAGAGAGAAGGGGAGGAGGGAGGGGGCGGGGCGGGGCGGGGCGCGCACAGGTGGCTCACTAACGGTCCGCTCAAGATTACCATAAGGGTGCCGATTACTCGGTTTAATAAAGGCATAAGGCTCCTGCTGATTGCCAGCTGCTCGCAGGTCGATCCAAAGGGAAAGGGGCGGGTCCTACTCGATCACGACACCGCAATGGATGTCAAGAGAGGTAAGAAAGTCGAGTAAAATTATGAAGAATTTTGTTTTACTGCTTAAAAAAATTGACAAAAATCTAAATATCAACTGGAATTTAAAACTCCATGCCCCGTGGTTCATTGCTGGCTGGGCAGCAGTGTTGCACACACACACACACACACACACACACACTTGCGCTTCCTGCCCCGTGCTGCTTGAGGCTAATGAGGTGACGCGAGTGCCTACGGCTCGGGGGAGGACGGGAGCAGCCCCCTTTCAGTGGCATGTGTACGCAGCACTCTCCCCTCCGCCAATTTACCAATACACACACACACACACACAAACACTGCAAAAAATAACCCCTGTAAAATGCGAAGGTACACAAGACTATTTGCACTCGGGAAAGTTTCCGAAATGATAATACGAGATCGTAAACTTGGCAGCTATCAACCAAAAATTTCTTGCACAAAGATTTTACAATTGCTATTCTCCTGACTTCCACGCCGCCTTCTCCACCAGTGTGTTGCCAAGGCCTCGGGGAATGCGTCTTCATTTGAATTGACCGCGGCATAGCGCAAGGCAAACAGCGCCCCACCCCGCCCCACCCCGCCGTTACTCGGAAGCAATTACAAAGGGTCCCTAATGTCGCGCGCGCGGCCCCGGCCCGGCCCGGGCGGGTGCGAATAGTAAAGGCAACCATCACCATCACCGGGGACATGGCCCTGCTTGTAGTGCACAGAAAAGCATTTACCATGAGCTCTGCCGGTGCCCTGCAGCAGGCTAGTTTTTTCAGCAGGCGGGGATGTGCGGTTGAACATGAAGCTCCTGATAGCGCCCGGGGGACTCCCCCCCCCCCTTCCCTCTACCTCACTATGCGCGCCGATTTACAGGCGGCAGTGCAACGCAGCCTGTTGCACTGTCAGTCGATAATTGTCTGGGACAGTGTAGGAATTCCAACCTCTGGAATGAGAGAGAGAGAGAGAGAGAGAGAGAGAGAGAGAGAGAGAGAGAGAGAGAGAGAGAGAGAGAGAGAGAGAGAGAGAGGACGAACAAGGCTAATGAAGAGAACAGTAGCAGCACTACCAACATTGCGCGGCACCGCGTGATGGCCAGGGGGCACTGAGACGGTGGGGGCATAACCTTTAAGTGCGGCGGCCGCCACCGCGCACTAGAAGGGCAGGCGAGGGAGAGGGGGGGGGGGAAGAATCGGATGGAAACGAGCAGGGAAATTCATTTCAAGTCCTCAATAAACGCGGCCGGTGACGTAGATTTGACTGTAAAAGCAAATAATTTTGAAAACTTGATGAACTAAAAATGGGGAAAAACGTTGTCAAGATATTTTCGCCTTTATGAAATTCATGTTGTTTTGTTATTGTAATTATAATGAGAAAAAAAATTAATATAAAAACAGTGCAAAAGCGTGAAAGGAGGGAGGCGGAAGGAGGCGGAAGGAGGGATCTAAAGAGAGAGAGAGAGAGAGAGAGGCAGTATGCTGATGAGGTGCAGGGGGCGGAGACCGCACGGCACCTGAGTGAGAGCCAGACACATCTCCGACACTGCGAATAGGAGAATTAAGAGGAGACACTCCCGAGCTCCACGCCGCTTCCTGATAGTATACAGCACGCGCAAAAAAAAAAAAAACAAAAAAAAAAACAGAGGCAACAACAACATTGTGGTCCATGTGACTGAATGCCAACATCAGTGCGATACATTGGTATAAGGTTACGCGTCGAATGTTAAAAGAGTTAAATAAAGATGCTAGTTTGTAGAAACAGCCTTCAAATAAATAAAAAAGAACTAAATAAAAGCGTTTGACGTACCTGGTACCTCTGGCCACAGCAGCGGCCGCAGCACGCCTGCAGCAGCCCCGTGTGGGACGAGGTGGAGTGCACGGGGCTAGCCAGCGGCGACGGCGAGCCCGGCCGCTTGGGCTGCCCGTTGTACGGGATTTCCATTTCCACGAACTCTCGGTCCTGCAAACACCGGAGAGAGACCAGAGGAACAGGGTTAGTACGGATCAGTAACTACTACACAATTCACGGGATTGGGTTTCAATTATTATTTTATTACGGTTGTTATTTTTAATAACTATTCCTGTTATTATTGGTGTTATTATCATCATCAACGTTGGTCTAAACTGTTTCTAGACGGAGAGAAAAAAAAATGGATAAATGGGGGGAGGGAGAGAGGAGAGTGGTAGAGTTAAACAAACGACGCCAGCGGCCTTGCTCGTGGCTGCTTGTTCATTAATATCCCTTGCTTTGCCAGCCAGCCGTACACCGCGAAGGGAAGGGTTGTGGCCCCGCCGCACCCCACCCCACCCCGCCCCGCCCCACCCCGCCCCGCCCTGCTCGGGATGGGCTACATGGACGAGAGGGGAGAGCGAGAGCCACTTCTCCCCTTTGCCCCGGCTGATACCTCAATGATTTGAATCATAACGTTACCGCTGAGCTCTCCCTCTCCCGCTGTATCCAGCTCCGGGATTACAGTCAGCGTGTGGGTACCTGCGCGCGCGCGCGCTCACCACCCTCCTAGCTAACAATTACACAAAGTGCTCCTCCCCTGGACCGGGCCCGCCTCAGCAGGTGTGGGAATAAAGTTTCATTGTTTGGGATGGTATTTAAAAAAAATTGAATATTGAAAAATCTTGGTGAAAAGTTGGAGTGCAAGTAGAAAATGTTGACCCCCGTAGCCAGACGACGGCATTTGTGTACCCCTTTCCTAGTTCCACGTGTTTCCTGCGCGGCCTCGCTGGGTGTCACGCCACGCCCGTGCTCGTGTAGAAGGCCCTCATGTGAACAATCGGCGTGCGCGTGACCGCACGGACCTGCCACGCAAAAAATAATTCGCGACTGAGCAAAAATATTAGCAGGTGTTCTAATTTTAAAGCTGTCAGCTGTAATGGGGGCAGCTAATTTTTAGGGTACGGTGCTTATTTTCTAGCTGCCCAGATATTTATTTTTCTGCTGTTTTAAGTTCTTAGCCGTTGTGCTAATTTTTCACATCTAATTTTAGCTGGGCGAATTTTGTTTTTTGCGTACGGGTGCGCCGGCCCGTCGCGTCCCGCCCCGCCGCTAGTTCTATTCCGTCCTCCAGCCTCCTTCATGATACTCTGCCATGGCGTCCCTGAGGTTGTCATCTGCGCCCTCCTCCCGCTCCTCCTCCTCCTCCTCCTCCTCCTCCTCCTCTCCCCGATGAAGTGGTGTCGTCTTGCCCCTGCTCCGCGCGTGCCCGGCTCGGCTGCTCTCTAATCAACTCCGCTGTTTTTCAAGCCAAAGGCAGCAGCTCCCCTCACGCCGCGCCACGCCGCCGCGCCCCGCAGCGGGGGGGCCGTACACAAATTACGCAAGTTTCGCCGGCCAGAAAAAGAAAAGTGTCGCAGAGCTTTTGCAATCCCCTATTTAAGTTTCGAGATGAATGTTATATATAAAAGCAGCTGCGGATATGTTACACTGTTAAAAATCCCGTACCCCATTCCACACTGTTAAAAATCTGCGAAGTATTCTCACTCTTCGTAAACTGCAAAGCATTTGCTTGGTAACTTACAACGAAAAAAGGATACTTCGTAGGCTACAAAGCTCGTGCTTCGCAAACTGCAAAGAAATTCTTTGCAGCCTACAAAGTATCTGTTTTCTTTGTAAGTTACGAAGCAAATGCTTTGCAGGTTACGAAGAGTGAGAATTCTTTGTAGCCCTGCGAAGCAAATACTTCGCAGAACTTTAACAGTGCACAGATACTACGGCAAAATCCGTTTTGTTTGATTACGGAACAGCCGTATCTTAAAAATACGGTGTTTCCCGTGACCAATTCCGCGGTTAAGTTTCTTCAAACTTCGAAAAAAATTAAATCAAAGGCAGTACGGTCATACGTACTACGGACGTCCCGTAACCACTAAAAACGGTCCAGACCTGGTAAAAAATTAACGGGAAAAACCGTAGAAATTACCGTGGAAATTTCTGGCAGTGTAGCAGTCAGTTTAGGGACGGGCCCCTCCCCTCCCCTCCCCGCGGGCGGGCGGTGCACAGGTAGGTGCTCGGGCAGCGCGGTCACAGAGCGACATGATTGGATCCGGAAAGTGAATCAAACTGCCCGTGCGCTGAAATATGGCGTTCAGGAAGTGGAAGCGGACCGGGCCGGCTCGGCTCGGCTCGGCTCGGCTCGGCTCGGCTCGGCTCGGCTCGGCTCGGTTCGGCTCGGCACGGCCCCCGGCACCGCCATCTCTTTCTCTCTCAAACAGTTGCAGGTGGCGGTGGTCCTGGCGTGAGGCTGGTGGTGAGCACGTTCTGTACGGGGGAGGGGAGGGGGCGGGGTTGGTCTTGCGCCCGGCTACGCTGCCCCCGGGGGTGGACGGAGGGTGGACGAGGGGTGGACGGAGGGGTGGACGGAGGGTGGACGGGGGTGGCAGGGCGGATGGGAGTGCCCGGGGGAGGGGCGGCGGGGACGGTCCATGCGCTGGAGGGACCGGGAGGCACCACGCCCCCCCCCCTCGCTCCGGGGGTAGGGGGGCGCCACGGACTTGCGAGATATGGAAATCTTATTATACGGACAAATTCGCGTTCGGATATGGCACTCGCGCCAAAGATGCGGTCAGAATGCCAAGTCTCGCTGTGTACAGCGCTAGCCAGAGAGGCACTCCGTACCCTGCCCCCCAGACCCAGCCAAAAACACTTTTAGATCGCAACCATTTTTTTTTTAAATCGCACTTTAGTACTAAGGTTAGAGCAGATAATGCTTGAGTGTGCGTGTATTCGACACATCCTTAAGCGAGACGACCCGCCTCGCTAACCCACTTCCGGACCGTCACCCTCCTCCATATTGCTGCCGGGAAAATTTATGGCAAAATCCAATCCGGAAGTAAACACTCGTCACTCCGAGCGGCTGGGCGGCGGCTGCCGGCTGACAGTGGCGGATAAGCCGCACAGTCGAACAAGGGGCGGAACTTCCGAGAGAGAGAGAGAGAGAGAGAGAGAGAGAGAGAGAGAGAGAGAGAGAGAGAGAGAGAGAGAAGGGAAAAGGGTTAAGGCCGATGGGATGGAGCGGGAAAAGGGCGGAGTGGAAGAAGTCATAAAATGGCGGAAGAGCAGGTTATCGGGAGAACAACATCTCGTAGTGGTGAGGAGCAGGCTCGAGAAAGGCAACGGTCCCAGCCTGCCCGCAAAAACAAACAGTTCCGTTTTGATTCGTTTACTAGTTTTATGTCGGCTGCCAAACTAGACTTTCTTAAAAATAAGAGTCTTGCAATTCAGTGTTCTGCAAAAGCTGATTTAGGAGAGGATAGCCGGAATAGAAAGGACGCACCTCAGTGAAGCCAGCAAAAGAGAAAACGTCAGATTCAAAGGAACACCGACGGGAGCGACGCGGCGAAGACCTTTAGAATACAGGTTGCACACTTTCGTGACCTCAATGTGTATTCATTCAACAGCGCTTCGCCGGCCCCTCAGCCACGGCGAACTCGGCCTCAGCAGAAAGTAAGATAGGGGACAGGAATGGAGAGAGAAAGGGGGAAGGAGGGGGAGGGGGGAGAGGGGGGAAGGGGGTGACGCCTGTACTGGGGCAGATGAATGAGGAAGATACGGAGACAGTCATGGAAGGAAGAATGAGCACAGAAAGAGATTAATCGCCACCGTCGCTGCCCTTACAGAGGCCGGCTGAGGCCCTGGCCGAGGCCCTGGCTGAGGCCCTGGCTGAGGCCCTGGCTGAGGCCCTTACAGAGGCCCTGGCTGAGGCCCTTACTGAGGCCCTTACAGAGGCCCTGGCCGAGGCCCTTACAGAGGCCGGCTGAGGCCCTGGCTGAGGCCCTGGCTGAGGCCCTGGCTGAGGCCCTGGCTGAGGCCCTGGCTGAGGCCCTTACAGAGGCCCTGGCCGAGGCCCTTACTGAGGCCCTTACAGAGGCCCTGGCCGAGGCCCTGGCCGAGGCCCTTACTGAGGCCCTTACAGAGGCCCTGGCCGAGGCCCTTACAGAGGCCGGCTGAGGCCCTGGCTGAGGCCCTTACAGAGGCCCTGGCCGAGGCCCTGGCTGAGGCCCTGGCTGAGGCCCTTACAGAGGCCTCGGCTGAGGCCTTGACTGAGGCGCTAGCTGAGGCGCTGGCTGAGGCCCTGGCTGTGGCCGCAGAGGCCAGTTCCACCCTGAGCCGCCACCCCCCGCCCCTCGTGCTAGTCCATTTCCTCCAGCAATTGCTCCCCCCCCCCCCTCTCCCTTTCCTCGGCAGCGCGGCGGGGACCGATGGGGAGGCCCAGTCGGTCCGCAAAGAAGGACGGAAAGTGACAGAAATGAGATTCGAAACGGAATTACGAGAGAGAGAGAGAGAGAGAGAGAGAGAGAGAGAGAGAGAGAGAGAGAGAGAGAGAGAGAGAGAGAGAGAGAGAGAGAGACCGATGGAAAAGTGGATAACGAGATACCGCAACCCAGCCGTAGTTTAAATCCAAGCTCGCAACAAGTGCGCGGGCGCACTGTAATGAATACTAAAGAGGCATCGGGGCGGCCGCACCGGGGACGAAAAAAAAGCATTTCTTAAGAAATAAGATGATTCATACAGAAAGACACGTTTCTCGGTCCCTTTTACATAGTTATCATCCACCTACATTTAAATGTGACCATTATAAAGTGATTTATGCTTTGCGCTGCATATGCCGGGGGCGGGCGGCGGAGGCGCATTGTCTCATAAGGGGTAATCTGCCGCAACGATAGGGATGTCTGGGGAGCGCCCCCTACCACCCGCCCCCCCCTACCCCCTATCCCCTACCTCCCACATCAACAAGCCGGAGCGAACGGGATTGGGGGCAGGGAGAAGAGGGAAGGCAACAGCACCAATCAGGGTCGGCATGGGCCAACTAGTGCGGCCGGCGGCCGGAGGCCAGAGGGAGGGTCAACCACAGGACGCCGCGGCCATCCGGGGACACCGGGGCGGGGCGGGGGCAGGGGCACCGCATCAGGCATGGGCGACGGTCACGCGAGGGGCGGGGGGGGGGGGGGAGGGGGGGGGGGCTGATGAGCGTGTGGCCACAGTCCGGCTGAAAGCAGCGCAGCCACTGCCCCTCAACACACACACACGTCACGCCCATACGTGTGAATAACGTCGCAGCACACTTGGAAGTGAGCGAATCACTGTAACTGGAGTGTAGTCACCTTTGTTGCTCTTGCGAGAGCGAATTTTCTGTACCAAATTTTCTCGCTCCAGCGAGAGCGAGTCGGATCGACATCGCTCCATTACAGTCATTTCGACGACGTTTTCGGCAATTTGGTGGACTCTTTTTGAGTCATCTAAGCCAACATCACTCTAATGGAGCAATTTGAAAATATCAGAAATGACTCGTTTTGAGTCGTTTTAGCGAACCTCACTCTAATTGATCGATGCAGAAATACTTCGCTCAACACGGGCGAGAAATGTGACTATAATATTTACGGTGATACTATCGCGCAAGTTTGTGAATTTTCATTCGTACATTTCTCTTCTTATGGGAAAGATCACGCACGACCTTAGGATTTGCCAGGTAAACTCTGCTTGGGCACTGTATTGCAAATAAAAAAAAATGCGCTAGCAGTAAATGAACATTTTGTATCGGTGACCCCGTATTTCTCGGGCGTAAGTACAGCGGTAAGTCGAGTCCTTGCAGCGCGCCCGCATTGCGTATGTTACGTATGGACAGGCATCAGTTTAACGGCGTGACGGGCGGGGTGGGGTGGGGCGGGGCGGTGTGGTGGGGTGGGGTGGGGTGGGGCGTGGTGCGGGGTGCGGTGAGAACCCCCCCCTCCCGATATTAATTACACGCGGTGACGAGTTCCCCGATAATGAATTTTATCAGGGATCGATCAATCAACACATTATAGTTGCTGCTGCGCTGTGCATTGTGTACACGCCCCGCCCCCTCTCACCTCAGAGCGTTTTTCTTACCCGAAAGCAGAACGACGGTCAACGTCTTTTCTTTTTCTCTACTTTTTTCCCGCTCCAATTTCTTTTCGCAAGCTACACTACACACGTTTGCTGCTGGGAAAGTTATTGAGGGAAAGCAGAAGGAGACCGATAGGACACACAGCTGGCGGCACAACAGCCCCCTCCCACCACCACCACCCTGTCGCAGCCGCTTTTAAAAAGAAGCAACCTATCAACAACAACTGAACTTGTTCACGACATCCAAACTCGGAGGATGCAGTTTTTATCCTGTTTCCTAAAACGCTTTGATGTTTTCCCTTGTGTTACCCGGAAAAGTAAACCGCGTGCTAAACCCACTCTGTCAGCACAAATGTGTACATTGTACACTTTAAATAAAGTGTACATGCCACGTACACTTTAATAAATGAATATCTCAACATGTATACATTTATAAATGTATACATGCGCATGTATACACGTGTACATGCATACACGGTATGTATACATTATTTAAAGTATACACGGCATGTATACTTTATTGAAAGTATACAATATACAATGTACGGCCTGCCTGCCCCGCCACCGACCTGCGCCTCATGACCTTGTGTGGCCTCATGGAAAGCCATAGGGAGGCCAGGCGTTCCCATTAGTTCCACTTATGGGGCTCGGTCGTTGCGCGCTTAGAGGGGAACTAATGAAACATTTTATTGGCACACCACGCGTTACTGTTCAGCCCCACACTCCCCCGCGACGACCAACACTCGCACACAGCAAAAGAAAAAAAATGATATCGCTGAAACGACTTTTCACGCACCAAACTGGTATGCATGGTGTCACGCGTATAAGCGTGCAAAACTTAACGCAGTCGTACAGTTAAATACACAAAACGACAAGCAGCATAAGCTTTATGCATATTGTACATTACAATATGCGCATCCTTCATAGCTAAATACAACCAAGCATTAAGTGCGCTCTGTTTCATCCGCAGTGGAGAAATAGATAATAACAAGCACTTTTCGCACGACAAAGGCACCCCCGCGCGCGCACTCATCTTGTACAAGAGAATAATAAGGCGTTTTGGCCAACAGTGTTGTCCTGCCATCCCTGCCGCCGACGCCGCCGGGCCGCCACCCCGCCCCGCCCCGCCCCGCCCCGCCCCGCCCCGCCCCGCCCCGCAGCACGCGACCGCGTGATATCAGGCAGTATTATAAATAGGAGGGGGGGGGGGCGCCCCTGCTGATCCTATCAGGTGTGCAAGACTGCATCCAACAGCGGGCGCGCGCCCCGGCCTCCCCGCCCCGCCCCGCCCCGCCCCGCCCCGGGCCCCGACACGCACAGCCCGCGGCCCGGCGAGGGGGCGGCGCGAAGGAGAAGGAGGAGGAGGAGGAGTAGAAGAAGCGACAGACGAAACATCATGACAATCCAAAAGGAAAGGGCTGTATAGCTGCGTGAAAAGCAGGCTTAAAAATATTTAAAAAAAAAAATGAAAATGATGACACCGGGATGCGTATAAAAGGGGACAGGTTGAAACTAATGGCGACAGTGACGGCTTGGTTGTCAAACCGCGAAGAGGAGAGGGGAGGAGGCGCCTTGGCTGCGTCCTCCGGCGGGGGCAGCCCTTAGCATGAATAAAACATACCAAAACCCCATCCATGGTTTGTTTAGAGAGGGGGAGTGGGAGGTGGGTGTTGGGGTATAATTTATAATGTTTTATGAGAAGGAAACGCAACCCACTGCGGGGCGAAGTGAAAGTTGGAGAGGGGAAGGAGAGAGAAACGGGTCGAGTAGGGGTGACGCGGCGCCAGGAGGCGAGAGGAATACAACAGTTTCTGGTGATTAGGACTTTCAGCATTCAGTAAATATGTCAATCATTTACTTTTTAATGACCTAAAGTAAAAAAAAGGGTGTCTTCCCGCGCAAAAGAAAGCTTTATTTCTATATATTGCACTTGAAACAAATTCATAAATCTTCTTAAATTTTCCTTGATTTTTTTTTTAAGTGCTTGTGTTGAAAAAAATTAGAGTTGTTTCCTCCGCAGTGCCAGCTTGGCCACCTTGACGCGTTATATAGGGGTCACAGTTGGAGCAGGCGAATGCACCGGGCGCGGGCTCGCGCGGTAAACAAGGGCAAAGAAATCTGCTAAACATGTACCGCTGCGCGGGCGTGCCCGCCCCGCCCCGCCCCGCCCCGCCCCGCCCCGCCCCGCGCAACAGAGCAACAACAGGCCATACGCTTTTTCCTCCAAGCCCCATCCCCTCAGAGCCCTCGTCGTACATCTCATTGGCTGTGGTTACGACTCTCGTTTGCCTGTTTGTTTGTTTGTTTTTCTGTTATTTTTTCCCTGCTGCCTTCTCGCCTGCGGCTGGGTTCTGGTACGGTGCGGAGGTGTAGTGTCTGGGCGAGCATTGCCTCCCCTCACACACACACACGCGCGCACGCGCGTCTCAAGTCGGAAGTTTTTCGTTTCGGCTGTTTGGAAGACTATCACCCTAACCAAAATGCAAATATATAAACTTATAACGTCAACATTTTATTATTTTGGGTTTTGATTTTACTTTCTCGTTTTATTCCTTTTCAGCAACGAGGCACCATGGGATGGGCGAGGCACAAGGTATATACTGTGGTATTTTGATGTCACTCACTCACTCACTAGCTCACTAGCTCACTGCTGTGTGTATACATACAGCCCGTCTAGCCCCGTGCGCGCGCGCACACACACACACACATACTGTGTGCCTGAGAGTACGTCTGTGGACTCGGAGCTGGCCCCCGGGGCGTAGGCAGCCCGCCGCAGCCGCCGCTAACGCAGTGGATTGGCACGGTGCCACACGGTGCCCGCCCGCTCCAGCACGGGCCGCCCTGAGAGCAGGGCGAAAGACTTGGAGGTGGAACCAGCAGTCAGAGAGAGAGAGAGAGAGAGAGAGAGAGAGAGAGAGAGAGAGAGAGAGAGAGAGAGAGAGGGGGGGGGGGGGGACTGATTACGACTAATGATTCTTGTGGGACACGGGGGCCTTTGTGGTGGCCGACAACACTCTTGGACCAGAGGGGCTGGCCGGGCGGGGGCCCCCCCGCTAGGAGATGCCCCTTTTAGATACGGCATCGCCGCGCAACCCTACCCTGCCCTGCCCTGCCCACTACACGCCTCACTAGCGAACTCCCCTCCTGCAGTCCTGCTGTGAAAAAAATACTTTTGTACGAATTTGCTTCTGAATATAGTTGCTGTATGAGTTATGGCCGCTTATGGCCATGCTCACACGAGCAATATCTATAAAAATATAATTTCACAGCGCTCAATTAGTCTGGCCTTCTAGATGTAAGATCACCAAACTCGCCACGAAAAGAATCACGCGAGTAATAACGTGAAAAAATGGCAGGTTTTGAATTTTATTCATATACTAGCCGGGTACGAGAGGAACAATTACTCATGCGACCTGCGGGGGAAGGGCCGGGCGGGGGTGCCAAGACAACGGCCGCCATGAGCACCCCCCCCCCCTCCCCTTCCACTTGACTTTCAGATAAGACTTTTTCTTCGGCTGGTTCGTACTGCATACGCCGCGGGCCCCGGTGGCGGCTCCGACACGGAGGATTTGAAAATCGCGGAGCCCAGGCCGATGTTCAATCAATTTAACCTCAATAGCACGAATGAATGCAAATCCCAACAGATGAATGAGATAAACGCTGTGTAATAATTTCATGAATGAGCACTCAAGCTTTTGCGGTCAGAATAAACATGTGTTGACGTATTTAATAAAAAAAAATCTACTGGTCCCCAATATGAATCCCCGTAATGCCGTGACTCAACCCTCATTCACCGCCCGTTTCCTCCACATCAAAAAAATAAAAAAGCGTTAAAATTACTTACGCCTCGAAATGGGTGGCGCCGGTCCCCTCCTCTCCCAGCGGTTCCGGCATTTCCACCAGATAACCTAACACTCCCTCCTGGGTTGTAAAAGAAAATGTCACCCGTCCCAACCGGCTAGGTCAACACGACCAGGCCGGGGGAAAAGGGTCTTAAAAAAGAAATGAGAGAAAGCGAAAGAGGGTGGGAGGGGGGGGGGGTACTGGTCCGGTTCGCATTTGAAGCGCGCGGGCACGGGTCCGATAGAGCCTCCTGCTGGTCTGCTTGTCATCGGCGACGAAAACATTTCCTCTTCACAAATCCCACTTCCCTTTTTACTCGGGATAGGCAGGCGTGGCGCTGCGGTCTAGCGGCGGAGGGGGTGGCGGGGGAGGAAACGAGAGGTAATGGCGGCGAGAGGGCGGGGTGGGGGTGAGGAGGGGGAGGGGCGCAGCTGTGGGCCCGGTAGGCGCGGCGCGGCGAGGCGCGGCGGGCGCGGCCCAGCAGAGGGCCACCCGAGGCCTCTCGGCCCGTCTGTCTGTCCGTCCGTCTGTATGTCTGTCTGTCTGACTGTCTGTGTGTCTGGCCGCCCCGCAGCTGCTGTATCGATCCTGGACCACGCCGGGCAGTCGCCCCCCCCCCTCCCTCCCGTCCCGTCCCAGCCCCCTCCACGCGCCCGGCCACCCCCGTTGGTTTTACTACTACCCTTACTACGCGGTCGTATGGGCCCGGGCGGGGCGGGGCGGGGCGGGGCGGGGCGGCGGGAGCGGGAGAGGGGAGGGGGGGGCAGTGATTGGGCAAACTATTGACAGGTGATCTTGGAGCCGTTGGAAAGGGGACGCGGAGGGGGTAGGATAGGGGGTAGGGGTTTACAAGAAGGTGCTCGCCCGGGCCGGGCGCACCACAACAAGCAGCTGAGCGTGCACCCTCGTTAGCGACCGCCTGCCGGCTGCCACTGGTGTCACTCTGAACGGCTGTCACTATACATCCAACTTTGTGGACAAAAAACAAAATGAAATAAATGTTAATAAAGCACGCGTAGAGTATGCATAGTTTAGAAATTCAACAGTTAAAAAATTGTAGAGAATATGACTTGCGTGCGGGAAGCGTTTCGCGTGGGCCGGGCGGCACGGCTGACCGCACAGCGCGCGTGTGTGTAGTCGGTTCAGCTTATCTCCCTCAGGGGCGGGGCGGGGCGGGGTGGGGCGGGGCGTGGCGGGGCCCCGGCGGCAGACGTGCAGGTGCTCCGCTCGCGCGGGGCGGGGCGGGGCGGGGCGGGGCAGTGCGAAAGGGAGAGAGGGCGGCGCGGCGCGCCATCACAATCCATATCGAGCTTTTATTCAGCGTTACCGGCTGAGCCTATAAAAGAGCGGCCTCGCCTTGATAAGGGACGCAGAAAGGGGGAGAAGGAAGGGACGAAGGGAGGAGGGGGAGGGGAGGAGGGGGAAGGGAGGAGAGGGAAGGGAGGAGGAGGTGAAGGGAGAAACACGAAGAGTAAAAAGAAGGGCGCGGGCGTAAATGACGAGCGCTGGAGGGCTTTTTATCTGAGTGTTTATCTCATATTTAAAGAGAATAATTTCATTTTTCTTTTTTCAACCTTTTAAAATATTTTTTTCGGATTTTTATTTTACTTGCCTAGTCAGTGCAAAGAAAATTCAGAGTAGTGAACCCATCCTGGTCTGGAGCGAATAAATATCCCAAGCGGGGGAGGAGCGGAGCGGGCGCGGGGCGGGGCGGGGCGGGGCAGGCGGGGCGCCCCTGAGGCGCAGGCAGCCGGCGCGGCACACGGCAGCGAGTACAAGTTCGCTGTGAGCTCGTAACACTCCCCGCGGGACGCCCCGCGACGCTCCGCCCCGCGCCGTGACCTTGGGGCCTTAAAGTACAGCGGTAGTAGGAGTAGTAGTAGTAAGCTTGCAGTTAGTGGAAGTTGGAGAAATGCTGCAAAAGCAGCAGCTGCAGTAACAGCAGCACTCTGGGACTGCACGGCTGGCGCAGGTGGGGCGGGGCGGGGGTGGGGCGGGGCGGGGGTGGGGCGGGGGCGGGGGCGGGGGTGGGGGCGGGGGTGGGGGCGGGGCGGGGGTGGGGCTACGGAAGGCGGAGACCCACCCCACCCTGCAACCGGGTACGCTACGGGACCACCGCCAGCATTGATAAAGAAAATTATTGGACCCTTCCGGTGGCCGGATGTTTCTTTTGGGGCGCCTGCACCGGCCCACCGCGCCCGGCACCACCCCGCCCCGCCCCGCCCCACCCCACCCCACCCCACCCCGCCCCGCCCCGCCTGGGCCCGGGCGCAGCCGCGCGCTGCTCGCATGATCTAGGCCTTCGTAAGGGCGGCTATGAAAGCCCATAAAGGCGAGGAAGTGTGGCAGGAACGGCCGCAATAGGCGATAAAAATACGCCCCCTCCTCCTCCTCCTCCTCCTCCTCCTCCTCCTCCTCCTCCTCCTCCTCCTCCTCCGCCTCCTCCTCCTCCTCCTCCTCCCGACCGTGTCCCCGCGTACACAGCAGCACAGCAGACGACGCCGGGGAAGCGCACAGCAGCACCCCACCAGCGGGTTGCAAGCAGTGTTGCCAGAAAAGCGGGCAAAAAAAAAAAAAACAACAGCCTAAACTGAGAAGAGTTTGAGGCGGGCTGTATTGGTGCCTGCCTAATAGGCAGCATCGGGGTACGGGCGCGTGCATCACCCAGAAAACAATAGCCTTGTATTAAGGCCTTGATTCAAGACTTAAATCACCTGAAAATAAGTATATTTGCCTTGATTCAAGTCTAAAGACTGGATTCAAGTCTAAAGACTGGATTCAAGCTCATGGGTCTTGAGCGCTTCAAGGCTATAGCCTAGATTCTGGCCTGTGTGTGATGTTGCCTATCGGCTAGACACTCACCGTGGTCTTCTCCAGACACCGCAGCAGGTGGTGGTGCTGCAGCTCGAAGATGTCCTCCTCTCTGTACAGCTCGTCGGTGTCGAGCCCGCTCTCCGCCGCGGCCATCCTCGCCTCGGCCGCCTTCTTCTTGGACACGAAGGCCGCCCCCGAGGACGCCTTCGCGATCCGGATGCGCGCCAGCCGCGCTTTCTGCACACAAGAAACGCAAGCGAATTTTAGTTTCAATTTTTTATTATTAAATTACGATACACTGGAAATCCAAGTGTACGAATGTCGCTCACTTGTAGGTGAGCAAATAAATTCACTCACTTGTAGGTGAGCAAATAACCATTTACTCACTTGTAGTTGAGCAAACGACCATTCACTCACTTGTAGGTGAGCGAATAACCATTCACTCACTTGTAGGTGAGCAAATAACTATTCGGTCACTTGTAGGTACAAGTGAGTGAATGGTTATTCGCTCACCTACAAGTGAGTGAATTTATTTGCTCACCTACAAGTGAGTGAATTTATTTGTGCACCTACAAGTGAGCGACATTCGTACACTTGGATTTCCAGTGTATCGATCATACACCGCAAACTACGAGAAATTTTACAAGAGTGATTTTTTTTGCAGTTCGACTGCACTAAAAAAATATATTAAAAAAATGTGGTGTGCTTACCCTCTGTGCTTTCCTCTTGTCCGCCCGCTGGTTCTGATGGTAGATCCGCGAGAAGTTGGACACGATGACGGGGACGGGCAGGGCGATCACGAGTACTCCGGACAGGGAGCAGACGCCTCCCACAATCTTGCCGGCTATTGTCTCCGGGACCATGTCACCGTAACTGGAACACACACAAGGGCGCGAGGCACATCAGCAAACAAATTACACAGCAAAAAAATAAAAAATGAAAACAAACTTCCAACGCCGCGGTTATTGCAGCGCACAGCCCCCCGGGACATTTTTATCGAGGACGTCATCCAGTGTCGATGATGTGGTCATGCCTATCGTATCGTATTTTAATGAAGAGAAGTGCATCATCTTTGGTCTGCTCTTAAAACAATGCCCACTACTTTCTACTTTCCCCTGGCTCTCCATTAGCCGTCTCGTGTGAGGCATGCCCCTTCCTGCTTGTACCAGTGCGCTTTACTAGAAGAGCTTTTCGAGGGTCCGTTTGGCGGGGCGGGGCGGGGCGGGGCGGGGTGAGGCGGGGCGGGGCGGGCAGGAGAGGTGGAGAGGTCTGCATGACTGGCTAGCGAGACGGCTTGGCTTCACATGAATATGCATAGCGACGGGGTAGGGGGTCTGCGGCCAGCCCCCCTCCCCCCCCCCTCTCTCTCTCTCTCTCTCTCTCTCTCTCTCTCTCTCTCTCTCTCTCCCCCCGATCGCTTGAGCTGCTCCGCTCACACAGTGTCCAGCTCCCGTTGTGGTCCAGGCGCCGGGTAGCATGGCCTTGTGCTGCACGTGCACCCGGCGAAATTAAATTTGAATAATTTTGACAGGAAGGTGTGGGGAGAAAACGAGGAGGAGGAGGAGGAGGGGGGAGGAGGAGGAGGAGGAGGAGGAGGAGGAGGAGGGGGGGAGGAGGAGGAGGAGGAGGAGGAGGAGGAGGGGGAGGAAGGGGGCGCGCGTGAGGGTGGAGAAAGTGGAAGGGGCAGCACTCCCCTCCGGACCGTCGAAAGGGATTTCTGACGAAGCTTGCACCGGCGGAAACGCCAACTTTGGACATGGTCATTAATAAAACGGGGGCCCAGCTCTTCATGCCCGCCTCTCAAGCCACGCCCCGCCACGCCCCGCCACGCCCCGCCACGCCCCGCCACGCCCCGCCACTCACGGCGCGTCTCTTAGACCTCTCCGAGCAGACCAGGCCAGTAGGCAGAGGATTCAGCAAAACATCCAAGGGTCCTTCGGATTAAAGAGGCCCCCCCACTTCGTTCACGTTTTTCGTCCCCGTGGAGAAAGGCCTTTCTCTCTTCCATCCCTAGCTGTCCCCTTCCCCCTCTCTCTCCCTCTCTCTCTCTTTTTCCCCTGTCCCCGCTTAGTTCACTCACTCTCTCGCACACTTAGGCCTCAGTCTTCCTCTCTCTCTCCTGACTGTCCAAGCACACTGTGTCCAGCTGATTCAGGGGGAATCCCCGGCTCCTGCAGCACGTCAAGTGCCCCCGGCCGTGGTGGTGTCAGCTTTGGTCAAGTGTTGGTGCACGCCACGCCACGCCACGCCACGCCACGCCACGCCACGCCACGGCAGACTGACCCCCCTTCATTATGTGGGGGCCGTATCCAAACACACCTCCTCAGCCACTTAAACTTGGCAGAGACAGTGTTGCGAGTGAAAACTGAGATTTAGGAATTCATAAAACTTAATATTTAATACCATCTAAAATCTCACGACAATCTACTCGTCAAGAGAATTCCCCAAAGCAAACAAACATAAAACAAGTGACGACCATTGTCTTAAGAAATTGCGAAATTTAAGATGATAACTGCAATCGCCCCAATACTTCTCGAAAAAAGTCGAATACCACCGTTGATAACTTGGCAAGATTACAAAAATCGCTGCACACACAATCTTTCCAGACACCTCTGCCCAATAAATCAGCGATACTTCTCCTACTTCCACGGTACGTGCACATACGACAGCGAGGACTCTGACAACAGCCCGCCGATGCGAGCGGCAGTGCAGTGGGGCGCTCGGCTCACAGCCAGCCCGGGCCCGGGCCCGACCCACCAGAGTGAAATTTGGCAGTTGCAATTAAGGCTCGCCTCCGCCTCTTTCGCCTCTCTCGCACTTGGTTCCGCTCTAAGAGACAAGAGTGAGAGAGGGACGGAGGGGGGGAAACAGAGAGAGAAAGTTGGAGGGGAGGGGAGGGGTGTGGGTCGGGGGAGGATTTCACTCTCCTTGTAGGGCTCCGCCCGCAGCCGCCAGGGCCGGGGCCAGAAGGGCGCGCTATTGGGCGGCTGTGCTCCCGCCGCTTTGAGGGGAAGGTACGGGCCGCCTCTGAATAAAGTGGAGGCGGCCGGAGCGGAGGGCGTGGCGGGGCGGGGCGGGGCGGGGCGGGGCGGGGCGGGGCGGGGCGGGGCACAGAGCCCTTACCGTTACCCGCCCGGCAGTGTCGCGTTACTCTATGAGAGACGGCCTGGCCACCGCGCGCCGCACCCTCCTCCAGCCGGTCGCTATCCGATTCAGTTTCCACATAGTTCCGAACGGCGGTGGCACCGCCCCGCTGTAGCGCGCCCCGCCCCGCCCCGCCCCGCCCCGCCCCGCC
Organism: Frankliniella intonsa; assembly: GCA_033675135.1. Lineage (NCBI taxonomy): Eukaryota > Metazoa > Arthropoda > Insecta > Thysanoptera > Thripidae > Frankliniella > Frankliniella intonsa. The sequence goes on along the minus strand of CM066252.1, from coordinate 3,056,087 downwards.
CCACGCCGCTGCTACGCCTGCAGGCCAGGACCGCCTGCGCCAAGCAGCGCGCACGCCTCTCGCGCTCGGAATCGAAAAGCACGTCGTTAAACCGAAATCATTGCTATGAGAAAGCAAAGTAGTTTACGCCCGAGGCGGGGCGAGGCGGAACGGAGGGGCGGGGCGGCCGGGGGGTGGGGCGGGGAGGCCTTCCGGCTAATTGCAGTGAAAGCTCTGGGGTGGGGTGGGGCGGGGCGGGGCGGGGCGGGGCGGGGCGGGGCGGGGCGGGGCGGGGCGGGGCGGGGCGGGACAGACGGCTGGGCGGCGCACATACATTATGCATCCGGCCCGCTCGGTCAGGCATCCCAAAGGCGTGGCGTAATGGCGCAGGCGGGGCGGGGCGGGGCGGGGTGGGGCGGGGCGGGGCGGGGCGGGCGGCAATGGGGTGAGGTAGGTTTTGGTTTTTGAGTGGGGCGCGGTCGTCCAGGGCAGCGGGGCGTGTGGGGGAGGAGGAGAAGACGGTCAAACTGATCAACCTGTCGGGCGGGGTGCCCCGCCTCGCCCCGCCCCACCCCGCCTCATCCCACCGCACCCCACCCCGCCCCACTCCACGCCACTCCAAACGCTGAGCCGTCGGTGTGCTGAGTGAAAGCTTGCGTCGGCCCGGGGCCCGGGGCGGGGTGGGCAGGGCACAATGAATCGATACCTCGCAGAGGTATCACCGATTCCTGGAAGCGAAGACGAGTTCTGGATAACCATCCGTCATCTCCAATACCCTTAGCGCTCTCTCTCTCTCTCTCTCTCTCTCTCTCTCTCTCTCTCTCTCTCTCTCTCTCTCTCTCTCTCTCTCTCTGCGACGATATTATCGCTAAAGGGCCAGAGAGGAAGGTCGCATTCGCGGTCTGCAAGCCCCGCGCCCGCCCCATGCTAACGGTTCACCACGGCTGCTTCCGCGTTTGACTGACGTCGAGTTGCCGCGTCCAGGTCACCCCGCCGCACTCCGCCCCGCCCCACCCCGCCCCGCCCCGCCCGTGAGAGGCAGCGGGACGTCACGAGATGACGGGCGCCTGCCCTGCCCGCCCGACCCTCTCATTTCATAATCAACGCCAAGCTCACCACGCCCCCTCTCCAGTCGAGAACGACCAGCACTCGGCGGCGGGGGTGGGACGGGGCGGGGCGGGGCGGGGCGGGGCGGGGCGGGGGGGGCGGGGGCGCTCAGAGGTGACTGGGCCACACCCAACCCTATACACACCACCCGGCTCTGACACAGCACACGAAATTTAGGTAAGAGCACTAAAGCCGCCGGCCGAAGTACTCGTCAGAATCGCTGCTGGCCTCGAGTAGACGGCATGCGGTGGCAGCGGGCCGGCGGGCAGAGAACCGCCCACGGCCGACCCCCAGAAGGTCCCTGACCCGCCCGGCTCACTATCTCAATTTTTATTTTATGAACCTCAAAATGTACAACTTAAGAACGAACTGCCGCCAAGTCAACGACCGCAAGATGCTTGACTTTGAAGAGAAAATAAGACTCGCAAGTTTTTCAAGGAAAAATAAAAACATTAGGGGTCAGAGAGCGCCTGAGAGGTAGACCACACCCGCGTCGGAGCGCAGCCGTGTCGCGCGGGACGGCCTACCCACAGGCGCTCCAGCCCGGGCAGTAGGCAACGCTGTGCAGCCGTGTCGCGCGGGACGGCCTACCCACAGGCGCTCCAGCCCGGGCAGTAGGCAACGCTGTGCAGCCGTGTCGCGCGGGACGGCCTACCCACAGGCGCTCCAGCCCGGGCAGTAGGCAACGCTGTGCAGCCGTGTCGCGCGGGACGGCCTACCCACAGGCGCTCCAGCCCGGGCAGTAGGCAACGCTGTGCAGCCGTGTCGCGCGGGACGGCCTACCCACAGGCGCTCCAGCCCGGGCAGTAGGCAACGCTGTGCAGCCGTGTCGCGCGGGACGGCCTACCCACAGGCGCTCCAGCCCGGGCAGTAGGCAACGCTGTGCAGCCGTGTCGCGCGGGACGGCCTACCCACAGGCGCTCCAGCCCGGGCAGTAGGCAACGCTGTGCAGCCGTGTCGCGCGGGACGGCCTACCCACAGGCGCTCCAGCCCGGGCAGTAGGCAACGCTGTGCAGCCGTGTCGCGCGGGACGGCCTACCCACAGGCGCTCCAGCCCGGGCAGGAGGCAACGCTGTGCAGCCGTGTCGCGCGGGACGGCCTACCCACAGGCGCTCCAGCCCGGGCAGTAGGCAACGCTGTGCAGCCGTGTCGCGCGGGATGGCCTACCCACAGGCGCCCCAAACAACTGTTTGCTCCACTGACACGAAACTGGCCCGGCAGCTGTAAGAGGAGGCGCTAATGGGCAAGAAAAGCGGCCGCCTGAATAACTGCAGAAAGTAAAAGTGATGGTGCGGATACAGAGGAAAAGGGAGGGAGGGGGAGAGAGGGAGGGAGAGCGAGAGAGAGAGAGAGAAAGAGAGGGTGGGGTGGGGGGGATTTAAGAAGCGCCATGGAGAGCATCTTGGCGATGTGTGACTCAATTAAAGCCGACTGCTGTCCCCTTCATTACCCGTCCTCTATCTCTATCTCTCTTCCTCTCACGCCCCGCCCTCTATCTCTATCTCTCTCCCTCTCACGCCCCACCCCCCCACCTCCCCCTCCATTCATTTGGCAAGCCAGTGATGAAAGTTTTGTATCCGATGGTGAATTAGCATTTTCGATAATGGTCTTTCTGCTGGTCTGTTCCGGGCCGGCTGGGTCCATCCCCTACAGCTGATACCAGCCCCCCCATGCCCCCCTCCCCCCTGTACCGCTGGCGCTACCCCCTTCCATTGTTTCGCTTCCGACTCCTTCACTTCACCTTCTTGCTGCCTTTTGTCCGAGTCGACGCCCAAGGGGCCTAATTATTGCTCGCGGATCAGTGAGCGGTGCGTGGCGGGGCGGGGCGGAGTGGGGCGGCGTGGGGCGGGGCGGGGCGCGGTGGGGCGGGGCGGGGCGAGGTGGGCGCCGCTTCGCCGGAAAATGCACTCGCGTGTCGGTGGCGACCTGATCCGGATGACCGAAACCGCGACTACCGGACCACTTTACGGCTTAGCAAGGGTTAAGTACACTGTTACAAATTTCCACAATTTAACAATAGCGTGAGGAACTGTTATCAGAATACCACGAGGATGACGTCACTATACGTCCAAGCAGAAACCTTTTGAAATTATTCACCTTGCACATGACGCGGGCTGTACGCGAGTTATTCTTTCTGACATTGGCGACCGCCGGCTGGGCCGGATACTCCCACTCCCGCCGATAACAAACACGATTCCTTTGCCGGCCGGCCGGGCCAAAGGGCGCCGGGGCGGGGCGGGGCGGGGCGGGGCGGGGCGGGGCGCACCCTAATACTTTCCGTCACTCGTTAGCGTGGGGGGCGCGGCACGCTACCCTGCATCCCGCTCGCCATAACAACAACTGCGATAATAAAGGAACCAAAGAACAACAACAAAAACACTATAACACGGCATCAAACACGGGCAATTACGCGCGGTATTACTTGGCGTGTTCCGGTCGCAGAATGTTTCAATTAACGCCGCCAGGGGTCGGTCGGCTGCAGTCTTGCGAGGGATGGAGAGAGGGGGGGGGGGTAAGAGATTGATCCGATTGTGTCGACGCCGGCGCATGTAGGTACGGCCGACCGCCTTAATACGGGGAGATGCGATCAGGAGGGGGGGCGGGCCAGGGGGTGGGAGGGGCAGGGGGGAAGAGGGGGGGGAGGGGGGTCTGGCACGCGAACACCTCATTCAGGTACGCGGCTCCTGCAGGTGAGCTGCAGCCTGCAGTTGCAAGACATGTCACGCACGTTTCCAATAAGCTTTCTTTTTTTTTTCTTTTTTTTAGTGTCAAGTGTGGTACCCACACGACAAAATACAATAACAAAAGTTAGAAAAAAAAGGAATAAGAAACCGCAGTAAAGGGTGATTAACACATTTTATCAAAGCAAAGGAGAGTATAAAAAAGAAAGCATACATGCATGCTGCTCGTAATTGAGGTTTGAATCGAATGGAAAAAGGCGGGTTATCCTCACATCCTCATACGCTACTAGTGCTCTCTCTCTCTCTCTCTCTCTCTCTCTCTCTCTCTCTCTCTCTCTCTCTCTCTCTCTCCCGCGCGCACGCGCCCGCCCGCTCCTTCTCTTTCTGACAGAATAACGAAATTCGGTGCCGCGGGGCTTATTCGCCGGCCCGTCCGATTGCATAGCGCGTTTCCAATAAGAGCTGCAAATAGACTATGGCTGCTATTGGCAGCGCTGCATGAAAGGAGCGAGTATCCACATTATGGACACGCAGAGCGCGCTAGTGTAGAATCAACATGGAAAAATACAATCCAGGGCGGGTTTTTCTTTCAAGCTTTTAGATTCCGAGACAAAACTATAAGGCTACTTCGTGCCTCAAAATCAAAACGGTATACGCGAACCCTGGGTAGGCCAAGTTTTATTCATGAGAAGTGGCACTTAAATAAATAAAATGCTCGGTGAAACCTTGTCTACTAACGTCTACTAACGCAGTACAGTCGATTAAAATCGTGTCGGATGAAAAGTGCCATTTCTAGTGAATATTAGGAACTTGGCTCGCCCAGGGGTAACCAGGTCTCACTAGGGAGGGAATTTAAATAAAATGCTTGGTGAAACCGTGTCCACTAACGTCTTACTAAAGCAGTAGAGTCGATGAGACAACATGTACAAATGTTCAGATGTACAAATGATGTTGTAACTTGTCGTGAAAAAGTTTTCCCGTGCTACAAATAACTCGAACAGTGTACTTTTCCGGCCTCCCGCTTCCCCACTTTGTTGCTCGTGTGCGGAGGGGGTTGTATCGAGGGCGCGAAGAGCGGCAGAAGCTATGCGGCTGTGGCGCGGCGCGGCAGGCGCAGGCGGCGCGCGGCCTCATGAGATATAGAAGTAGTTTGTCTCGGCCCCGCCCCGCCCCGCCCCGCCCCGCCCCGCCCCGCCCCACCTCGCCACGCCACGCCCCGGGCTGTGAGATACCGAGTCTATCTGGAGGTGCGATTAGCTTAAAGGTACCGGCGCCGCGCCACGCCGCGCCCGGGGCCGCATGCAAAGGCACGCCCCTGGCATATTGAGGGCTGAAGGCGCGGGGGGGGGGGGGGGGGAGAGGGTGGCGGCATAGCCCATAGCACGGCCAGGTGGACTCAACCGCAGGCGAAAGAGCCGTCGCCTTTCAAACTGCGCATTTTCTTTTACTCTTTACTCTTTACTCTTTTTTTTTAATCAATCACATTTTCACTATCGACGAGAACAGCTTGTTTCATAATTATACTGCCGACACGCGGTAGGAATCGAGATATCGATGAGAAAAAAGAAAATCGATCGCTATCGCAAAAGCCGTGTAAGATACAAAGGTGGCGGCATTACTATATTCGCGTTGATGGCCGGACAAAAAAAAAATATGATGATAAAAAAAGGGACAGGTGGAGGGAGGGGGCCGGGCGTGGCGTATGCTGCGTCGCGGGAGGTTTTAGCGGCTCTTGTGAGCTGGCCTATACCATAACCTCCACGACCGCGGCTCCGCTAACAGAATCAAGTACGGGGGAGAGGGGGGGGGGGAGGTACGGAGGCGAAACGGCCGCGCGCTCATAGAATAGCTCCCTTGTACTGTCGTAAAGCGAGCGGGAGTAGAGGGCAGGGCAGGGGCAGGCCGGCTGTGTCAGGACAGGTGGGCATAGGCAGCCACCGCACGCAAAATAGAGGCTTTGCTGCCTTAGCAAACCCGTTTGTAACTATGGTACACTGTAAAAAATAATAACGGTGAGATGACGGTTAGCAACCGCTAATTAATTTCCGCTGGTTACCGTACTTGATACGGCGCTAAGTACGGTCAACCGTACCTCGGTTTGCGTGCTATGGAGCTCGAAAACGGTTCTTCCGTACCACTTTTAGTGGGTACGGTGAGGCCGTTTCACGGCTCCGTAGTATAAAATCAGTGGGTACGGTCTCTCCGTACTTTGCTCACCGTATCATTTTTCAATTTCGCAGGTACGGTGCACCGTACCTGGCACCGTTTCGGGCTCTCATTTTTTACAGTGTAACAGCAATATCATTTGACTAACACTTATGACTTTTCCGCCATTTAAGCAAACAGTTTGTGCTTTAGCAAAACATTTTTGCTGAAATGTAACAAGCGAATAAAAATATATGTACAAACAGTTACAGCTAAAGCTGCAAACAGTTTTCAGAAATGGTGAACACGTTATCAGTAGCAGCAGAATTATTTTGCTG